>JAPWIX010000002.1:0-1200000 GCA_028751805.1 Podosphaera xanthii
ATCATGTATATCCCTGGAGGATAATACTCATGCATGAGATCATCGATATCGGAAACTTGAGTTTTAATGTTAGGTTTAGTAATTGGATGGCGGTTTTTAAGTATCATCTCGATGTTTCATAAAGTACTTGTCGGATTTGGTAGCTACTAGTCTTACGTATTGTTTTAGGTTACTACGATGAAACATTAGATTCAAAATGGGTCTATCAGGATAAAGATATTGAGAATAAGACAAGTAGATAGACTATATAGTTCTTACTCGTTACGATCTAAGAACTTAACCGTTCCTCAAATGAAAAAGCATTACTACAAATTAACGACGACACTTTCTCTATACTATATAAGATTTCTATGCTGAAGACGACCCTACTTGTACAATTGAATATATTTGGTGTTTACAATCGCTATTCTATATATTCTTATATTTTCTATATTTCTACAATATCACGTGGATATAGCCTCGGCGTCTTGGCACAAATGTATATATTATGTTGACATCTTGTATGTAAATAATAATAAGTATATAGTTCAGGAAGTATCAATATTATTCCATTGCCCTACAATCTATCAGTTTATAATATTATATACCAGTTTAGAATCAAAGTGTGCACGAAATCTTTCCCTCTCGGAAAGCACAAGGAGTCATACGATGCAGAAATACACGCAGCGCAACAAGGGATTCATGCAGCCGTAGCCCTACCTTCAGCCCGATTCTCAAATAACTTGTGGATATTTTTAGACAACGAAGAAGTCGCTAGGAAGATTTTAACAACTCACCCTACCACCTCTTCTCAGCAAGTCTTTCTAGACGCCCTGGAAGCGTCAAAGATCTGGAAAACACGAACACGACTGCCCCACACCACTGAGGGCCAAATTAATATACGATGGGTGCCGAGTCACACTGGTATCATAGGCAACGAACTTGCAGATCTCGAGGCAATGAAGGGTGCAGCAACACCCTTCTTGAAACCACCTGAGTACTCTTATTCCGCTCTGTGTAAGTGGAATATAGAACAGACTAAACTAGCGAGAGACAGCTGGTGGCACATATCACATCCGAATTCGTATACACAACTTGAGATCGGAAACGCTCCTAGCTTTCCAAAGGAGCTCCTTTTAAGCCGCAAAAACTTGGGCCGGGTGGTCGCAGCCAGAACGGGTCACGGTGACTTTGCTGCATACCACATCCGCTTTAAACACGAAGATGCCACACTGAACTGCCTCTGTGGATCTCCTAAAACACCTACATACTTTTTCTTCTGCCGAATTCTCCGTCGTCGAGACGGCCGCCCTGCAGGGCCCATCAATACGCTGATCCCACATTTACTAGGCACGCCGGAGGGGGCCATAACTCTGAGTAAATGGCTGAATCAGTCTCGTTTTTTGGAGGAAATAAGCGTCCGATGAGGACAACCTAATTTTTATTTTTCTTTTCCTTTTGTTAATGATCGGAGGCTCGAGGAGGATGGAAGAGCTGGCGAGCGGGACCGGCTGATCATCGGTTAGGAGCTAGAGGGCTCAAAAATTATGTTAATTTATGTAAAGTTTTTGTTCTGTGCGCAGTTTCATACAACGCAGCACAGCGATGTAATTATGACTGGGATAAAAGTTAGAAGTTCTAAGGCCAAGGCCTTAGCGTCCTATGTCCCGGCCGGGATGGGTAGTCACATGTCAGACAGACTAAGGGCCATCACTTAGACGAAAAATAGAATCATCATCATCATCAGGAGCACACATCATCACACAACACTATATCAGCTATCATCATCATCATCGCTTCTGATAGAGCCCTCATTATCCATCATCCCTATATCCACCGTCCTTCTCCCCCGTATACACCGATCCAAACTCCCCGTACGGCGCAATGGCTTCCACCAACGCAACGTTTTCCTCAACGCCTGCCAACTCAGGCGAAGAACTCCATCCAAGTCTTCGTGGCATTGCTGCCGCCATGGAAGAAGCGGAACGCCAAAGAAAGCAAAGAATGGGCCTGGCCCAGGAATTTCTAGGAACCATCGACGCCTGGGCCAAAACCAAGGTAGGAACAGAAGAGGTGTCGTTACTGGCGCCGTTCATTGAAAGGATTGCACCCATCGCAACCGCGTTTGCGATTGGCAATGCACAAATCCCCGAATCACCCTGTAAGAATCCTCACCCTAGAACGAACACGGTAACAACAGCTGGGCCTAGGGCTACAAAGCCGACCGAGGCGCCAAACCTCGCCCTCCCCAAAAAGCCGCAGGAGGCCAAGTCTCCGTGGGTCACAATAGCCAGGAAAGCGGCAAAACTCCCACCACCACCCGCCGCCACGACAATCCGCAAGCCTGCTATACAGAAAAAGCCGGCTATACAAGAAATACCAAAAGAAGACAGACGCCTTTTTCTTCGGCTAGGTCCAGAACACGAGTGGCGCAAGCTGTCACCTGTCACAATAAAGAAAATCGTAACCGAGAGAGCTGGGGTCGCACACTCAGCAATCATAGCGATGACACAAGTTAGGTCAGGCCTAGCAATCGAATGTGCGTCAGACGCACTCAGACATGCAATACTGAGTGTAGGCCCTTCTTTTCAAAAAGAGAACATGACAATAGAGCCTGCGTCAGACTGGACCTCGGTTATTGTCCCGCACGTACCCTTATTCATCCGAACAATGGATGCTAGATTAGAGGTTACAAGTGATATGGTGAAAAAAGAATGCCAGGCAGTCTGTGGGATCACGCCCATACAGGTGCGCCCTAATGATGTCAAACTAGGGCAGTATTCCACTAGCTGGATCATACACTTCAAACAGGTACCAGCAAACCTAAAATTCAGACTCTTCGACGAAAGCGGCCCGGCGATGCCATTCTCCCGTCGTCGCCCTATTGAACAGTGCCAGCGATGCTGGGGTTATCACTCGACAAGAACATGCGTCAAAGGACAGCGATGCGAGAAATGCTCGGGGACGCATGAGAAGATAGCGTGCACTGCCAACCTCCCCAAGTGCGCCAATTGTGCCGGACCGCACGAAGCCACCAACTTGGACTGTATGGCCCGACCAAGCCGACAGCATGGTCAAGTAACGCCTCGCACACCGGCTGAGTTACGAATAATTCGAGAACGTGGTCACCGAGATTTTAAAGCGGCGATTGCTAAATCCGAAGTGAAAGGTAAAGTCTCTGAGGCCACTAACACTTCAGCAGAAAAAGGTATGACTCCTGAGGTCATAAGCATACCGGAAGAAGAGATGCGTGATAATGAGTAGGACACCAAACTCACATAACTTCTACAAAAAGCTAGACACCCTTCTATTTCACCAAGTGAACGTTGGAAAGGGTGGATCAAACATGGATATAGCACTCCAACAGGCATGGGATGCAAAAGTACATGTAGTCATGATACAAGAACCTTGGACCATGCGGAAAAACGGAGAATTCATTACGAAAAGCCACACGGGCTTCGATAGTTTCAAACCCTTCGGAAATACGACACCGAGAGTACGCCCACGCGCTATTACCTATGTGCGAAAAGGACTCCGCGCAACTCAAGTCAGTCCCTCCGCATCTGGCCAAACGCTGGACTACTGTTTCGTGCAGGTTAACGGACTCACTTTTGTAAACGTCTACCGTGCCCCAGGCCACAGTGGGACCTTAGAACCTTTACTAAAGTGGAAGCCCTTAGGCCCCTCAGTAGTGGGAGGCGACTTTAACTCCGTTTCCCAGCATTGGCAACCACTCACCGAGCGTCAATACGGAAATAGTGATCTCATCATGGAATGGGCACTGGAAAATAATATGCATCTAGTAAGTATCGTAGGAGATAGTACTCACCGAGATGGCAATGTTCTAGATCTTACATGTAGTAACACAACTGCATTCGCATCAGTATCAAGCCTCCATCACTGCACATCAGATCACTCAACAATTGAAGGTTCAGTTGACATACCTGGTAACTCTGATCTATCCGGAATTCCAAGATTAATCCGCGTGAAAGACAGCGATTTACAAGAGTACGCTCGGTGCGTTAAGCAGTGGGTAAGACAGGGCCCCCTGAATAGCCCAACCGACATAGAAAACTACACGAGGAGTTTAATCCAAGTACTTCAAGACGCAGTCAGACATGTAGGGCGGATACCTGCAGTAGGCAGAGGAAGAACAGCACCATGGTGGGATGACAACTGCAAAAATCGTCAGATCGACTATAGGACAGCTAAGAGAACATCGGAAAACGTAACAGGCGCACGAAGGGTATTCCGAGCCGCTGTGAAAGCAGCAAAACGTGAATACTGGACAAAGCAAGTTGAAGCGATCGAGACGGAAGCACAAGCGTTCAAACTGATGAGATGGGCCAAACCAAGGTCTGCAAAAGATCCGCCTCCTCTCCAGATATCTCCAAACCAGTGGCTCTCAGACCCACTTCAGCGGACGACTGCACTACGAGACTCTCTCCTGGCAAGATTCAGTGCGAGAAATGATATAAGCTCATGGGAAGAAAGCCAGCCTGAGCGCATTCCATGGGACAAAGAAATTTCACTGGAAGACGCTACAGCAGCAACCATTGGAAGCAAAGAGACTGCTCCGGGCCACGACAAAATTACCCTCCGACTCTTAAAAGCCTGTTGGAGCACGATAGGTACGCTTGTCAGGGACCTCTTTCAGGCACGTCTCGACTTGGAATACTATCCGACACCATTTAAGATAGCCGAAGTTGTTCTACTCCCAAAGACAGGACGCGATCTCTCTAGTCCAAAGGGATGGCGACCCATCTCTCTACTCTCTAGCTTAGGCAAAGGACTAGAACGACTTGTAGCAAAAAGAATGTCGTGGCTGGCAATAAAGTACGAAGCAGTTCCAGCACAACTATTCGGCGCACTTCCAGGACGCTCAGCAGTCGATTTGGTATCCTGTGTTATACACGATGCTGAAGTGGCAATGAGGTCTAACAAAGTGACAGCGATGGTTACGCTAGATGTCCAAGGGGCATTCGACGCGGTACTACACAACCGACTACTTTCACGCATGCGCGGACAAGGCTGGCCTCTTTCACTTTGCCACTGGGTAGAATCGTTCCTAGCGCGTCGAAGGGTACTGGTAAGATACAAGGAAGGTGTTACTGACGAAAAGTATGTAGAATGCGGAGTCCCACAAGGATCACCACTCTCGCCACTACTGTTCATGCTATACATCGCAACACTCTTCAGTGATGGCGCGCCAGACTGTAGATTCGGGTACGCAGACGACATTGCCATCATCAGTATCGGCAAAAACGCCTGCGAAGCTGTAGAGGCAGTTCAAAAAGAAGTAGATACAATAACCCAACTGGCTCTGAGACATATGATAAATTTTGACCCTTCCAAGTCAGAGCTTCTTGTTTTCGGTGGAGGACCAAAGAAGAAATTAGATTCATCCCAACTCGCAGTAAGAGTTGGTGAACAGACAATAATGGCTTCTGAACACATTCGATGGTTAGGAGTATGGCTCGATACTCAATTGACATTTAGGCAACATGTTCAGAAGTGGTGCAGCAAAGCACAACGACTAGCGCAATTTTTACGTAATATCAATAGAGTACAGCGAGGTGCAGCTCCGGGAGCTCTAATCCAAGCAGTGAACGCATGCGTAGTAAGCACAGCAACCTACGGTGCTGAAGCCTGGTGGCCGGGACTGTCTCGTATCACGACGGTAAAAGAGAAGAAAGTAAGCACTGGGGTCGGTTGGCACCTCAAACAATTAGATCACGCAATCCTGACAGCAATCCGAGCCGCACTACCAGTATGGCGAACAACACCAAACAAGGTGCTCCACCGGGAATCGGGAATTCTACCCGCCGAGATACTTTTGCAACACCGTCAGCTTCGAAGTCTAGCCAGAATCCGCCGGCTGGATAGCCGTCACCCATTGTCAGCAAGGGCTTTCGAAACACCAAAGCAAACAATAAAACGTCTGAAACTGCGTGAGGGGCAAAAGGAACGCATCTTCAAAGTTCCTGAGCGATATCACACACGCCTTCAGAATGGAAACCTAAACCTGCCAGCATCAGAAGGGCCCGGGAAGCTTTATAGACCTAGAAACGCAGAGGCGACAGACAGAGTCAAGCGTGACAAGAAGAAAGAGGCCAGGCAGATTAAAAGGTGGCTAAGTGACCTACCAGAAGAAACGCTCTGTGTCTACTCAGACGGCTCATCGACTGGACCAGCTCACTCAGCATATGGCTACGCCATCTACAAAAACAGAATGCTCATTGCAAGCGGTGGAAAATTTATCCCTGGAGCTGAAGTCTTTGATGCAGAAATCACCGGGGCCTTACAAGGCCTAGAGACAGCATTAGAAATCGGAGACAGAGCAGATATCAAGGTGCTCCTTGATAACGAGGAGGCAGTCAGTGCTCTCAGGAGCGGCATATCAAATTCCTCGCAAAGTAAAGTAAAACAATTCTCAGAACTATGTAAGGCTCGACCCGCGGTCGAGGTCCGCTGGATCCCGGGACATTGCGGTATTAAAGGGAACGAAAAATCTGATGCGCTAGCTAAAGCAGCATTGGCACCAATTAAAATGGCTCACAACAGTTTGATCTCTGAAACGGTAAGTAGCGAACACCATGTCCTACTAACAATTGCGGCACTTAAACGGCAAGTCACAATACGTTTACAGGACCTATCGGAAAAATGGTGGCGCAAAAATAGACCACTTAGGTACGAAGAACTGGATCTAACAATGCGACGAAAACGGCCCCCGGAGTTAGCACTCCCACGATGGGCATACCACCGCCTAATAGCAGCACGGACTGGACATGGTGACTTCGCGAGTTATCACAGACGGTTCAAACACGAAAACGAAGAAATGCGGTGCAAGTGCGGACGAGAGAAACGGCCATGGCATTTTGCCAAATGTCGCCCGGCTGTCCAGAAATGGCGGTCAAGCGCCAAGGAAAACAAACCTATAATCAGAGATATGATAGGAGAAGACGGATGGCGTACCTTTTTGCGCTTCCTAACTGTAACAAAGTGTTACAGCAAGAACGATATTTAAGCAGGAGTATTGAATTACGACTGAAGCCTCTCTGCGCTTTGTTTTATGTTAGTGTTCAATATTAGATAGCGCGGGGAATAAGGTGCAGTGCAGGGCACTAGCTCCTTAGATATGGTGTTTTTATCTGTTTCCATGGTTCATAAGAACTATTCATGTAGGTAGCGAAGTTAGATCTGGACTACCCGTGCCATGCCTCCTAGGTGCTGGGCTTGCGCCTGACCACGTTAAAAGTATCAAATCAAATCAAATCATCATCAGGAGCAGTAACAACATCATCATCATATAGCGTATCAACATCATCATCATATAGCGTATCACCCCCCACGTTAAATAAAATCATCATCATCATCATTATCACTGGGGATCCCCTCCCCGTATTCACCGACACAGACCATCCAGACGGCGCAATGGCTTCCACCAGCGCTCCGCCATCCACGATGCCCCCAAATTTAGGTGAGGGCCTTCACCCCAGTCTCCTCGGCATAGCTGCCGCCATGGAAGAAGCAGAACGCCAAAGAAAGCAAAGAATGGGTCTGGCCCAGGAATTTTTAGGAACCATTGATGCCTGGGCCAAAACCAAGGTAGGAACAGAAGAGGCGTCGTTACTGGCGCCGTTCATTGAAAGGATTGCACCCATCGCAACCGCGTTTGCGATTGGCAATGCACGAATCCCCGAATCACCCTGTAAGAATCCTCACCCTAGAACGAACACGGTAACAACAGCTGGTCCTAGGGTCACAAAACCGGCCGAGGGGCCTAACCTCGCTCTCCCCAAAAAGCCACAAGAAACCAAGTCTCCGTGGGTCACAATCGCCAGAAAAGCGGCAAAGCTACCAACACCACCCAAAGGGTCGACATTTCAAAAGCCTTCTTCACAGAAGAAGCCAGCCGAGCAAGACCCACCAAGAGAAGACAAACGCCTTTTCCTTCGAATGGCCCCAGAACATGATTGGCGCAAGTTATCTCTCGTCACGATCAAAAAGATAATCACTGAGCGGGCTGGAGTAGCGCCCTCAGCTATCTTGGCGGTGTCCCAAGTCAGGTCTGGCTTGGCAATCGAGTGTGCGTCAGACGCGCTCAGAGAATCGATCCTGAGAGTGGCACCAGCCTTAGAAAAAGACAACTTAACCATCGAGGCAGCGTCGAACTGGACGTCCGTGATCGTGCCGCACGTACCCCTTTTATTAAAACATTAGACTGCAGACTAGCAGTGACAAAAGAAATGGTGATAAAGGAATGTGAATCCGCATGCGGCGTAACACCAGTCCAGGTTCGTCCCAACAACGTGAAGGAAGGCCAGTACTCCACATGCTGGATCATTCACTTCAAGCAAAAACCAGCAAATCTAAAATTTAGGCTCTTTGAAGAAAGTGGACCGACCATGCCATTCGTACGACGATGGCCCATAGAGCAATGCCAAAAATGCTGGGGTTTCCACGCAACCAGGTCCTGCGTCAAAGGAAGTCGTTGTGGAAGATGCACCGGTGGACATGAGACATCGACCTGCCCAAACAGGGTTCCCAAATGCTCAAATTGTGCCGGGCCACATGAGTCGACTGACCTCAAATGTATGGCTAGACCCAGAAGACAGGATGGCTTTGTGGTACCACGCACTCCTGCCGAACTTCGAGTCATCCGAGAGCGTGGTCATCGCGATTTCAAAGCCGCTTTGGCAGAGTCAGAGACTAAGGGCAAGATTGTTGAGGTACCTCGCACTCAGGAAGTAACAATGGAAAACTCATGAGTAGTATACCTAACTCACGACAACCAACAGGAAGATTGAACACCCTTCTCTTTCACCAAGTGAATGTGGGAAAGGGCGGACCAAACATGGATATCGCACTGCAGCAAGCATGGGATGCAGAGGCACATGTAGTTTTGGTGCAAGAACCGTGGACTATGAAAAAAGATGGGGAGTATATTACTAAAAGTCATCCTGGTTACATATGCCATAAACCAATTGGCGATAGAGGAGCTCGACCCCGGGCAATCACCTTCAGTCGAAAGGATATTCACGCAACTCAAATATTTCCTTCATCACCAGGCAAAACGGGCGACTACTGTTTCGTACAAGTAGCTGGCCTGACGTTTGCGAACGTTTATCGAGCACCCGGACCCAGCGGAACATTGGAGCCTCTACTCGAATGGGTGCCTAGAGGTCCGACAATAGTGGGGGGTGACTTTAACGCTGTGTCAAGACACTGGCAACCTCAGGCATCCCGTCAGTATGGCAATGGCGATCAGATCATGGAGTGGGCCACAGCTCAGGACCTGCATCTAGTTACCACAGCAGGAGTACCAACACATAGAGATGGCAATGTCCTAGATCTAGTGTGGAGTAACACGTCCGCTGAGGCATGGGTTTCAAACGAGGTCGACTGTACATCAGACCACCGGACAATTGCTGGGCTTGTCCAAGTGACGGCAAGGCCAGATACATCGAAAGTGACCCAAGAACTGCGCATCCGCGACCAAGATTTAGAAAAGTTTGCACAATACGTCAAAGCTTGGGTCAAGCCGGGTCCCATAAATAGCGTAAGTGACATTGAAACACAAGTAGCAAGTTTGCTGAAGGTTCTGGGAGACGCTCGTAAGGCTGTGGGGCAAAAACCGTCTAGAGTACGCGGGAGGACAGCACCATGGTGGAACGAGGAATGCAGACTCAAATACAGTGCGTTTATAGAAGCCAGAAAGTCTTCCACACCAGCGGCAGAAGCCCGGAAGGACTTTAGACATGCTGTCAAAAGGGCAAAGAGAGACTACTGGAGAAAGCAAGTCGAGAATGCCACTACAGACGCACAAGTTTTTAAGGTGATGCGGTGGGCTAAACCCAGGGCAGGGCAAAATGCTCCACCCTTAAAAGGTTCAGGAGACAAGTGGTTGACTGACCCTCTTGAGCGAGCTGAGTCCCTCCGAGACAGTCTCATGACCAGATTCAACGCAGCCCAGGACCTTGATACATGGGAAACTGGACAAAATGCATCAATCCCGTGGAATACTTCACTGACACTAGAGGATGTAACAGCAAACACTCTTAGCACAGGCGACAAATCTCCAGGAGCGGACAGAATCACAGTAAGACTACTTAGAGCATGCTGGGAAGCCATAGGAGAACAGGTAAAATGTCTCTTTCAAGCGTGCCTGGAGAACGGACATTTTCCTTCTGCTTTTCGAGTTGCTGAAGTTATTCTGCTTCCCAAACCAGCGCGGGACTTAACAACAGCTAAAGGATGGCGACCGATTTCCCTTCTCTCCTGCCTGGGCAAAGGACTGGAGCGTTTAGTGGCTAAGAGAATGGCTTGGTTAGCAATCAAACATCGAGTTGTGCCTAAGCAGCTTTTCGGTGCTCTCCCGGGACGCTCAGCAGTCGACCTTGTCTCATGTGTTATACACGACGCAGAAGCTGCAATGCGAAACAATAAAGTCACAGCAATGGTGACTCTCGATGTGCAGGGCGCCTTCGACGCTGTCCTCCACAACAGGCTACTACACCGGATGCGTAATCAGGGTTGGCCTAGTTCTCTGTGTCAATGGGTCGAGTCTTTTCTGACCCGACGAATCATACGGGTCCGACACCAAGAAGGAATAACTCAGGACAAAGTCGCCGAGTGCGGAGTCCCGCAGGGCTCGCCGTTGTCACCACTGTTTTTCTTCTCTACATCGCTGTCCTAGTTCAAGACGGAAACAAGGACAACAAGTTTGGGTATGCAGACGACATCGCAGTCTTAAGTATAGGAAGCACAGCTGCCGAAGCGGTGGCAATTGCTCAAGCAGAAGTTGAAACCCTTGTGCGGCTCGCAAATGAGCACAAGATAAGCTTTGACCCGGCCAAATCAGACTTACTGGTAATCGGAGGGGGCCCCAAGAAAAAGATGGATACGGTAGGCCTAGCTGTCCAGATCCAAGGTCATACAATTTTTCCATCTCCACATGTGAGATGGCTAGGGGTATGGATAGACTCCCAACTCAACTTCAAGCAACACGTGCAAGAGTGGTGCGGAAAAGCGCAACGTATAACACAGTTTATACGTCGAATTAACACCGTACAGCGTGGCGCAGACCCAGGGCCAATGATAAAGGCAGTGCAGGCGTGCATTCTGAGTACGGCGTTCTACGGAGCAGAAGCATGGTGGCCAGGGCTGACCCGAATCACCACACAGCGAACCAAGAAGGTGAGCACAGGAGTCGGATGGCACACTGATCTGCTTGACAACACAATCATCAAGGCAGTCCGGGCGGCACTACCTGTATGGCGAACTACTCCAAATAAGGCTCTACACAGGGAGTCAGGCATTCCTCCGGCAACAATCATCCTCCAACAAAAACAGTTGAGGGCCGCGACGCGAATCCAGAAACTAGATACATGGCATCCCCTCTTTATCAGATCTCACGAGGGGCCCAAAGAAACTATTAATCGCCTAGGACTGCGCGCAGGACAGAAAAGCCGTGCGTTCACGAATCCGGAGAGATATCTCACACGACTACAGACCAGCCTACAGACCGTGCCGGCCGCTGTGGAGACCGGTAAACTCTTCAGCCCGAAAGCGGAACGAAACAGCCAGCCAGTGAGACTCGACAAACAGTCTGAAGCTTTGCTGGCCAAACAATGGATAGGGAACCTGTCAACGAACACTGTGTGTGCGTACTCAGATGGCTCGTCCTGTGGCCTGGCGAAATCAGCATGGGGCTACACTCTATTCAGAGAAGGAAAAATGATTGGAAGCGATGCAGGCCCGTTGCGGGGTGCAGAGGCTTACGACGCCGAACTTTTAGGGGCCCAGAAAGCCCTTGAAGCAGCAATAAGGGTGGCTGGAACTAATCCAATCAAGGTGCTCCTGGATAACTCGGATGCGGTCCAGGCTCTGCGTAGCGGCAGGTCGAGGTCCTCCCAAGGAATAGTTGAGAGGTTTGTTTTGGACTGTCAAAGGCACCGATCAGTCGAAATCCGGTGGATACCAGGACACTCAGGAATTGAGGGGAACGTGAAGGCTGATAAGGTTGCGAAAGCAGCTCTAAAGGACCTCCCAGATGAAGCAACAAATGCGATACACTCCACAGAATTGAATTGCGGTCTAAAGTATACATTTGCATCAGCAAACAGGTTCGCCAGGGAGCGCGCGGACGAATTAGTATCATCATGGTGGCAAGAAAATCGACCCAGGCAGTACATGAAGTTAGATCTCAAGATGACTCGGAAGCGACCTCCAGAGCTTGCTCTACCCAGATGGGCATACCATAGACTGATAGCTGCAAGGACAGGACACGGCGACTTCGCCAAATATCATGAAAGATTCAAACATGAAGGTGTTGATGGCAAGTGCGAATGCGGTCGAGAAAGACGCTCGTGGCACTTTGCAGAATGCCGATCGGCTCTCCAGCGTTGGAGAAGTGCGAAACAGGAACCCCCCCCAAGGGTGAGCGAAATGTTAGCAGAAAATGGATGGAAGGAATTTCTTGAATTCGTGTCTATAACCAGATGTTATGGCGCACAAACTACAGACCGGGAGGCTTAAGAATTTCCCAGGGACAGCGGTTGTTATTTCCTTTAGTTAAGCGTTAGGAAAATATAGGACAAGGCGCAGGGCGTTTTTGTTCGGACACAAAGTTTTTTCGTTATTTATTTTCTTTCTATGTCACATAGATTATCTGGCAAGTAAAGCCATGCATATAGGTAGCAGTAAGTCCATATGGATCACACACCCGTATCACGCCTATTGGGTGTAGGGCGTAAGCCTGATACGACATGTAATCAAATCAAATCAAATCAGGAGCAGTAACCAACAACACTCTACTGCTGTATTACAGACTCTCTACGTTCCAACAATCTCTGGCATGTCATCTTTCTACCAAATTAAACTTCTTGACGCTTACATCCGTCGTATCTTTCATCACTGTTAAAATCAAAAATTGATGACTTCGTGTGTTTCATAGTTAAAAAAAAACCCTGAATTACAATTTCCCATATCTTCGGTGTTTTAACGGATTAATAATTATCCATATCAATTTATGGAAGGAATGATGCTTAACAGTTCTTCCCGTTATTGACCCAAATCTATTTAATCATGAACTCCAGAATCATTACTTTAGTAGAAATCATTCATCATCAGAGAAACATAATTATTTTATCGCTTTCATTTACTAAGCAATTGCATTCATTATGGCTTTGGGAAACTTGAGCGAAAGTATATGGGCTAAACACTATATTCATATAAATCAGCCTACTCATTCCCCCGGAGATTGGGATTGCTCTTCTTGTAGATCTCGTAATTATTACTGGCGATTTAAATGCACTAAATGCAATCAACAATATGTTATTGATAAATATACAAGAGAACATACAATTGCATCTGCACCAAGACAACAACTTTCAATTGGGTCCAAAGAAACGCGATCAATTCCCAGCACAGATTCGAAATCACGTGCTAGTACACTGTTGTCTTTCAGTAAAAATATTTCAAATGCAAGAGATCTTAAGAATGGGACCAGATTAGAAGTTGAGCATAAGGTAAATATTTAACATTTCTTGATAGCCCTACTAATCTGCTTGTTCTTCCTCGAATTTTGTAGTCACATCAAATTCCCATCTTTGACAAACGAAAATCCAAAGGCCACAGCATTCCATATCAGGTACAGCATCACATTTTAACGAGCATGCAAAAAATGTTAGAGGAATCTTGTTACGAATTTGCTCTGAAATGGATACCAGAATTCCTCAGAGAAAGGGAATTTGATTGCGCCGAGGCGGTTGAACTGGCTCAGTGGAAATCCTTTTTGCCTACAGAATTACCCAAACACGCTCTATGTCCCACATCTAGATGCTCTCTATCTAGATGTTTAGGCCATGCTGTCAGAATCCGTAACGCGGCTGTCCACCGTCATCTCTGTAATAACCAGATAATACAAGAAATGGCTTTGCAGGCCAGAGATCTCATGTCGATGTTCTCGGATTTGCCACGTCAAGATAAATTTTATTATCTCTGGGTCATTATAGGTGAATGGGATGATGAGGATGAGGATATATCTATCGCCAGGGCAAAATTAGAGCAAGCTCTAAAGATTACCAGCCAGAAGCCGATTGATAAGATGGATTGGACTCTAAATTCTAATTCAATGGAGGATCTATCATTAAGAAGTAGTAATTCTGCTGATGTATATGAATATCCTGATGAAATGGACCTTGATCCGTAGTAGCGAATAAATACAAAAGTTTCAAATTTCCCCAATGATGCGACTCGAATTGAGTAATGACTCTTTGGCTGACTCACTTGAAGTTAACACTGACCCTTTTATATTGTGACCTCGCTCAGCTCAACATCCCAATCGTGTCTTTTTTCATCCCATACATAATGTTAGCCCATAATTACCGGTACTAAGCTAATTAATCTTGCTGAAAATGAAATTTAAAGCCTTTAGACACGGGTTGTGAAGAGCTTGGAGATTACTGGTTATGTAAGCTACAGAGTACGCTCGTGTAGTTTTTTTTTAAATCATTTTAGCGTATGCAGCCTGAGGCTATGCGCGCTCATACTCAGATTTCATTTGCAGATACCACCACGAGAATAACGCCTTACTACATGTACCCTCTTCCGTGAAGACCCACCACAGGGAAAAGCGAGAAAAACCCGTGGTTATCTGAGCATGCTTTTGTTAGAATGGTATGCGCTTCAATGGAATGTTCTTTAGGTTGTTA
Organism: Podosphaera xanthii; assembly: GCA_028751805.1. NCBI lineage: Eukaryota > Fungi > Ascomycota > Leotiomycetes > Helotiales > Erysiphaceae > Podosphaera > Podosphaera xanthii. The sequence continues at coordinate 14,697 of JAPWIX010000002.1, forward strand.
AGCTTGTGTTCACAGATGATCAGACTTGTGGGACAGTTGGAGGCTGTAGAAGGGATCAAGTGGGAGTTGATGATTACTCACAACCCAAACTATAGCGCCTTTTCTATATACTCTCGTTGATAGGTGCTGAATGACATACCCACTTTTTGACCAGGGTCTCGCCATACAAATTTCTATAAATAATATTTATCTAGGCCCACTATGGAAGGGATACTCGAAAATTTGTGTGTATTACGTGTACTCGAAATCGCGAATGTCAAAAGGGAGGACCTTGGAGCTTTCATGAGACTAAGCTTTATCTGGTAAATTTTATAGAAGTTTACGCGCTAAATACGACTAAAGTTGAAGCTAGTGACTAGCCGTAAAAATAAATCTTCAATATCTCGTAGCTCCCCCACCAGCTACAATCACCGCCTGACATCGCGCCGGTATACTTCCGATGAGATACTGCAAAGAATTATGACTTATAGAATCCCATGCTTCCAGTATGATAATGCGAAGCTCAGCCGAAGGCCGCTCCCGCCCATCCTCGAGTTCAGGATATTGATTTTCAATATAATCCTTCATCTCGCTCCACACAGCCTCAATAGGGTTGAGGTCTGGAGAGTAAGGAGGCCAGTTTATGGGCTCAATATTTTTAACCCTTAAACTTTCCCGAGTGAAGGCCGCTTTATGTGGCGGTGCATTATCTTGCATGAATTGCAATTCAGGATTCACCTCCATGTAGTCAGCCACATGGGGAACAATGTGTTCGCAATAACTCGGCCCTGTTATTGAACCCCAATTTTTTTCCTAGAATAGGCAGGTCCATTTCTGAGTTCCGGGAAAACTCCCCCAGAACATCCAGGCTGTGCTCTTTCTAGTCTTGTCGACGAGGCAGGTGTATTCAAGCTCGTCACCAGGCTGTATATTATTAGCCATCTAAATCCTAGCTGATGACACGCGCTACAAACCTATCTCGTTATGTAGGCATCTCGATGTCTACCATCTGTTACCCCTGTCTCGTCGCTCCAAAGGATCTGACTCCAATCGTCAATGGTCCAGTGACGATGATTTAGAGCCCACTCTAACCTTTTCATCATGTTGACCCCGGATATAGGTGGCTTTGCTCGAGACAAGCTCCTGGAGTAACCTCTATCTTTGAGCGCACTTCTGATCGCATAAACCCCAGCGCCCCAGCAACTAAAGTCCATGGCAAGCTCTATATACGTCATCTGGCGATTCCTTCGAGAGAGTCGCACAAAAGTTTCTAGCTCATCAGCTTGGGCCTGATCCAGTTTTCGTTTTCCACCCGGATTTCTTTTGGGAGAGGTAGTGCCTCTATTGATGATGTGAATAACTTGTTTGTAGCTCAAGTCGAGGATAGATGCAATTTCGCCTCGTTCGTGGCCAGCATTGTGTAAAGTAATTACCTGGAGTTATTTGGCTGAGATCTTTCCAAATCCAGCAAAGAATGACCTGAAGGCACTTATCTGCTGAAGCTCTTCTCGAATAGCTACGCCTCGCAGGAGATGTTTCCTCGCTGTTCATCTATCGCTACAATTGGTACGATATATAGCGTTAGGGTCATTTAAAGCATGCCTCACTTTCAACAACGATTCAGTGTAAGTCGCTCGGATTTTTGACTGGTGTAAAACTAGACGTTGACGATATATTCTTGTTAGGCGACTGGATGAGGAGCAGGCGTTAGGTCAGATGAATGGATAATTACTGTAAATTAGCCCGTAGATATTATTAGGGGTAGACCCTGTACAAAGCCCAATGGACAGGGAATACCCTTTTGACATTCCGGACCCATGTATGAGAGTACAAAACACAACAGTCGTCCCTCTCAAACTCGATAGTGGGTCCCGGTATAAGTGTTGAAAATATTCATTGTAACTTGGACTTTTATATTTGCAACACTTACCCTTACAGGTAGGTCATTTTGCGCGCAGGGGTAGGTATTGCAAATGTAAATGGTTGAATTTCAATGAATATTTTCAACGCTTATACCGGGACCCACTATCGAGTTAGAGTGGGACGACTGTATCTAGTAAAACTAATTGGTAATTGTGTGTCAATACGGACTAGCGTATTATAGGACATACAATAGATATAGCGCAGAATGTTAGCCGAGCTATGACGGCTCAACCGTTAACATTCCTGGCATACACTACCATTAAGTAGAACTAATTTCAACAGCTTTCGTCATCCCACGATTACATTATCACCGCGAGAGAAGTGGTGTGCGAGTCTTGCTGGATTCGAACCGCTAATTTAAATACATAGATACAGGGGGATAAGGGTAGATTTGGCACAATGGGTCCAAAACAGGGGTGTTTAGTGGGTCCGTTAGTCCTAGTTAAGAAAGGAGTGCACCGCTTTAATGAAATGGCAAGGATAATTTGTATGGTGATTTCACCATACGGTTGATTTTGCACATTTAAGCGAGCTCCTAGAACTAAGCCTCTTTTGAACATTTTGATTATCTAACTACAAAATCTACAAATATGCGGACGTGCTAAACGGACAGTCCCAAATGCTCGCTGGACGTCCCTGCAAGTAGATTGCGCTTCCACGCTAACCAAATCTGCATTGATCAGCGATCTCGCCGAATATTTTTTGCGCTACTCCAAATTTGGTCACTATCGTTACAAGTATAGTAGTTACCATGACAACTTAGAGCCCGTGTTTAACAAACATAACACAAAGATACCATTTAGAAATATTGGTCCTGGAATTGCCTTAATAACTTTTCCAAATCGTCCAATTCTATATTCCAATTTCATCTTCCTCACCTCCAACTTCGCCTCACTTATCGAACTCCAAATTACAATGGCTGAACTGAACTTTAATGCGCTATCAGCATCAATCAACATATCTCAAGATACTAATGAAAGAGGTATTTTTCCCTTTCTTTCTACTAAAATACATATTGGCTGATTTCTCCAGGAATGGTTACCGGAAGTGCTCTTTTAGAGGCCCATGATGGGCATCAAAGTATACAAAATAATGAGGATACCCGTATGCTAAGCTCCCTAAAACTAATTCATTTATGGCAAAATTTCCACTAATACGCAATTTCTTCAGTCGAGACCCAGTGCGGAAGTATGGAAGAAATAATTGGTGTCCGGATCGACCAAATGTAGGACTGTAAGAGAGCTGTCGAGCACCTAGCTAACGAAAATGGATTTGCGACAGTCCTCCATTTGGTCGATCCGGACACCAATTATTTCTTCCATACTTCCGCACTGGGTCTCGACTGAAGAAATTGCGTATTAGTGGAAATTTTGCCATAAATGAATTAGTTTTAGGGAGCTTAGCAGACGGGTATCCTCATTATTTTGTATACTTTGATGCCCATCATGGGCCTCTAAAAGAGCACTTCCGGTAACCATTCCTGGAGAAATCAGCCAATATGTATTTTAGTAGAAAGAAAGGGAAAAATACCTCTTTCATTAGTATCTTGAGATATGTTGATTGATGCTGATAGCGCATTAAAGTTCAGTTCAGCCATTGTAATTTGGAGTTCGATAAGTGAGGCGAAGTTGGAGGTGAGGAAGATGAAATTGGAATATAGAATTGGACGATTTGGAAAAGTTATTAAGGCAATTCCAGGACCAATATTTCTAAATGGTATCTTTGTGTTATGTTTGTTAAACACGGGCTCTAAGTTGTCATGGTAACTACTATACTTGTAACGATAGTGACCAAATTTGGAGTAGCGCAAAAAATATTCGACGAGATCGCTGATCAATGCAGATTTGGTTAGCGTGGAAGCGCAATCTACTTGCAGGGACGTCCAGCGAGCATTTGGGACTGTCCGTTTATCACGTCCGCAAATATGGCGGAAAGAATCTAGTGACTAATACTTAGTTGGGCCTCTGTCGGCATCGATTACGGCCTGACATCTGTCATGCATGCTTTCGAAGAGATCTGTAAGTTCTTGTGTACACAAAGAATCCCACGCCTCCTTCACGATCGCACGAATTTGATCTGACGACCGCCGCTTACCCCATTCAAATCCGGATACTTGTATTCGATCTTATCTTTCATGATTTTCCAGACGTGTTCTATGGGGTTGAGGTCGGGCGAATAAGGGGGCCAATCGATAGGAGTGATTGACCTCTCCTCGAACTCTTCCATCGTCCTCGCGGCAACGTGGGGAGGAGCGTTGTTCTGCATGACAGAAAGCCCGGGTCTAAATCTAGTCATACCGTCTAAAAGAGGTACTATCCTCTCAGAATAGCTTGAGGAAGTGATATTCCCCCAATCCTTCTCCCAAAACTGGGAGGGACCTTTTTCAGACCCCGCAAAGGACGCCTAAAATATCCAACCAATCTTCTTCTTGATTGTCTCAACAATACAATTAATGTCATGTTCCTCCCCTGGCTTGATAAAATATTTAGTTTTGGTGGGATATCCAAGCTGAACAGTAAGATACTAACCTTTCTGGTAACCCAGCGTCTCGAATGATGGCCATCTGTTGCTCAAGTTTCATCAGACCAAAGGATGGACATCCACAGCTCAAGGGTCCAATTGATGCGGGCTTCTGCCCATTCTCTTCGCTTCCTTCTAATCTCAGGAGATGCAGTAGGCTTATTCAACGCCGTGTAGCGCTTAAAACCCCTTTTCTCAAGTTCGCTCTTTATCACTCTCTCGCTCACGCCCAAGTGTTTGAACGGTCTATTTGCGAGTTCAAAGTAGGTCATTTGTCGGTTTTCAGGAAATTTTTTGATAAATTCCTCAATCTTATCGACATCTTCGGATGAAAGCGATGGGCTTCGACCTCGAGCATTCTTGGGCGTCACTGATCCGCGGCGAAGAGAGTGACCAACTTGCTTTCGCGAAATGTTGGGTTCGGCTGCAATTTTGATTGATTTGTGCCAGCGTCATGAAGCGCTTTAAACTATGTTATTTAATATTTCTGTATCATTCTCTTGCCTAAATATTCACTTTTTTGCACTGATCTCTGCTTAAACGTTTGGATGAGGGCGTGGAAGGGGGTATTTGAGGTTGATCCATCTATTTTAAAGACAACTCAGCCAACTAAATAGTCAGCCTGCATGTTAACATACCTCTAATTTTACTGACAAAAAATCTGTGTATGATAGGCGAAATAAGTGTGGAGCTTTCAAGATTAAAATTAATGAAAATGTGTCAATATTCTACAAATAACCATGTTATGAGCCTACTGATTAGTGCCACGGTATAAAAAATCAAGTAGCAGATTCAAGATTTAATTAGACATGGTGGAAGCGTATACATTTACTGGGAGAAATAACTTTTGTTTAAAAGTGTATAATTTTCTAACCAAGAAATATTGTGGTTGAATAATTTTGTAGATTGTGTATGATGTATATTTGGGCTGTTCTTCGATTGTATTCTTTTTGTCAGGGGAAAATTTCCTCTATTTATACATGAAGCCATTAACTAGTCCCAAAATAACTTAGTTTCTAATCCCTCTAAAATGTTCTAAGATATTTTGACTAAGAGAGAAAACTCTTTGACATAGGTGTTGAGATGGTCTGTGCTGTATTAATTTAGAACCCATGCACAGACTAGTGCTAGTACTTCTTGTACTATTAATTTTAATATTATTGATCTGCATTATAAGTTTGCCGATCTTAGTCTTGTTAACCCTTGTGGTAGTAATTTATTTATTTATACCCAATTTATTTAATTGTATAATTTGTAAATTTATGTATAATTTGTGTATAAAGATAATTAATCTATAATTTATATGTATGTATAATTTATGTATATATTCTATATTTGTGTTATTTGTGTGTATTCATAATTTATGTATTATTTGTGTATATGTATACTTTATAGTACAACAGTGATTACTAGGTCCTGGCCCTGCGGCCCTGCGCTTCGCTCCGGGGCAGGGTTCCTCGCGTCGCTTCGGAAGTAGGACTTGGACTATGTCTGGATGTGCTGTGCTGTGGATGTATGGTTTCCTGGTCATTTGAAGCAAAAGGTGAATTAGTTTTATGAGATTACGGTAGGCTGATTTATACACTTGGATTGGAGCGGCAGATGCTGGGGATATTTAACGTGTGGTTGTTTGCGTGATCCATATAAGATGGAGGGATTAATGTTGTCCGTTTTAAATTTGGGCAGTTAGCGTGATTCACATGGAATGAAAGGAGATATTATGACCTTTTAAGAGTCAGATGACAAGCGTGGAGTATGTAACTTCCACCTGGTACTTGGGAAAGGCGCGTAAATTTTTTGAGCCAAACTAAAGTAAAAGTTGGTTTATTCTCAAGATGAGGAATGGAACAGATGAATCTTTGGGATACGTCCGAAAACATGTAGATGGTGTCAGTTAGTTAATCTCATCACCTAAAGATATCAATTGAAGAGCATGGCTTTAATACATGTCTTACTGTCTTCATGAGGGCCGTTAGTTCTTCTCCATCAAAAGTATGAAACAATTCGTCAAGTTAGGGGTGAGTACTAATCAGTTTACGTGAAGCAAAAGGAATATGATGGTTGTTTCAGATTAAGGTTGTCATGATTCACATGAAATGGACATGATGTTGCCTCTGTAAGAGTCAAGTGAGAAGTGTGGAGTTTCTGGCTTCTATCTGTTACTTGGGAAGAGGGGTATATTTGCTTGGGCCAAACTTAAATGGAAGTCGGAGTGTTTTTCAAAATGACGGCAGATTAGCATGTTAGGCCTGAATCCATGTGATTTAATCATCAGGATAAGTTTAGTCTATTTCCTGAACTTGAGATATCAAGTGAAGGGCTAGTACAGTTCATGTCGCATGATGTTGAGGGTCGTGTGTTCTTTTCCGTGCAGGTATTATCAGCTGACGTTGTGAAAGCTATGTTCAGGTCTTATGAGTCGAATGCAGCCCTTCAGTGTCTGTCGAAGATGAAATCAAGCAATAACCTGTAGGCGTGATTGATGTATGAGGGGTAACATCCTTGAATTTGTAGGAGGGAGAGAACTGGTTGGGTTGGGTACTTAACATGCATCTGTAGTACATGGATCTTGCACTAATGAATTGGAATTCCTCAGACATCTTCAGATCGGGAAAAGTCAATAAGGTTCACGTCAGTGAAGCAATATTAGCTGAGCTTGTGCGTCATGTGCCTCCAGTAGTAGTGTAGTGACATAGCCTTCCTTGAATCATTTGTGGTAGATGTTAGCTGAATTGTAGATGATCGTGGATGAAGAATGCTTCTTTTTGAAGACAGCCCTGACGATACCGTTCTGTTTTCATAGAACATTTTTCTTTCCTTGTTTGAATTTATTTGCGTCCGATAATGTCTCTTATAGTGTACGTCTGAAGTATTAATTCCAATTGCATGGAGCTACCGCATGTAGGATGAGGAAGTAATGGTTATGATTTGTAGTTTTTTGACAGAACGTGTTTTTTCTTTAGGAACAAATTTTCCTTGCAGCGTTTGTGTGCTGTCTGTGTAGCTTGGAATCGCTTATCTCGACATGTCTTTGATGGGTCTCATCTTGTATCTAATACACGTAGCCAGCGAAGCATGTATGTTTTGCATGTACAGAAGACAGTCGAGTTAAGGTCATTGATACAGGTTCGATGTAAATTGTGTGTTTTGTACTGTCAATAAACTTGTTAGTTAGGTATTTTACTCAAGAACAGACTTACCTGTTGATGGTTGAGAATTTGTGGTGACATCAATAGAAATGAGGTGTGTTTGTAATAATTGAGAGTTTGCGGTATGGGGCGGCAGGGATGATGAGAAATATTTGTAGTTCGTGCGGGTGCAGACTTGCTAGCGTCGAAAAATAAGCGATACGCTATCATTACATAAGAATTTTCAAATAATACAAACGAAAAAAAGATATTAATAAAGTTTCATGATCATTTTGCTAACTAATATATGATTTGTAATAAAAAAAAAAAAAGATAAGGCACATTTTCAACAGTAACACATGTGGAGTATGCCTTGCCAAGTGGCATCTAATCAATTCATCGCCATCTTATAACCATGAATAACAAACTGACCCGTATGATCGCGCCTGTAGAATAGGGCAACTGTGTACTATGACAAATTATCTCAGTGAAAAAAATTCGATTTTTATGTTGAAAGAATCCGAATATTGGGTTCCTGACTCACGTTGTATGGAGCATTCAATGTGTCACCCGTAATTAAAAAACCACAAACTAAATGTTTAGAAAGGAAGGCGGAATGGAGCAATTTTGCAACACGACAACTATTTATCGAGCCTTAGCTCTTTAACCACATATGCTCATTTTTCCTAACTCATTCTCACGGCGTGCGTTCATGCTACGTATCGAAGGTGAGAATTAATAAATCAATTTTAAAAGACTCGATCTACAAACTGCCATATTTAGTAGTTGTGGCGTAATGACGTCGTAATGGGTTTTCCGAATTCCAAAAGTGTGATTCTATAAGACGCGCAGACGGATCCAGAATAGTGCATCTCTGTAAGTCCACCTATTGCGATGACGGGTTCGCAAAAAAAGAAACCATTTTCATCTTCGACCTAATACCCCTCCAGATCAAATTAGCATGGAAATGAATTATCCTTGATCCCCAGTACCGCTTCAGCTGTAATACATAGACTACTAGGTCCTGGCCCTGCGGCCCTGCGCTTCGCTCCGGGGCAGGGTTCCTCGCGTTGCTTCGGAAGTGAGTGGCTGATTCGTTGACTTGTGATGCAGTTAGATCGAGTTAGTCTGTTGAGGTTTACAGGTCTTTGTCACATGAAGCGCAGGCAGGTAGTTAGATTTTAGATAATACGATATCTTTTCTTCTCATGAAAGGGGACGTGTTTAGTGTAATGAGTAACGGTTGTTAGTATGATTCACATAAAGTGGGAGGGAAAAGCTTGATATGTTAAGCTGCGTTAGTCGGCATTTTTCACATGCAGTAATAGTGAAGATTTTGCCTCTTGTACAGTCTGATGAGGAGCGTGGAGTATGTGGCTTCCATCTGGTACTTGGAAAGGCATGTAAATATTGAGTCAAACCTGGACAACAGTTAGTTTGTACTTAAGATGGAGAATGGCAAAGATTAATCTTAAGGATCTATTCGAAAACGTGTAGATGAGAAATGAGTTAGTTGATCTCATCACTTAAAGATGTCGATCGAAGAGCATGGCTTCAGCACATGTATCATTATCTTCGCAAGAGCAGTTAGTTGTTCTTGAATAAAGGCATGAAGCAATTCATCATGTTAACGACGAATTTTAATCAGTTTACGTGAAGCAGAACGAAGATAATCATTCCAGATTACGGTTTACTTGATTCACATGAATTGGAAATGATGATTTTGCCTGTATCAAAGCCAGATGAGAAGCGTGTAGTTGCTAACTTCTCTCTGTACCTTGAAAAGAGGCGTATAATTGTTTGGGCCAACCTTATGTGGAAATTGGAATGTTTTCAGTATAATGGCAGATGAGTATGTTCTGCCAAATTCCAGATGATTTATTGGTCAGGGAATTATTAGTCTTTCTCCATAATAGGAGTTGTCGTGGACTACGCAACGACGGATCATGTTGCATAATGTTGAAGGGCTATGTGTTTTCCTAACAGGTATTGTAAGCGGGAATTGGAAAGGATATGTCAAGGGCTTCTGTGTAGAATGTAGACCCATAGTGTCTGTCGAGTTGAAATAGAGCGTTAATCTCTAGGATTAACTGAAGAGGGTCATAGCTTTAGATCCTCGATGTTGATGGAGAATTATGATAGGTAGGGTCGAGTACACAATATGCATATGTAGTATAAGGACCTTGCACTGAAGGAATGTGATTCCAGACATGTTCAAATCGTGGAGAGTCTGTGGGATTCACGACGATATAGCAACAGTAGCTGAGTTTGTAGCGTATGCCTTCAGCAGGAGTGTAATAACATAGCCTTCTTAAAGACAATGGTGGCACATGTTAGGTGAATGGTAGATGTAGTGGATGAGATTCTTCTTGACCCCTGATGATTCTATTCTGTTTATGATGGCATTTTTCGTTCATATATAATTTTATTTGCGTCCGATAAAGTCTCTTGTATCAAATGTCTGAGGTATTGATTCCAGTTGCGTACACAGCTACTGCATGTAGGATGGTAGAATACTCGTTGTGTTTTATAGTTTTTGATGGATTATCTCTTTTCTTTAGGAGTGTTTTTTTGCAGCGTCTGTGGGCTGTCTTTGTAGCCTTAACTTTCTTGTCTTTACATGTGAATAGTAGGTCTTCATTTTTGTCTCATACGCGTAGCCAGCGGAGCATATGCTATATGCATAGACAGAAAACAGTCGTCTTGAGATTGTCGTTACATGTTTGACTAACATGAAGGGTGTGTGGTGTACTGTCAATAAATTTGTTAGTTAAGTATTTTAGTCGGAGTTTAAACCAACCTGATGATGGGTCAACATTTATGGTGAAACCATGCTCTGATATATTTAAAGATTGTATTTTATGTTGATTTATATTCTTGAGTGTTATTCTTATTCTAGCTCCGTTTATAATGATTTTCGGCTAATATTATTCTATATTCTTACACACGGTGAGTTACAGGAGCTGGGAATCGCTATCCATACCTCTATATGTGTAAGGATATAGAATAATATTAGCCGAAAATAATTATAAACGAAGCTAGAATAAGAATAACACTCAAGAATATAAATCAACATAAAATACAATAATCACTGTTGTACTATAAAGTATATATATACACAAATAATACATAAATTATGAATATACACAAATAACACAAATATAGAATATATACATAAATTCTACATAAATATAAATTATACATTAACAATCTTTATACACAAATTATACATAAATATAAATTATACATAAATATAAATTATACATTAATTATCTTTATACACAAATTATACATAAATATAAATTATACATAAATATAAATTATACATAAATATAAATTATACATAAATATAAATTATACATTAATTATCTTTATACACAAATTATACATAAATTTACAAATTATACAATTAAATAAATTGGGTATAAATAAAAAAATTACTACCACAAGGGTTAACAAGACTAAGATCGGCAAACTTATAATGCAGATCAATAATATTAAAATTAATAGTACAAGAAGTACTAGCACTAGTCTGTGCATGGGTTCTAAATTAATACAGCACAGACCATCTCAACACCTATGTCAAAGAGTTTTCTATAAAAAATCAAGTAGCAGATTCAAGATTTAATTAGATATGGTGGAAGCGTATACATTTACTGGGAGAAATAACTTTTGTTTAAAAGTGTATAATTTTCTAACCAAGAAATATTGTGGTTGAATAATTTTGTAGATTGTGTATGATGTATATTTGGGCTTTTCTTTTGTTGTGTTCTTTTTGTCAGGGGAAAACTTCCTCTATTAATACATGAAGCCATTAACTAGTCCCAAAATAACTTAGTTTCTAATCCCTCTAAAATGTTCTAAGATATTTTGACTAAAAGAGAAAACTCTTTGACATAGGTGTTGAGCTGGTCTGTGCTGTATTAATTTAGAACCCATGCACAGACTAGTGCTAGTACTTGTACTATTAATTTTAATATTATTGATCTGCATTATAAGTTTGCCGATCTTAGTCTTGTTAACCCTTGTGGTAGTAATTTATTTATTTATACCCAATTTATTTAATTGTATAATTTGTATATATATGTATAATTTGTGTATAAAGATAATTAATGTATAATTTATGTATATATTCTATATTTGTGTTATTTGTGTGTATTCATAATTTATGTATTATTTGTGTATATGTATACTTTATAGTACAACAGTGATTATTGTATTTTATGTTGATTTATATTCTTGAGTGTTATTCTTATTGTAGCTCCGTTTATAATTATTTTCGGCTAATATTATTTTATATTCTTACATTTTCTCTCTTAGTCAAAATATCTTAGAACATTTTAGAGGGATTAGAAACTAAGTTATTTTGGGACTAGTTAATGGCTTCATGTATAAATAGAGGAAATTTTCCCCTGACAAAAAGAATACAATCGAAGAACAGCCCAAATATACATCATACACAATCTACAAAATTATTCAACCACAATATTTCTTGGTTAGAAAATTATACACTTTTAAACAAAAGTTATTTCTCACAGTAAATGTATACGCTTCCACCATGTCTAATTAAATCTTGAATCTGCTACTTGATTTTTTATAAAATGTATTTAAATTAATAGTCATAGCTAGATGGCTGAATATAACATGATTTTAAAAAAAAAAAAAACTCTCTACAAATGAATTAGTCTCAGTTTGTATGAAAGGCACGTGATACATGACACAAATATTTATGCAAAGAGGTAATGGGGTAGGGGGAGTTGGGATTCAGGCAACAAGGGGCTGACAAATCCAAAAACGTTTGTGAAATTGCCGCGCCCCTAATGAATGATAATAATCCACTAGTCCCGAATCGGAATAGGGCGTTAGAGCTTACTGCTATGGAAGCCTGGGGCTCCTAACTTCCCCAAAACAAAGAGACCTGAAATTTGATTTGAATTGATTACATGTCGTATCAGGCTTACGCCCTACACCCAATAGGCGTGATAAGGAGATGTCATCCATACAGGCTCACTGCCACCTACATGAATGGCTCTACTTGCTAGATAATCTACATGACATAGAAAGAAATTAAATAACGAAAATATGTCCGAACAAATGCGCCCTGCGCCTTGTCCTAATTTTCCCAAAACTTAATTAAAGGAAATAAAATTGGTGCCCCTGAGAAAAACTTGTGCCTCCCGGTCTGTAGTTTGTGCGCCAAAACCATCTTGTTAAAATATTCGTGGCATATTCTGTATATCAGTGGAACTTTGTACACAGATTGTAGCAGAGTGATTAGGCCTGCAATGCTAAAAAATCACGTAGAATAAATTAAGTCAAATTGTGGGATTCTATTGCTGATGGCGAAAGAGGTACATCTCAGAGTGATTTATGTCCTGAGTTCCCTTGCTTCGCATCTACTAAGCAGGTACATCTCAGAGTGATTTATATCTTGAGTTCCCTATCCTAGGTCTTGTCACAGTCCGAGATCTGGGATGACGCCAAATGATTCGAAGCAAGTATATTTAATAGTTTAACTAATTACAAAATTAGATTGAAGAATAAAGAATCAATAACGGATGATTATGAGAATACGATTGAGGTCGTGGGCGCCTATTTATACATGTGCGTGAAGAGGCAAACATGGGTGTGGACCCCAAAGGACGCGTAGAGCATGTGACGCGACAAAGCAAGCAAACAGAGCAAACAGTGTCGTGTGACTGAGACCTGGCTCGGTTGGCCAACCTAGCCTACAGAGCAAACAGTGTCGTGTGACTGAGACCTGGCTCGGTTGGCCAACCTAGCCTACAGGCAATACCCTGGTCTACAGACCGTTACAGTTCTACTCTGATACTACGGTATTAATCGTGTATAGGCGCTAAAATTCGACTTTTACAGGGTATATAGGCTTTTACTAACTTGAATTAGCATGACGATAAGTAGATCTCCCCACCTAAACTTTAAATTTGTATGGCAAAAATTTCACAACGAAATATTCGTTGGTTTTGCTTTTTTGGTCCATTATAGCCCTCTATTCACTTTTTAATTCATTAATACATTTCATAAATAAATTATACTTCTATCTAGCTAATAATTTACATATCCGCCTTCAGCTTCGTAAACGGCTCTGATTCTTCGGGGCATCGAATCTATCAGTTTCTCCAAGTCATCCCCATTAAACCCCAGATCCCACGCCTCGTTCACTATTTGACGAAGATGCCCTTGACTCCGCTGCCCCCTTGATCCAACGCTGGATAAAGACGCTCCATGTACGCTTTCATATAACTCCACAAAGTTTCTATCGGATTTAAATCAGGAGAATATGGCGGCCACTCCATTAGAGAAATATTCCTCCTTTCAAACTCACGCATAGTTTGCCTCGACTTGTGAGGAAGGGCGTTGTCCTGCATCACATCTAGTCCTGGTTCCCGAAAGACCGCACTCTCTATGAGAGGCACTATCCTCTCGCAGTAACTGGCCGCAGTGATATGGCCCCACTCCTTCTCCCAAATCAGGCAAGGCCCCTTCTGTCGTCCAAAGAAAGATCCCCAGAACATCCACCCAACTCTCCTCCGCGTCTTGGCTAGGACACAGGTATCTTCGTACTCTTCCCCAATCTTTGACTTAAACTTAGCTCAAGGGAACTCTAAATCTTAGGAGCCTTTAAGGGACTACTGACCTTTCTTGTGACCCAACGATCACTTTGCCGACCATTCATAGCCCAAGTCTCGTCGGACCAGAGGACTCTCATCCAATGTTCCTTCCGCCAGTGGAGATGTATTCTGGCAAACTCATATCTCTTCAGTTTGTTGACTGAAGAGATAGGAGGTTTTAATCGTGCAATCCTGCGTGCATATCCCCTCTTTGCCAGTTCACGTCGGATCACATTCTCGCTCACACCAAAGTGCCGAAATATAAAATGTGCAAGTTGGAAAAATGACATCCGACGATTTTCCGATGATAAACAGACGAAAAATTCTATTTCATCGACCTGGGAACTACTTAGAATAGGTGGCCTACCACTGGAGTACTGAGGCTCGGTATTTTCAACGCTCATGGTGTATTGTACCTGTCGCCATGTAATCCCAAGGCGTTGAGAGATTTTGACGTAACTGTGTCCCTCACTGGCCAAGGTTCTAACCTGCACATGTTACTCTCTTAACCTTATCAATTTGTAGATTTCAGACTTACTTGAATACGTTGAGTTTGTGTTAGGCGTTTTGCATAAGTAGGAGATGCTGATGATGGAGAAGGTTGTTGAGGTGAATCCATCTTTGCGGCAATCTAGTACAGTAAATTAAAATCTTCTAAAGTAGTTGAATTAAGGTTCAGATGCACTCACATGAAGTAAAAATTAGATAGATGAATGAAATAAAAGTATGCCGTTGAGCAAAATAATAGTAAATAGCTGACAATGATTTAAACGAAACGACCTCAGGTGTGCGCGAGTGAAGAAAGGTGCAGGCATGAAGGTGGGCGTTGGACTTCATATACAGATGCATATCTCTTATGCCTTAGGCCATAAGATTTTAAAATTTGAAGCTAACAGGGATACTGTGGATCTATCGTGAGGTAACCTGGAATATCACCACTTTATCTCCACTTTATCCCCGCTTTAACCCCTGTACCCTATAAGAAGCGGATCAACGAACAATACCCTATCATGAGAGTAAGTCAAGTACTATCTAATTATAAAAGATTATCTGATTCTGATCGCTGGTCTAGATCAGAATAACTAAAAACATATCTTGTTGAATTACAACTCAGTCAATATTTACTAGATTTACTTTTATCCACCGCCACAAATCAACACATCTAGCTGTTATAAAGTTAAATGGGGATGTGGGTTGGTTGGCGACTTGTCTAGTGATTGAGCTGTCCTTCGATGGAATAGTCAATGGTGTGAATGAATGGTAAGTACGATATAAATGATTATACTGAATGCGTATAGTGGATGGAATATCGCCTTGATGGTCACGATGGAGACTATTATTCTTGCTGCTCTGACTATGGCAGTATCTATATACATCTTTCCTCCAATATCAAATATCCGATGCCTACTATGAAACTACAATGCGAGTTCTATTATTGTATAAAAAAGATGTTATACATGACTCATTAGTTTCAGCAACTCTGTCACTTGGCACGTTATCCATAAGCTTCAAACTCCAGATATCCTTGAGTCATAACCGAGTCAGCACAACACTAGCTATAGACACGAATTCAAGAAATTTCTTCCATCCATTTTCTGCTAGCATCTCGCTCGCCCTTGGGAGATGTCAGGAAACGAGAAGTAAGACGGGTAAGAACTCAACTAAAGGTCGAAATAAAGCTAGTGAGATAAATTTAATCTACAGATACAATTTATATGTATATTTTGCTTACGCGACAAAAGAAATATGTATTGATAAAGATCATAACGCTGTTACTCCGTGGGTATCATTTCCAAGTCCGATATCCTTACGGAACCCCATACCTTAGTTCTTGACAGGGGAGGTTCCTGTTTCGCACTTCTCCAATGCTGGAGAGCCGATCGGCATTCTGCAAAGTGCCACAGGCGTCTTTCTCGACCACATTCGCACTTGCCATCAATATCTTCGCGCTTGAATCTTTCATGAAATTTGGCGAAATAACCGTGTCCTGTCCTTGCAACTATCTATCTATGGTATGCCCATCTGGGTGAGCAAGCTCTGGAGGTCGCTTCCGGGTCATCTTGAGATCTAACTCCATATAATGCCTGAGTCGATTTTCTTGCCACCGTGACGCTACTAATTCGTCCGCGCGCTCCCTGGCGAACCTGTTTAGTAATGCAAATGTGAACTTTCAGCTGCGATTCACTTCTGTGGAGTATGTCGCATTTATCGCGTCGTCTGGAAGGTCTTTTAGAGCTGAGTTCGCAACCATACCGGCCTTCTCGCTTCCCTCAATTCATGAGCGTCCCGGTATCCAGCAGATTTCGATTGATTAGTGTCTTTGACAGTCTAAAACAAACCTGTCAGCTATTCCTTAGAAGGTCCTCGACCTGCCGCTACGCAGAGCCTGGGCCGATTCTAAGTTATCTAAGAGCACCTTGATTGGGTTAGTTCCAGCCATCATGATGGCTTCTTAAAAAGCTTTCTGGGCCCTTAAATTTTGACGTCGTAATCCTATGCACCTCACAACGGGCCTGCGCCGCTTCTAATCATTTGCCCTCTGAATAGAGTATATCCCCATGCCGGTTTTGCCAAGCCATAGGACGAGCCATCTGAGTACGCACATACAGTATTTGTTGTCAGGTTCTCTATCCATCGTTTGGCCTGCATGGCTTCAGATTGCTTGTCGAGTCTCGCTGACTGGCTGTTTCATTCCACTATCGGGATGAGGAGTTTACCGGTCTGCACAGCGGCCGGCACTGTTTGAAGGTTGGTTTACAGTCGTGTAAGATATCACTCCGGATTCGTGAACGCACGACTTTCCTGTCCTGCGCGCTATCCTAGGCGATTGATAGTTTCCTCAGGCCCCTCTTGAGATCTGATTAACAAGGGATGCCATGTATCTAATTCCTGTATTCGCGTCGCGGCTCTCAATTGTTTTTGTTGGAGGATGATCATTGCCGGAGGAATGCCTGACCCTCTGTGTAGAGCCTTAGTTGGAGTAGTTCGCCATACATGTAGTGTCGCCCGGACTGCCTTAACGATTGTGTTGTCTAGGAGATCAGTATGCCAGCCGACTCTTGTGCTCACTTTCTTATTTCGCTGAGTGGTGGATCGGGTCAGCCCTGGCCACCATGCTTCTGATCCGTATAGCGCCGTACTTATAACACAAGATTGAACCGCCTTGATGATTGGTCCTGGGTCTGCGCCCCGCTGTACAGTATTTATTCGACTTATAAACTGTGTTATACGTTGCGCTTTTCCACACCACTCTTGCACTTGCTGTTTAAAGTTGGGTTAGGAGTCTATCCACACCCCAGCCATTCCACATGTGGAGATGGGATAATTGTATGGCCTTGGATTTGGACGGCTAAGCCTGTCGTATCTATCTTCTTCTTGGGCTCTCCTCCTATTACCAGCTAGTCAGATCTGGCCGGGTCAAAACTTATCTTGTGCTCGTTTGCAAGCCGCACAAGATTTTCAGCTTCTGCTCGAGCATTTGCTACCGCTTCAGCAGCTGTGCTTCCTATATTTAAGACTGCGATGTCGTCCGCATACCCAGACTTGTTGTCCTTGTTCCCGTCCTGATCTAGGATGGCGATATAGAGAAGAAATAACAGTTGTGACAACGGCGAGCCCGGCGGGACTCCGCACTCAACGACTTTGTCTCGAGTTATTCCTTCTTGGTTCCGGACACGTATTTTTTTTCGGGTCAAAAACGACTCGACCCAATGACACAGAGACTTTGGCCAACCTTTGTTGCGCATTCGGTGTAGTAGTCATTTGTGGAGGACAGCATCGAAAGCGCCCTGCACGTTCAGACTTACGATTGCTACGACGTTATTGTTTCGTATTGCAGCTTCTACGTGTGACAGCTGGTGAGCTGAGTTGTTCCTGTAGCCTATGTGGCGCATAGGCGTGCATGGACTTTATAGGGATAAGAGCAAGGTGCATGAGTAAAATTGATATTTATAGACTTTCTAATACAGGGAAATTCCGATAAACGAGGACTTTCCAGGAACCTCTATTGATAACAGGGTTGGGGCAAGTCATTGGATTGAGGTGAGGATTGTATATAGACTTGTTAACAATGTAGTTTTTTTTTTAAATCATTTCTTGCGTATGCAGCCTGAGGCTATGACGCGAATGATTACGGAAGATATGTATGTGACGCAGAATAACTCTGTTTGACGTTTGGAACACTCATACTCAGATTTCATTTGCAGATACCACTACGAGAATAACGCCTTACGACATGTACCCTCTTCCGTGAATACCCACCGCAGGGAAAAGCGAGAAAAACCTGTGGCTATCTGAGCATGCTTTCGTCATTCTACGAATACAGTATCACCGCGAGAGAAGTGGTGTGAGGGTCTTGCTGGATTCGAACCAGCTTTCTCCTGTCTCAAGTGGGGCATGTGTCCAAGCTACCCAGACTCTACTTGGAAGAACGGCCCGGATAGTGTACCACTGCACCATCCGACCCTAACGATGTAGTTTACTTATAGAATTGAATATTTACTACCTCTACACACTTAGCTGCACAGGCGCTCCTGTCTAGACCGTGACACTACGTCGTGTATGACACATGAGACAAGGTCGACTGCTGACCGTCCCGGGAGAACTCCAAAATGCTGCTAATGCACAACTTGATGTTTTATTGCTAACCAAGCCATTCTCTTAGCCACTAATTGCTCCAGTCCTTTGCCCAGGCAGGAGAGAAGGGAGACCGGTCGCCATCCTTTAGCTCTTGATAGGTCCCGTGCTGGTTTGGGAAGTAGGATAGCCTCAGCTACTCGAAAATTAGAAGGAAAAAATCCATGCTCCAGGCACGTTTGAAGTAGACATCTAACTTGATCTCCTATGGCTTCCCAGCATGCTCTAAGTTTCGCACAGTGATTCTATCCACTTCTGGAGATTTGTCGCCTGTGCAAAAGGTGTTTACTGTTACATTCTCCAGTATCGGTGATGTATACCACAGGATTGACTCATTTTGTCCAGTTTCCCACGTATCAAGGTTCTGGGCTGCATTGAATCTGGTTATAAAAGTGTCCCGACAGGACTCAGCTCGCTCGAGAGGATCCGTTAGCCACTTGTCTTTTGAGACTTTGAAGGGTAGAGCATTTTGACCTGTCCTGGGCTTAGCCCATCTCATCACCTTAAAAAATTGTACGTCTTTAGTTGCGTTCTCGACTTGCTTTCTCCGGTAGTCCTTTGCCCTTTTGACCGGAATTTCTAAACGAAAGGTACCTCTAGATGACTAATCAACCCACAGCAACGGTTGCTACTCGGGTAGGCGAGCGACAGAACATCAATATATTGTTTTCTTGAAAACAAGTATAGAGCTTCAATGTACACATCCAAAAACTAAAATTACCATTATTCGTCATGTCTACCATACATGACGCCTTAATTGATTCTCATAACGAAGCCGATGGCTTAATTCAATACCAAGAGCTCAAATTACTCTATGATCAGATAAGAGATTTCGAGTTTCCGTGGATAGACGACGTGAATCTGTACCTGAAAGACATTGATCAAACTGAAAACGTTCATACTGGGGATGAAAATTTCGTTACCTCATCTCTCTCTTTCATCTAATATCTCACTTACAGTGATTTCGCCACCTACACACTGTTTTATTTTTCACTGATAATTTCCTGCTACTGATCTTCGCCGTAGCCTACAGCTCTTCCTGAAATTGTCCACAATCAACATTCTCCAGCGTGAAAGATGGTCAAGGCGACAGCGAAGACCGATTTGATCCAGTTCCAAACCCACCGAATTGTATCTATGACTCACATCAAGTGGCTCAGAGTACCCTGCACGATTTTAGTTGGGGGAAAGGTTTTGAGGTTACTCTTTGTGGGGGTATTTAAAACAATATGCACGATATAATTTACAAGAAAAGACTTATCTGCGCTAAAGTTGCCAAGCGGGCCCTCGGAAAGCGTAAGAAAACTTGCCTTTCTGTCAGACTTAATCGTACAAGTAAGATTAAGGGGTGTAATTGGGCTATCAGCATTGTAGCTAGCAATATTGCTGAGCCCGACAAAGGAAATTGGTTCTTTAGACTTGGTAAGACACTAGATCACAACCACGGCGCTGTTCATGCTTCAGGACTTGCAAGTCATCGTCGCCGAGCTCGTACTGATGAAGTTAAGTTGTTTCTAAAAAACGCCATAACATCAGGCATAAGCTCACAAAGAGCGCGAACTCTAGCTTACCAGCAATTCGCCAAAAATTCCGATGGAGAAAATGTGTTCATATTAAAAGGTATCTCCAATGAAGGCATGAGGCTTAGTGATAGCACATACTTCGCACACTTCTTTCTGTGATGAGCTCGGTACTAAAATCCTTCGTTTCAAGGTACTAACATTGTGTAGCGTACGAATCTTCTCTTTTCCAGCATGCGCGAATCTTCGATGCCATAACAAATACCTTTCTTTATCACTAAGTTTGTTCTCTGTCGACTCTGCATCTGTACTGGGGTCGATCTCCATAGAAACCAGGGCTAAATCAACGTTGTTTCTGATTTTTGGCATATAGTTTGCAATATTTGTCACAAGATAAAGACCATTTTTCATTGTCGCCGTGATAACCTTTTGATTATTGTTTCTAGGCTTGAAATACATATGTTTTGCGTTAAATTCGCCTTTAAAACCATCTTCGCAAAGTTTTCTTCCAGAAAGTAAATCGATACCTAATTCCGGTACATACAAAACTCCGGAAAGAAGCATTGAGGACCCGTCTTCGCAAACAACTTCAGCTGATCCCATGAAATAAGAATAAAGACTACCCCCACCAACCATAATCTTTCGTCTTTTAATTAGAATTAATCGCCTAAATAGAGACTTCTGGTCAGACATGTGGGAAAATACAGCAGTATCACCTGCCCAGGTAGATGGGGTGGCCCTACTTATGATTTCTTTTGATATATGGCATACATTAACGTCAGAATCAGACGAGGTATCGGAATCTACATCTTCTACAGAAGATTCGGAATCGGTTTTAGATGTTACCTTGTAGCCGTGACCTTTTCGTTGCTTAGAATTTCTTCTTATTTTAGGTCTTGTCGACTTTTTAGATTCGGGGGTTTTTACTATATTTCGGTTTTGCGGCGGCTCTCTTTTGCTCCTTTTCTTTGTCATATTGCCTGAGAAGCCTTCTTGCTAGTGCAAGCCGAGTACATTCTCTCATGTAGTGTCCTTTTCAACATAGATAGCACGAGAATTTGGTCGCAGCTTCGTCTTGATCAAGATTTGCTTCAGTGTCTATATCCATCGCGTCAGCTACAGCCGACTGACGACGGTGAGGAGGAAGATATTTTCCAGTCTTGTCGACTGCAGCGTGAGCGTTTTTCTCCCTCTTAAGATCATTCTCAACTTCGGCCAGCTCTCTAAGCTTATCTTCAATTGACATATTTTTATGTAGGCGGAGGCCATTCTTGGTGTTAAGGAATCGCGAAGTTCATATGAACATGAAAGGTCGTGTCTCAAAAATAATTAATATTTTTAACTTGAAGATCTAAACTATCTCGACACTCTCTATTTTTACATGCCGTGATCTTTGCTTCCAAGCTTGCACTCTTGACCCTCTGCAGTGGCCTCTGAGCCATTGACCTCTCCTGCCTCAGACCTTCCCTCTACGTTGCCTAGAATTCTTTGACTCCCGTTGGTAGGGTGGCTTTCGGCCACTTGTCGAGTAGTACACGAAAGCGTTGCCGTTGTATCGTAGAGTTGTATAGGCAGAGTCACAGTTGGTTGTTGAGCTCGGTTCGGTTATCCGAGTCCTACTCGGCTCTCCTCCGATGGCTCGAGTGCCTCCCCGGGCCCTGTCGGTTCCCAAGCTGCCCCCCCCGAGAATCCAGACTGGGATGGTCCTCGAGACCAACCCCCAACCGGGCACAGCCCGTCACATTACCCCCCTTTTCTTATCCTTCCTCCTTTAGGTCTGTGAAGTCCTTGCCTTGCTCCCTCATTTTCCCCTACTCCATCTCCACATCCGTAACGTTCCTCGAACCGATCTATTTCCTTTACGTTGTCTAACTCTGATCTATCTTCCCAGGTCGGTTCGGCAAACCCCTTCCACTTTACTAGTACACGTCTCACCCACCCCCGACCTCTTCGTATTTTTTCCGCTCGAAGAATTCGTTCGACCGTTTGTTCCGGGTCGGCATTTGGGTCCGCCGCATCCGTCAATGGTGCTGGCTGACTATCGTCTTGTATCTGAGATGGCAGTGGATCTTCGCTTGTTTTTCGCAACAAGTCAACATGAAATCTTGGCCAAATTTTCGACGGCACATCAAGCTCCATTACGTGTGGCGAAATAACCTTTGTCACTGTGTATTTCGCGTTCACCCAGGCGAGCTTTTTCTTCGGTTGAGGAGTTTGAATGTTTTTTAAACTAAGCCACACCTTGTCTCCGACGCCATATAGTGGGGCCGGATTCCGCTTTTTGTTTGACTGCTCCTCCATGGCCTGTTGCGCTGCGGCCATCGCTGCTGCAGCAAACTCTTGATCTTCATAGATCCTTTCGACGAATCTTTCTGCCTTCTTAGACTGAGTTGATAATTTCTCGTTCGACAATGGTTTCATTTGTATTGGGTCTGCATGGTATCCATGCTCTAAGAAGAAGGGACTCAAGGTTGATGTTGCGTTATCACGGTTATTAATAGCCAACTGCGCCGTGGGCAACATCGTAACCCAATCCAATTGGGAAAAGGATATAAACGCCCGAAGATACGCGAGTACTTCCTGATTCATCCTTTCTGTTGACTCATCGGTCTCTGGATGGAATGCTGTTGACAATTGTTGCTCTACCCGTGTCAGTCTACAAAGTTGTTTCCAAAAATCGCCCACCCAATTCGATCCCGATCTGAAGTTATCGCTCGTGGAAATCCATGGAATCTATAATGGCACGACAAGAACCGATTTGCACATTCCTCTGCGCTCATTGTCTTCATAGCTTCTAATGTCACGCTTTTCAACAACCGGTCTGTGATCACCATTAAAAATCTCGGATCTTCCTTATCTTTGATAGGGAGTTCTGTCATAAAATCGATGGACAGTTCGCTATGAAAACGCTCCGGAATAGGTAGGGGAAGCAATAGACCCTGCTTTCTTGAACGCCAAACTCGCGTTCTTCCACATACATCACAATTTCTACAAAATTGTCGAACCATAGCGCTCATCCCTGGCCAGAAGAACGATCTCGATAAGATGGCAATTATGTTGTTTCGCCCCGGGTGGCCCGTTAAGTACGAATCATGAGTCCTTTGAATTAGTGCCGTTCGCAAAGGCTCCCAACTAGAAACCCATAAGCGGTCTCGGAAGCAAAGCGCCCCCCTGTCGTCGATTTTGCATTCTGATCGAGATACTTTTAGTTGCAGGTGTGCTGCGAATTGAGAATCGTTTTTCCACAGAGCTTGATATAGCTCTTTAAATGTTTTTTCGTCCTTCTCTAAACCTTTGTTCCACAATCTCTGCATTTCTTCATCCTCGAACAGTTTCTTCCCCTCTGGTATCTTCGGCTCAGGGTCAGATATGATTGCATCGACGTGGTTAATTTCTGCCTGCTCTGGTAACCAGTTCTTCAACAAAGTAAACTCCCTTTCCTTCCATCTAGGATCTTCTTGTGATTTGGGTGTGTCCTGTTGCCTACGAGATAATGCATCCGGCCGTCCTCCCAATTTTCCCTCTCTGAAAATTAGTTTGAAATTGAATTGTGAAAGGAGCTGCGACCACCTGACTTGTCGCTCGGACAGTTTTCGAGTTGTCATAAAGTATTTCAGATTTTTATGGTCAGTAAGAATTACGAAGGGGTGCTTCAGACCAAGCAGCTCACTTCTTTACTCATTTAAACATCGAATGATCGCCAGCAACTCCTTATCATGGATGTCGTAGTTGCATTCCGCCGGGGAAAGTTTCTTGGAGAAATAGGCAATCGGTTTAAGTTTTCCCCCTAGCCCGTATTGTGATAAACACCCTCCGGTAGCCCACCCCGAAGCATCAGTCTCCAAGACTGTTTCGCTGTCCCCATTCCATAATGCTAATATTGGTGCAGTGATGAATAAATTCTTTAACTTGTCGAAAGCTTCTTGTTGATACTTTAACCAGCAAAATAGTGCTCCCTTCTTTGTCAATACCTGCAGAGGAGCTGACACTTGTGCGAAATCTTCTATAAAAGTCCGGTAAAAATTCGCAAACCCCAAGAAACTGCGGACTCCCTTGACATCAGTTGGTGCCTCCCATGCCGCTATCGCTCGTATCTTTTCCGGATCTACTTTGATACCCTCCTTTACGTTTATGATGAACTCTAAGTACTTTATCTCTTTCTTAGCGAACTCGCACTTCGAGGGATCCAGCTTTAACCCTGCCTTCTGCAAGCGATCCAGCACTTGTCTAACTTTTCCCCAATGATCTTCTAGGTTGCCGTTCGAAAAAATGACGACATCATCCACGTAAGCTGAACATATATCACCAAGAAGGTTTCCCAACTCCTTGTTAATCCACCTCTGAAATGCTGACGGTGCTCCCGCTAACCCAAAAGGTGTAACCAGCCATTC
Organism: Podosphaera xanthii; assembly: GCA_028751805.1. NCBI lineage: Eukaryota > Fungi > Ascomycota > Leotiomycetes > Helotiales > Erysiphaceae > Podosphaera > Podosphaera xanthii. The sequence continues at coordinate 39,425 of JAPWIX010000002.1, forward strand.
GAAGGACCCAAACCTAGTCCGGAATGCCGTTTTCCATTCATCTCCTTCCACAATTCTCAATCGGTGAAAGGCTGATCTTACGTCGACCTTAGTTAGCCACCTCGCCCCGCAAAGCATCTGCATGGTCTCTCTTATCAGAGGTAGAGGATACCTATCACGTTCCGATATCGCATTTAGTGCCCTATAATCGACGCAAAATCGAAGCCCCCCGCCCGGCTTCTTAATGAACAGTACTGGAGCTCCTCCTGGAGAGCTGCTAGCTCTTATCCAATTTTTATCCAGCAAGTCGGTGAGAGTTTTGCGTAGGACTAGTAACTCCTCTCTTGACATTCCGTACAAAGGCCCCCACGGCACCTCCTTATCTCTCCCTTGCTCATCTTTGATTAGTCTCACTTTTGTGTCGACCCCAGATCGGTGCGGAGGGAGAGGGCCGTTATTATCCATTCCATCATCCAGGAATAGGTCCGTGTACTGCCTAACTTCTCTTGGTAGGCTTTCGTCTACCGTTTTTCTTGCTGCCGGTACTCTTGGTTCCAGCGCCTTCGTTATGTCCCTGATTGAAACCGCTGACACTATTCTGGATATATCCTCCGGAGATCCTCTTAGCATATTCAAATACATCTTCGACAAAACACGATACGATACCCTCGCCTTCCTATCGAGATTGACTCCTGCTACCTTCTCCTTTAATTCCTTGGGGGCTGATTTCTCCCACCATCTACTTTCTCTTACCAGAATTCCGTTCTCAGTCTTTCCAATTCGTAACGATTGCGCTCCGGCTGAGTAAACAACCTCATTTTTCTCCATCCATGGCTTTCCGAGGATAATTTGGAACGCTAGATTAGGCATCACATAGCCCCATAATTGCTCCTGATGACCGTCAATATCTAGCTTTAGACGAGCTACGCGTGTGATTTTGCATGCCTTTTTTCCGTCTGCCAGCCGTAAGTACCGTGGGGGGGGTGGACTCGGTGTGTATATTATGATTGCGCACGAGGTCTTCATTAATCACTGAAAAGCATAAGCAGCCTGTGTCCACCATAGCTTGAACGAAGACCGAAGAATTTATCAGTGTATCAATTAATAACGGCTTAGAACTAGTTGAAACAATAGATTTTTCCGTTTTAGAAGACATCTCGCTCTTCCTCCTGAGCGCGACTCTGCTCAGGAGTTTCCGTTTTCCGAATCCATCTCACCAGCGGCTTGTCCTTCCGAGTCCAGCGCATTTACTAATACATTAGGTCTTTTAGCCCTTCTGAACACTGTACAGGATCTAGCTATATGCCCTCCCCTAGCACATCGAACGCAAAGACCTCCCTCCATTAGGCGCTTCAGTTCCTCCCTAGACCTCCATGGGGCCCGTGGTAAGTTTCCACTCTCCTCATCTCTGCCTGTTGATAATTCTTGGCGGTTTGGAGGCCCCTGTCCCTGTCCCTGTCTCGATCTTGGGGCGTTCCTTTGAATGTTTAATTGATGAAGTGCGGCCAGGATGGCATTGGTACCCCCCATCCTAAAATCACCATCTGCGTCAATCCCAAGCTGGTTCTGCTGCCCTTGTGTTCGTATCGGCGCTGCCCCACTTTTTGGTGCTCCAAGTTGGGTCAATGTCTGGGTTGCACCTCGTGGTCGATAATCCGCTAAACTTTCCAACTCGAGGGCTACCTCCTTCACTTCCATGACCCATTCGTTGAATTTTCTAGCATCTGGTAGTTTGAGTCCGATAAGTGCTCGGCGCAACTTCCCATTAATCGAAGCTTTCAGCTGCTGTGTTTTCCCAAGAGGAGTATACGCCTCATCGCCCCCACTTTGAGCCATCCGATACTCAAAATCCTGCAAGAAATCAGCGAAATACTGATTCTCACCTTGCTCCATTCGATTCAATATTTCCGACGCCGTCTGGCTAGCTTGCCGATTGGCAAAGATGCTCCGAAAGTGCTCGACGAATTCTTTCCAATCAAATCTCCCTGATACTCTTCTACTCTCAAACCAAGTAGATACTCTCGACTTTAGATTATCCGGAAGAGTCTCAATCATATCCAAACAAATAGACCTGTCGTCGATGTATGGAGCAAAGTCTGTCTCGATCCGTGTTTCGAGCCGGCCAATAAAGAAGGGAAATTCTATTAGCTGACCACTCCACTTAGGTAGTGAAGCGTCTCGTCTTGCCTGATTTAGGTGATAAATCCGATCAGGAGCAGCCGCCTGATTCCTCCGTTCCTCTAACATCTGCAGAAGCTCCCGCAACTCTGACGGCCCAATCGTGCTCCCTGCCTCTTGAGGCGCGTTCTCTCCCATCGAATCATCTTGGTTCCTCGCCTGTGGCAAACTCATATCTAGGAAACTAAGGAATGAAGAAGATGAGTCGGTGTCGGTGTCGGAGCCTGGAACCCGAATGGTCATACAAGAAAAGGAAGTTAAAAATATATGTTAAGGAATCGCGAAGTTCATATGAACATGAAAGGTCGTGTCTCAAAAATAATTAATATTTTTAACTTGAAGATCTAAACTATCTCGACACTCTCTATTTTTACATGCCGTGATCTTTGCTTCCAAGCTTGCACTCTTGACCCTCTGCAGTGGCCTCTGAGCCATTGACCTCTCCTGCCTCAGACCTTCCCTCTACGTTGCCTAGAATTCTTTGACTCCCGTTGGTAGGGTGGCTTTCGGCCACTTGTCGAGTAGTACACGAAAGCGTTGCCGTTGTATCGTAGAGTTGTATAGGCAGAGTCACAGTTGGTTGTTGAGCTCGGTTCGGTTATCCGAGTCCTACTCGGCTCTCCTCCGATGGCTCGAGTGCCTCCCCGGGCCCTGTCGGTTCCCAAGCTGCCCCCCCCGAGAATCCAGACTGGGATGGTCCTCGAGACCAACCCCCAACCGGACACAGCCCGTCACACTTGGTAGCTTTATACTCTGATGGGAGAGTTTGAGTAAGAACAAGGAAGAGAGCCGAATCAGGATACATGTTTTTGAGACTTATGTCAGCAGACACAGGTTTTCTTCTGAGTTCCTTAAGCTTCTCCCAGCAGCTGTCAATGCCAGATACTTCATCAAAATTAAAGTTTTGAATCATTGTCATATAGTTATTTGCTGTGCTCTCGCTGGTCTTGCTATACTTGCTCTTGAGATGTTTCCAGAGCTTGTAGGCTGTTGGATACCACTCTAGAGCAGCACCATCATCATCAGTGAGGGATTGGGATATTATAAACAGTGCTGTGGCCTCATCCACATCGAATTGTACAGCCTTGTCAACATTAACAATTCCTCCGAATTTTTGAAAAGAATTGGACAACTCCTCTATTGGTGAGTCTTCGAGAGTTTTCTTAATTAAGGAAGAGTTCGTTGTATCTGGCTGCTCTATCTTCGGAATCCACGCAAACTGATCATTTGTTTGCTCCACTGTATAAAAAACCTTTGAAATTAGTTTGAATTTGACGAGTCGGAACCATCTTTCCCAGTTATCTCGTCCTAGCTTTGGGATATGTTTCTGGTGTTCCATTATTTCCTTCGTAATGATAGCAGAACAAAAAACCTTGGGTAACCTTCTTATTCTTCCGAATCTGCCCTTCAACAGCAGATGACGATTCCTTCCGCGAATCGTGGTGAATTGTTGACTTATTCTACGGTGCTTGCGCTACCGAATTTCATAACCTCTTAATTAAGGTGTAGAGTAAGTTACAACTTCTATTCACTATCTCAGAATAGCTTCACAACACTACTGTTTATTTACTTGTTTTCCAACACGCGTATCTACTACTATACGCGCGACTATGACTAACACACTCACTTACAACGAAAGCCAATCTATCTTGATACAGGGTCTGCACGGCTCTATCATCCACAAGGCCGCATAATTACTGTTGTATAATTACTAGGTCTGCTTCACTTCTAATACGTACTGATATTTATGGGCTACCACTCTCTACACTAGCTGTGGTGACACGGATTAGCAAGACAATCCCAGTTGCACATTGCTTCATGGAATGGGAAAGACAGCCAAACTTTGTCTGGGAATAGAAGGTCCTCCGAGATCTGTATGTAGAATATGAAATTCAAGAGCCCAATTTTATATTTCACGACCGAGATCGTGCATGTATTAATTCCCTCAGTTTGGTATTTCCGGATGTCCCAACTATTCCTTGCTCATGGCACTTGAAAGTGAATGTCGAAGCTTGGGTAATTAGAGCTTTTGGTTCTGTCGAAGATGCGGTGTCCCAGAAATCTGTACCCAATTGCGTCGAGCAACAAGCCTTAGCCTTTTTCTGCTCTATTCTTGAGGCACCAACCGTGGAAGAATATCCGAACGCGCACCTTTAGCTTGAGAGACAAGTACAGCATTCCGAGGATGGTGTATGGAAGTATTTCGTAATTTATCTTGACGGTCCGTATTTCACCAGACACAAAGAACCGTGCGTTGTAACCTGGAAAAATGAAGTATGCCATTGTGGAATGAGCAGGACCTAGCCTGGTGAATCGGCACATACTGGACTGAAAGGATGGTTGATGACCAGTCGTTCTGATATGCTTACTTTTCTGAAGAAAATGGGGCCTTTCTCCGACCATCATGCTCAAAGATACCTAGCGGAATTAGCTCGGGCAAGAAATTAAGCTTTCGTCAGATTCAGAGCTGGCGCCGATTATTGATTCTTCCAGAAACTTGTTTGCGTTTTCACGACTCCATTACTCCATCTTCTCCCACAGCAAAAAGAAAAGTGTCCAGCTACAATTAAGCGACGGACGACGCAGACCAATTATATGATGCCTGCATGTACCGGAGTCTATAACAAGACAATGGGACTACCGTGCAGTCATCAACTTGAAAATTATCTTACTGGAAGCTGAAGTGACGTCCTTACAGTTCAGAAAGAGTTTTTTTATGCTTGGCGTCTAATCCCGCAACCAACTCGTGTAATAAACAAAACAAGCTTGCGGCTACGAGATCCTCAAATACGATTCCACAAACTAGCTAGATCTCAGAAAGTAGTGGCCTCACTCAAAAAATAGTAGGAAATTTGGGACACAAAGAGAAGCAACTAGGGTCGAGATAATCGTTCCAGATACTCGAGGACCATATCTGACATCAGCATGTAAGTCATCGCAAAATGAATTATATCTAATGTGAAATAAACAGACATTTTCCTAGTCCAAAATGTTCGCCGTAGTGAGATCCCCCCACCACAAAAGCGTAAACGCATAGCTAAAACAACTCCATCTTCAAGAACTCAGTCTTGTAACTACCGAACAGGATGTGCTACTTGATCTTGCCGCTGTCGCGAAGAAGGAAAATTATGCAATATCCACTGTCACGGTGGGAGTTGCCTTTCTGAAAATTTGGGGAATGACAAACCTATGGAAGGTGGAGCCTTGCCCGGAGTGCCAGAAACTGCTGTAGTATCGACAAGCGATTTAATTATTTTGACACGAGAGGAGTGGCAGGATCAGGCGACTGACTTTGAGGCAACTGGCTCATGAAATAGAATTCAACATTAGTCTCGTGGTGCGCTGACTTTTGCTCTATTGGAAGCCTGTACTAACTTCTTATGTCCCAGTAAGCACCGGTAAGAGCTGTCAATTAAAGAGTCGCAAGTCAAAACATAAATAATCAACTGCCCTGCCACGCAGCCGAAACAATAAAGAATGTTGAGGATATGAAGAATGAAAAGAGGAATTATTTTCACTACGGTCATGTGCCTCGCAGGTATCTGTAAGACTAAGCTTATGGTAGATTACACGGTCGAGTAACTACTTCAGAACTTTCAATATTTGACTTGGTATCTTAATTTTTACTTGCATAAATTTTCCAAACACATGTAAATGTAAGCTTCGAGCTAAAAATCTACCATTAGATGCTACATGTGTAAGTATTCTCAGTATTATGGTGATGCTTCTTTAACGTACATGCACCATTTCTTATCGTAGATAAGGGTCAGTCGAGACCCTCTAAACATTCATATATTTTTTTTTTTTTTTTTGATTTCATTACCCTGATAGGGAGCTCTTGTGGCCCATGCAGGTGACTATTGCTGTACATATACATAAGGGGAAACCTCCCGGTAAAAACCCCTTGGTTCTGCATGATTAAATTCTTTACATTTTCCTGGTTTTCCCAGGGTCTCCTTCAGGAAGTGCGTTTACACTGTTATGCCCAGTGTAGCTACCATCTCGTCAATTACCCACCTCTTTGGTTCCTCCGTGAGTCTTCTCTCTGCTTTAGTTGCGCCTCAACTTCCCCAGCCAGTCGAAATTGTTCTATCCATCCCTGTTCTAAGATCCATTGTGTGATTCTTTCAATATCTTCTGAGTTGTTCATCATTGCTTCAAATGACCGATTTTTGGCTTTACGCCAGACTTTTGTTCTCCCTTTGGACCATAAGGGGCAGGCCAGTATCATGTGTTTGACATTTTGCGATATGTATCCACATGGGCATCTTGGGTTGTCGACTCCGGGGACTTTTCTTCGGTACAGATAAGAATTGAAGCCGATATGCTCGCTTCTTATCTGCATGGCTAAACTACTTTGGGCCCTCATTCATATATTAGTACATGTAGTGTTGGTAAAATTTATTAGTCATCTAGAGGTACCTCCCGTTTAGCGGTCTGGTACCTTTTGTTTAGAAGTTCCGCACACTGGGGGAATTTTTAATTTCGAAGGGGTTTCGAGTGAGATAAGTTGAATGCCCAAACGAGACTAGCGCGTTTGAGTTATTTCGAAGCTGATACCGGAGGGCAGAGTGTAGGATGAAACAGAGCGTAACAAGAAGTAGATATGAGTCTCGGTCAGGTACCAGTAAACAAAGGGGGGGTTTAGAGTAGGTTGCTGTCATGAGCGGCATGTAGACAGCTGACAAGAGCAAGAACAAGATCCATGATGTCAGGCTATGGATGCTGTCCTACATAGTACACGAGATAGATGCATTACCACTTGGCTAAAAGACCAGACCAGAAATCGTAGAACACTATGCTCTGGCTATCTCCATATATATATTATACAACAGAGGCATTCCTGACAGTTGTATAGAACTGACCAGAGATGGACCATGGAACGGCAAAGGGTTAGCAGAAGTCTGGAGCATGACAGACGCTCATGGAGGAACTATGTATTGAGATCTGGTATCTCAGATTTGGGGACATCGGGTGTTGACCGGAGGGTCCAGTTTTGTTATTCAGTTACCGTCAGTTTAGTACGGTCATATCATTATCTTTAGGGCCTAGAGTGCCTAGTCAATTTTATATCTTATTCCCTCAATTATTTATCTGGTGACCTTCGCAGGGAACCTCAATCTATCTGCCTGGAAGACTCTGTTGCATAAAATGCCTTTTTTTTATTATCTCTTTTTACAGACCTAACTTTTCGTGCCCTGGAGGCAAAAACTATATTCTACCATCAATTATATACCGATTCTGGACTCAATATATATATATATATATATATATTTAAATATTTATCTTTATTTTATTATCTTCATCTGATTTTTTTTATACTGGACCCGCAAGTGAAAAACCTTGTTCTAAATTCTTTTATCTGATTTTGATTCATCTTAAATTTATATTTATTTATTTCATATTTTATTATATTTTATTTCCTCTTTATTTCCTCTTTATTTTTATTTTTATGAGGGTACGGGAGTGGACCTCCCGTCTTTACTGAAAAGAATAGATTCCGAAGATATTCGACGATTGATTCTCAAATTCATGCGACTTTCCATATATAATAAACAAATGGCGCCAAAACGATCTGAGACTTGTGGGAAATACGATGGAACAGAAGACGCAGGCCGTTGGCTGAGAAACCTCTCCTTTGACTTGGAGAATGCAGAAGTGGAGGAAACCCCAAAAGTCTTTTTTCAGTCAATCGACTTGATTTTTGTGAAGGAGCCGGCAAGATGGCTGGACAGCACACCTCAGTACCGGCGTTTAACGGAGCAGATCAACGTGCCAACTGATAAGGATGTCACAGAGTTTAAGCGTGCATTCGTTGCGAGATTTTCACAAGTTCATGCGATGGGATCTAACGAGGAAAACGCCCAAGAAGACATAAACAATCTCGCTCAAGACCAGACAGAGTCTATTCTCGATTACTATGGAAGGGCACTACACCTTCTCCGACGAAGTCACGGGAGAGATGTACCAGAAGACGGGGGGGAACCATTGAAACCCATCGAAAGAATTGTTGTAAATGGAGTGATAAAAGCCTTTCTGAGAGGAATCCACGATGAAAACCTCAAGAAAACGATTCTCATGAGGGCAGATAAATTACCAACCAGTCTGGCAGATGCGTATGAGGTTGCGGAGCGTACTTTGAGAAGGCTGGAATAGATGAAGGAATTTGAAAGAAAAGAATATGAAAGACTGGAGGTCAACTATCTTCGGCAAGACTATGCGGCGAGGAACAAGAGACCTCTGAAATCGGTCCTAGCTGAAATGTATCAGAGACCCGTGAACGAACCCTTAGGGATGAATTTTGGGGCACCTAGGTCTGTTTCGTATCCCAAAAGAAATGACTACGAACCGTTTGGGAGGCCGACAACCCAGGAAGAGCCAAAACCTGCAAGCCAGGGAGAAGGAGCGCTAGTCGCCAGGAATACTGAGGCGACTGCAAACAACAGCCCAAAGATTAATAGACCATCAAATGGAAGAGGTGGATATCATGGTCAGATGAATGGACTTACTCCACCAAGGCACCTATCAAGACACCCTGTCATCAATGGGTCCGATAGTTATAACAGGAAAATGGGTGATTTGTGCTTCCGTTGTGGAGACTTGGGGCACAGAAGTCCGAATTGCCGTGCAATACCGTTGGAATCTTGGGAGCAAAACTACTTGAAAGAAAGTTTATACCAAGGACTTAAGTTGAACTTTGCTGGTTTCGGGTCAGGCTATGGAAATCTCCGATACCGAGAAATTCAGAATAGCAATTGGCGTAGCAGGTGTGAAGAACAAGCTATGAACAATATCCAACGTTCACGAGAAATACCAGTACAACAAAATGCTGAAAAAGAAGATTTTCCAAACCTCACATGCGAAGAATTTGATGGCGTCCCTTTCAACGAAAAACCATCCCATCTAGCCCAATGCATGAGTGTTATCATAGGATTTGATGAAAATAAGATAAGTCCATCAAAGTCTACATCGAAAGTACCGTGTGATGAGGGTTTAACACTGGAGTCATACCTTAACCTGAGCAACCAGAAAAAAAGGCCAAGGCCCATGAACATCGGGGACGTCCCGAATGATGAAGAAAATACTGCCAAAATCTCGAAGAACGCGACGAGAAGGAAAAGAAGGGCAGTGAAACAGCTGTGAGAGAATGTCAGTCGCCTCGGGCAGGGCCCGGTTAATTATAAGAAATTAGCAGAGGAGATCAAAGTTGAAGTGTCCTTGATGGACCTGTTCCAAATCTCTCCAGACATGTCAAAAGCGTTCAGGAAGCTCTCGACACGAGTGAATGAGAAGACAATGAAGGAATGAATGAAACGAGAGCTACCTATAAGAAAGGACACCAAATATAGCGACAAGAATGATGAGTCCGAAGTATTATTTGGGAAAGCGGCAGGACCGGTATGTGTTACAAACGAAAGGGCTTTTAGGGTACCGGTGACCTTGAAAACAAAAAGAATGGAAGCCCAGTCACAGTCTCTCTTCCGATAAGCGTATCTCAAGCTGACCAAGAATCAGACATGATCATCGTCACAGTTGGATTTCTCGAAAAATTTGGATTACCCTTTGAGAGTTTTGTTGTGCTTAGCATCGGTGGGCATGGAGGAACAGATCAGCAGACCATGGAAGGGATGATGCTGCCACAGTCGGGCTAGAGTGCCGGGACGTGTTAGGCGAGATCCGGAGCTCACAGGTGTGTATGCTCGCTCTGTTTGCACTATTGACGCACGGACATTATCTGGGTATAAATAGGCAGCAGGTCACCCTCATATAGAGTATCATTCTCATCTTCTTCAGATACACAATTCTCAAGCATCACTACCTCACACATCTATTCCCATAAACTATCCTTAGCTGCCTTCACATAAGTATGTTCCCAAATCATACACCTGGTAAAACAGGTTATGAGCCCGGCGCATTAATGTGCATATAAGGACATATGCCAACGATAAGATTAGGAATCATCTGCATTATGTCTGGAACTCATAATCACGACTTGTCCAAAATTGTCTAGTCAACAGGCGTCTCTCTGAGTAAATGGAAGAGCGGCCTACAGGCGAAATTAGCGAAGAACAACGTGATAGGCCACGTTTTCCACAACTATCCTGGCATACAACCAATTGTCCTACCAGCCGACCCAACTGAAGGTTTGGCGCACAACGACCCCAAGTTCAACGCCCTATTAGAGGGTCATTTGCATGATCTAGAAGTTTGGACGTTAGGTGAGATATCTGCAAAGAATATCATAATTAACCGTCTTGAGAGTAGCATGTGCCCACGCACGCACAATCACATGACGGCGCGTCAACTCTATGATGGTGTCGCAAACACCCTGTCACAGACCAGATAGTGAAGCAATGGGATTTCAGATAAATGATGGTATTCTGTAACTCAATTATGGAGAGAAAATCTACAGTAGACAAGTCTAATATTTATACAAAACAATGACCCCTGTAATACCTTATTCTCGTGAACCTACTTGTTATCACCATTCTCTCCAGTTCTCTCTAGAAGATTCTCCAGACTTCTCTGAAGTGCTTTCAAGTTCCAGCCATTGCTTTGCTTTGGCATCTTAGGAATAGTGGGCGGCTCAGATCATATGATCTGTTTCAAGATGGCCCGTGCCCACTCTCCAATAAATGTGCACATGCATAGCATCTTCTAGAAGGTTCCTGTCGAGCTACATATTCAGCCTGCGCTAGCCAGCGTAGGCTACAGGGAATCATCGGCTAGCAAGCCGTTACACACCCGCAAGGAAACTGCAACGGCGCCCTATGCGCTCGCATTGGAGACCTTCCTTTGCACTAGGTTTGTATCTCAGGCAGATGATTACATAGACAGATTCCAGGCAAATCTCCAAAGTTTGAATGAAACCGCGGATACTCTGCATGCCACAACTGGCACAGAGTACCACGTGACCAAGGGCCAAGCGGCTGCAATCTTTGTCTTAGGGACAAAACATGTATCATGGTTGAGTAACTGGAGAGACCTTAGAGCATGTACGGATGAAAATTCCTACACTTTCCTAGAATCAATGATGTCCACCATCCGCGTGGTAGACGGGCATAGGGTACCCCCACCTAACCCCATCCATGCTAACCCTGCTAATCCTGCATTTGCCATGCACGCATCCTCCAACGCCAATGGCCCTAACAATGATTCCAAGAGATGCAGACACCGACACAAGAATAGGGAGTGTTTCAAACAACACCCAGAGCTTGCTGTCGGACCAGCAGGGGAAAGATGGTTAGCTAGGAGAGCTTTAGCGAGAAGTGGGAGTAATGAAGCAAAGGTCAATACTGTGAACGGCATCGATACCGACAGTGACTCTGATATAGGGTTGAACAATGTAGTCATAGCTGCCACTGCAGCTGCTCATAATGAAACCATTGCCATTTATGATACTGGTGCCTCGCACCATTTTGTCCCCCGTGAATCTATGTTCAGTGAATTAATCACCAAAAGTAAAACCATCAAGTTCGATCAAGCGGTCGGAGATACAGTATTGACTAGACAAGGCACTGCATATGTTACCATAGGCCAAGTCACATTTGAGCTACGCAATTCACTCTACTCTCCAAGGTCGTCATGCATAATCTTCTCTGCTGGAAGGTTACAAAGACTCGGAGGTATTGTACCAGACAAGAACATGATAACATTAATCAGAAAAAGACCTGACCATCAAGACATTGCCCTTGCAAGATTGAGTCGGAAGAACAACGTCTACTATATTGTCCCAATTCCTCATTCCTCGAAGTTAACCCACATCGCGGCCCCAGGCACTGCCAGAGTCCCAAAGACAACCAGCGCTCAACGTTGGTACCAGCGACTCGGCCATACAGGGCAAAAGATTTTAAAGAAGACTGCACAATGCTCCAAAGGCATGGAAGGCTTAGACACTGGTGAGTTATCAACATGTGAAACCTGCCACCTTAGTAAAGCGCAACGATACATCTCACGTGAACCCAGACCAACACCATTCGAGCCGCTTGATGAGGTATTTATTGACACTGTTGGAAAGTTAACAACAGCATGGAACGGTCATCAATATGCTGTTATTATCACCGACGCAAAGTCACGCATGAGATGGGCTATCACTGTGTGCACCAAAGACTAGATTGCACCTGAGCTTGTAAAATAGGTTGAACATCAGCATCATTAATACGGCAAAAGAGTCCGCACCATCTTCAAAGACGGAGGTTCAGAATTCTCCCGCATAAAATCTTACTGTGACCAGCATGGGATAAGGACAGATGTCTCTGCCCCATATACACCAGAGCAAAATGACGCTTCAGAGGCATCCAATAAAGTCATCCTCAGACGAGCCAGATCCATGCTCATTGATGCCAAAATGCCCGTATGCTACTGGCCATGGGCTATCGAGCATGCCTGTTTTATCACCAATCGCCTGTACTGCTTACATACCAAATCTGTACCATTGTTAAGCTTCCTCCAAGAACTAAAACAGCCTCACCCAAGCCAAGTCGATTTCACCAGTCTCCCACGATTTGGATGTCGTGCATATAAGCTCATCGACCCAAAACTAGGGAAATTTGAGCCAAGAGCGAGTATGGGTTTGTTTGTAGGATTTCAGAAAAACACCAACAAGAATTTCCTTTTATACTACCCTCATTGGACTCCTGTTCATGGCTGGAAATGGCTAGAAGGTATCACACCCCACGCAACCTTTAATGAAGATATAGTATTTGGCGACGAGCTGAACTCGACAGAACGGCAACATACAACCAGTTACTGGTCAAACATCGACTCCATCTTTTCAGAGTTCCCTCCTCAGCCGTCGCACCCAGTGCTCACTTTTAGCAATGGCCCATCTCCACGACCTGAAGAGTACAATACTAATACATCTACATTCTATCAGACTCATCCAAACAATCAGAGGGAGCACAACCCTTCCATACCCAATCACTCAATAACTAACATGCGACCAGAAGAGGCGTATAACACAGCTCCATCCTCTCCCATCATAACCCCACAGTCTGAATCAAATGATGTTCACACTGTGCCCAACTCGCCATCTTCAAGTCTTATACCTTCAAGTTCAAGAGATCTACAAGTCCTATCACATAATCACGACCTTGCTGATCAGAGGGAGACAACTAATGAGGAAAGATCAGATGAAGAAGCAGAGCTGACCGAAGATAATCACTATGACCAGATTGTGACTGGCTGGGAGCCAATACAACCAGTGGCCGGAGTCAAGCGTCCGCACTCACCAGAAAATGGCATGACCAGGTCACAACGTGGTAGAACAGTCACGCGTGTTGACTATTATTGTCTACACCATGGCAGGACCGCACAAGTATCAACTGACCCACAAACATGGGACGAAGCAATGACCAGCCTAGAAGCCTCGCATTGGAAAAGAGCAGCTGAAGAAGAATTCAAATCTCCGAAGCAGAAGGGAGCCATACAAATAATCCCGAACTCGCAACTACCCAAAGGCCGCAAGCCTATGAAGTGCAAGTGGGTATTTAAAAAGATGTTTCTCGTAAACGGCGACATAGAAAAATACAAGGCTCGCTGCACAGCTAAGGGGTTTACTCAGCGACAAGGCATTGACTACCATGAAACCTTCGCTCCCACACTGTCGCGTTGGTGGGTGGATATCGTGACTTTCTGATACTCGTGCTGTTGGGAATTTTATGGGAGATAGAGGAGTAGAGAATAAAGAAAGTGACAAGGCAAAGTGAGAAAAAATGAATGTGGACTGAGGTAAGTGGCATCTAAGGTGGTTAATTTCTAAGGGTAGTGATAGGATGACAGAAAAGACAAAGCGTGAAGAGAGAAGAAGGGAAGGCTACAACTCCTTATGTACAGTAGAATCCAAATTCCTAGAACCATCATCCTGAAGATTTGCCATAAATTATTCAACCCAAGCAAGTTAAAAATAACGAAACGAAAATAGAATATCTAAATAAAGCTTGTTGCGAAGATTACTATTAATGCGTCGGTCCTAAAATAGATCGGCATAACAGATCTTCAGGGTCCAGCAAGGAGATATTCAATTTGAAAGAACCGGGGCCTGACAAGTTCTGACACACACCTAGACCTGAAACGGGACGAATCATTCTCGTTCTTGCACATCAACTAGGCTGGCATAGAAAACAAGGTGACGTACCAACTGCATTCCTTAACCCTGACCTCAATATTGACTTGTTTATGGAACTTCCAAAAGGATACGAGAAAGATGGCTATATCATCCGACTCTGCAAAGGCCTTTATGGACTCAAACAAGCAGCGGCATTGTGGTATGATGACGCCAAGTCAACACTCGCCCAACTGGGTTTACTTCCCACTACATCTGATATCTGTCTCTACACTAACAGTGAAAAGGATATTTTTGTACTGATGCATGTTGATGACTTTCAAGTAGTAAGTCCATATCAGTCAAAGATAGACCTACTAATGAGCGCATTTTATCGTAAATATAACCTCAAGACTGTTAGTACGGATCTTTTCCTCGGCATAGAGATCAGCCATCCAGTCCCTGAGATTCTCAAACTCTCCCAAGGCCAATACGCTCGCACACTGCTGAACAGACATTGTCTCAAAGACTGCAAGGCAGCAAACACGCCAATGGAGCGCATGATGGAACCAAACAATGAGTTATGCATGTCGCATGAAAAGACAGAGTACAACTCATGCATTGGAGGATTGCAACACCTCTCAAACAACACAAGACCAGATATTGCATTTGCAGTCAATCATCTTGCAAGATTACTAGTTAATCCATCTAATGAACACATGCAGGCCGCACGTCAAGTACTCCGGTACATTGCTAAGGACCCCGATCAAGGCATAACGTTCAACAGAAGTGACAATCAAGCAACTCTCGAAGCATACACAGACGCAGACTTCGCAGCTGATCCATCAACTAGCCGGTCAACATCTGGAATGCTAATCAGATTATCATCAGGTCCCATCAGTTGGAAATCGCATCTGCAACGAGAGGTTGTCCTGTCCACTACTGAGGCAGAGTACTTGGCAGCTACTGAAACCTGCCGCCAGCTCCAGTGGGTTAAGTCATTAATCCAAGAGCTAGGTCTCACCAGCCGCATTGATGGGGCAGCATGCACCAACCTTCATGTGGACAATCAATCAGCGATCTCGCTAATCAAAAACCACGACAACCATAAGTGGTCTAAGCATATAGCGCTGAGGAACTTCTATTGTCGTGAACAGCATCAGAATGGCAAGATAACCGTCACCTACGTCCCATCTAATCTTCAGCTCGCTGATGCACTTACAAAAGTTAAGTCACCTGTAGCAATCCACTAAGAAGCTAAGTATAGTCGTTTCCAACAGAGGGAGTGTTGTGCTTTGCATCGGTGGGCATGGAGGAACAGATCAGCAGACTGTCAGGAATGCCTCTGTTGTATAATATATATATATATATATATATATATATGGAGATAGCCAGAGCATAGTGTTCTATGATTTCTGGTCTGGTCTTTTAGCCAAGTGTTAATGCATCTATCTCGTGTATTATGTAGGACAGCATCCATATCCTGACATCACGGGTCTTGTCTTGTTCTTGCTCTTGTCCGCTGTTTACATGCCGCTCATGACACAGACCATGGAAGGGATGATGCTGCCACAGTTGGGCTAGAGTGCTGGGACGTGTTAGGCGAGATCCGGAGCTCACGGGTGTGTATGCTCGCTCTGTTTGCACTATTGACGCACGGACATTATCTGGGTATAAATAGGCAGCAGGTCACCCTCATGTAGAGTTTTATTCTCATCTTCTTCAGATACACATTTCTCAAGTATCACTACCTGACACATCTATTCCCATAAACTATCCTTAGCTGCCTTCACATAAGTATGTTCCCAAATCATACACCTGGTAAAACAAGTCTATCGAGCCGAGGGATGCATGGGCTCACAATGAACGTGGCTGATGGGACGTCAGCCAGACTGACCCACTGCTCTCGATTTGAAATTGGAGTACTGGGCATTTGGAGAACTGTTGAAGCGTTTGTGCGACCATTTTCGGAAAGAAATGCTGATGAAGTTCACATCCTTCTGGGACTTCCATGGCTCCATACGGTGAATGCTAAAATCTGGGTGAAGGAGTCAATCATCAAGATAGGTGATCCGGAGCGGGGAGAGAAAGTAGTGAAGATTCAGGGACCAATACTTGTTGAAGGCGACAAGCACAAGCTGGTTCTGTGCCCTAAGACGAAGAAAAGTGTAATGTTTGAAGACATGAGCAGTGATGAATCTGAAGAAGACATAGACACCACTGATGACTATTCATCAGATGACGAAGACTTATCTGAACTGTTTGATGATAAAAGCTCGGGAAAGGAGGAAGACCTAAGCATGTCGTAAAAAGGCGTACAACAGATAGCAAGATGATAACAGCCTTAGAGCTGAGCTTAGGTCACATTTCCCTAGAAAGCTTTTCATCTGTTTTCACCCATAAATTGATGGACAGGAGCGACCTCAATGCCCCAAGAATCTCAGTATCAGAACGCTTTGCGCATCTTCCAATGAACGAGCCCAGGAATTCCATGACCCAATGAATTTCAGAAGAAGTCCCAGGAAGACAAGAGGTGCCAAAATACCCAGTGACAAGAAGACCAGAGATAAGAGCTTTATCAAATGCCCCGCAGCTGAAAATCAATAAATGGTTCCTCAATACGAAAGCTAAGATAGGCGATTTGTCAGAGGAGCAAAAGAACAAACTGACTCAATTGTTATACACCTACCAGGATTTGAACTCAACTGATCTTGATAATTTATCTTTCACTGACTTATACGTTATCAAGTTAGACTAAAAGAAGGTACGAAACTGTTCTCGAGACCAAAAAAAAGACGCTGGTCTCCTGGAAAAGAATTTTGGATGAGGAGGATCATCAATGATGGCCTGAGATGTGGACTCTATGAGTCTACTGTAAAAGCGAACAGAAAACTTTCTGATTGGAATGCCATGGCCCAACTTGTCGATAAGTCGGATGAGCCTGGAGAGTGGGATGAGCCGAGGTTGACTATCAATTACCAGAACATGGTGGAGGACAAGCCTGGCTGCTTTGTCGAACTCATGTCAAGATGCCATGATTACTTGGGAGATCCCGGCCACAAAATGTTTTTTAAACTGGATTTGAAGAATAGATACTGGGCGATTCATGTACACCCAGATGACCGGCACCTTTTTGCTTTCTCTATGCCGGGCATGGGGCAATTGCAACCAACGCGAATGCCGCAAGGTTCTTGCACAGCAAGTTTTAGTTTTACGGAACTGATGTACTTGGTACTAGGTCAAATACCTC
Organism: Podosphaera xanthii; assembly: GCA_028751805.1. Taxonomy (NCBI): domain Eukaryota; kingdom Fungi; phylum Ascomycota; class Leotiomycetes; order Helotiales; family Erysiphaceae; genus Podosphaera; species Podosphaera xanthii. The sequence continues at coordinate 56,875 of JAPWIX010000002.1, forward strand.
CGACAAAAATTTTTCCTGGAATGAACTCAGTCTTACTACCTAAAGAGAAGGGAAAGTTGCCCGGTGCAACATTTTACATCAATAACATATTCTGCGGCTTTAAAACATTCGATGAGGGATACAAGCTATTGGAAGAAGAGCTCCTGCAAAGGCTGGCTTGGGCGAAGCTACGTTTATTGTTTAAGAAACTAGAATTGTTTGTTACGGAAACAGTTGCTCTGGGAGTAACACATAAAGCAGGGGGCATTATGGTAACGAAAACAGAAAGATGCAGAAAAATTCGGGACTTTCCTATCCCAAAAGACACTTCAGGAGTGCGCAAGTTTCTCGGAGCAATTGGAATTACAAGAAGTTGGGTGAAAAATTTTGCTGAAATAAAATAGCCATTGACTAGGCTGACCGGAAAACAAGATTTCCGTTGGGGAGCGACTGAGCAGATCTCCTTTCAGATCCTAAAAGATAAATGTGCAGAAGCAGTTGAGATGCACGGCTGGGATTCCTCTAATCCAGTGATACTGTACAGCGATGCGAGTTTATATGGTGCCGGGTGCGCTATCACTCAGAAAAGAAAGGCTGATTTGGAAAATGCTCAAAAGGATATAGAGGTCCCAATCGCGTATGATGACTTCACCTTCTCGAAGTCGCAAAGAAATTACGGAGCATATAAGAAGGAACTTTGCGCAATTGTGGAATTTGCTCGCAGGTACGAACACATGCTCAGGGGACCAGGAAGATTGGTCATCCTAACTGACCACAAACCACTAATATACTTTCTTACATCATCGCTACTTGATGGAATATATGCTCGCTAGGCGACGGAACTCAGATTTTTGGGAATAGACATTTGCTGGATACCAGGACATCGAAATGTGGTAGCGTATGCGTTATCATGCACGATTTTTCCTGACGAAGATAACGATCTATTGTCTCTTGATGAGTTCGGTGAGATGTCGACAGACAGTAATGGAGAGCCATTATGGATTTGGAAGGATGGAAAAGATGGATATGAAGAACTTTTGAAAAGGGTATCAGAGAAGAGAAAAGAAAAAGGCAACGACTTGTGTGCAGAATGTGGCGGGCCACAACTATGGTTGGAAGAATTGATAAATGAAAGATTGAATGAAAGACCGAGAACGAAATGTAATAGCATGAATGCAACGCTGAATATACGAAAAGAGCGGGATCTCGAAGCTGTATTGTTGGCGGATTTGGCGGAGGCATTTGGAGGAGGACAAAAGGCTATGTGAAAAGTGTTACCAGTCAAACTGGTACCGGGATGTTGCCGAGTACCTGGTGAATCGAAGGTTCCCAAGCAGTTGCCAGACAAAGGTGCAGCGCGCCGCGCTGGTACGCAAAGTGACTCATTTCTCGGTCACGAAAGAGGGGGATCTTTGTTATGAGTGTCGAGGAATTCAAAAACAATGTGTGTTGGAAGAAGAAGTTGCGTCAGTCTTGTCCGGAGTCCATGACGACAGTGGACACTTTTCACAGGCAATAACTCTAAAAAAAGTTGAAATGTTACTACTGGCCGAAGATGGCAACTGACGTAAAAGATTACATACTGGGGTGCTTAGTCTGTGCCAAGTATGGGACTGCGGTGCGGTCACAACTAAGTGTTAGGGTCACAACTAAGTGCTAGGGTCACAGTCAGCAGATGTTTGATCTGACAAATAGGTAAACAAGTTAATAGATTCTTCTAGCTATCGAGAGTCGTAAAAAGGACTCCTAGAAAAATACTCTACAAAAGTCTCCATGGCGGTACCCCCTCGCTCTCCGAACCTTCGCGTCTATATAATCCTGCCATCTACCCTCATGGACCCTCGCTTCAAACCCAATTATCTGAGTCCGGAATACCACCCACTCGTTGTCAATATGAAACTGAGGTAGTCTCGAGGAGGATACCGTGTCTGGATGGGGTCACAGAGCTACGTATAACTGACCTGTGCGATGTAGGAACTACGTGTCAGACTAGGAGTCTCGCTTAACTCATTTTCTACTCCCGGGCATACGCAAGAGCGCCCCCGCGACTTAAACGGCCCTACTGTGTTCCGTGTCTTATCGGCGAGATGGTTCATACTCAATCTCCCGCAGGCTTCTCGGCAATCGGAATTTAGCCCTTCCCAGACATATGTTCTGGTACACCGGCAATGTCTCTTCTAACCCAGTCGCGAGATATCCTTCTCTCATCTGATATTTCTTCAGAGAGTCTCCATGATAGTGCCTCGGTATCCTTGCACTGTTAATTTGTCGCAAGGTACATGACTTCCCTAGGTCTCCTCCGAAGCCGTCTATCACGAAAGGCCCACGCCATGTTGGTAGAAGCTTCTTGCCCGATTGCTGATGATCGAACAGCATGACTAGGCCTCCTGGGACAAACGATCGTGGTGCCATAACCCCCAAGTCATACTTTGCTGCTACCCTCTCCTTTTCCTGGTCTGATCTTTCCAAGGTAACCCCTCGTATATCATCTCGTTGTAGTAGAAATTCGATCACTTGTTCTGAATGTTCTTCATCTTCCAGGAAAACATCTACATCCCCGACCTTCAATGCTGCTACGATACTCTGCCTCTTGCTACCCGGAAAGTCTGCTTCCAAGTTGCTCGCTGGATCAAAACCAAGGAAAATTTGCGCTGGTGAATAAAGTAGGTGTGATATCTCCCGTTTGTTCAATTCGAAGGTCGCTCGTCCCAAAAACTTCGGCCAGGAACTCGGCTCCACCGTGATCTTCTTCAATACTCGTTGTAGGATATCCACAGCCTTTTCTACCATCCCGACCGCCCTCTTCGCTGCCACCGGAGAGTTACACCAGGTTACTCCTCTTTCTTCCGCAAACTTCCTCGTTTTCTCTCCAAAGTGAGACCCTGGATCCATATGCATTCCTACCGGAACCCCTACTTTCTCAAATATTTCTTCCCCCAGAAATTCGATTACGGAATCTGAGTCGTTCCGCTCGGTCGCCTTCGCCCAAACGTATCTCGAGAAATAGTCTATTGCGATGACTATCCAGTACTTCTTTGCTCCATCATATTTCGGAAATGGACCAATAAAATCGATTCCCAGTAATTCCATAGGCTCCCTTACTGCCACCCGGGCACTATGTTGTGAGCGCGCCGCAGTTCCAAATCTTGCGCAGGTAAGACAACCTCGAATATAATCCCGAACGTCCACCGTCATCCGAGGCCAGTAATACTTCCTAAGTTTCTGCTGAGTGATTGTTTGCAAAAAGTGTCCTCCTTCATCATGAGCTTTTCTCAGAACCGTAGAGACTTCCTCCTTCAGCACACATCGTTTGTTCGCACCCATAACCTCCTGGTATAATGTCCCATCGCTCCCCATCGAAAATCGTGCGACCCTCCTCGCCAGCGCAGCCTTCTGTACCTTCGTCACACAGATCTCCGGGACCTCATTCCGATGTAAAAACCTCACAATATCACCGTACCAACCGGACTCAAAAAAACCTTCTCGTGGTGTGTTTGCCTTCTCTGCCATTTTCCCATCAAGACTCCTGACCAGTTTTAAAGCCATTAAATCCCCCAATTCCAGACCTGCTATTACCGATATACTCTGCCCCTCTGTCCTCTTTCCTTTTCTTACTTCTTCAAATCCATTCCCAAATTTCATACGGAACCATTTTTGTGATGTATTGTACTTGGTAAAATTCTCCATCTCTTGTATTCTCAGCGGTTCAGCGACTCTCTTCAGTAGCTCCTCATACCCCCCTATTCCATCCTTCCACACCCATATTGTGTTATCATGTTCGTCGATGACCAGCTCGCCAAATTCCTCCATAGGTGGCGTACCACATTCTGCATCCGGGAAGACTGTACGAGATAACGCATCCGCTACCACATTTCGACTCCCTGGTATCCATAAAATTTCTACTCCCAAGCAACGCAACTCTGATGCCCATCGTGCGTAGATCCCATCGAGCACTGATGATATTAAGAAGTATATCAGTGTCTTATGATCTGTAAGTATGACCGATGGACTTGGGCTCCTCAACATGTGTTCGTACTTTCGTGCGAACTCAACAATGGCACACAGCTCCTTCTACATCCCATAGTTCCTCTGAGACCTCGAGAAGGTGAATGCGTCGTATGCTATGGGTACCTCCACTGTCTTTCCGTCTTCTCTTGTTCTCTTTTGTGTAATAGCGCACCCCGCTCCATAAAGACTGGCGTCGCTGTACATCTGGACTGGTTTTGAGAAATCCCATCCGTGCATCTCTACCGCTTCTGCGCATTTTTCTTTGAGTAGTTGGAAGGCAGCTTGTTCCCTTGCTCCCAAACAAAAATCCACGTTCCCAGTTAGTCTTGTCAATGGTCTCTTCATCCCTGCAAAATTCTTTACCCAGTTATGAGTAATTCCTATAGCTCCGATAAACTTCCGTACTTCCGATGCATCCTTTGGTGCCGGAAATTTCCTGATCTTTTCGCATCTCTCCGTCTTTGTCACTAAGACTCCTCCTGCTTTATGCGTTACCCCCAGGGCAACTGTTTCTGTCACAAATAGCTCCATCTTCTTGAAGGATAATCTTAAGTTCGCCTAGTCCAATCGAGGTAGAAGCTCATTTGCCAATAGATTGTATCCTTCCTCAAAATTATCTATGCCGCTAAATACATCATCAATGTAGAATGTGGCTTGAGGCAACTTATTCTCAGATCTTGGAAGGAGGATTGATTCCATCCCGGGGAATTCGTCTGTCGGGGGTACTTGGCCCAATACCAGGTACATCAATTCTGTGAAACTGAAGCTCGCTGAACATAAGCCCTGTGGCATCCGCGTTGGCTGCAACTGGCCCATTCCTGGCATCGAAAACGCAAATAGATGCCGGTCTTCGGGGTGAACCATTATCGCCCAGTACCCATTTTTCAAATCCAGTTTGAAGAACATCTTGTGATCCGGATGTCCTAGGTAGTCATGACATCTGGACATAAGCTCCACAAAGCAACCTGATTTATCCTCCACAACATTCTGGTAATTGAATGTAAGTCGCGGCTCATCCCATTCTCCCGGTTCCTCCGATTTGTCGACCATTTGAGCCATGGCATTCCAGTCTGAGAGGCATCCGTTTGCTTTAATCGTTTGTTCATATAATCCGTAACGAAGACCATCACTAATGATCCTTCTCATCCAAAACTCCTTGCCCGGCGGCCAGCGTCGTTGTTTCGGTCTTGAGAAAGGCAATGTGCCTTTCTTCAATCGTACTCGGTGTACATAAAGGTCCGTGAATGGTAAGTTCTTGAGGTCTGTCGAGTCTAGATGCCTGTATGTATACAATAACCTTGTTATCCTATTCACCTTCTCTTTCGATAGCTCCCCCAATTTTACGCCTGTTCGTTTGAACCACTCGTCAATCTCCGCCTGCGATGATTCGGAAAGTTCTCTCTTGACTGGTTTCCGTTCTCCGGGTACGTCGGCACCCTCGCTGATTTCTCCGATTTCTCTTGAAGACCTGCTCCCAGCATGCTACTCCCGGGCACACACGTCGACGGCCCTCCGTCGCTAAGATTGCCGTCAGGCAACTCCCTGGCACACAATTTCTTTTGCATTCTTGTTGAATCAACCTGTCTCTGTGTCGATTCGGTACCGTCCTCGGGATTGGTATCACATTGGACCACTTGCGGTACATGTAGTCCAGCCGAATTCGCGTAATATCCAAAGTAACCTTCCTTGCTCTTTCTCCCTATCCTAGGAGTGTTCCTCTCCGGCAAGCCCAAAGGCACATATCTTACTGGTGGAGAGAAATTTTCCAGCGATATGTTCAGATGCTTTGTTGATTGTTGCCTTTTTACGACTTGCTCGGGTCGTGTTAGTTTCCCGAGTCCTCGGACTCGAATAGATCTCCGAATCCCTCAACCTGTGAGGATCCCTCAGAATCAGCGTCTGAAATTTGCGATTCATCGCTGCTTTCGTCGACGTACTCATCTTCTATCCTCCTCAATTCCAGTGCATCTACTGGACACAGTACCAGCCTATGCTTTTCTCCTTCAATAAATTTCGGCCCCTTTATCTTTACCACTGTTTCGCCTCTTTCTGAGTCTCCCATCTCGATTATGGAGTCCCTTACCCGAATTTTTGCATCGACTGCGTGGAGCCATGGTAACCCTAACAACAGGTGAATATCCTGCTCATTTTCTTTTCCAAAAGGTCTCACAAAGGCTTCGACCTTCCTCCAAATTCCTAGGACACCGATTTCTATTGTTGCATAATGGGTTAATTGCGCAGAGGTCCCGTCTGCCACATTCATGGTCATCCCATTGAAACCTTTGTTCGATAGTGGTATCATCGGAATGTTTAGTGCTTTAAGAAACCCAACAGTGACAATTGTCATATCCGATCCCTGATCGGCTTGTGCCACGTCCGTCGGCAAAGTTACGTTGATTGCTTTGTTGTTTTTCTGCATCTTCACCACGACTGGAATTCGAAACGCCTTTTGATCGATAGTTACCCTGGGCTTGTGACGACGCCCGCGTTGCACAGAGAAGGCTGACTTGGCCCTCGGCTCCTTTGACCTCTTCTGGCGCTCATTCACCCTCGTCGATAATGCTCTGAAGGCTTTTGATAGGTCTGGAGAGATCTGAAATAAATCCATCAAGGAGACTTCCACCTTGATCTGTTCTGCCAATTTCTTGTAATCTATTGGCCCCTTCCCTTGTCTTCCAAAAATCTCTCGAAGTTGTCTTAGAGTTCTTCTTACTTTTTTCTGTTCGGCTTTTCGGAACTTGTGATTGTTACCGTCTTGATTTATCAAACTTTCAATGTCCATCGGTCTAGGACGTTTCTTTTGGTCGCTCTCATTCAGATACGCATCCAGTTCGATCGTGGTTGGTTCGACTTCCTCAAACTTGACGCGCTTACCCTTCCGATCAAGCGCCAGTCTGCCCTCTTCTGCATTCGTGAACCCTAGAACAACGCTTAGACATTTATTCCGCTCTTGACTGCTTTGTACGTACTCTCTTCCCATAAACTGGTGAAGATCCGTCGTTGGCGTGTCGTATTCGGCCGATTTCTTTTCTCCTACATCACTGTCTGCACCTTGATTCCTCCAGTCTCCAGAGCTATAGGCAGCTACATGGCTGTCTTGCTCCTGTGGCCTCCTATTTGCCCATTGGCTATCCCCAACTTCTCTGAAACGAAGACCGCATCCCTGTTGTTGGAATCCCGCAAAGTTTGATGATGCTGCAGGCCACAGTAGCTCTTTCAGGTAGGATTGCTCCCACCATTCTAACGGTGCTGATGAACACCTTGGTTTTGCATGGCCTATCTCCCAACACTGGATACATAATGGACCCAACTCCTGCTTGTAAACCACTGAGCCACTCACGTAAGGGTTCCTCGACAAGCTTTTTGGCGGCATAGGCCTCGTGTTGCTTGCTTGCTGGCCTCCTCGGGTCCCGGAATAACCTCCACGACCATTATATCCTCCTCTGTTTTGCATGGGTTGGCTGGGAGGTATCCTGTTCTGCCTTGGAGCCGACTGCTGTTGATCCTGGAAGGTCTTGCTTGGCTGCTGTGGACCCCGTGGCACCAAAGATTGCTGCGTGTTGCCTTGAGGGGTGGCTCTTTGCGGCCCTTCTATCATCTTCGCTTGTGACTCCGGTGTACGTGGAAAACTACTCGGAATTCTGCCATATTGGTATTGCTGGTTCCTATGTTGCCGATCGCCCATCTCAGCCAACGACGACCCCAGTGGGTACCCCCATTATATCAGGTGTTGGTTCCTGACATGGTCCAATTCCATCCGCTCTACTCTTTCTCGTTCGATCTCCTCCCTCTGAGTGATCGTGTCCATCGCCTTCCTTGTTTTTTCAAAGGCATTCTTCAAGTTTCCGGACAGGGTACTTGACTTCGTGAGTATTGTATACCTCAAGTCGTCATCCCGGATTCCCCTCGCAAAAGATTTCACGACAATCGAGAGTATCGTCTTTTCTAGCCCATTCAAGGGAGTATCACCTTCCTCCTGGTCCCGTCCGTGACTTCTCCTCAAGAGTTCCTGCGCTCTTTCATGGTAGGCCCCCAGCGCCTCAGTCTCTCCTTGCTTTAGATTTTGAATTTCCTCTTGGATGTTCTAAACTCCTCCACATCACTGGCCGTTGGCTCCTGTTCCAGGTCCACGAATTTGACTTATAGAGGCTTGGTCTCCAACCAATCCATTGCTTTTCCTACGAAGAGCCTCGAAATTGCGTCGAAGAACATCGCAGATAATTCTGTTGCAGGTACTTTGTTGTATGGCCGAAACTCTGCGTCCAGCCGCTTAAACCACCTGATAACTGGTGTCGAACCGTCATAATCTCCACACCCCTGAAAGTAGGGATATGTGCCTGAAGACATCGTTTGATCTTCTGAAGTTGTTATCTTTTCGGATATATGGAAACCTTGGAGATCCTCAACCAGCGAGTCCAAGAGTAGTGTTATGTTCCGAAAGTTTAACCTGCTCGATTCCAACTTGAAATCTTTATACTTAGTCGTTTGATTGATAGTAGTGAAAATGCGTATTCATTCATAACCCATATCGTAGTTATAAATCAATAGTTGTTGAAAGTAAGGTTTTATATTCGATTCTGTCGATAAGATGAATATGTATTGAAGTTCCAGTGGTTTTCCAGGACAATAATCAACTGAAAAATAGAAAAATATAATAATAAAATGAAGCAGAGACAGGAGATATTATCCCTGCGGAGGTCACCAGATGTTTGATCTGACAAATAGGTAAACAAGTTAATAGATTCTTCTAGCTATCGAGAGTCGTAAAAAGGACTCCTAGAAAAATACTCTACAGAAGTCTCCACGGCGGTACCCCCTCGCTCTCCGAACCTTCGCTTCTATATAATCCTGCCATCTACCCTCATGGACCCTCGCTTCACACCCAATTATCTGAGTCCGGAATACCACCCGCTCGGTGTCAATATGAAACTGAGGTAGTCTCGAGGAGGATACCGTGTCTGGATGGGGTCACAGAGCTACATATAACTGACCTGTGCGCTGTAGGAACTACGTGTCAGACTAGGAGTCTCGCTTAACTCATTTTCTTCAGCGAACCAATGGAATTATTAGGCATTGACTTTGCGGGCCCATTCCCAGTAAGTGCAGGCAATAACGACAAGTGGATTCTGGTAGCGATAGATCACTTCTCAAGATACGTGTGGGCTGAGCCGACACAGAAAAACGACTCAAAGACAGTGATAGAGTTTCTGAAGACATCGATTCTGGATAAATTTGGAGCGCCTGTGGGAATATATATGGACCCAGGACCGCACTTTGGAGAAGAAACGCGCAAGTTCGCAGAAGACAACGGGATTGTGTGGTGCAACTCGCCTGTTGCGGCTAAGAAGGCGGTTGGAATGATTGAAAAATCAGTAGATCTGATTCAGAGAGTATTAAAGAAAATAACGGATGGATCAGTAGATTGGGCAGAAAAGGTACCTGCCGCGGTGCTCGAAGTCAACAAACGTGAAGTAGCCCACTTACTTTATTCACCAGCGCAAATTTTATTTGGCTTCAATCCGGTAAGCAGAGTTGAGCTAAAATTCCCTGTCGAACGTCATAAAGTATTAGCAGCAGGTCTGAGAAATGGATCGCTTAACATATACCCCAGCAATGAGGAGCACTCAGATAAGGTGATGGACTACATCACAAATCGTACGAACAAACAAGCATTAACGCTACAACGGTCGAATTGGGCAAAAGATAGATCATCGGATAGGCACGATCTTGTTGGAAATTGGTATTGGTTCTTCAAAGGACAATCCTTAGAGAATATAGGCCAATTAAATAAATAAAACTTTCAAATAAAAAGATTATATTGTATCTATCTGCAAACCTACTCCAACTTACTATATAGCTGTATGTTAATTTTATTATTTAACATTTTAAGTAACTGAACAGAAATTTAGCCTGTATCCTATTTTCGTTTGAATACGAGGTGGCAAATACAAATCTCAGTAATCGTTTGCCACTCTGATCAGATCGGAATATCATCAATAAGATTCGTGTAGATACTATATGTACGGTCGGATGGTGCAGTGGTACACCGTCCAGGCCGTTCTCCCAAGTAGAGTCTGGGTAGCTTGGACACATGCCCCACTTGAGACAGGAGAAAGCTGGTTCGAATCCAGCAAGACCCTCACACCACTTCTCTCGCGGTGATACTGTATTCGTAGAATGACGAAAGCATGCTCAGATAGCCACAGGTTTTTCTCGCTTTTCCCTGTGGTGGGTATTCACGGAAGAGGGTACATGTCGTAAGGCGTTATTCTCGTAGTGGTATCTGCAAATGAAATCTGAGTATGAGTGTTCCAAACGTCAAAATGAGTCGTTCTATAACAAAGAATACGTATCTTCCGAAAAATACCTACGTGGGCCTTCAGGCGCCGAAATAGGATAATAGAAAAATTTATTTATTTACTATATGTAGTATCAATGGTAGTTACACGCATGTGATGATGTGCTAACCGGTCCGGCTGGTCCATCTCCTAAATTAGTAACAATGATGCGAAATTCCAACAGATCTAGGTATCCGTGGCGAAATTAGGTATGCTCCAGGGGAGCTAGTGATGCTGGTTGATCACCGACAATCAGGAAAGAAATTAAGACCCTCCTGGAGAGGACCATTTGTTGTTACTGGGTTTGGAGGAGATATGTAAAAATCTTACACCTTGAGACAGATTAACGGGAAACCTATTCCTCGACATTATTATGGGGACTCACTGAAGAATTTCAGACTTCGCGATGGTTATCTAATAACCGGACAGGAACAAAAATTACCAATTTACCAAACCATTCGCCTTCAGAAAGCCGAGTTTAAACTTCCGAGAAATTCTCGGCCTGGTGCCGTCGAGATGAGTTAAGAGGTTTTTTTATTTTGTGGAGCCGGCCCGAGTTTTGGTCGCGGGGGCGCTTCCTGGTGAGGCCCGGGAGTAGTTAAATGCCCAAACGAGACTAGCGCGTTTGAGTTATTTCGAAGCTGATACCGGAGGGCAGAGTGTAGGATGAAACAGAGCGTAACAAGAAGTAGATATGAGTCTCGGTCAGGTACCGGTAAACAAAGGGGGGGTTTAGAGTAGGTTGCATAGAACTGACCAGAGACGGGCCATGAAACGGCAAAGGGTTAGCAGAAGTCTGGAGCCTGACAGACGCTCATGGAGGAACTATATGTTGAGATCTGGTATCTCAGAGTTGGGGACATGATTGAGCTATCAGGACCTTTGCATGGGGGAATTAAGTTGAATCATTTTGTATAATTTTGTCTTTAATTTTTAGATTAATTGTCATAGCTTTTAGGCTCAATACAAAATGATTTAAAAAAAAAAAATAAGATTTGGGGACATCGGGTGTTGACCGGAGGGTCCAGTTTTGTTATTCAGTTACTGTCAGTTTAGTACGGTCATATCATTATCTTTAGGGCCTAGAGTGCCTAGTCAATTTTATATCTTATTGTGAGAGAATCGAGGACCTTAGTTATGCACGAAGGTCGAAGTCGTAAAAATAGTTTATCAATTTCTAATAAAGAGGAAATTACAGTGTGCGGTTCGACTCCCCAATATGTACAACCTCACCCGAACTCGCTAACCTACCCTACCCTATTCCCTCAAGTTGCCTTGTCCCCGTCCCTTGGTACCTAACGCCCAACTCCACCGATCCCAAGATAACGACTTCCTGTAACTCCGAAATGCTCCCTTCATCCCTGCCACTAGCCACCGCTCGGGTCAGGCATTCCCGCTCCCGGCCGATCCCCCCTGCGTCTATTAGAGTCTCGTCATTCCAATTATTACTGGGGTGGTCCCTGTGACCAGCTCCCATACGGGCGCAGCCAATAACATTACCCCTCTTTCCCCATTTAATTTTGGGTTTCTTGGGTCCTTGCCTAGCGCCTTCATCCTCTCCTACCCCGTCGCCACATCCGAATTTTGACTCAAAATGGTCTAGGGCCACATTGTCTTCCAGTTCCGATCTGTCTTCCAATGTCGGTTCGGCAAACCCTTTCCACTTCACCAGTACCCTTCTGATGTAGCCCCGCCCCCTCCGAAACTTCTCGGACCTGAGGATCTTTTCCACCTCCTGCTCCGGCTCGGCCTGCGGATCTGCTTGGTTGACTATGGGTGGTGGTTGTTTATCATCTTGCTGCTGAGATGGTAACGGGTCCTCGTTGGCCTTTCGCAGCAGCTCGACGTGGAATCTTGGCCAAACTTTTGTCGGTACGTCTAGTTCTACCACATGTGGCGATATCACTTTTGTGACTGAGTACTTCGCATTTATCCATGCTAATTTTTTCTTGGCTTGCGGGGTTTGGATATTCTTCAGGCTTAGCCAAACTTTGTCCCCCACTTGGTATTTAATTGCGGGTGACCTACTTCGGTTGGCCTGTTCCTCCATGTTCTGTTGAGCCGCCGCCATTGCCGCCGCGGCAAATTCTTGGGCCTGCCTTATTCTGTCCAAAAACTTATCGGCTCTTTTTGCCGTGGGCGAAGAAGCGTTGTCTACACGCTGTGGTTTGAGTTGTATCAGATCCGCGTGATAACCATGTGACAAGAAAAATGGGCTTAGATTGGTCGTAGAGTTGTCCCGGTTATTTAACGCCAGTTGCGCCGTGGGTAGCATTAATGCCCACTCCATTTGCGAAAAAGAAACAAAGGCCCTGAGATACGCTAGGACTTCTTGATTCATTCTTTCCGTCGCCCCGTCCGTTTCTGGATGAAACGCAGTCGACAACCGTTGCTCTACCTGTGTCAATTTGCAAAGCCTTTTCCAAAAATCGCCTACCCAGTTGGAACCCCTGTCTGACGTTAACGCGTGGGGGAATCCGTGAAACCGGTAATGACAATGTAAAAATCTTTCGGCACATTCCTCTGCGTTCATTGATTGCATTGCTTCTAGAGTCACGCTCTTTAGCAGACGGTCGGTAATTACCATAAGATATCTTGGGTCTCCTTTGGCTTTTGCTGGCAAGTCGGTCATGAAGTCGATCGACAGCTCACTGTGAAAACGTTCGGGAATTGGCAAGGGTAGTAACAACCCCTGTCTCCTAGAGCGCCAAACCTTCGTTCGACCACACACATCACAATTTTTACAAAATCTTCGGACCATGGTAGTCATTCCTGGCCAGAAAAATGATCGCGCGAGGATTGCTATCGTACTGTTCCTCCTAGGGTGCCCCGTAATATAGGAGTCATGCGTTTGTTGTATCAGCGCCGTTCTCAGTGGTTCCCAGTCTGGAATCCATAATCTTCTTCGAAAACATAATGCTCCTCTGGTGTCGATTTCGCATTCTGAAGTTGATACTTTCAACTGCAAGGCTGCGGCGAACTGCGGCTCCCCTTCTAAAAGTGTCCTGTATAGCTCTATTATTGATTTGTCTTCATCTAATGCCCTGTCCCAAAGCTGCTGTAACTCCTGTTCCTCGAACAGATTCTCCCCTGTCGGTATCCTTCCACGGATATAACTTTGACCTGCTTGTACATGACCAATCACTTGACTTTCATGGAGCCAACCTTCTTTCAGCAATCTGAACTCCCTTTCCTTCAATCTAGGGTCATTTATTGATCCTGGTATATCCTGAGCCCTTCGTGACAACGTATCTGGTCGACCTGCCAACTTTCCGGATCTAAAGTCTAACTTAAAATTGAATTGGGAAAGCAGCTGCGACCATCTTACTTGCCTCTCGGATAACCGACGGGATGTCATAAAGTACTTGAGATTTTGATGGTCCGTTAGAATTAAGAAAGGGTCCTTCACCCCAAGTAACTCACTTCTCCATTCATTGAGGCATCTAATTATGGCGAGCAGTTCCTTGTCGTGAATGTCGTAGTTACATTCAGCAGGTGATAGCTTCTTTGAGAAGTACGCGACTGGTTTGAGTTGCCCCCCTGGTTGCTTCTGCAGAAGACACCCCCCTGTGGCCCAGCCGGATGCGTCAGTTTCCAATACGGTTGGGTTCTCTCCATTCCACAACGCTAGTATAGGAGCGGTACTGAAAAGGGACTTTAGACCTTCGAATGATTCTCTCTGCTCTTGATCCCATCGAAAAGGCGTACCCTTTTTAGTCAAACTTTGTAACGGGGCAGAGGTCTGAGCAAACTCCGGAATAAATGTTCTGTAAAAGTTTGCGAAGCCCAGAAAACTACGCACCCCCTTTATATTTTTCGGAGCCTCCCACGTTCCAATTGCTTTTACCTTCTCTGGATCTACCTTGATACCCTCGTTCACATTCACTATAAATCCCAGATATTTTATCTCCTTCCTCGCGAACTCACATTTCTTAGGATCTAACTTCAGACCCGCGTTTTGCAATCTTTGTAAAACCTGAGAAACCTTGGTCCAATGATTTTTCAGATCCCCATCCGTAAAAATGACAACGTCATCGACGTAAGCTGAGCAGGTAACTCCTAACAAGTCGCCTAATACCTTGTTTATCCATCGCTGAAAGGCTGAGGGAGCCCCAGCTAGGCCAAATGGGGTTACTAACCATTCGAGCGATCCGAACCTGGTCCTGAAGGCTGTTTTCCATTCGTCGCCCTCCGCGATTCTCAGTCGATGAAATGCCGACCTTACGTTAACCTTGGTAAGCCAGGACGCCCCCGATAATATCTGCATCGTCTCCCTAATGAGTGGTAGCGGATACCGATCCCGTTCCGTTACTGCGTTCAACGCCCTATAATCCACGCAAAACCTTAGGCCCCCACCCGGCTTCTTTATGAATAGCACAGGAGCCCCCCCTGGAGAACTGCTTACTCGGATCCAATTCTTGTCCTGCAGCTCCGTAAGGGTCTTACGAAGAACCAATAGTTCCTCTCTAGTCATTCCGTAGAGGGGTCCCCATGGAACATCTTTGTCCCGACCCTGATCATCCTTTTGCATAATCACCTTTGTATCCACCCCTGGTCTGTGTGGAGGCAACGCATCGATCCCGTCGGTTCCATCTTCCAAAAAGAGTTCCGTAAATACTAACAGTTCAATAGGTAGACTGGCCCTTATCTCTTCCCTGGTCATTTTCCTCTTTGGTTCCAAAGCCTTTTCCAGTTCCGTTTTAGATAACATCCCGACCACCCGCTCCAGCTCTATAAGGTCCTGCCGGTTGACGCTCGACGTCAACTCTAATTCCTTCTGACCTAGTGTTGGGTATTCTGTATTATGTTTTAATAGCTCCCTATTTCCTATTTTAAGTGAGGACTTATTGGCTGCGTAAATTACTTGGTTCTTTTCCATCCACGGCTTTCCCAGAATGATTGGGTAGGCCAAATTGGTCATGACGTAGCCCCACATAAGCTCCCGGTGACCTTCAATGTTTAACTCATATTTGGCGATTTGTTTAATAACGGTGGTTTTACTATCGTCGGCTAAGCGTAACACTCGGGATGGGATTGATTCTATATGGATTTTATGAGCGCGTACGAGATTTTCATCAATCACAGAGAAGCATAAACAGCCGGTGTCAACCATAGCCTTGGTAGGAAAAGATGCATTTAATAATCCTACTATAACTAACGGTTGAGAACAGAAAACCTTCTCGATAACCGACGTAATCTCACCTGCACCCTTGAGCGCGACTTTACTCAAGGGGCCCCGTTTCCCTGCCCCTCGTCACCTCTCGTGGCGTTGGAAATATTCCTTGAGTCGCGCGCCCTACGAAACCTTGGGCACTCCTTCACGAAATGTCCCTTTTCCGCGCATCGGACGCATGCTCCCTCCGACAACAGCTTGCGAACTTCCTGCTGTGACCTCCACGGCGCCCTGGGCAAACCGGCCCGTCCATCGTCGTGTCCTACAGCATTCACTACCTCCGCTGTCGGGTGTCCTAAGTCCTTGAGATCGTCCTCCCTTTCACCATTTTCCCAAGTCAATCCTCGTATTCCCGCCATGAGGGCATTTGTCCCCCCCATCCGAACATCTCCCTCGCTATCCAATCCTTGGGCCCTTGGGACCGACAGTGCCACCCCACTCTTTGGAGCCCCATACCTCGTCCTGGTGTGCGTCGCTCCTCTGGGTCGATAATCCGCCATCGATTCCACCTCTAGCGCAATCTCCCTCACTTCCGCAACCCACTCTTCGTGCCTATTAGCAGCCGGTAACTTAAGACCAATCAGGGCTCTCCTGAGCTGGCTGTTAATTGATGCCTTCAGTTTTTGCGTCTTACCCAGGGAGGTATGGGCCTCGTCACCTCCGCTTTGGGCTATCCGATAATTAAAGTCCTGCAAAAAGTCGGCAAACAGCTGGTGTTCCCCCTGTTCCATCCGGTCTAATAGTTCAGACTGTTATGCCGAGCTTCGGTGAACGTGCTCGTTCCGGCAGCAGGAGCTTAGACGGAGCGGTACACGGCAGAGTACGCTGGGGTCACGGAAGAGCCGATGCGGCTGCAGTCGGGCTGGAGTGTTTGGATAAGTTAAGCGATGTTCGGCACACAAAGAATATCTGTGTTTGCTGCATTTGATCTGGTCACACACAGACATATTCTTGGTATAAATAGGCTGAAGTCTGCCACATTGTAAATATTTTATCATCATTCTTATCATCTTTTAATTCAATCTTACATTCCTGCCATACGCGCAATTGCCTGCTCTACCCAAGCATCTGAATCCTTTTAGTAACTCTGCGCAATTGTACGTACCCCATCATATACCTAGTAAAACACAGACGCGGCTTGCTGCCCCTGCCTGTCCGCGAAGGTGTCCTTGAGATGCTGGACCAATTCATTCCAGCTAAAATTTCCACTTAGTTTTCGCGACTCAAACCAACCGGACACTCGGGACTTCAGGTTTTCCGGAAGAGTGTCGATTATATCTAGACAAATAGAACATTCGTCAAAGAAAGGCGCGAAATCTGTAATGACTCGCGTCTCCAACCGCCCTAGGTAGAAACCAAAGTCTACCGCCCTCCCGTTCCACTTGGGTAGGGATACGTCCCTTCTGGCTTGTCTGACGTTTTGGTTAGGTACCTGAGGCTGACTCCTGCGCTCCGCTAAAATCTGGAGAAGCCCCTGCCAGTCCTGCGAGGTCAAATTGGGGTTAGGAGGTTGGAAATTACCAGACATGTTGACTTCTTGGGCATTAATACTATTGGAATCCATCTCTGCCGCGCTGACAAAGGAGGAAGACGAATCTGAGTCGGAGTCAGGAACGCGAATGGTCATGCAACGCTCGCGGAGAGGGAGCAAGAGAGAGAGAGAGTGCAGGAAAAAAAAGATGATTAGAAATTGATATGTGAGAGAATCGAGGACCTTAGTTATGCACGAAGGTCGAAGTCGTAAAAATAGTTTATCAATTTCTAATAAAGAGGAAATTACAGTGTGCGGTTCGACTCCCCAATATGTACAACCTCACCCGAACTCGCTAACCTACCCTACCCTATTCCCTCAAGTTGCCTTGTCACCGTCCCTTGGTACCTAACGCCCAACTCCACCGATCCCAAGATAACAACTTCCTGTAACTCCGAAATGCTCCCTTCATCCCTGCCACTAGCCACCGCTCGGGTCAGGCATTCCCGCTCCCGGCCGATCCCCCCTGCGTCTATTAGAGTCTCGTCATTCCAATTATTACTGGGGTGGTCCCTGTGACCAGCTCCCATACGGGCGCAGCCCATAACACTTATTCCCTCAATTATTTATCTAGATAAGAGGGCGGGCTTCTTGAAATGAGTTCTACTTCTTGGATCAGATCTGCAAACTTGTAGAGCTGAGGCTGCTCTGTTTGACATTCTGCGCTAAGACCGTTGTGGTTGGTCATACGCTAGTCCGTATTGATTCAAAGTCACCAATTGCTTCTCGTTAACATTTTCATGTATATATTTAGCGCTTTAGTAGTCGGCGTGGTAGTCATCCCCAACTCTCACAGTAACTTTCTACAGCCTCCTCATTGTGTCTTTGATATTCATCTGTGATCTCATCGAGTCTAACAAGCTCTAAGATAATCCTAAGTGCAACTCTTAATTTCTACATGGCTAACCATCAGATACGAGTGCTTCTGAAGCAGCTATGTGAATGCGTTTCAGTGACTCCGTCTCTTGCAGCAGCGTTTTTATTGACCGTTCTTTGCGTTAAGGTTTCACGGATTGACATGTTTCATATCAGGGAATTGTCACGACCATCACAAGGGGTTTCTATATAACAAGAGATTTACAAGGTCTCTTGGTAAGACGTTGACATGCCGCTACAGGAGGTTGGAGTTGTGCTTTGGGTTGCATACAACCCGTAATAAGATATTGTTGCAATTTCACTTGGAGACGTGATGTACGTATGTAGACTTCACGTTGTGGAGTTCTCTCTCCACGCAACGTCTTCTGAATTTAATTTGCTTCTTCAATTATCTTCTTTCGTTGTGAAGACCGCTGTCTCATTACCTTTCTCTTCCGCCCCGGAAGACCAATCCCAACGCTCATTTCTCTTCTGCTGTGAAGAGCGCTTTCCGCATATCACCCCCGGCACGGGTAACAACAATGACAACATACACCTCTGATATTACCAGACAAACATCGCGGCACGAAGCAACAGAGTACAACAAGGTGCACGTGTAAGTCTTGATTTTGGTTGATAGTTGTCATTAGCGATCCTTTATCATGTATATATGAGACCACACATCTGAGAGGAAATACAGATCTCCATCTTTACTTCATCATTATTGATCTTTCTATCATCTTCTATCATCATGATCGCGTTCTATCGTCTATATTCATCGATATCCATCTCCTATCCTCTCTACTTGTCTACCACCATAATTTTCCTCTCTCTTACATCTATCCTCCGTTGTATCAGTTTACTAGGTAACCTCGTGACTTCAAGTAACATACGTTCTGACACCCCTTCACGGGGATAAGCGAAAATACTTCGGAGTTTAGGGTAGCCGAACGGGGTATCTACTGATACGAAGGGGGAAAGAGGAAAGCGTAGTAAACAATGTGGTACGAAAAAACATTGTAAATATAAATTGAGAGACGCTAACTCTAGTTGGGCATCATGTAAAAATATCAATTCTTTTTTGGGATTGATTGTCGAATACATCCAATTTATCCTTGACCCTGTACACTGTTTCCCAAGAGAGAATATAGGGTTCGTGCTTAGTACGTAACTTAAAAATTAAATTAAATTTTTCTATTATCCTATTTCGGCGCCTGAAGGCCCACGTAGGTATTTTTCGGAAGATACGTATTCTTTGTTATAGAACGACTCATTTTGACGTTTGGAACACTCATACTCAGATTTCATTTGCAGATACCACTACGAGAATAACGCCTTACGACATGTACCCTCTTCCGTGAATACCCACCACAGGGAAAAGCGAGAAAAACCTGTGGCTATCTGAGCATGCTTTCGTCATTCTACGAATACAGTATCACCGCGAGAGAAGTGGTGTGAGGGTCTTGCTGGATTCGAACCAGCTTTCTCCTGTCTCAAGTGGGGCATGTGTCCAAGCTACCCAGACTCTACTTGGGAGAACGGCCTGGACGGTGTACCACTGCACCATCCGACCCAGTACGTAACTTGTCAGACGTAAAAAAAAAGACAAAAAATCAATCAATCAATGAATGAATGAATCCTCTAAAGCTACCTACTAGGATTCTCATTAAGAAATGCAGACATGCCCAGGTCTGTGGAAATCGAAGCCAAGCCAAGCTCATCCTGCAACATGCTAAATAGGGCTTGATAAACTGGATGATTTGTTTGTAATTTAAGAATTCTAAGAGCATATAGAGAGGCTTGCTTCAGATGACTAATTCTTGAAGGAAGCAATGCAGCTTCGACATCAACGCTAAGACTTACTGACTTCTATTGCGAACAATGAGACTCCTCATTCAATTGCCTGCCTGATCACGTCTTTAGCTCTAACTAGCTTATCAAATTTTATCCGAAGCATTCTCCTCGCCGTAAGCATGCTCCAGTGGCAATTTTGATAGGTAAAAGCGGTAGTGATGTCACAGAGTTGCCGTTACCCAAAAATATTAACATTAATTCATGGAATAAATGTTGAACAAAAGCGTGATCGGATACCGTGTGCTGACACATGGACATACATCTTCTCAGCAGATGATGTGTAGAGCTTATCACGGCTTCTAGTTCATGAGGTAACAAAGATATGCTGTGGCTATTTTTCCTGGTGGCACGTCTCAGTTAGAAAACTCCCTTGAAGCAAAGCGAGCCTTCTTGTCGAAATTTTTGTTCCTTGATGTCTCCGATAGCCCAGGCGCTCAATTTGAAATTCCTAAGTTTTAAAGTCTGTTTCCGAGTTGTGATTTAGATATATTTTTGAAGCTTAACCACTTCAGTGGATGCGAAATACAACTTTCGTCCAGTTTGACCGTTCTGAGAAAAAAAATCTTGCCAGGGAGATTCAGATTGGGATCAATTGGATCATTCACGGTAGGAGATGACCTAGAAAATTGCCACGATTCCCGAGATGACGCGAGATAGTTGTGCATGATTCATTGTCGTGGTATTGTAACGATACTTACAGGTCGCAGTGTATGTTCTCTGACAAAAGACTTTCAAGGAAAAGTGTAACGACCGGCTAGGAGTGATGCACTGTAACACCATTAATTCAACCATAAATTATTCAATCACTAAATTTTGTGAGTTTGCCATAGGCCGGAAGTCAAGCATGAAGCAGATCTCTAGTCTAGAAAATAATAGAAGACAAAAACTGGGCACATTAAATTCGTTAATTATGAGCCTGTAATCATCTAGAATCGTGCCCTGGAATGCCATTGATATTTGCTAACGGCCTGATATTGAACAGTCTGAACGCAATATCCGATACCGAGCCATAATACCAGATCTATCGTCAATATTATAGCCCCACTATACTTCCATTATCAGTCTTCCAAGTCCACCTAATAACGAAATCTTCATAAATTTTGTTACTCGGGCTTAAAATGTCTTCCGCTCTAATAAATACTGATGATGATCAGCTTGAGCCATCCCTAAAGTCGATTATAGATCAAAAGACGCTACGATGGGTATTTGTCGGAGGCAAAGGTGGTGTTGGGAAGACAACAACCTCTTGTTCGCTCGCTATACAGCTTGCCCGAGTCCGTAGATCTGTCCTACTCATATCTACTGATCCCGCGCATAATTTATCGGATGCCTTCTCGCAAAAATTTGGCAAGGAAGCTAGACTCGTGAATGGCTTCACCAACTTAAGTGCTATGGAAATAGATCCCAACGGAAGTATTCAGGAATTACTTGGCCAAGCCGAAGAAGCGGACACTTTATCTAGTGGGATAGGTGGAATGATGCAAGACCTGGCTTTTGCGGTATGATCGAGCCTGCTCTCTTGAGCTGAATCTGACAACTATAGATTCCAGGTATTGATGAAGCTATGTCATTTGCAGAAGTTCTTAAACAGGTCAAGTCACTTTCGTATGAGACCATTATTTTCGATACAGCCCCGACCGGTCATACCCTCCGCTTCCTCCAATTCCCTTCTGTCTTGGAAAAAGCCCTTGCCAAAATATCACAGCTTTCTTCCCAGTTTGGACCTATGTTAAACGGTATTCTTGGTGCTAATGGAAATCTTCCTAATGGTACCAACTTGGGGGAAATGATGGAGAAACTTGAAGGATTACGAGATACAATTGGTGAAGTCAACACACAATTCAAAGACGAGAGCCTCACAACATTTGTGTGTGTATGCATACCTGAATTTCTCTCCCTCTATGAAACAGAAAGGATGATACAAGAGCTTGCAAATTACGGCATCGATACCCACTGTATTGTTGTAAATCAACTGCTTTTTCCCAAGGCAGGGAGTGTGTGTGAACAATGCACGGCGAGAAGAAAAATGCAAAAGAAATATTTGGAACAAATCGAAGAGCTTTATGATGAATTTAATGTCGTCAAAATGCCTCTTTTAGTCGAGGAAGTGAGAGGAAAGGAGAGGCTTGAGAAATTTAGTGAGATGTTGATCAATCCCTATGTTCCACCTGCAAGTGGTTTGTAGATGCAAGAAATCAAATAAACTTTCAAAATCATTTTTCACGGATGAATTTTAAACGTTAAAAAATTATCGATTACCGCTATTGCGTTTAAGTCTCAAAAAAGCGCCTCGAGAATGCAAAATCAGGATAAAGCTTACAGATAATGCCCCACGCTTAGGGAATGATTTTTATTCTGAGTCTACCATATTGAGCGAAATGGCTTTCACGTAGGTATACATCGATACAAGCATAGACTTTGCATTCAATCCCATACAAATTTTATTGGACTAGGTATAACGTTCATGCTTGTACTGGAATACTCTGGATTAGAATAGAGGAAATAGTATATCTGCGAGAGCTTACTTAATCACGCAGATAGAATCATCATTCACAGCTGTAGGTAAATACTCAGGTAAGAAATTAAATAAGCCCATATACATAACACAATCATTCATGTATCTTTAAGTATCCTATACCTTGTTTGCTGGTGTGCTCGCCACTGCGACTCAAAGGAGACTCACCCACACATTTGTCTGTTTTCTTTACCGGAGTGGAAAATACAATCAACATGTGTCCGGTTGATATCCTAATTTTGGAAACCCTACACAAAAATAACAGGTAGGAACTAATTGTCTCATGTGCATGCAAGTGTAACAGGACGTTACAATGGCTTTTCGCAAATATATGTCTAGAATAAATCTATATTCTACCTGTTAGAAAAAGTCCGTTACACAGACTAGTTTACCTGTTTGTTTTTTGTTTTTGTTTTTGTTTTTCAACTTTATTTAAGTCCCAGGCTTAAGCCCCTTTTACCTCTGGGGTCATGGACCGGTGTACACGACTAAGATCATGTCTACAACACGCCTAACTCGGTCTCACCGCGTGAACTGCTACAAAAGTAGTAGCTAGTTAAATATACAAAAACCCCAAACTCCAGCTCCCCCGCCGCAACTTCCCAAGCTTTAATTCAAATAAATACCAATTTTAGTAAAAAAAACGAAACTTCTCGCTCCGATTTAGTTCTTGACTTGCCTTTAGCAGTCGCTAATTAATGAGATCCCTGCTGAGAGCAGTAGATATGTTAGCAGGTTGGCGCTAGAAGCAGCCAGTTTCCTGCGCAAATACTGTGAAGCTCTTAAGTAGTGATGCACTCGGTAACTATTACGTAAGGTATGGTATATTTTGGAGCATTACTTACCTTGAATTTATTGGATTCCTTACCCATATAACCGGTAAGGAATCCTCTTGGCACATGATTTTGGACCAATAGACCCTGGTACCACCCAATTTGTAGCAGGCAGTGATCGCGCGATCGTAGGACGCGTGCGAGGCGCGTGTAGTTGTTGTTGTAGATGGTGTAGGCCTTAAGTGGTTGAGGCTCGAAAATATCGCGATGTGTACCCGCCTTGGAGTCGTGAATCCCGCCACGCGCGCAAGCCTCTGTAAAATCGTACCTTCGCTTAAAAGCTGCGCTCTTAACATTGATCGATTCGTCTTATGTAGCTGTATCTTTTAGTATAAGTCGCGATCGATATAGTGTTAAATTGAGGTAGTGGTAGTAGTGCGCGCGTTTAGATCGACGGTAGTCTACATGTCACTACAAAGTACTAGTTTTACAGACAAAATTTATTCCGCGACGACGTTTTGACAACCTTCTCACTCAATAATCGTCTATCGCAGTCGCGCTACAGTGCATTCTACTGCGCTCGTTGTAACGATTATAACGGTAGTCTTCGATCTTCGATTAAACGTCTGTAGCCTAAATGCGACCGAACATAGTCCTACGGGCTTAACATGTGTCATGCCCGCCACCCGCCACCCGCCACCCGCCACCCACCAACTACTAGCTAACTAGCTCACATAAAAATTAATAACAATTCACCACTAATAGTTCTACTACATTCAAGGGTACTATTCGACGTAGAATTCGATTTGCTATCTATCCCGCAGTAACCGCAATTAACACGATATCTATAGAATATTCTGAGCATATTCTATATACAGATCTGCTTTTGCGCTGATATGTCAATAGTATGACCCTTCTGGCGACTGAGTGCTGACTCATAGGCTTCAACAGACATTGCCTGCTCTCGTTCTTCTATTAGTTCATCATCCACATCTAACAGACTGTAGACAGGGCCTAGCCGGAGCGTCCGCTCGTTGATATAGATCGACTGAAGCTTATCAACGCGCTCAGGATCTAGCCTCGAACGTCTCTTGTCAAAGATGAAGTTCAGCGAGCTAAAAGCACGTTCAGCAGCTACTGAATTAGCCGTGATTGCTATTAAATCAAGAGCGAATTCAGCTAGCCTAGGGGCATGCTGACGTGCTGTCTGCCAGAACGCAGTAACTCGATCCTGTAACTGCCATACAAGTCGATCCAATGCGAAGATACCTGAGCGGTTGCGGAATTCCATAAATTCAGCCCAGCAATCAAGGCCCGCATCATCACCGAATCTCTTTCGAAAGAGGTTGAGTAGCTCGGTGTGGAGGCTCTCATGTGGCGTCTCATCCAGTGTATCGAACCGTAGGAAATAGGCGAGCCAGTGTACCGATTCAAGTTGACGAGCAGTTCGCTGATACATGTGTTCAACTCCTCGTCTCGAAACAGGTTGGTCAAAGCTGCAGTATCGAGATAGATCATAGCTGAATTGAGGAAATTGACCCTGCGCCTCCTCCAATATACCTGTGATTTGCCTCCATCTTTCAACCACGTATCCCAGAGTAGCTGCATTGGCCTCAGAGGCCTTCTGTAGCTCGTGAATTGGCTGGATGATCGAACGAATCGCCTGAAGATTGACCCAGAAGGTCTCGTCTGACAATGGAGCAAGTCGGGAGTCCTTGACCTCCTTTCCATGTTGAATATGGAAGGTTTGCAGAGCCAGTCGGTTTTCCATGATGCAGAGTATTACTACTAGCTAAATTGGTGAGTAGATACCTCTCCTAAGTGTAGAACAAGCTTACCTGTGAACCCCAGCGTGTATCGCATGCCGCAATCAAGGCCTTGACCTTGCCCTTCTCGTTGAACTTCCGCATGAGCTTGCGCAGTATAGCATACTGCTTTGGGCTATTCCGAAAGTAGTTGACGATGTAGTTGGCGTCCTTGAATATTGGTGTGAACGAGGGTAACTGAATCAGATCCTTGATGAGTAACTGCAATCCATGAGAGTCACATCCTGTACAGATCCAGTGTGAAGTCTCCTGTCGCTTCGCTAATAGCTTCCAGAGAGCCGTCATCTTATTCTCAGTGTCAGATGTAAATGCAATCACTCGTTCCAGTATTTCGCCGCCAAACTCGGTCGTCAGAGCATCGAGCAGCAGTCGCTCAAGTGCCTCAGACGTGGAACTGTCCGAGGGAGGGACAACAGACTTCACAAAGTAGCTAAGATGATCAGGCGTCAGTATACAGATAGACTCGATCCGCTCATGCGAGATAGCCTTGCTTCCATCCATAAGTACCGTCAACCCTCTCGCCTGCATAATCCTTGATCTTATTGCAGTAGAAGTTTCGGTGTAGACCTCATCGAGCAAAGTGCTTGACAGAGTATTGCGATGTGGCGGCTTGTAGGAAAGGCTCTGCCAGACAGGATCCCAGTGTTCACCCTCGAAGGTTGCGAAGGGTAGGCCAGAGCAATAGATTGCCTTCGCCCAGTGGCGATTCAGCGCCTTCTTTTCGTCGTCCGTATACTTTGATACTTTGAACGCAAGCGAAGGCTGATAAGCAAGCCGCTCTTGACGTTCAGTGTCCTTCTCTTTCCTCTTGCTGCACCCTTCATAGTGTTGTAGAACGCGGGTGATGTTGT
Source organism: Podosphaera xanthii (assembly GCA_028751805.1). NCBI lineage: Eukaryota > Fungi > Ascomycota > Leotiomycetes > Helotiales > Erysiphaceae > Podosphaera > Podosphaera xanthii. The sequence continues at coordinate 82,578 of JAPWIX010000002.1, forward strand.
TGGAATACGAGCTGGAGCAGAAGTTGCAGGTATATCGAGTCTTTTTAGTCGATTCACGGACAACCTTAAATGCGCGCAAGGCGATTATAGCCTTGGCTGACTTACGGTTACCCATTGAGGGCGTAAAGAGTCGAAAAAAGGGAGTAAACTCCAAGAAAGTGAGCAAGAACATCCGGGCGAGCCTCAAAACCCCGAAACTGAGTGTCAAAGTTAAAAGAATAGATATTGATGTAGAGGCGGAAATCAATATAATCAGATGGGTCAAACTAGGTAAAACTTAATAATAAATCAAAGTACAACTATTTGTGTGTGGCCAATCTATATATTTTGACTTAAGCGACTACGTGACTAGGCCCACTATTCACTTGATCTTAACACGCCCCCATGCTGAGTTATTCCATTATCTCAGTAATTTAAAGATCATTGTACGTGTAACAGGCCTCGTTAACTCCCGCAACAGTAACACTAGAACCCTAGAGCCTGTTATGCCTACATCTCCCTGTGGAAGTTCAGCACACCACAGCATGGACGCTGTGTTGCGGTACAAGAGTACCCCTTGTGACTAGCTGTATTAATTCCTCATTTTGCCGAACCCCAAAAGTCATTGAAGTCCCGATAAATGCCGTATTTCTTTCCAACTACCTGCACGAACTAGTTTTCATGCCAAGACCAGCTATAAGGTTTTCAAATCTATCCCTCGGTAAAGACTTGGTTAGTACATCAGCAACCTGATTAGTGCCAGGTATATGTTCAATCCTTATTCTGTTCTGTTGAACCATATCATTCTGTACAAATAGGTATCGAATTCGTATATGCTTTGCCTTATTGTGAAACTTCGTTGTCTTCGACAGCTCAAGTGCTGATCTGTTATCAATGTAAAGCGGAGGTGGTTTATCAAATTTATGGCCCAGATCAGTCGCGATTTTCTCCATCCAAGCCAACTCTTTAGCTCCTTCGCTGGCAGCCATAATCTCTGCTTCCATTGAGCTTAACGCAGTGCTCTTTTGTCTATTCGCACACCAAGATACTGCGCCATTATGCCATATCACAGTATAGCCTTGAAATGACTTCATATCTTCTTCTGTGCCCCAAGTGGCGTCAGTCCAAGCCGACCATCCTACTTCCCGAGCCTCTGACGCTGCGTAAGTAATTCCAAGATTGCGTGTACCATTGAGATATCTTAGGAGGTGCTTGGCCATTTCTAGATGATGAGAGTTAGGAGATGACATGAACCTGGCTAATTGTCCAGCTGCATAGGAGATATCAGGCCTTGTGCCGTTTGACAGATATAGGATCGCTCCAACTATTTGTCGGTATAGTCCAGTTTCATTGTTACCCAGATTTCTCCAAGTGTCTCCATCTTGAGTTTTCCTGAGGATGGTTTTCGGTGGTAATGGCGTTTGCTTGGAGTTACACGTTTGCATCTTCATTCGTATTAATAATTTCGTGGTGTATGCTGATTGATGAATTCGTAACAATCGAGCAACTCTGTTACGTTCAACTTGTAATCCAACAAAGGTATCAATTGGACCAAGTAATTTACACCTCCATCTGTTCTTGATATCCTTCTTCACACTTTCTACCGCTCTTTTTGTCCCAATTATCAGCATATCGTCGACATACAGTAGTACATAAACATTACGTCCCAAAAATAGGTTTGGATCGGCATCTCCCCCTCTCAACCCTATTTTTGCGAAGTGGGACTTGACTTCATTGAACCATGCGAGTGGTGCTTGTTTTAAGCTGTAAAGTGATTTATTGAGCTTAAGGTGATGCGTATCTCGGTTAACATTTGGATGAAGTCAATGAAAGAGTTGAGGGACTTCCATAAATATTTCCTCCTCAAGCTTCGGATTAAGGAATGCTGTTTCGACATCTAATGCCTCTATTTCTAAGTCGTCCGCAGCAGCTTTTGCTAGAAGAATTCTGAGTGTGTTAAATCTTATGACCGAAGCAAAGGTTTCGAAATAGTCGGTTCCGTATTCCTGTTCGAATCCTCTTGCTACTATCCTTGCCTTGCAACGTGCAAGTGTTCCATCAGACTTGAGTTTCTTCCGCAGCACTAATTTGCTGGAGATTACTTTTCGGTTTATCGGTGGGTTCCCTTTAATTATTGTAAACGTCCCTGTCTTTTCTAGAGATTGGAGTTCAGATAAGATGGCTTCAGTCCATAGTTTTTCATCCTCATTCATGGCTTGTCCAACAGTGATTGATTCGAATGGTGGTGTAGGTACTTGTATTGATGAGGAGTTACTTTCATTGATATCAACTATTTGAAATGCTGTTGCATTCCTTGTAATCTCCTCAGAAAATACCGAATAAATTCTTTCTTTAATTAATCTTCCGTATCGAGATCTGCGTTCAGTTTTGGACTCTTGAGCCGATTTTCCTGTTTCAAGTACTGCTCTCTGTTGTCTGTTTTGAGAATACCCTCGGGTAGATTGACCTTCATGATTAGTATCAGATCGCCAACCTTCACTGCTTACATCTATAATGTTGATAGAACCATCTCTTGGATGATCCATTCTATTATCTGCGTTCCTAACGCGGCTCAACTCATCTCTAGGATTGTGGCCTTCATTATCTGCGTTCCTAACGCGGCTCAACTCATCTCTAGGATTGTGGCCTTCATTATCTGCGTTCCTAACGCGGCTCAACTCATCTCTAGGATTGTGGCCTTCATTATCTGCGTTCCTAACGCGGCTCACCTCATCTCTAGGATTGTGGCCTTCATTATCTGCGTTCCTAACGCGGCTCAACTCATCTCTAGGATTGTGGCCTTCATTATCTATCTTTTTGTTAAAGTGCTCCCTGAGTCTTCCTGCCGAGCAGGATTTGCAATTACTTTCACCGAGAGGCACCGCTCTTTTGAATTTTGGTATGGCAATTCCTGTGTCGCTGTTTTTAAGTACAATATCAACGTCTTTAAAATTAATATGACCAAGTCTTCTGTGGAGAATATCCCATTCCGTTTCAATGGCCGGATCTTTCGGTTGGTACGATTCCATCTGAGTCGAACAAGAAGATTCAGTATTCATCGCCTTTTCTTCGAAACTAGTGTCTTCTTTGACTTTGTAAACGCCGTCTTCAGCCATTGCATCAAACAATATCTTTCCTTCTCGCATGACTTTGCACTGCTGATTGGCAAATAGTACTTCTACTCCCCATTTGTTAAATTCGTGGACAGAGAGTAATCTAAGCTTTCCGAATTCTGGTACAAACCACACATTATCTAGAGCAATAATTTGTTTTCTTGACTTAAGCCTGATAGTTCCTTGACCTTCACAATAAATTATTTTTCCATCAGCAACACGAATTGGTTTAGGAGACCCCCATCTCTTCAGGGACTTGAAATCCTCTTTAATGCCGCTGAAGTGCTGAGAGGCACCAGAGTCAATAAGCGTAACAATATCTGATTTCTTCGTGAAAAATGCATATGTAGTGAGCGTAGGGTAGGCTTCCAATAGAGTACAAGAACGTTTCTTTAATGTTACGGCATTGCAATACGGTATTTCACTGGGCTTGAGATAGGAGTCGGAACCGTATTCATACTCTACTCTAACAGCATTAGCTTCAGCTATGGGATTGCTACTTTGAGCAAGCTTATCTCTTTGGCGGCAGTCTCTCTTCCAATGCCCTTTTTTTCCACAATTGAGACATCTACCTTGTCTCTTTTGAAAATTTTCATCTCTGTCAAAGTGACTGCCTCGGCTTCCACCTCGACCTCGACCTCTACCTCTACCACGACCACGACCACGAAATCGACCACGACCTTGTCCTCTTCCCCCTGTACGACCAGAGTTGTTGAAGCCGCCACTCTGCTGAGCTACATTGACGATGGCTGGCGAGGGTAGCACTGAGGAACTGATGTTTGCCTCCAATGACTTTAGGGTGGTCACTGTTTCCATCAAGCCCTTGTTGTCGCGTATAGCATTAATTTTTGCCATGTTCCAGAGAGGATTTTCAGACGGAATTTACTGAATAAGCGTCTCTTTAACATTCTCGTCTGTCAATGGTAGTGCTGTATCTTGGAGCTTGATTTTAATATTATTGAGCTTCGTAAGAACATCTTGTATTCTCTCTTTGGCTGGATCAAAAGTCGTCGTCATAAATTCTCTTCTAAGGCTGGATATGACGGTCGGGTCGTTCACAGGATTCACATTCTGTAGAGCTTCCCATAGTCCCTTTGGGTCACCTTTCTCTTGATAATCGACTGCGATGTGCTTGTAGTTGAACCCGACTGAGTTCCCAAGTATTTGCAACGCATCTTTGGTCATCTTGGAGTAGTTTAAGTCGGTTGTCGCCACTGTCCCTTTAACCACCCCAAAACATTCTGCTGACAACAGCGCTGACTTTACAGTTAGACTCCATTGCCCAAACGTTTCTGTCGTCAAAATCACGACATCCCCATTCGAGCCCGCGGCCCAGATCGGAAGCCCCATTTCGTTTACTCGAACATTTCCTTTCTGCATAATTGCTTCCATTTCTTTCAACTGTAATTTATCCGGGCTATAACCTGTCAAAGTTAAAAGAATAGATATCGATGTAGAGGCGGAAATCAATATAATCAGATGGGTCAAACTAGGTAAAACTTAATAATAAATCAAAGTACAACTATTTGTGTGTGGCCAATCTATATATTTTGACTTAAGCGAGTACGTGACTAGGCCCACTATTCACTTGATCTTAACATATGTGCATCCGAAGGAGAAATCAGCTGATGAGCACAAATTTTGAGTGACATCAAGCTTTAATTTGCTCAGGAAGGCAAGGATTCAAGTTCGGAATTCCTAGGGAAAGAAGAAGTGGGTGGAACAATCAAGAGAAAAGAATGAGCTGGTCTTACGGAGACTTTGGATTGAACATTGTGGTGGATGAATGGCTTTGAGGGGTATTCTACGGTCATTCTGAGTTTTGATGGGGGGTCGGAGTGAGAGAAGAGGGCTGGCTGACCATCAGCTACGAGTGCTCCTAGGACAGCTATGTGAATGCGTTCTAGTCACTCTGTAAATCTTGTCTCTAACTGTTGTGATATCAAGTCTATGATGTCATAACAGACTGAAGTTTACTCAGCCACACGGGCACTCAAATTACGATAGAGCATAAGCGAAAGCTCATGTACGATAACTATGTTGGGCCTTCTAGAAGATTCCAGTTAGTCATTAGAGGAATCTTCTAACAAACTGAGATGTATAAAGAGGTATCAGCCTCCACCTGAAATATTGTATATTAAGTGTATAGTCATTATCTTGATAGAATATTATAATCTTCATTGAGTTAAGCTCAAGTGCCCTAGCATACATCCTTCAAACCTACTGTGAGCACACCCATCCTCTCCTAATAGTTATAATAGGTTATGAGCCCGGGGCTCTTCCCTGTGACATCAAGTGTTATTATTCTCCAAACTATCTCACACTAACGCGTGAAGACCCTCTTCCCACGATGGAAGATTCTACGGCAATAATCTTGGCTCCAGGCGTCAGCTTTGCGGACTGGGAATCTGATCTTCAAGCCGCTCTCATTAAGAAAGGTCGTCTAGCACACGTGTTTCACAATCTTGACGAAATCAGACCAGCAACACGTCCCGTGCAACCGGAACAACCAGAGGCCTATGACCAGTATATCCAAGATCTGGCCAAGTGGAAAGAGGGCGAGATAGAGGCAAAGAATGTCTTGCTCCGACGACCAAGTCAAGGTGTCCGACCCCAAAATTTCAGGAATATGACTGCAAAGCAAATCTTCGACAATATAGCATCAACTCGAGAAGAAAATGCTGCAACACCTTACGAGACAGCCGTAAGAAACCTGTGGGGTATAAAATTCACGACAATTGACGACTACTGTGACAAATTCATGCAGTACTACCTCAGCGTTAACAGTGCAGCTGAGTCCATGGTTCCTCAGGGTACCTCAGACTTGGTAAATCCATACCTGATTTCGCATGGGTATGCAAGTTGTCTTTTTGTTCTCGGCACCGAAAAAGTGGATTGGTTAGAAACTTGGAGACAGACAAAGGTCCACGACAGTAAAAACAGATACTTGTCATTAGAAAAGTTAATGTCAACGCTTAGACAAGTTGGAGGGCCTAAGTTACAATCGTCGGGGCAAGTCAACGCTGCAAAAGGAGACAGGAATAGAGGCGCAAAGGAGAGAGAAAAGGCTGTTGGGGGACCTGAAGACACTTGTGTTCTCTGTAAACATCGACACCAGAACAAGGAATGCTACTGGCAGCACCCAGAATTAAGGCGTTTCAAGAAGAAGAATAGAAAAGGAAAAGAAAAGTCGAGAGGGAGCGTCGCTATTGAAAGTGATAACGAAACAAGTGACGAGGACGAGGGAATTTCAGTTGCCAAACTAGCTAGAGGCGCATCAGCTAGTCTAATTAAAAATCCTCTGCTGTACGATACCGGTGCTTCGCACCACTTTATCCGCTGTGAAAAAGATTTCGTCCATTTAAATAGATTGCGTAAACCCTTTCAGTTTGATCAAGCTGTCGGAACGTCAAAGTTGACACATCAGGGTGTAAGTCGCATCACTATTGGAAATCGTACTCTTGACCTGGAAGAATCCCTCTTCTCTCCCAATTCCTCTTGCACAATCATCTCGGCAGGAAGATTGAAAGAACAGTATGGAATTGTCGCAGCAGAATCAAATGAGTTACTGGTCCAGATGAAAGATAACAGACCAGTGGCAAGACTCAAGAAGATCGATCATGTACTTTATATCAGACCCCTGAAAGCGTCCGCCTCTTCCACCACATTGAACAACATAGCAGCACCAGGAGTAGCCAGAATTCCCCAGGCAACCAACGCACACAGATGGCATCAGAGATTAGGTCATACGGGTCAACAAATTCTGAAGAAAACTGCGCAGTGTTCATTGGGGATGGACGGCATTGACTTCACAGAATTTACCAACTGCGAGACGTGTCACCTAAGCAAAGCACAGCGATTCATTTCTCGGGAGCCAAGACCAACGCCTGGTGAGCCATTGGATGAAGTTTTTGTGGACACAGTGGGAAAGTTGACAGTAGCATTCAACAGTCATCAATATGCAGTAATTCTTACGGATGCTAAATCACGGATGAGATGGGCCATCACCACAGCCGCAAAAGACGAAATCGCGAGCCAACTGATTCGATGGATTGAATCTCAGAATCACCAATACGGTAAAAGAGTTCGCGTTGTATTTAGAGATGGAGGCTCCGAGTTTACCCGCATGAAACAATACTGTGACCAGCACGGTATTCGCACCGATATTTCGGCACCGTACACTCCAGAGCAGAACGGCACAGCGGAAGCCTCGAACAAAATCATCTTGAGGAGAGCACGTGCCATGTTAATAGACGCCCGCATGCCACCATGCTTCTGGCCATGGGCGGTCGAACACGCATGCTTTGTTACCAACAGGCTCTATTGCCTACGCACCAAAATGGTGCCAATCGTCGACTTCTTGCAAGGTCTGAAGCAGCCGCATCGTGACAGAGTCGACTTCTCTTGCCTACCTCGTTTCGGATGCAGAGCCTATAAGCTCATTGACCATAAACCAGGAAAATTCGAAGCAAGGGCAGAAAAAGGATGGTTCGTCGGATTCCCGAAGAATACCAGCAAAAATTATTTGATTTACCACCCTCACTGGACGCCCAAGCAAGGCTGGAAATGGAAAGAAAGTTGCACACCTCACGTCACTTTCGATGAGGATATCATGTTCGGAGATATGCTCAACACCACTGACCAGCAAAGAACAGCCAGCTACTGGGCAAGTGAAAACCCATTACCCATTGAGGATATACAATCGAGCTCTTTAAATAACCCTCCTCGGTACAATCAAACCTTTGATAGGTTTGAGGGGGAGATACCAGCCTCGTCGCAGGTAGAAGTTCAACCTATACCTCTACCTCCTGCTGTCCCTTCGATATCGAATGAGGAGGCATCAGCCTCTCAAGCTGAAGCGCATGCAACACCGACAGCAGCATCACTGCCATTGCAAAAATCGAGAGAATCACCAGCCCCAGCAGTTCCAGTAATACCAGATGACAAGTGGCCTCAAAATTCAGCTGATATTGATAGTCTTTTTGTATCTCCAGACATGCTTGATTCACAATCAGTCAACAACGCCAGTGACGATGGGAGCACTTGTGATCCATCTGACTCATCTACGCAATCTGATGTTTCAGATATAATTGACAACCCAGGAATCATAAGTAGTCGGCAAGACGGGCCATCAGCTGCCCAGCAAGAGAACACTGATTACGAAAAAGATGATTGGGGACAGATGATTGAATCTGTTCAGCCAGAACAGGAAACTTACGATCGAGTCATGACAGGATGGGACGAAGTACCTCCGGTAGCAGGTCAAAAACGCCAACACTCGCCAGAACCAGGAATATATCGCACCAAACGTGGTAGACCAGTTAAAAAGATCGATTATTACAAATCGCACCATGGTACAGTCGCAAGACCTTGCGGCGATCCTAAAACATGGTCAGAAGCGATGAACAGTAATGATGCAAAGCACTGGCAACGAGCTGCAAATGAAGAATATAACTCCTTGAGGGACACAGGAACGATCGAAATAATCAAGCACAGTCAACTTCCAAAAGGTCGCAAACTAATGAAGTGTAAGTGGGTGTTCAAAAAGAAATTCCTGTCAGATGGATCCATCGATAAGTATAAAGCTAGATGTACTGTTAAAGGGTTTACCCAGAGATCCGGAATTGATTACAAGGAGACATTTGCACCTACACCACGAGCAGAGACTGGCCGTATTATGCTAGCCTTAGCGCATCGTTTTGGTTGGCACAGACGACAAGGAGATGTACCATCTGCATTCTTGAATCCTAAGCTGGACATAGATTTGTATATGGAAATGCCAGAAGGATTTAGAAAAGATGGTTACATCATACGCATACGAAAAGGTCTCTACGGGCTTAAGCAAGCTGCAGCCTTGTGGTATGATGACCTAAGAGGGTTTCTCGCTAAACAAGGGATGTTTCCAACTACCACCGATGTATGTTTGTACACGAATAAAGAGAAGGATCTATTTGCAATTATACACGTCGACGACATCCAAGTGATGGGGCCAAATATTGGCAAAATCAACAGGTTGATGAAATCTTTGCATAGTCAATACAGGCTTAAGTCAGTGAATACGGACATGTTTCTCGGAATCCATATCAGCAATCCGGACAAGCATACACTTAAACTATCACAGGGCCAATATGCACGTAAGCTGATTGAAAGACATGGCCTTAAAGATTGTAAGACAGTCAGGAAACCCCTCGAAAAACTGCTCGAACCCAGTGGCACAAAATGTTCATCTCAGCAATCAACAGAATTCAACTCGATCATTGGTGGATTGCAATATCTTGCAAATAATACTCGACCAGATATTGCTCATGCAGTAAACCACCTTGCTCGTTTCTTGGTGAGCCCATCCAGTGATCATATTCAGGCAGCCCGCAGAATTCTCCGATATATTGCCAAGGACCCAGATCAAGGAATTGTTTTCAAGTCTGGCGCAGATAAACCTATCTTAGAAGCTTACACGGATTCAGATTTTGCTGGTGACCCTTCAACGAGCAGGTCAACCTCTGGATTACTCATTAGGCTAGCATCAGGGCCAATATGCTGGAAGTCCCGTCTACAGCGTGAAGTTGTCTTGTCATCGACTGAGGCGGAATATTTAGCCGCTACAAAAGCCTGCCGCGAGTTGCAATGGGTAAAGTCATTGCTGGAGGAATTGAACTTATGTGATCAGGTTGAAGGAGCTTTGAGAACTAACTTTTATGTCGACAATCAGTCCACAATATCATTGATTAAAAATCACGATAATCATAAACGTTCGAAGCACGTTGCCTTGCGGAATTCCTACTGTCGTCAACAGTTTGAGAAGGGAGCGATAACAGTTTTATACGTACCATCAAATCAGCAACTAGCTGACAGTTTCACTAAATTTAATTCCACTGTCGCAATTCTATAAGATATCACTATTGTGGACAATTCTCTTTGTCAGGGGGAGTGTTGTGATATCAAGTCTATGATGTCATAACAGACTGAAGTTTACTCAGCCACACGGGCACTCAAATTACGATAGAGCATAAGCGAAAGCTTATGTACGATAACTATGTTGGGCCTTCTAGAAGATTCCAGTTAGTCATTAGAGGAATCTTCTAACAAACTGAGATGTATAAAGAGGTATCAGCCTCCACCTGAAATATTGTATATTAAGTGTATAGTCATTATCTTGATAGAATATTATAATCTTCATTGAGTTAAGCTCAAGTGCCCTAGCATACATCCTTCAAACCTACTGTGAGCACACCCATCCTCTCCTAATAGTTATAATACTAACAGCAGTGTCTTTATGGATCGTCCCTTATCCGAATAAGGAATATAGGGTCCATGCCTTGTATGCGACTCATCAGATGTTAAATAAAGACAACAACTAAATAGGAAGTCTGGCAACGTCGACCTCTTCACCTTCACGCGGTGCCGGCTCTAAACGCTCGATATGTTCGCTGCATATTTGAGATAGCCAAGAGGAGTCGCATACGATCAGGGTCAGAGGTCCACAAGCATTATAAGTCGGAGGCCTCTCAATATGTCAAGAGATCTCTCTGCCATAATTTTACTTCAACCTCACATACATCTTTGTCAACTTTACAACCTATCGATTATCTTCCTACTTTAGACCATCCCTGATGAAATTGACTAAGCTCTTACCTTTTCGAGATCCTCAGATATACGACCTTGATGATATGGATACCCGACGGAGGATGAAAGTCGCAGGGCACAAATTTGGGAAGGCAGATTGCTTGTGACAATCGAGGAAAGATACGGCTCTAGTGGGGAATTTATGAGAGACAGAAGGACAAGTAAGCAGGATGTGGAGGGAGGATAGAGTTTTTGAAAAGGGAATTTGAGGGGATGTTTCGACTTCGAGAGCTTTGTGCGCGCCAAAGCCCTATTAACAAAAGAAAGTGTTGTGGTCCGCTATCTGGGTCATGTCTAAGTTGAAAGTCCTGTGGCCCTGAACACCCGCTACGACAAGATACGAGGACGTTGTGAGATCACATCTCGCACGGATGCGAAGGACGGGATAATGAAGCATACTGGGGAGTCTGAGGTTTTTTGTTTTCTCCTTGGGCAGGTACTCACGGTTGAGGGAAGAAGCGGCGCGTAAGTCTCACTAAGTGTAATCCTGTAGTAGTGTCGGTGAATGCCTCCTTGGTATGAGTTTTCAGCGTCAAGAATTTATTGTCTTAGTTCTAGCGACTGAGGATAGCGTACGCTTCCCGAGGTCTTGCGTCCCAATATGGAACTTTAGGCTACGTGGCTGCACGCTATCCGTAGATCTAATAAAAGTCACAACAACAACAATATGGGAAACTTGTAAGACTCCTCCCCCTCTAACTGTAGGGCTTCCTTCCCTACTTATTACTGCTCTTGACGTACTCTACCTGGATATGTGGTCTAGCGTCTAATTATAGTTTTTCGGTGTCTCACCGTCTATTTAAGTACGAGCGAACAAAGGAAATTAATTACAATTTTGAGGAGCCTCATAGATGAATTGATATCCATCTCCTATCCTCTCTACTTGTCTACCACCATTGTTATCCTCTCTTTTTACATCTATTCTCCCTTATATCAGTTTTCTAGGTAACCTCGTGACTCAAAGTGAAATACTTTCTAACAAGCAGGCATACAAAATTTTGACCCAAATTATTTAATTGCTATCCAGGTTTTAAACGTGCTATATGTCGATTTTAGAGACCTAGTAATGCGTTAGTTACCATATCAAAGACGACGAAATTTGGAACGTCAATTTATAAAGGACCTTAATCTTATTCTGAGATTCAGTGACCTTGTATTGTGTCACGATAGTGGGCTTTGCGTGACTCGACAGAATCTGGCTAAGGCTCGAGGATTGGAAGGTCTGGAGGTCTAAAGATCTAGAGGTCTAAGGTCTAAAGGTCTAAAGGTCTAAAGGTCTGAAGGGTAATTTAAGAAGCTAAAGAGTAAATTCTGAAGGTCTAATAAATGACAAAGAACAAAGCGTGGAGACTCTAGGGTACAAGATAGAACTATGATATATACAATTTGAGATGAGCTACCTGTAGTGAAAATGTCAAATATTCGCCATCGTATCTCGATATAAATACGAATGAGATAAATAGTGACCCGATATAGAAAAACGTCTGACCGTATCTGAACACGCGAAGAAACCCCGAAACCCCGAAACTCCAATACTTCGATACTCGATACTCCGAACTGCGAACACGAGGGATCAGACACCTAGGTATCTGACATATTGCAATATCAAGACATACAGGTTGAAAAATTTGTCAGTAATAGTTATAGCTATCTGCGTTGGGGATAATCTTGGACGGAAATAGTGTGAAAGTCCAGTCACTAAAACAATGCAACAAGGACTGATGGCCGAAATACTGTCTATTTTTTGTATATAGTTTACGTGGTCTAAAGCTAGTAGGTATATAGTACTCGACTTCTGAACATCAATTAGTTAAGGGAAACAAATTCTCTGTCTAAGTTGGTCTGATAGTGCAGTGGTACACTGTCTGGGCCGTTCTCCCAACTAGAGCCTGGGTAGCTTGGACACAAGCCCCACTTGAGGCAGAAGAAATCTGGTTTCAATCCAGCAAGACCCTCACACCACTTCTCTCGCGATCATTTTGTATTAGTAGAGTGACAAAAACATGCTCGAATAACCACAGGTTTCTCTCGTTTTTCCCTGTGATGGGTATTCACGGAAGAGTTTATGTAACAGCTGGTGAGCTGAATTGTTCCTGTAGCCTATGTGGCGCATAGGCGTGCATAGATCTTACAGGGCTAAGGACATGGCGCATGGGGCAATGTGCGTGGGGCAAGGTAAATGGGGCACGGTGCACAGGGCATGATCAGATATGAGATGGCGACTAGCTGAAACGAGAAGTACCTTTGATATGCGTAGGCTTGCTGTCACAGGGACCTTCTGATACACGAGGACTTTCAGGAACCTTTATTGGTTTCAGGGTTGGGGCTAGTCATTAGACTGCAGTGAGGGTTGCATATAGACTTGTTGAGTAGAGATATAGTTTACTTCCTTATAGAATTGAATATTTACTACCTCTACACACTTAGCTGCGCAGGCGCTCCTGTCTAGACCGTGACAGTTTACATGTCGTAAGGCGTTATTCTCGTAGTGGTATCTGCAAATGAAATCCGAGTATGAGTGTTCTAGAGGTCAAACTATGTTATTCTGCGGGACTTACAGTAGCGTCTAAAAGTGCGCAATGAAACCACCACGTTGATTAAATTTTACTATAACTCTGCAACAACTTCTTCAAATTTAAAAATTCTAGGCTCAAATAAAATCTAAGCCATTTCTTGAATAAGTACAACTTTGTTTGGTAAAAATAATGATTAATTGTACGGTTCGCCCTGGTCTTGGCACTTAATGTCTATTGCGCATTTTTAGACGCATTATTCTAAAACTTGGTATGACCCCCCTTTGCCTTCTTTACGGCTAGAACCCTTGATGGCATACTCTCAATTAATATACGACATGAATATTCAGGTATAGTTTTCCAGACGTTGTCTACTCTTTTCATCAATTCGTACATACTTTTCGGCGTTTCTAAGTACTCTCCAAGTCGGCGTTTTACCAGACACCATAGGTGCTCAATTAGATTCAGGTCGGGCGATTGAGAGGGCCATTTCATGGTATTTACACCTGTGGTAGCTAGCCAAGTCTTTGTGGCCCTTGAAGTATGCTTAGGATTGTTGTCTTGTTGAGAAATAACATTGTTTCTGACATTGGAAAAGAGCTTGGTTGCTATTTTGTCAACTGTTGGGACCAAACAAGTATTCAGAATGCCTATTAGCTGTTCCAAGCTCATCCTTCCAACCACACGACTGATTCCACCGGCGCCAAACAAAGACATACAACCCCATATCATTACGCAACTGCCCCCGAACTTCATTGTCTCTTCAACCACTTCTGCTGAATAGCTACTTGGATTCCTGGACCAGGCATATTTGATTCCATCGCTATTGAGTCTATTTATCTTCGTCTTATCTGACACAATTGTTTTACCAGGTGTATGATTTGAGAACATACTTATGTGAAGGCAGCTAAGGATAGTTTATGGGAATAGATGTGTGAGGTAGTGATGCTTGAGAATTGTGTATCTGAAGAAGATGAGAATGATACTCTATATGAGGGTGACCTGCTGCCTATTTATACCCAAATAATGTCCGTGCGTCAATAGTGCAAACAGAGCGAGCATACACACCCGTGAGCTCCGGATCTTGCCTGACACGTCCCGGCACTCTAGCCCAACTGTGGCAGTATCATCCCTTCCATGGTCTGCTGATCTGTTCCTCCATGCCCACCGATGCTAAGCATAACAAAAATAACTCTTTTCCAATCTTCAATAGTCCAACATTCATGTTTTAAAGCCTAATGCAACTGAGCTCTCTTATGCGCCTTTGAGTGCATCAGTTTCTTCACCCTCTTAATAGCCTAGAGACCCTATTCCCTTAGGGCCAGCTTTTCGGTACCAGGAGAAACTTTGTCTTCTCGTTCAAGATTGATAATCTTCGTCGCTTCAACCTCAGTTTTGGTCCCGCCATTAGCCACCAAACGAGCCAGGGCTCGCTTGTCTCGACACGTTAGCTTCCGTGGTCGTCTCTGCACCGGTTTTGATGTATCATGAGATGTCTTTTTCTGATACCTAGCTACCGTAGACCTATGACAGCCCATAATTTTTGCTATTCCTAGTTCTTTTTTACCTTCATCAAGTAATGTAGTGATGGATGATATCCGGTGCTGTGAAAGTTTTCTAATTGTAAAAAAAATAGAGAATATTGAAATCAAAAAAATTTAGGAATGATACAAAAGCATTTCGAATACTTATATAGATCAAAAAATTAAAGTTTACAGCATAGTTGTCTGTTAACGCAGGCTCTACCACGTGGTGAAATGATACGTCACAAAGTGTGCAATAGACATTAAGTGCCAAGACCAGCGTGAACCTTACAGTTAATCATTACTTTTACCAAACAAAGTTGGACTTATTCAAGAAATGGCTTAGATTTTATTTGAACCTAGAATTTTTAAATTTGAAGAAGCTGTTGCAGAGTTGTAGTAAAATTTAATCAACGTGGTGGTTTCATTGCGCACTTTTAGATGCTACTGTATATATCTTCTGTAATCACCCGCGTCATTCCATATAAACAATGAAAAATCGACTATAATAGAGGACACTCAGACAACACTACAAAGATTCTTCCAGGAAAATCTTAATATCAGTCAGCCATTTATTTTGTTAGGTGATCTGAATTTACACCATCCTTGGTGGAATTCTATGGTTACAAGCCCGAATTTGCCCGCTTCTGAACTCTTTTATTTCTTAGAAGGGCACAGGGCAATGTAAGGGTCAAAAGATAAGTGCTATTCGCAGAATATCTAGAGCTAGATACAAAAGAAGATCTTGAAGTGAAGAGCTATTTCTGAGGCAAATTCCCAATATATCCTTCTTCAACATTATTCTCCTGAATCTTGTCCAGAGAGCCTTTTCCTTCTTGACAAGCCTCCAGGAAATTCAACTTCATGCACATTTGCCCGCGCCGTTACACTCGATCAGTTATCAGTTAGAGAATAATCTCGCTGTTAGAAAACGGAAACCTACTGTGTCATAGAGTAGAATCTTCCGTTTTGTGTTTGATGTTCCCAACAAAGATGTGCTAGTCGCTGAAGGTGAAATGTGATGTTAGAAAGCTGTTTACGATTCAATAGTATCGCATGAATTAGGTGTGGCTGTATCTATTACTATTGTAATTAGTTTAAGTACCTCTAAATAGACTTGATGAAGAAGTTAAGTGAATATAAATACGAAATATCTGGATATATTTTTACTCTGTGATTCTGTGAATTCCAACACTTGCTGCATATAAGTTTTGTCCATAAACCTTAATTGACGGTCTCACATATGCTTCACGTTTGTCCCTAAAGTTTGTTAAGTTCATAGTCCAAGCTTGCTATTTATAGTGTCCGCATTAAGATGAGTCAAGCAGCCCGACCCACATTATACGTATTATAATTAGTGACCCTGGCGTCTCGTGATTAAATTTATAAGCAAGGATAGCTGATGAGTAATTATTAATAAATAGGCCTTAGCCTAATTAAAGCCTGGCCTCAGGCCTGTGACAGGCAAGTCTCCTTGCTGATCCTGAAGTTATAGAAGAATTTGGCGGGACTTTTGTTATCCGAGGAACGAGGATTTCTTACTTACGGAACTTTTAGCGTGAAACTAGTGAACTCTAAAAATGATTGGCTGTGAACCCCTGGAACAAAAAGGCCGGTGGGTCCGCTTAGTAAGCGACCCCTTTCTTCTTCTTCAACATCAATTCGTGCAGCGAAAGCTCCTTCTTCAACATCACACAGCACCAAGCGCTTTGACCCACGACCCATGAACATGAGCAAGTTATGTAAACGGTGCGAAGTCAAACGTGATCTTTCTGAATTCGACCAGTTCAAGAATGGAAAATACATGTTGACGTGCAGCAACTGCCTACACACAAGAGGCTGCGCTCGGCCGGTTACTCCACCTAACCCCAACGCTCAAGAAGACGACGTCTACGATGCTGACTTCGAGGCTCAAGCGCGGTTCGGGCGGGCTTCTCAATGTGAGACTGCTAATGCACGCGCTCTCCAATATGAAGAACAACGCAGGAAGCGCGACTTGCCGCCTCCGGCTCTTCGTCCTCGCCCACCTCATTCAACCGATGAATATCACCCGCGCGTAGGCCGCGCCCCAACAATATTGCCAACAGCGAATGCAGACGATGCCGCCCAGGAACTACCACTTACGCATACCGTTCACGACGAGAGTACGCACCCAGAACAACCGTTGTCTACCGATGACCAACGCTTGCACGATCAGAACAATCCAATTACAATCGTGCCAGGAATGGACCTCGATGCGCCAGCCATAACGACTACGGATTGGCAGGACTTGCAGAAATGGATGCGGCAGTGGCAGGACGGGCATGCAATCTGGTGCCCCCGTTGCAAGGAAGAATGGTTTGACATTGCCATAAAGAACGAGATCTGTCAACGCTGCAAAAGGTACGATGGGTCCGGCAAGACACCCTTTCTTATGTTCGTCGAGAACAACATGGACCCAGGGGAGATTCCATCGCTGCCTCGCCTTTCTGAAATCGAAGAGATGATGATATCTCCGGTCCACATTAGTATGTACCTTTACCGAATCAAGGACGCGCAGTATCGTTACAAGGGGCATACTATGACCTTTCTTCGGGATGTTACGTCTAATGTCGACAAGCTGCCCCGTCTGCCTCGCGATTGCAGCGTCGTCTTGATCCGGCCTAAGAATATCGTTACCACAGCAGGGCAGCAGACAATCAGGCAGTTCAAGAAGGCCTTCACGATTCGGATGGCGTATATCCGGACATGGCTCTCGTACCTCAAGCATCACCATCCTGGGTACGAGCGATACCAGATCGATTGGGACATGCTCGACGATTTGCCAGACCACACTAACGCTCTTGACACCGAGGGCGGCATCAACATCGTTGAGTATGATGAGGAACTAGACGTGGCCCAGCCCCAAGACGCTCATCAACCAGACGTGGCCCAGCCCCAAGAGGCTCATCAACCGTCGCACGACAACATAGAGTTCGACAAAGAAGAACAATGGGTGGAGTTTGGCGCGGTGCCATTCACCCGGCCAGAGCAAGAGGAGCGTGAGGCGCTTCGAGAAGGTCGGTCTGAACATCTCATTCCTCCGTACTATGCGCTCTTCTAGCACATGCTAACATTCGTTCTCTTAGCTCTTACGCATGGCGCCGCTGCGAATCGCGATCATACATTGCCTACGCTAGAGTGGTCAGATATCGAGCCTTTCCGGTACTCCCAACAACGGTTCGGATTGCGAATATGGTCTCTAGCCTTCCCAACGCTATTTCCAACTGGCAAGGCAGATTGGCTGCACACCTCGACCCCGTAGCCTCACGTTCATCGAATGGGCCCGACACCTCTTACGTTTCCACGACGGCCGCTTCGCTCGCCACGCGCGTTTTCAATACGCCGTGTTCAATCAATGGATGCGAGACAAGGCCGGTAGTCGAGCACGCTGGACAACACGCAAGGCCGAGGCTAGCGCGGTAGGCCCAACGAAGGATGACCTCCTAGATGCGTTTAGCAATGATACAGAACAGGCCCAGGCGCTATTGAACAGCTGCATCCGTACCGCTGGCGCTATACTTGGAAGCAGGCCATTCTGGAGTCGCAAATGCCGGGAGCTTACTGCGTTCGTTCACTCCCTTGGGATGCCGACATTCTTTTTCACGTTCAGCGCCGCAGATACGCAATGGTATAGCGTGAACCGCCTCTTTCCACGGTTCGACGAATGGCAGGCCGGAGACGACAAGGCTAGGTACAACCTCAACCGCGATAATTTGCGCGACAATCCTCACATCGCAACCTGGCACTTTCATGACCGCTTACGATGGTTTCTCCAGGAGGTCCTTATACCAAAGTTCGGCGTGGAGGACTACTGGTTCCGATACGAATTCCAAGGCCGGGGAAGTACACATGTGCATGGATTCGTTTGGGCCCGCGGCAATGGGGTTCCCAACGTAGACGACTTGAATTTCGAACTGCAGCCTCATAGGGACCTATTTGTCGCCTATTGGTCGCGGCATATCCATGCCGTTAACCCTGAGCCTGATAGAAGGGCGCCGCCTCCAGGATCTAGAAGCACCATCAACCTCGGACCGGCCGAAGTACAGAACACTGTGTGTCACCTCTCGGATATCATCAACCGTGTACAGCGCCATCATTGCACGAATGCGTCGTACTGCCAACGTTGACCTCGGGGGAGGAAAACTGGGCCTACCCAATGTCAATTCCACTACCCACGCGAAGTTGGCGAGGCTAAGATGTACAAACGAGTTGGGAACCCCTATTGGAACTTCGACAGCAAACGCAATGATGCCTATATGAACAACTACATCCCAACGACGTCCTTCTGGCTAGCGAACAGCAACATTCAGCCATGTACATCGGCGCACGCAGTCGTTAGCTACATCGCTAAGTACGCAACCAAGGGCGAGGTCGACACACAGTCCTATAAGGACATGGCAAAGGCGATTGTACCATGGGTCCACGACAAGCACCCGTTGTTGTCTTACAACGGAAAGATGATGAACAGGCTTATTGGTGACCGCGACTGGTCCGCACAAGAGGTCTGCCACATCCTGTTTGAACGCCCACTTTCGGTCGCTAGCCGTTCTGTCGTGCAGGTCGACTGTCGCGAGGATGCCGAACTTCGCCATACCATTGCACTAGATGACGAGGACGCGGTTGAGGGACGGTCATTAGTACAGAAGTACCAAAGCCAACCAGATACTGCAGAGGATACAACGTACTTCGACTTCCTCACCTCCTGGACTCACAACAAGGCCAGCGGCAACTGTGCGCGCTCACGGGCTAAAGACCGCGTTCTCCTTTACTTTCCTGAGTACAAGTCGTCGCCAGATCATCCCCAGTACGAGTCATACTGCCGGGTTCGATAGACTCTGCACCACCCCTTCCGAGATTCGCCAAAGCTCGCCCAGGGCATACTTGCAGATTACGATAGCTGGCAAGCGGCGTTCGCTGCATGCTGCTCAGGCTCATGCCCAGTCATAGGTGGTCCCCACACGCTGAAGAGAGACTACTATAGCGTCCAACTCCCAACCCCCCTGGAAGATGACTTCGAGGGCCTATCTGCATCTCAGCTAGAAGAGATCGTGAAAGACGACGACTGGATGGGTCTCGCAGCCGAGACCTCCCGGCACAATCCAGCCGCACGCGACGAGAATCCGGACGGCCTAGGGGATCGTGAAATTGATCGGACATACGACTGGTCCCGCCATGTCGGCACATACGAGGGTACGTGGTTTTCGTTGGCAGTGACGCCCCCTACTAACGAAATCCATCTAGGCTCTGAGCTCTGGACGATCGGAACTCAATGGTGGAAGCTCATCGAACACGATCGCATCGACCCATCTACGCAGCCACTCGATCTAGTTGACGCCTTATCGCCAGAGCAGCGCATTATCTACGATTGTAACAGCTGGTAAGCTGGATAATTCCTGTTGCCTATGTTATACATAGGCGTGCACAGGCTTAACAGGGGTAGTGCATTGTGCACTAGCAGATATAGTGGCTGATGTTAATTTTGGCTGAGACACTGTACATCAGAATTCCCAAAATAGATGGATCATGGAGCTGAAACATAAGAGCTTCCTGGCATGTGGCAACCTTCTACTCTGTGGCTAACTTCTATTTCAGGAATCCTCATTGATGTTAGGGCTATGGTATTATCTACGAGGAGCAGAGCTTTGTATATATTTGTAGGACTACGAGATAGATTGCTTTCTCTTCAGATAGAATATAAACTACCTCTATTCATTTAGCTGCGCAAGCGCTCTTGTCTAGACTGTGACAACGATGAGGTTATGGGGCATTGCCGCAGTTGTCTCGCTGGAGGCGACCCTTCGCCTATCCTTATGAACGTCGACGGCCGCTCTGGCACAGGCAAGTCTTTTCTTATTAGTGTCCTTTCGTCGCATCTCCAGCAGTTGACGGGCAACACACGCCCTATCCTCGAACGCTGCGCCCCTACTGGTGCCGCTGCCTTTGGCATTAATGGGAGCACGCTACATTCGCTCCTTCGACTGCCTATCTTGAAGGGTGCACAGACGATGGAGCCTCTGCAGTTGGCGGCCTTTACCGCCCTACGGGCTAAGTTGCGCTTCGTCGAGTACATTATCATCGACGAAAAGTCTATAATATCACTGGCTACCCTACACCGAATCGATGCACGGCTTCAGGAAGCCTTCCCGCAATCACAGCATCCATTCGGGGGTAGATCAATTATCCTCGGCGACTTCTGGCAGCTGCCCCCTGTAGCAGACAAGGCGCTCTTCACGCAGATAGGGCGCCGTGGCAGACTCAATCCGGCTCCTCCTGGCCCGCCTATCGAACAATCCCAACCGGGACACCAGCATCAACAGGTCCATGGCGACACGTACTTCGGATATCAGAAGTACAAGCTGTTTACGACAACGCGTGAGCTCGTCACTCAACATCGACAGGATCGTACACAGCTTGCTTTCGCCTCCGCGCTTGAGGCTCTCCGGAACAATGCTGTAGAAGAGGAACATTGGGCGACGCTATCCCAAAGATGCGCGTTCAATCTCGCACCTAACGAGATTGCTTCTTTCTCCGACGCTGTACGAATCTACTCGACGAACGCTGACGTAGACGGCTTCAACCATGATCGTCTGCGTGATTGTGGACAGGCCGTGATCAAGGTGGTCGCTTCCAATTCCTGTCCGCAGGCGAAGGGTCTCGATAGCGATTCTGCGGGTGGGCTTGCGCCAGGTATGTGCCTTCCGATGGTTTTCGTTCTTGCTGTACATCTCATCGTTAACAAAAACGCAGCTCTCGACCTGACTATCGGGTGTAGACTGATGATTCTCGAAAACTTCCGGACCGAGCTTGGAATCGTTAACGGCACACAATGCATACTGCATGATATCGTGTGGTCTCCCGGTGATGACCCTCGCTCGCAACCTCCCTACTGCCTTTTAGTCGCCGTCGCCGGTTACACAGGGAAGGCGTTCGCGTACACTCCCGGCGAGCAAGTGCCTATCGTTCCGATATTCCGGTCCTCCCGGGATTTCCTGCTCAAAGGTCAAGTGCAGTATCGAAGTTAGTTCGCTGTCAAGCTCGCGTACGCCATCACCATCCACAAGTCGCAGGGTATGACTCTCCCCCGTGTTGCTCTCAATCTTGCACGAGGGAGGAAGGCTACCGATCTCTTCTACGTTGCCGTCTCACGCGTGAAACGCCTCGACGATATACTCTTTGAGGAGCCGTTCGATCTAGACCGCTTGCAAGCGTCCGGTGGAGACACCGCTATCGACAGGATGATCGACTGGGACAAACGAGAGCCCGCTAGAGCTGAAGGCCGACGGTTGATAGCAGACTATCAACAGCAGCCCACGCGTCTGCCTTCTACGCCCTACCGTACGGCCACTGCCTTTTCTGGACGAACACCATTGTCTTCGATATCGTCGAACCTTCCCCGGTCCCGACCTATTGCTGTTGCTAAGGGACGTACCCCTGCTTCTTCCGATCGCGACAAGAACATGTTCAGCGATATGAGCGACGCGGCGCTGTTAGACAGTGATAATACGTTTGACGACACCCTTTTTAGCTAGGATGTTCTCGAGCATAGAGAGGATGGTGTTCTGTTCGGGTTTGACTGAGAGAATTGATCTTCTTCAGTGTGCAAACTGTGCAAACGAGAGCTGTGCAAGAGAGGATGAGGAAGTGAATGAATGATTGATTCTATCTATCAAGAGAGCTGAGGGCTTATATCTTCATCAGAGAAGGGGAAGAATGACAAAGGATGAAGAGGAATCAGATGAATTATGAGAAACATGATGAGAAACATGCATGAGGATGAAGAGGAATCAGATGAATTATGAGAAACATGATGAGAAACATGCATAAGGATGAAGAGGAATCAGAAAATGTGTTTGTGATGGGCTGGTATCAACACTCAACCGACCACAGGACCAATGGGATTGAACCAAAGGACTGGGTGTGCCAAATGGTTTTAAACCAATGGACTTTGGGACAACCGAACAGGGACAACCAAATACGGGACACCAAATACCAAGTCTAGCCGGGGTTTTACTGCCACACAACGCATGCATGCATACATGCAATTGTGCAGTGGTTGGTTGATTAAGCCAACCCTCAGACAGAGCCGATACCACCGACTAAGCCTGCTGGACCACCCTGTTGCCTCAAAGAGGCTCCCTCAATTATGACTCTCTACCATTGAGCCACGTCAAACTAGACGCTGTAAGGATGTTCACACCTGAATATATACACTGGCATGGATTCTGTACCTCACTAGGCCCAAATGGGTGACACCTCAAAACTGGAAAATTCATGATTGGCTGAAAATCAAGCTCACGTGTTCCTCGGATATATACTTGGAGCTCCGCTCCGCTGAGATTCCATTTTTTCATTATCCGAGGAACGAGGATTTCTTACTTACGGAACTTTTAGCGTGAAGCTAGTGAACTCTAAAAATGATTGGCTGTGAACCCCTGGAACAAAAAGGCCGGTGGGCCCGCTTAGTAAGCGACCCCTTTCTTCTTCTTCAACATCAATTCGTGCAACAAAAGCTCCTTCTTCAACATCACACAGCACCAAGCGCTTTGACCCACGACCCACAAACATGAGCAAGTTATGTAAACGGTGCGAAGTCGAACGTGATCTTTCTGAATTCGACCAGTTCAAAACTGGAAAATTCATGATTGGCTGAAAATCAAGCTCACGTGTTCCTCGGATATATACTTGGAGCTCCGCTCCGCCGAGATTCCATTTTTTATGAGTAGATGCAATGTTCTGACTTGGGAGTATAATGTATGATTTCTTAAGGTGAGGAATGAATGTAATGGCCGATAGTCCAGATGTAGCCTGTAGCTCGCGTTATTCAACGCGAGCCTCTTTGATGAGCTCAAAGGTCCACGTGGGGTTGATCATACCCGGAACTTCTACCCCTCAAATCAGACCCGCAGAGATAAGAGGAGCGTGTGAGGGGCCTGCAATTGAGGTATCCACAATTGATGGACCCACAGTTGACAGAACGTTCCCGGGCCGATCGGGATCTAGGGAGAGCGTCAAATACCGTGCAGGCAATACCGCTATTGGTGGTAATGTGCTCTATAACATAAGCAATAATCCCCATTCAACAGATGTAAGGCAGAATTGTAGAGATGGCATTTTTCTCAACTATAATGACGCGATAGCACGGGATGGAGAGGGATATGTTCAGGCAGGAAGTGAAGCAATGTGTAGTATAAGTCGAACGCAAATTCCTGTATCTAGATTTCCTCCTCACAGAAAGAAATATTAAATATTGTTCCCGCAAATTACGCCCAAGCTAATTTCCTCTGAACCATGACAATGAATGAGAATAGATAGAGGTGTGTAATTGTATATAGATTTGACTTGTCCATTTTTCTATGAAGGTAAGACGTCCTACTTATGTACATATAGCAATACTTGTCATATCTGTCAAGGATATCAGAAATGGTCAGGATTTTGTCACATGATTTTGATTTCTAAGTG
Organism: Podosphaera xanthii; assembly: GCA_028751805.1. Classification (NCBI taxonomy): domain Eukaryota; kingdom Fungi; phylum Ascomycota; class Leotiomycetes; order Helotiales; family Erysiphaceae; genus Podosphaera; species Podosphaera xanthii. Next base: position 106,809 of record JAPWIX010000002.1, read on the forward strand.
GAAACATGCTTACGTATCTGTATATAAATGTTTTGATCTTTGAGAGATCCCTTTTCTCTTTGTAGATAATCTCATTCACCAGATCTGACCTCGTCAATCCCACTTCTTCCCCCCTCCCTTGACATATTATCTACCGCATTATCTTGATTTACTGCCCTCGCGCTTAAATACCACAGTCGCCTCTATTAAAGTCTTTTAAATCCAGCATCCCAAAATAAAAAATAAACTTTACAAAAATGGAGAATAACCCCCGGGACCTTGAAGACAATAATCCACAACAGGCCCCCTCTAACCATAACTTCGCTGATGAAATTAATGATCGAAAGTCAGCTCTAATCAGAAAATACCCTATACTTTGTTCCATCCCAAATGCCGAACTATTCACTTCCGCCATGCAAGGTGGTACTGCATCGGTTAATATCAGAAAGCTTAGCGACGAGATTATGTCTTTGGCTAACGCTCATGCTCGACTTGATATAGAGCTATATCAGTATAAGAACGAATACGACACACTCCTCGCCAAAAACCAGGATCTTACAGACACAGTTTCAAGACTACAAAACAAGATAAATTCCGCTGTCACTCCTAGCTCCAAGCTACAGCAGCAAAATACTATTCTTCAACAGCAGCTCCAGATTCTAGAGCAAGAGGCCGCCACTAACTCCCAGTTTCAACAGCAAAATAATTTACTCCAGCAAAAAACTCAGAATCTGGAACAGCAAGCTGCTGCCGCTCGTAATGGCGCTTCGCCTGGTTCCTATTGTACAGCCGAACATCCTGATCCAGATATATTTTCTGCCGATAACCATGAGCTGCGTAAAGAACTTCCCCTTTTTGTCAGGAAAATTAATATGAAGTTTATCGCAAACAGAGATTAGTACCCGTCTGAACAGAGTAAAATGATTTACTTGGTCTCACGTCTTAAAGGGAAAGCATACTCAACTATTTCTCATGGTATCAACCGAAACGGTACAGTCAACTTCCCCTCCACCGACGCCATATTAGTTCTCCTAGAACAAGCTTTTGCGGACGTGGATGAATGCAACTCGGCCCGTCGTCAGATACTTACTATGAAGCAAGGTCAGAAAGATACATCGACACACATCTCAGATTGGTTTGATATTGCCCAGAAAACCCAGCTTTCTGATGATGCTCTAATTAACCATCTCTATGACTCTCTCCATCCAAAAATTGTTTCTCACATCCAGAATCATATCATGCTTCGCCAAGAGCTACCGACTGATCTCACCTCATATCTTGTTGAAGTTCGACATATTGACGCTGTCCTTTGTTCGTCAAATCCAGACTACACGAAAAACAAAGTTACTCCTCAAGGCAATTATCACCCTCTTATCTCCCCGATTCATAAACAAGCGATCATTCCTCCAGTAGACCCAATGGACCTGAGTGCAGCTAGAATTAGCCCTCCTACAGTTATGTGGTCCTCAACTGATGCCATTAATTGTCGTAAACCAATTAACGAGGCCGAAAAAAATGCCAAGCGTGCATACTGCTTTGAGAACAAGATATGCAGCTGGTGCTACGACCCAGGCCATCGGGCACGATTTTGTGCTGAGGCACCGTGGAATAAAGTTAAGGTAAAGTCCGCTGACAATAAAACCGTAAATGAGGCGGAAAAAGCTTAGTCTCTGTTCAATGTCGCGATCAGAGACTACATAAGAGTCTGTTTAATATCAATATAGACACACCTACAGTACAAAAAGATAGAAAAGATTTTATTAGATTTGAAGAAATTTCAGAAATATTATCACTTTCTACGCCTAAAAGTGACCATCTTCTTCTTTCGTGTACTGTAGACACAATTAGATGCAGTTTTTTTACACAAGCATTTCTTGATTGTGGTGCCACTGATGATTTTTACGACTTGGACTCAGCGCAACGCCGAAATCTCCCTCTCACTTTACTCCCGCAGTCCCGTCAACTTTATCTCGTGGACGGCTCACCAGCCTCCCAAATCACTCATATCGTAACTGTCAACTAAATATCAAGGGTCATAACGAAGTGATCACCTTTTTTCTTACAAACCTGGGGAAATACGAACTCATTCTTGGCCGTAAGTGGCTTAGGAAGCATAATCCATTCATCAACTGGTGCGATGATTCTGTATCTTTTACTTCAAATTTTTGTGCAAATAATTGCCTTCCTACAAGTGTCTACCCTTTAACTATCTCCAGCTCCACCAATTTTACTGATGGACCAGAGCTCAAATCTAGCGAAGCTAAAAATGGTCGCCCAAGGAAGGTTGGAGCCGATGCATTTCATACTATCTCGAAACAGAGTGGTGTAGAAATATTTTTCCCTGTCTCTTCACGATGTAGATGTTAGACTCCGTGAAATGGGACTAAAATCCACTTCTGCTATTCAACAGACATCATCGACTAACCCTCTTGCCGAATTCACGCCTATTCAAAAGATGCTACGTAAAAAGCACTCTTGGACCAATGACCCCGACGATAGAGAAACTTCCTGTTCGAGAGCTACCAAATTGTACCTCACCGGGTTTTCACTCGAAGACATTCAAGTCGCACTTCAAACAAAGGACCGACCTGATCCTACAAAAAAACTGCCGCCACATTACCATCATCACCTGTCTGTTTTTGACCATAAACGTGCAGATAAACTTCCACCTCATCGGGAATGTGATCACAAAATTGATCTTAAGCCGGGTACAACCCCCCCATATGGCCCTCTCTATAATATGTCTGTCGAAGAGCTCCAAGTTCTTCGTAAGTACCTAAATGAACAATTAGAGAAGGGTTTTATACGTGCTAGTAAATCATCAGCTGCAGCCCCAGTTCTTTTCGCTAAAAAGCCAGGAGGAGGCTTACGGTTTTGTGTCAACTATCGTGGCCTGAACTCTATCACTATAAAGAATCGATACTCTCTCCCATTAATACAAGAGACATTAGCAAGGCTAATCAGCGCTAAATACTATACTAAGCTCGATATTATAGCTGCATTTAACCATCTTCGAATTGCGGAAGGTCAAGAATGGATGACAGCTTTTAATACTCGATACGGCCTTTTTGAAACGCTGGTCATGCCTTTTGGATTATCAAATGCGCCAGCTACTTTTCAAGCTCGAATTAATGAAGTCTTGCGCCCGTTTCTCGATGTGTTTTGTACGGCATATATCGACGATATTTTAATTTACTCTGACGACCTTCCTGCTCATCGAGCTCACGTTAATTCTGTCCTAAGCGCACTTAAAAATGCTGGACTACACTGTGACATTAAAAAGTGCGAATTCGAAGTTCAGGAAGTCACCTATCTAGGTATGATAATATCTACTACAGGCGTGAGAATGGATCCCCAAAAAGTTAAATGTATGGTCGATTGGAAAGCCCCTACTTGTCTCAAAGATGTACAAGACTTCTTAGGGTTTTCGAACTTCTATCGTCGCTTTATCAAGAACTTCTCGAAGATAGTTAGACCTCTTGTTTCTCTGACTAGGAAAGACATTAAGTTTGTTTGGTCCGATGCCTGCCAGAATGCTTTTGAGATACTCCAAAAGTCATTTGTTTCAGCACCAGTCCTGCAACATTTCGATGCGTCTAAAGAAGTTTTTGTTGAGGCTGATTCCTCTGACTTTGTCTCAGCTGGAGTGCTATCTCAAAAAGACAATAACGGCGAACTTCGTCCTGTTGCATTCATGTCAAAAAAGTTTGAGAACGCAGAGTGTAATTATAAGATTTATGATAAGGAACTCCTAGCTATCGTCCGATGCTTTGAAGGATGGAGGGCGGAACTCCAAGGTTCTCATTACCCTATTACTGTGCTAACAGACCATCGCAATCTGGAGTATTTCATGACTACTAAAGAACTCTCAAGGCGCCAGGTTCGATGGAGTGAATTCTTGTCACAATTCGACTTTGTTATCAAATTTCGATCCGGGAAAGACAACATCAAGGCGGATTCCCTTACTCGACGATCACAAGATCTTCCTAAATATGACTCCGACCCCCGAATAGAGTATCAAAAACAAACTCTTCTTCCTTCTTATAAGTTGGATAACTCTATCATCGAAGACTTAAAAGACAAGAGCTTTCTCTGTGAACTTAAGTCTGACCCTATTTCACACTTGTCTCCAGCCATTCTCAAAGAGCCCCCAGAAGAGCCACTGGACTGCAAAATCAAGCGATTACTCGAAGAAGGGTATAGTAATGGGGAAGATAAATGGCTAACAAGAGTTATCACCGAATTGACAAAACCTGAAGGAATTCCATACTCTAAGGAGGTTTCCCTTTCGGAATGTGAAATCCAAGATGATCGCCTTTATTTCCGTGATAGACTTTATGTCCCTGATAATGAATTAAGACTCTTAATTATTCAAACGGCCCATGATAGCTGTGAGAAAGGCCATCCTGGTAAAAATTCATTATATCATACTATCTCCGACCACTACTGGTGGCCTCATCTCTCGCAGCAGACTGAGCAATTGGTCAAGAACTGCCACAACTGCTTACAAAACAAAGTATCCCGCCTCAGATATCAAGGAACCCTCAAACCCCTTCCGCTTCCAGATCAACGTTGGCGCGATATATCAGTCGATTTCGTTGGTACACTGATAGAATCAAGTAATTTTAACTGTATAATGGTGGTGGTAGATCGTCTCACTAAAGAACGACATTACTCTCCTTGTCATACTAAGATGACATCAAAAGACCTAGCCAAACTTTTTGTCCGCGACGTCTGGCGTCTCCATGGCCTATGTGATACTATTATATCCAATAGAGGGCCACTCTTCATAGCGGAGTTTTGGAAAGCGGTCTGTCAATGCTTAGAAATAAGCGTATCACTTTCTACAGCTTATCACCCAGAAACAGATGGTCAGACAGAAAATGCTAACGCGTTTATGGAGCAGTATCTTAGGCAGTATATCGATTACTCTCAAGAAGATATCTACGAATGGCTACCAATGGCCGAGTTTGCGGCAAATAATGCAGTCAACGCCTCCACTCAAGTCACTCCATTTTTTGCAAACAAAGGCTTTCACCCTCGCATGAGTTTTGGCCCCGCTCGATCAGCTTTGAGAACCTCTCTAAAAAATATTCGTGACCAGATTACTACGGGAAACGACTTCGCTTCTAAGATGGCCGAGATCCTCGAGGTACTGCGCTCGAATCTTAAATATGCCAAGGAAAAACAGGAAATCTCTTCCGCAGCAAATCGTTCTCCTGCACCGGCCTATAGAGTTGGTGACGAGGTGTTTCTTGACGCTCGCAACATTAATACTTCACGACCAATTAAAAAGCTCGACTGCAAATTTATTGGACCATTCCGGAACACAAAGAAAGTTAATTCTCATGTTTACCAGTTACAACTAACCTTCGAATATGGAAAAATTCACAATATTTTTCATACAAGCTTACTCAGACCGGCACCTACAAACCCCTTGACTGGTGTCAGGAAAGCCTCTACTGTATAATATATATATGGAGATTGCCAGGTTATAGTGTTCTATGATTCTGGTCTGGCCTTTTAGCTGAGTGGTGATGCATCTATCTCGTGTATCATGTAGGATGGCAACCTTTAGCCTGACACCCACCTCTTGACCCCTGTCTCTCCCCACGCTGTCTACATACCGCTTATGACACCTGGCCAAGTTAATCCCCCACCTCCACCAATTGCTCTCGACGAGTCTGGCGAGAAATTATATGCTATTGAAACAATACTTGACTCAAAGCGAAGTAAAAATAAGAAGAATTTTTATTATCTCATATTATGGAGAAGTTATGACGCTGAAGATAAAACATGGGAACCTCTCAAAAACGTCGTAAACGCAACAGCTTCAATTAAAGAGTTTGAACAACGCTTCCCCCATAAATTAAAGCCAACCAAACCAGAGATTAAGAAAGCTAAGAAACAGGCGTCCAATTCAATAAAAACTGCCATCCATTAAATGTACGAAACTACTCAAAAGGAGGGTGAGGAGGAGCCATATGTCAAGGATATCAGAAATGGTCAGGATTTAGTCACGTGATTTTGATTACTAAGTGGAAACATGCTTACGTATCTGTATATAAATGTTTTGATCTTTGAGAGATCCCTTTTCTCTTTGTAGATAATCTCATTCACCAGATCTGACCTCGTTGATCCCACTTCTTCCCCCCTCCCTTGACAATATCCTTCTCTCAACTATCTTTAGGTGCTGCACCAATCTACCATTGTCTAGTCAGTCAATTCATGAATACTACTTAATCTATTACAACCAAGGGAATGTCTGCCTCACATGACTCGTGTCACCTGACTAGTATTATCTGATCTAGTCTAGGCGACTCAAATTTCGCGACTCGGTCCTCATGCTTTGATGCACCCGTCCACACAGATCATCCGCGCCTATTCATGGACCTCGCACATCTCTAATGTCGCTATTTGCAACAACTTTCTATAGATCAAATACCCGGAAAATGTCTATCATAGATCTAGCCTTTGTTGGAAACACAAACATTAGATGTTTTCAACACATTTGTATGTTTCAGTTTGTGTTTGTTCCCGACAAAGATTGGATGGCGCCTGTTGAAACTCGGCACCCGGAAGATGTTTTTCAGTACCATGTTTAAAGGGAAAATTATGTATGAACGGAGAATTATGTCTTCCTTTCCTAGAATCTTGTAATTATAAGTACTGTGGTGTTTACCTTTGGAAAAATGTTAAGCGTTTAAATTATAACTTTACTGAACACATCTTTTGATACTCATTTTAACAGCCTTTGCTGCTGGATTCCAGAAAACACAATGGTACAACTGGCACTATGGAGAAAGCACTGGTTCAGATCATTAAGTAATTCTGTTTGAAGCATCAGTTCCCTATCAAATTAATTCTGGCCCCTGCTTACCCGCAAGATTTAACATCAAAAAATCTAACTGGGAGGTCTTTACCCGTAACCTTTCATTATTTGAATCTCATTATACATCTCTCATTCAAAATGCAATACTAGTCTAGGAGCCAGACCAAGTAGCCTGTCTCCTTCAAGACCTCATTATTAAGTCGGCTAAAGTTGCAATTCCAATGTCTAAGCCATCAAGTCATTCCAAAGCATGGTGGACTGAGCAACTCACCAGTATGAGAAAAGACTACCACCCAAAAAAGAGGAGAGCCAAAAAGTCTTAACTTTCTAATGACATTGAGGAGGCTAGGATCTCGAGAAATACTTATTTCAGAACAATGAGTTTCACGAAAAAGAAAAATTGGGAGGACTTTCTCGCTGGCGCTCGAGAAAAAAGTATATTCAAAGCTTTCAACTATTCTAATCCCAAGTTCTTCCAACCTTCCTTGATACCAACTTTGAAATACAGAGACTCTCAAGGCCAGAACCTAGTAGCATCAACTTTTGCAGACAAGTTCACTGCTCTAATTAGCACACTGTTTCCCCAAGAAGTTTCAAGCAATAATCCTAGTTCATTTTCAATATCTCCTTCTACCATGTCAAACCCCTATAATGTACTTGCTCCAAATTTTCACAAAAATACATTTCATTTAACGTCAGCTTCACGGAGGCTTGTTTCTCCAACAGCCAGCTCCCAGTGAGACTGGCCTGAACTTTCCCTTGATGAAGTCCTTCAGGCAGTACCAGAAAAGAAAACAGCTCCTGGGAAGGATAATATTGTCTGGACAAAGATCAAAAAATCACTTAAAAGCACTCCTAAATTATTCTATTAGCATATACTTTTCTATTTGAATGTGGTGAACATCCATCAGTATGGAAAGAATCCATAGGCATTGTTATTCCCAAGAGAAGTAAGCCCGATTACTCAGCTCCTAGGGCCTATAGATCTATCTCTCTAATTCCGTGTTTATCCAAACTCCTAGAGAAAATCCTTTCTAGAAGAATATCATACCTTGCGCATATTTCACCCGGCCTTTTTCATCCTAGTCAGATGGGAGGAAGAAAACAAAGATCAGTGATAGATGCTGCTATGCTCCTTCAGAACTTTGCCGAACATCACATATCAAAAAATAGAGTTGTGTCTTGAGTTTTCTTGGACGTTATGGGGGCTTTTGATAGACTTCAGCCCAATCAGCTGATACAAGTCTTGAGAAGGAAGAATCTCCCCGCTAACTTCATTTCATGGATTTCCTCATTTCTCTCCCAATGGAAAACTCGGCTTCTTTTTAATAGAAAACTAAGTCACCCTTATCTTGTTACTGAGGCTCCTCAAGGTAGTCCTATGTCAGGAATGCCTCTGTTGTATAATATATATATATATATATATATATATATATATATATGGAGATAGCCAGCTTACAGTATTCTATGAATTCTGGTCTCGTCTTTTAGCCAAGTGGTAATGTGTCTGCCTTGTGTATTATGTAGGTCAGCATCCATTGCCTGATATCACGGGTCTTGACTTGTTTTTACTCTTGTCAGTTGTCTACATGCCGCTCATGACATCCTATCTCTCCTTTGCTTTTTCTCCTTTCTACAAGCGAGTTATTCTCTATCAATCCATTGAATGAATTCCTAGAAATCTCCCATCTTGATGATATTTGCATTTCCTTTGCCTCTTCTTAAGTTAAGAAAAATATTTCTAAACTTCAATCCTTTCTTAAAACCATAATCGACAAAGCACAATCACTCTCAATTGTGTTTGAAAAATCAAAATCCGAGTTATTACATTTATCAAAAAAACAACAAGCCTATTTGGAGCCATTGCACTTTGAAGAATTCTTATTGTAACCCAAAACTTCAGTGATGTGGCTAGGGATTTAGCTGCAACACAACTTATCATTCAAAGATCATATGGGAAAAAGACTCCATCTAGCATAAGGGGCTATGCAGAGGCTTTTCTGACTTTCTTCTAAATCCAAGGGACTAAGCTTTAATGCGTTGAGGCAACTCTATCAGTCCTGTATTATTCCTGTCTTGGACTACGGCTCAGTGCTTTGATATGATAAATATGGTACAGCAAAACTGACTCACATGTGTGATAAGTTACAAAATCAAGCCCTTATTTCAATCACAGGTGCCTATAGAGTCACGGAACGGCCCGCTGAAGCTAGTCGTTTCGGCTTGAATTCATTTAGTTCTTTGCATAAATTTTATTCACATATTGTCTTTAGTTAATTGGCGTTAGTTTTCATGCATTTTGTTGATCTTCATCAATGGCTTCAATGACGTTAATAAATTATTTTGCCGATTGTCACTAATTACTTAATATTGTTGTTATTGTTAGTTTTTTCCTGTTGGTCGTTATTAACAACGATTGAATTCCAGGCATTGCATAGTTCTATGGAATTCTATTTCAATCGACGGTATTTTAGGTGTTCTACAGTATTCGCTGGCGTTAGATGGGATGGGGTTCTAGTAACCAGTACTAGGGAATTGTCAGAACTTGTCAGGCCCCGGTACTTTCAAATTGAATATCTCCTTGCTGGACCCTGAAGATCTGTTATGCCGATCTATTTTAGGACCGACGCATTAATAGTAACCTTCGCAACAAGCTTTATTTAGATATTCTATTTTCGTTTCGTTATTTTTAACTTGCTTAGGTTGAATAATTTATGGCAAATCTTCAGGATAATGGTTCTAGGAATTTGGATTCTACTGTACATAAGGAGTTGTAGCCTTCCCTTCTTCTCTCTTCACGATTTGTCTTTTCTGTCATCCTATCACTACCTTAGAAATCAACCACCTTAGAAATCAACCACCTTAGAAATCAACTACCTTAGAAATCAACTACCTTAGAAGTCTACCACCTTAGATACCACTTACCTCAGTCCACATTCATTTCTTCTCACTTTGCCCTATCACTTTCTTTATTCTCTACTCCTCTATCTCCCATAACATTCCCAACAGCACGGGTATCTGAAAGTCACAATATCCACCCACCAACGTGACAGGAATGTACTAGGTGGACTCATGTATAAATAGTGGTTAGGTCTTTGAGTTAAAAACTCTCCAGCTTTCAGTCTTGTATTTATTCTACGCATCTAGTCTAGTCAGGATTCAAGAAGTCAGGTTATCCACATCTACACTTGTCATTTGTTACAAAAGCTTACGTGACATTATCTGCTATTGTCAGTGTCCCAGAGTTCCAGGTATTCAGTATTTCAAGAGATTGTTCACCAAGATCAAGCCCAAGCTAAACCATCAAGATCCAAGTACAAAGAGTCACGACATATAGAAGTAGCCCGAGCTGGGCCTTGGAAGTTGTAGCGGCCCTTCTCCCAACCAGAGTAAGACATCTCAAACAGGCTGCCTTCTATACGTTACGTATCCTGAAACTGCAAGCTCACCACCCCTTTTACATTTCATTATCATGTAAATTACGAAATCAACCTTTTCCTTCTTGCCACTCAATAGATCTGATTATGTTTGCTTCCTTGGACAAAGGTCCAAGCAGTTAACCACATAGATTAGCTCTTTTACTTAAGAAGTTCTCCATGACATCTAAGTTGGAGCCTCTAAATGCAAAGTGGTTCATGCCTGTCATGAGCGGCATATAAACATGCGGACAAGGACAAGGCAAGACCTGTGATGTCAGGCTATGAATGCTGTCCTACACAATACACAATTTAGACGCATTACCATTTGACTAAAAGATTGGACAAGAAGTCATAGAACACTATGCCCAAGCTATCCCTATATATATATATATATATATATATATATATATATACATATATATATATATATATATACATATATATATATATATATACATATATATATGTTATACAACAGAGGCATTCCTGACACCGCCATAGATTAGTAACTCCCTGGATATCACTATAAGCAAGCTTGATAAGTCTTTAGCAAAAAACTATCATATGAATCTATTACAGACTGTTCCTACTTCCTCATTTATTGTATATACTGATGGCTCCTTGGTCAAGGACAAAAGCGCTGCCATAGGAATCTCTATCTATCTTCCTTACACCCGGGAGCTTAACTGTCTTTCATTCAATCTTGGTAGATGCATTAGTATCAGTGACGCAGAAACCTACGCAATTTATAAGGCTTTAAGTCATATTTCTGCAACAACACCCAAAGCAAGCTGTTTCCTTTTTTCTGACAGCCAAGCTGCTCTACTCAGAATTTCCAAAGCTCCTAATTTTTTTTCACATAAGGTTAGATCTGAGAGTAATGAGATCGATCTACAACTACATTGGTGTCCGGGCCATCAAGAAATTGAGGAAGATAAACTAGCCGACAACCTTGCAAGGAAGGGTCTGGACGAACCAATTTTATCCAAAGACATATTTACGTCTTATTTGTTTTTAAATGAAAAAATAAGAAAACAAATTCTCACAACTTGGCAAACTGAATGGACAAAGCAAGTGCTAAGAGAAGAAGAATGTCGCAGTCTAGACAATAGCGCTTGCGCAGCTAAATGAATAGAGGTAGTTTATATTCTATCTGAAGAAAAAGCAATCTATCTTGTAGTCCTAAAAATATATACAAAGCTCTACTCCTCGTAGATAATACCATAGCCCTAACATCAATGAGGATTCCTGAAATAGGAGTATGCCACGGAGTAGAAGGTTGCCGCATGCCAGTAAGCTCTTATGTCTCAGCTCCATGATCCATCTATTTTGGGAATTCTGATATACAGTGTCTCAGCCAAAATTAACATCAGCCACTATATCTGCCAGTGCACAATGCACTACCCCTGTTAATCCTGTGTACGCCTGTGCACGCCTATGTATAACATAGGCTACAGGAATTATCCAGCTTACCAGCTGTTACAAAGAAGGCAGAAAAGCCATTGAGCTCGGCAGATTTCATGGGACATCTGCAAGGATATCTATACCTATCTTCAAGTCTAAGGCTATGAATCTGAATAGGTTCAGTAGAGGCGCTCAGTCATCATATTTTCAGGCAAGAACTGGGATTGGGAACAACCTGGCCTATCTGTACAAGATTGGGAAAGTAAATAGTAACATTTGTAACTTCTGTAACAAGGAGAAACAAACTATGCCACATCTGATACTTGATTGCACCTATTTTGATGGAGAGAGGAAAAAGGAATTTGATGGACCTGAACCACTAAATCCGGCCATTCTCTTCAATACCAAAGTTGGTAGACCCTGTCATCTGAAATTCTTACAATCCAGTCAGTGCATTTCAAAATCTAAATCCCCACAAATTGAAACTTATACATAGCTCAATTACATTCTATGAGTCACTTCATATCACGGTGCGAGCAGGAGGTATAATTTAATAGTATTGTTGTTGCGTAAAGGCTAACTCTACGAACGACGGAAACCTTTATATAGTGGAGCTAAATAAGTCACGTGATCACAGTTCCGTGACAGTACCTCTCCCAAACCACTATTCGTCTCGAATAGCACAGAATTCATTCCCTATACCTTTTTGGTAAGACAACTTTTCGGAGACTCCTTGTAAAATTTACCTGATCATCAGTAGGTTCCGATAATTCAGATTCATGATAAGTATATTTATCTTTTTTCTTTCTTTTTACCCATTTCGGGGGCCCAGGCTTTTCCGGATATCTACGGTGGAACTTCATGATCGCAGTGTCTTGACCTCTCAAATCAGTAGCCACTTGCCAAGTTGGTTCTTGGTGCTTCCACTTCACTTTGTAGGTTATGTTACCTGGGCCTAGTTCGTCGTGAGAGTCAAGGATATCGTCAAACTCCCACTTTTCAACTTCAGCTTCGCCATCGCTTCGTTCCAAAATCCGACCTCGGATATTCCTTGATTCTTCTTTATTGATGAAACTCTGTCCCAATAAGCCAACATCAAATGGGTCCTTTCGTCGTAGCAGGCTTGTATGAAATACAGGAAATATTTTCATGCCTTCTGGTAACTTTACTCTACAAGCTCTTTGATATGCCGATAAGACTTCGAAAGGGCCAGCTCATTTGTCATCTATTTTTTTCATCGGCCGGTTTGTTTTCATATTTCGAGTGTTGATGTAGACCAAATCTCCTTCCCGAAAGCTAGGTGCGTCGGCTCTTCTATTGTTGGCATTATCTTCATACCTTTGTTGAGATTCTTTTGATAAAGCTTTTAATTGTTGCAAAATTCTAGAGAAACGGTCTTCAACAGCATTTGCCTTCAAAAATTCTTTTTTCTGTGAAGTAGACAAAGATGGTGGGCATGGTTGTCTTGGCTCAACACCCAGCTTAGGATTATACCCATAATTTGCAAAAAACGGTGATACCCCAGTTGTCTCTGAAATTGCATTATTTCCTGCGAATTCTGCTAATGGTAACTATTCAACCCAGTCATCCTGATGAAAACTAACAAATGCTCGAAGATACTGCTCTACAGATGAGTTTATTCTTTCTGTCTGGCCGTCTGTCTCCGGATGAAATGCAGAGGAAGGTTTCAACGTTATCCCTAGTCTTGAACTAAGTTCTCTCCAAAATTGGGACACGAATTGTGATCCGCGATCTGATATAATATTATCGGGCGTTACGTGTAGACAATACACTCTGCTACGAATGCGTCTGCCATCTCTCTGGCGTCTAAGGATGTTGTCGGGATAAAATGCCTGTACTTGGTTAAACGACAAACTACAACTAGTAGATGATTATATTTTGTTCCGTATCTTATGCATTCAGGGAGTGGTGAGATATAATCAACTGAAATATCTGACCAAGGTCGAAAAGGCACGGGCAATGGTTGTAGGAATCCTGGTGGAGCAGATCTCGGAGTTTTAGTCCGGATGCATAACTTGCATGCTTTGACGAAATTTCGTACATCATAAGTCATGCGAGGCCACCAATACGAACGCGCAATAAGATCTCTCGTTTTCGTCCTACCTGGATGCCCCGCTGGTCCTGAAGAGTGAGTTCGATAGAGGATCTGTATCCGAAGTTCATCGTCAGGAGGAACGAAAAGTACATCCTTGTAATAAATCCTGTTTTCTATAACTTTACAATCATTGAAAGCAATTTTCAACGATTTTCGTATATCTCTATTCCATTCCCGACATTCTACGTTTTTGAGACATTCAATCATCGCCCTCGCGAGCTTATTTCTAGCATATGCCCTGTCAATCAACTCGTCTATTGGTAAGTCCGTTTCCGGGACAAGAGATATCTTAAAGGACTGGATAGGGCTGCTAGTCTTTATAACATCAGGAAGGTACATACCACTGCTCCGCTTGAATTGGAGTAAGTTTTCCGGCTCGTTCGGTTCAAATCGTGATTCAGGCAATACTGTTTGTTCTCGATTCTTAACTCGATCGTCATTTCCGTCATATTTATTTGGTCGATCTTCTGGCTTGCGACTCAATGCGTCAGGACGTGTGGCCTTTACTCCCGGTCGATGCACAATTTGAAAATTGAATTGTGATAAAAACTCCGACCAGCGAACTTGTCTTTGGCTTAGTACTTTTGAAGTCTTGAAGTACTCCAAGTTTTTATGGTCAGTTAAGACTTTGAATGAATCTTGTGTACCTTGCAACTCTGGGCGCCATTCTTCTAGACATTTAATAATAGCTAGTAATTCCTTGTCATAAATTTCGTAATTGCATTCAGCAGAATTATGCTTGGAAGAAAAATATGCCACTGGCCGTAAAACCTTGTTTTCGTCGTACTGAGATAAGACGCCTCCCGACGCCCAATTTGATGCGTCAGTTTCAAGAACTGTTTGTTTGCTGTAATCAAAAAATGCCAAGGTAGGCGCTGAAGTAAAAGATTTTTTCAAACTATCAAAAGCAGACTTCTCGTCACTACCCCAACGATAAACCGTATTTTTTTTAAGCAAATTAATCAGAGGTCGAGCGATTATTGAGAAACCACGAATGAAACGTCGATAGTAGTTGGCAAATCCTAAAAATTTTTGAAGATCTTTGACTGTATCTGGGGGCTCCCACGAATTAATAGTTTCTACCTTAGCGGGATCCATCTCTACACCATTAGGTGTCACTATCAGTCCAAGATATTTGGTTCTTGTCGTCTCAAATTCACACTTATTAATGTCAATTTGTAAGCCTGCCTCAAATAGCCTTGAGACAACTTGACGGACGTGTTCTCTGTGATCTTCTTTAGTGTTTGAATAAATTAACACGTCGTCTAAATAAGCTGTACAAAAATTGTCTAATAAGTCGTACAATGTGTGGTTGATGTAGTGCTGGAATGACGATGGCGCGTTACATAGCCCAAACGGCATAACCAACGATTCAAATAAACCGAAACGTGTAATAAAAGCCGTTTTCCATTCATGTCCCTCAGCTATACCGAGCTTATTAAATGCAGCGATTATGTCCAACTTTGTGTAATACTTAGCGTGGAAAATTGCGTCGAGAGTTTCTCTGATCAACGGCAATGGATACCTATTTTTTATTGTGACATTATTGAGTCCTCTGTAATCTTGGCAAATTCTTACGCCTCCACCAGGTTTTGCGGCAAGCAATATTGGTGCAGCACATCGTGCCCGAGATTCCCGGATAAATCCTTTCTTTAAATTTCATCTAGCCATTTTCTTACGACTTTTAGTTCTGGTACTGAAAGCGGACGATTTTTGTTGTATGAAGGCTCCATTCCTGGGATTAGCTCGATCTTATGATCCCAGACTCGATGGGGTGGGAGCTTGTCTGCAATTTGTGGTAGAAAGGCTTCATTATGATCTCGGAGCCACATAGCCAACTTATGTATTACCTCCTCATGTGAAAGCACTGGTTTTTTCTCTAAAAACTTATTTATATCTGTTTCCTTGATACGATTAATTTTCATACTATCACTATTATAAAATTCGTTCAGGAAATCGTGATACGAAATTGGAAAATTTGAATGCATGTCCTCCAATTCCCCTTTTTCTAACATTGCATCCACTTTTTCATCCTTACAGAATTTTAGAAAATTCACTGCACTTGAGTAATTGATATCTTTTATAACTGGCCTTTAGCTATTTTCTACGGGCACGTCGATACTATCACTCTTTTGGTTAAGGGTTAGGAATTTTGCGGTTGCAATAGTAGACTCCTTTTCTTCGATGAAAGTTCTGTTTCTCTATGAGGGTAGCTCTGAAATTTTAGCATAGTTAAATATTTTTTTGTTTTTGTCATAAAATTTTGTTGCCTTTTTTGGCGCCGACATAAATTTACTGGACATTAGTGGTAGACAATTTTCATGGCAATGCCTTGAACAAAATAACAGTTCCAAACTTGCCCATTTAATAAGAGGGTCGTGAATTTGTAACCACGGAATTCCTAAAATCAATGGGTTTTCCACTCCTAACTTTGTGACATAAAAAAACTCATTTCCTCGTGACGTCCAATAGCCATGGGAATCACTAAGTATTCTGTTATTTGGTCTCTAGTTTGTCCATCTGCAAGACATACGGCACGTGGACGTTCAAGCTTTTTAGTAGAGAGATTATTCAGTGAGACTTCTCGTCTATCAATGAATCCATATGCAGTGCATCCGCAGTCTATCAAAGTGTTTAGATGCACGGGTATAGCATTTTGCGCGGGGAGAAGTTTGGCAGGCACAGACAAAGATTTATCATTCCCTATAGACTTTAAACTAAGAAGTTTTTTATCGTCTAGTATTCTCTGTACCCATCTTGGCTCTCCTAGTAGCCCTTGATCGCGACTATGATCAAAGGCTAATCTTTTCCCTGTTTTGGCTCCATATTTTTAAATTGGCCCTCACAATACTCTTGCTCATCAGTATTAACAAATGGCTGTTCCTCAATTACCCGTGCTTGGAAGCTTCCCTGGCCTCTGCCACGAGAAAAGTTAGTCCCGCGACTTGCTCTACCAAAAAAACTTCCGCGGCCTCCCCGCCCACCACCGCGGTGAGCATTTCTTTCGTCAGCTGCCTTTTTAGATCGACAGTCTTCTACTAAGTGTCCAAAAACTTTGCAATAAAAACAAAGCCCCTGGTCGATACACCTTTTCCGTTCATCCTCTCTCATTGCATCTAATTGCATTGGATCCCCATTACTAATTGCTGAATCTATCGGATGGCTCTGCTGTGGCTGTTGGTAGACGTTGTGGGGGGGCTGAATTTGTGGATGCGCGTTTTGAGGGAGTTGAATTTGTGGGTGCGACTTAGCCTTGAATCGTTGGTGGTGGTCGTACTCTTGATTGTTGTTATATAAAGTTTGACATAAATTTGACCAGCCTGCAAAATCACTACGGGCAGGTGGACTAGTCACATGCCTGAGTCCATTTGTAATTTCTGGAGAAACCTTTTTCTTTAGGGCATCTACCATTTGTTCCTCTGTCTTATTGCTCTTCTTAGCTAGCTGCATAAAGCTACTTAGAAAATTTTGAAAGGGGCGGTTTCCTTGAGACAATAGGTCAAACTTTAGGGTAGCATCGTGCGCCAAGTCAACGGTCTCGTACTGCCTGTCCAGTCGATTCAACAAATCTTCTGATGTTTTCACATCCCACGCACCGGGGTCATCTTTTTTCTGCTGGACTTGTTCTATTATATCTCTGTTTAGGTGATAAGCATCCCCACCTAAACAACGCAGGATCGTTAAAATTTTGACTTTTTCGTTATCGAAGTATGCTTCGTCTTGGACAAAGTTCAAATTCATTTGCGACTTCCAGCTCAAGTATTGATCCTGTCGCTTTATCACATCTTTTTCTAGTCCTGTAAACTTCTCTGGATCAGAGGTGTACCTGTGGGTGGTTCTTTCGATCCTAGTCTTCGTTGATTTTGCCACAAGTTTGGTGTTCTGAGAAACTAAATCTGAAAGCGATTCTTGGCTATTTAACAAGGCGTTCTGGGTCTTCTCGAGTGCTGTCTCTGATTTTTGTAAACGAAGATTTGTGTCATCCAGTTTCACTGCCATTCCTTTATTTTCGCTCTGAACACGGTTAAACTCTTTAAGCATGTGGTCCAATTCTGCACCTAGTGCATCGATGAAGTTATCAGGCATGGCTGTAGTTCCTCGACCTTAAGGTTGCCGGCTCCTTTTAACGCGCACGTCAGAGGTGACATATCGAAAGTCCATTCCTTCTTTTCAATCAACCATTTGATATAGGAAATATTATCTATATTTGCCTCCAAGACTTCAAGTAGTGCTTTACTTACTACAGCCATCACGTGATACTTTTTTTTTATTTTTTTTTTTATAATTTAAAAACAAGCAAAACAAACTAAGCAATCAAATAAACAAATCAATTAAAAAAAAACAATCTAGACAATGTGGATCAAGATAAATCAAAAATTTTCAACAAGAAGCGTTCACGCCTACAAGTTTACACAGTGTTTGCTGAGAGACTAAGGTCGAGGTCTGTTAAAATCGAGAGCTAAGATCGTGGTTGTATATTCTGTTAGACGCAACAAACTATCACGGTGCGAGCAGGAGGTATAATTTAATAGTATTGTTGTTGCGTAAAGGCTAACTCTACGAACGACGGAAACCTTTATATCGTGGAGCTAAATAAGTCACGTGATTACAGTTCCGTGACACTTCACGTTACAGAATTACAATGCTTTCTTTTGAATTTTTATCCATATCATTTCTCTATTTATTTAAAATTGATTTATATCATAATTTAATTTATTTTTCTATTTAACAAAAAAAAGCCCAACCATTCCATCAAGAAATATTTTAAAAAAAAAATTATTGTATTGCTAAATGTTTACTTAGGAGCACAACCACCGGCTGAAACAAATGCTGGATAGTCTTCATTAAGTTATGAGACAAGTCTTGTGCCAAAGGAGGGCGGAGTTAGGGATACAAGGAAAAAGGTTAATAAAAAAATATATATTTAAATCTTTTGTCATAGCTATAAGGCTGAATACAATATGATTTAAAAAATAAAAAAATAAATGCACGTTATTGCCTCAGGCTGTATACGCTCAAATGATTTAAAAAAAATAAAATTCTCCGTCTGAAGTTGACCCCTTTCTTTCGCGTAATTACGCGTAGTTTCGGTAAGATTTGTGATGATCAACTGACACCTCTATTAGTGATAAGCATTGCGTCAGGACAATTAGTAGGTTTGGGCGCAGCCTGCAACAAGCAGGCTCTAATGAAATAGCTGTTCAAACAGGCTAGCCACTGGTTAGTTTGCATTCAGTTCCTTTTCAGTTCAAACCGTTAAAATTGTATAGACTTAGAAACGGGTATCAAATCCGCAATTCCAGACATCTGTACAAAACCTCCAGGGCTTATATGTTTGTGAGATAAGTTTATTTTTGAGCTCGGCGTTTAAGGATCGTATTACTAGATATAGAATGATTGAATTTTGCAGGTTTATCTTGAGAGTTTAGTTTTACACGTTTCTGGTCCAATCCAAATTATTTCTTATTCAAAAACGTTTTTAGCGGAAATGAGAAAGGTATTCGCCGTATTTTAATAACGTAGAAAAAACGCCTAGTGAAATGGAAAAACCTCCGAGTCGATAAAAATTATGGTGAGTCATGGTCAATTGGATAGAACTAAAATTGACTCCCGAGACAAAAGATCGAAAAATTACTGAATTTCCGTTGATTTTTTATTTGAAATCTTCGAAAGAAGTCCTTCGCATCCTAATTAGATACAACAAATTGCGAGGGCTTTCATCGTTCTCAAAGCTCAACTCTAATACTGCTAAGTGTGCTAAAGCTTATATGAAGCATAAGTATGTCTAAAGGCATAGTTTAAAGTAGCTGGGAAGAAACTAAATTCATGTGGGACGATAAGTTTGTACAAGATCTCTGGCAAGATCTTCATCGACGCCAAGGGATAAAAAGTCATTTTGGTCCATCAAATATGGTTTCCAGCTGGACGATCTAAGTTTTCTCTTGGCAATAATAATACAGTCTTGAAGGTCGGAGTATGGATGAATCTGTACTGCCTCATACCCAGCTTCATCTAGCAGCTTCAGCCAATGTGATTGTCGTCTTTCAAATGTATTAAAGCAAGCAACCATTAGGATACTTGTTTCAACCACGTTGAGTGAGCTAGGTGATTCAGGAAGTTTTCTGAAAAAGTTAGCATCTCAAATATTCAAAGCTTAGAGAATCGTTTACACATTTGAAATAACTTTTTCATCGATCAGTAACACAGAGTCATCCTTCATAGCAGGAAGTTGAGTTTGGAGAATCCTAACCACTTCCTCGTCAGACTTGGTATGAAGGACCTGACGGAAGTAGTAAACATTTGCACCTTCATCTGTTAGAGTATTTCGTCTTAAAATTTGAGGGGTAAAACCTCGAATATATTGATCCGTGTAGAGATCATAAGGAACTTTCTCTACTCGATCAGGTACCCGTGTGCGATGCAATAGGACTGGTGTGTCTTGCCAGATAACTCTTCCTTTCAAATCAGGATGTGTCTCTAAGAGAGCAACGCATTGGTTACCTGAGCCCCCAAAAACTTCAACAAAAACAAAGGACTGATCATCTGAGTCCCGAGCAAACTCTTCTTTGAAATCTACAACGCCAAGCCAACTTGGCACAAAATCCCATTGGTGCTGAAGTAGCCCATAAACGCCTTTTTCTAAATCTGGGTTATTTTCAAGCCAGGTTGCTAAATCAAGAGATGTTTTAAAGGCAATTTGATAGGCATTTTGTCCGTCAGCATCATTGAGAGACGCACCAAGGCAGCGAATTATAGGGAAGAGCAAATCATCACTAAAATTTTACACGATTAGCTAAACTAAAAAAGAAATTTAAAACCTTTAATAGAAGTATATAAATCACAGAAAGCAATAGTAAAAAATGCATGACGTACAATACAGGAAGTCCGTGAATTGCTATTGGCTCTGAAAGGTTCATGGTAATATTATTCGCCTTATAAGAAAATTCACCAACATCCTCGATGATGTGCTGAGCTGCCAAGTATTCGAGGAAGATTTCTAGTTTGTTTTTATCGACACCAGTTTTTTCTACAAGCTCAGCTACGCCGAAAGTCTCAGTTTTATTCTCGACAAGTATCTTAACTAGTCCACAATCTTGAGCTATTCGGCCTAGAACAAGTAGAAGACCGGAGTAGGCAACTCGATGATAAGTTTGATATGGACTTTCAAATACTGTGGAAGCGCGACGAGTTAGCATGGTTAATTTTTCTCCATGTTGAGAGAATTTTTTAGGTTGATCAATGAGTTCCTGAAGCTGATTAATTAGACATCCTCCATCAAGCAAATTGGAGACCCGAGAAGCGAGTCGGGCTATGGTTTTGTGATGTGTAGAAAATTTATCGGGCTTTTCTAATACTGCTTCGAGCTGAGCAATTAGACACTCAGCGTCTTGCGATTCTAAATTTGGATTAATAATTGAATTATCTCTTATACTCGGGGGTTTAATCGGTTGTATAGACGTGCATATGTCATGATTCTCTGATTGCGATATTCGTTGAAGGACAGGACCTAGGCTCAGGTCATGCTCGTGCTCACGCTTATCGTAATTGGACTTGTCTACCGGACTAGCTTGGAGATTCGATACAAGTGATGTGGGCCTTTGCTTTGAGCTGTGTCTACGACAACGGGTAGAAGAGCTTTTGCCTCTATTTTTTGAGTGTTTACTGGAATGATGGCCCATGATAGTCGAGAATGTAAGCGCCAAGTTAATTACCACTCTGAATGAGGTGAAATGGAATGGGAGAGAAAGTTATCACTTTGAAATGAAGCTGAGCAAGAACTATTTTTCACTTCGCAGTTGCCATTTCACCATATTATTTTAGATAGGTAAGAACGTCCGCAGTTGTTAGGACACGAATTTTCCCCCAAGTAATTCTCCTGCAATGAATTTTTCTGAATAGTGTGAATGCACATCATTTTGAATGATTGCCAAATGTAAAACCTGGACAGAGAGATTCGAGGGAAGTGCCCGGGCGAAAATAGTAGTGCGGTACCCAACATTAGTGGGATATACTATGATTAGTTGATCGATAAAGTATCCAGAAAATAAGAAGATAAAATTCAATCAGACGGTGAAAGTGCGAGCTCCGTATCTGTAGGGGGTTGCATATCATTTCGATTAGCGGAAATCTCGAAACATATAGGCTGCGGGGTTCAGGCGAGGAGTGGATTGACGACAGACTTAACGCTAACTAATCACGGCTTAAACTTGAATGCTCAGCTTTAACACGCGCCGATCGTCCCATTCATACACGGCATTACGCGTCGTCATACATCTCCTAAGCTCCAAGTCCATGCCGCCACTGAGCAAACATGGCAGAGATCAAAATCGACGCAAAATTATTTCATGAACGTCTGTCACATTTGGTTTCCGCGTGGAAACTTGACAAACGAACTGGCGATGCGTTGTTCAATGGCGCATCTTCTATTCTGATTCTGATGGGTAAGACAGATGAGAACGTCAATTTTCAAAAACATAATGCTATACACGTACGTATTTCGAGGTCAAATTTTTTTTGAAATCACACTGACCTAAATTTTATGAAAGTTCTGGCTCTTAGGATACGAGTTTCCTGCGACCCTATTCCTATTTACTTTGGAGAAGTTGTGGGTTGTGACGACCGCGAAAAAGGGTTAGTTTTTCCTCACATATCGTCCGCTCGACAAAAGATTTTCTAATTCAAAATGCTAGCGAAACATTTAGAGCCTCTCAAGGGCGGCAAGACACCGCTTAATATTCTCGTGCGCGGTAAGGATGCTGAACAAAACGAAAAAATATTCGCAGAAGTCAATCAACGCATCAGGGAAGCTGGCGTAGGTGATAGATTTTTCTAGCGCTGAACATGAGATCAAAGGCATCTAACTTAATGCAACAGAAAAAGGTCGGGGTATTATCAAAAGATACTACTACGGGTCCCTTTATTGAAGAATGGAAGATCTCTTTTGCAAAGAACTCTAAAGATATTGAGGAAGTTGATATTTCAGTCGCCTTGTC
This sequence comes from Podosphaera xanthii, assembly GCA_028751805.1. Lineage (NCBI taxonomy): Eukaryota > Fungi > Ascomycota > Leotiomycetes > Helotiales > Erysiphaceae > Podosphaera > Podosphaera xanthii. Next base: position 129,552 of record JAPWIX010000002.1, read on the forward strand.
GTCTGCAGCATTGGCTATTAAGGACGGAAATGAGTTGGTCAGTTTCCTGCTCCAACTTGAAAGTTTTCATAATGATGATCAAATAGCGCGCGATGCGAAACGCATCAAAGGCCTGTATTGCGTTGATGAATCCATACTTTGTAGAGGAGATGTCAAATGTTCTAGACGAGGAAAAGAAAGTCAAACACAGCTCATTGGCTCAAAAAGTTGACAGCAAACTAGACGACAACAAATTCTGGACTAAAGTTGAATTGCCAAGCAATCAAAAAATGCCTTCAGATTTTGATCCTTCGCAGTTAGATTGGACTCATGGTCCTATTATTCAGAGTGGTGGAAAATTCGATTTGAGATTTTCTGCTCAGGTAGATGATGAAATTTTACATGCAGGTGTTATTGTAGCCTCGATGGGACTCCGATACAAATCCTACAGTTCCATTATAGCTCGGACATATTTGGTTGACCCAAATAAATCCCAAGAAAGCAACTACAAGCTTCTTCTACAAGTTCATAATCTTGTAATGAAGGAAATCAGAGATGGGGTTAATGTGAAAGATATTTACAATAAGGCAATTAATCATATTCGTGCTAAAAAGCCAGATTTAGAAAAGCATTTCTTGAAGAGTGTCGGTGCCGGTATCGGAATCGAAACTCGAGACTCAACCCTAATACTTAATGGAAAGAATTCAAGAATTCTAAAAGACGGAATGACCCTCTGTATCACCACCGGCTTTAATGATATCGAAAACCTGACAGCTCAATCCAAGAAAGATAAAACGTATTCTCTCGTGTTATCTGACACAGTTCGAGTATCTTCATCTGATCCGGTGGTTTTCACCGGCGACGCTCCCTCTGAAATCGACGCTACTTCTTTCTTCTTTAAAGATGATGAAGAGCCCGAACCAACTCCAAAGAAATCTAAGCGAGACTCCACTGTTGGCGCTGTGGCCGCTAAGAACATCACAAAAACAAAACTGCGAGCTGAGCGCAGCACTAACATTGATGATGGGGCCGAAGCAAGACGACGCGAGCACCAGAAAGAACTCGCAAGGAAAAAACAAGAAGAGGGCCTTGCACGGTTCGCCGAGGCTACAGGTGGCTCTAATGGTCAAGTAGCCAAAAAATTCAAGCGGTTCACATCCTATAAAACTGATAATCAATTCCCCTCAAGGGTTCGGGACCTGGCCATCGTCGTAGACGCTAAAAATTCTACTGTTGTCCTTCCAATTATGGGCCGCCCCGTTCCATTTCACATACAAACCATTAAAAATGCAAGCAAGAGCGACGAGGGTGACTTTTCGTTCCTCAGAATAAATTTCCTATCGCCGGGACAGGGTGTTGGGCGAAAGGATGACCAACCTTTTGAAGATGCTTCGGCACATTTTGTTAGGAGTTTGACTTTCAGATCTACGGATGGCGATCGCCTTCAAGATATTGCCAACCAGATTGGAAACATGAAAAAGGATGCTGTCAAGCGTGAACAAGAGAAAAAAGAAATGGAGGATGTCGTGGAACAAGATAAATTAATAGAAATCCGAAGTAAGTTTTTCCTTCCCAATTTCATCATTTACTAACTTTAATAGATCGTCGCCCTGCGGTGATCGATAACGTGTTTATCCGCCCAGCTATGGACGGAAAACGCGTTCCTGGGAAGGTTGAAATTCATCAGAATGGTCTTAGATACCAATCCCCGCTCAACTTGAATCATCGTGTTGATATACTTTTCAGTAATGTCAAGCATCTTTTCTTCCAACCTTGTCAGCATGAACTTATTGTTATAATTCACGTCCATCTTAAAGATCCGATACTTATCGGCAAAAAGAAGACGAAGGATGTTCAGTTTTATCGAGAGGCCACAGATATTCAATTCGACGAGACAGGGAATAGGAAACGGAAATATAGATATGGTGACGAGGAAGAATTCGAAGCCGAGCAAGAGGAGCGGAGACGCCGCGCCGATCTTGATAGGCAATTCAAGTTATTTGCAGAAAAGATTGCTGACGCAGGGAAGAATGAAAACGTTGATGTTGACATCCCATTCCGCGAAATAGGTTTCAATGGTGTTCCCTTTCGCTCAAGTGTATTTTGCCAACCCTCAACAGAATGCCTAGTTCAGCTTACTGAACCACCTTTTATGGTTATCACGCTTGAAGATATTGAAATTGCACATCTAGAGCGCGTTCAGTTTGGACTCAAAAATTTCGACATGGTGTTTGTATTCAAGGATTTCCACCGTCCCCCATATCATATTAACACAATTCCGGTTGAGTCGTTGGAAAATGTCAAAGAATGGCTTGACTCCGTAAATATTCCGTTCTCAGAAGGCCCGCTCAACTTGAATTGGCCTACGATAATGAAAACAGTCACCGCTGATACTCACCAGTTCTTTGCTGATGGGGGTTGGTCTTTCTTACAAACTGAAACAGATGACGAAGATGCTGCTGATGAGAGTGAAGAGAGCGCTTTTCAAATTAGTGATGACGAACTCATGGATTCAGATGAGAGTAGCGACGAGGACTCTGACTTTGATAGTAACGCCAGCGCAGATGCTAGCGATGATGCTAGTGAAGATGACGCAAGCGAAGGGGAGGATTGGGATGAGTTAGAAAAGAAGGCAAAGCGTAAGGACCGGGAAAGTGGATATTAGGATATTGGTACTTATTTCTTATCTCTATTCAATTTTTCTTTTGTTAAGCGCCCAAAAATGGTGGTAATCGACAATGTTTCGTAATATATAATAAAAGTTTTTGATTTTGTCGTCTTGCAATTTAGAATACTCCAAAGATAATACTATTGGCTAAATTTATGTTCAACGAAGTACTGTAAATTATAATGAGTCCAGAGAAAAACTCTGACGAACTATCTACTATGTATTTGTCTCCAACATACTTGGATGCCTCTTTTCCCCAGCCGTTCGCAATAGGGTCAGCTTTTAAGGTTTCGAGCAGTAGAGTATCGCAGTGAATAGGGTCGGGTGGTGTGGTGTTACGCTGTGTATTCTCCCAAGTAGAATATGGGTAGATTAGACACATGCCACACTTGAGACAGGAGAAAGCTGGTTCGAATCCAGCCAGGTCCACACACCACATCTCTTCCTGCGATATCGCGTTCGTGGGATGACAAAAGCATACTCAGGTAATCATGGGTTTTTCTCACTTTTCCCTTTGGTGGGTATTAAAGGAAGAGGGAACATGCCGTAAGGCATTATCCTGGTACTGATACCTGCAAATGAAATCTAAGCGTGGTTGTTCCAAATGTCAAACTGAGACATTCTGCGAAGATGTGGATCTTCCAAGAATACCAACATGGGCACTTGGGGCGCCACATCGGGTAGCGAAGAAATTAAAAGAAAACCCCAAAAAAAAGAATGAAGAATTGTGCTTCGAGTGTTGTGGTTTTGTTTTTTTAAATCATTTGAGCGTATGCAGCCTGAGGCTACGACGCGCATGATCACGTAAGATATGTATATTTCGCAGAATAACTCAGTTTGACATTTGAAACACTCATACTCAGATTTCATTTGCAGATATCACTACGAGAATAACGCCTTACGAAATGTACTCTCTTCCGAGAATACCCACCACAGGGAAAAATGAGAAAAACCTGTGGTTATCTGAATATGCTTTTGTCGTCCTACGAATACAACATCACCGCGAGAGATGTGGTGTAACGTTTTGCTGGGTTCGAACCAGCTTTCTCCTGTCTCAAGTGGGGTATGTTTCCAAGCTACCCAGACTCTGCTTGGGAGAACGGCCCAGACAGTGTATCACTGCACCATCCAACTGACCAACCGTATTCGTAGGATGCAATGGATTCCTACTTAGCCTCCCCAGCGGGGGAGCGTCACGCGTTGATGTGTACTAGCATATATTCTCATAGGTTGAAATAGAAACGAGGGCATACAGACCATAGATTACAGACTACTTAAAGAGCTCTGCCCCTGCAGAACTCGCAGTAGTCCGAGCTCTGAGTATTACTCTGTCAATTATACTAAGAAAATCTTTGGTAGAGTTATATACGTGGACGAAATATGTTGGGGGTAATTTGGTCTTTTGATGAGTGCAGATGATTATTCATTGAGACAGCCGCTGCTTATTTGTACCATGTGTACCGAAGTACCTCACTAGCTTAACTGTCATGTGACTATTCCTGACATCCCCCTTATTGAGGACACTGACCAAATATTACAGATTCAATAGATTACCCCACCTCCTATTGTATCAATTTATGTGTTACATCTTATCTAGATCCATTCGATCATGACTTCGTTTATTCCATGGCTTGGTATGGTTAATTAGTCCCATTGAATCTCTGTGTCGAATGTGATCTGGTTCGGGAAGTTGTTTCGTGAGTATGTCCGCTATCATATCTTTACCAGGAAGGTGTTGCATACGCAAACGGCTTTGTGCAACCATGTCATTACGTACAAAAAGGTAACGCAGTTCGATATGTTTCGCTTTACTATGGAACTTCGGGTCCTTCATAAACTGAACTACTAGGTCATTATCACAATATAAGATAGGAATGTAATATTGATGTCCAATATCCTTCCAAATCTTCTCCAGATATGCGGCTTCTTTCGCTCCCTCGTTTGCAGACATAATTTCTTCTTCTAAAGTGCTTTGAGCCTGCCATGAGATGGGTCCACCGTTATACATCACAATAAAACCCATGAAAGATTTGCGATCGTCTTCAGTGCCCCAAGTTTCGTCAGTGTAGATGCTGTGTTGTATGTTGGAGCCTTTTCCTTTGTAAGTGATTCCAAGCTTTCGGGTGCCATTCAGATGCCGCAAAGATTTTTATTTAGGCGTAAGAATCGCTGTTTTGGCTTAGACATGAATCGAGCCAACTGACCTACCGTGTAACTGATATCGGGCCTTGTATTGTTCGCTAGATAGATAGTTGAGCCTATTATCTGCCTATATAGCTTTACTTCATCTACTGTACAGTCGTGATCAGTATCTTCGCTCTTCAGTACAGTCCCTGTTGGAATAGGTAGACTGCTTTGATTGAGCTTGTTCATTTGAAGCTTTTCAAGCAGCTTGGTAACATACATCTCTTGATGTATGAATATTGACCGTTCAGGTCTGTTTCTCTCGATTTGAAAACCTACGAATAGCGTAGCTGGGCTGAGATCTTTACACTTCCATCTTCTGAGAATTTTTGCTTTGATATCGTTGACTTCTCCTCTCGGGCCGATCAACATCATGTCGTCAACAAATAGTAATATCTACGCCCTCTTTTGTTGTAGACAGGATAAGTTGGTGTCTGAAGCTGAAGAAACAAATCCAAGGTCCTCAAAGAAACTATTCACCGTGAGAAACCATTCTCTTGGAGCCTGTTTCAGTCCGTATAAAGATTTGTTGAGTTTGAGATGATAGTTGTGTTCATGACCTGCAATTTTGGGGTCTAAGATAGCGAAAAATTTGGGAATTTTCATGTATATATCCTGCTTGATATTCGGATTGAGGAAAGCGGTGTCAACATCAACATGATCTATTTCTAGATCTTCAGCAGCAACTTTGGCTAATAGCGTCCGTAATGTGGAGTAATGAACGACTGACGCAAACTTTTCGAGATAATCAATGCCGTAGACTTGTTCATAGACTCTTGCAACGAGGCGAGATTTGCGCCGAGCAATCGATCCATCTTGATTCCATTTGTATTTGCAAACCCATTTTGAGGTGATTAGCTTTTTATTTGTTTGGGGGTTATTCTTACAGATAGTGAAAATAATCGTATCTTCCAGAGCTTAAAGTTCGTCCTTCAGTGATTGTTTCCAGAGATCGGAATCTTCTCCTTTGATAGCATCAGTTAAATCGATATTTTCAAAAAGTGGAGAGGCAGTGTCCATGATAAGCGCTGAGGAATTCTCAGGTTCAAAGGAAACCACTGATGACAAGTGAGCTAGAAGAAGTATTTGATGCCCATAAACTGGTTTCGAATCCTCGGCAAAGTATACCTTTGATTTCACGGTACGACCATATCTGGTAACGACCGGCTTTGAGTATCCACCCCCCAACAATGTTGAAACATCTTGTTGGTGCGCATGAGGTGTCTCATTTTCCTCTGTTGAGGTCTCGAGATTTGCATCTGACGAAGGCTTACGATTCTTTTGCTCCGATAGATTGCTTTGTTTTATCACTTGCAAGGAATTTGAATCCTTTGGGGGTTGATCAGACTCCTCGGATTCATTGAACGCTCCACTTGAAGGCTTACATTGGTCAATTTCGATAGCCTTTCGCCTCTTAGCTTGACTTTGCAGAGGGGCTTGAACACCATGCGAGCTATTTTAGACAATTTGCTGTCTTAAATTGGAACTTTTGGCTCAATTCCTTTGAAGAGGTATTCTGTAAATTTGCAATCAGCTGATAGAATTCGTTTCAGGGTCTTACAATGCATAAGTCTGTAAATGCTGTTTCCCTACATTCCAATAAATATGTAATCTTCTTCTCCGTATATTTTTGGCTCAAGCTTAGAGGGCCCTTCTACTTGATGAAGCCTTTTAGGAAAAGCAGCACATCCAAAAATCTTGAGATTATCTAGGTAAACTCTATCCGATATATAGGCCGTAATTGTTAGGGGCTGTGCCCATATCGGGGTTGGTACCAGGGACCAACCCAGTAATAACTTAGCAGGGGTCGACAGGGGCTTCACAGTACCCGAGGACGCGCCAAGGCCAGCGGAAGAAGGTCCGTTTAACCGGTGCAGGCAGGGATCGGGGAGCTCGGAGTTAGGTAACAAAGCGGAACTAGGTGGGGACTACCAACTACGGGCTGGGCTATCGGCCAGGGCGTTAAAGGGCGGTTAAGTAGGGGGGGTATTTCGTGTATTTTTCTCGCCATGTAAAAATTATAAACTTATTTTGGGTTACGTCTTTTATCGTGATAACGACTTCGCTGAACCCCTTACAATAATTGGGGTGATTGCTTTATATGTTGGAGAGCCTTCTGGCCCAAAAGGAAGAGCCGTTGTTGGGGTACGATTTCGGATATAATTTGAATGCTCTACAGCAATGCACCAAAACTGCTTCCATGGAATTTTTCCGCGATAAACCATAGACCTTGCAAAGTTAAATATAATTGCAATAGCTCGCTCGGCAACTCCATTCAAGGAATGCTTGTTTGGTACGGAAGGTTGAGATTGGATCCCGAGTTGTTTTAGCCATGATAGCCATTGATTTCCGAATTCCCCAATTCCGTTGTCCGTTGTCATAAAAGTGACCTGTTGACTAGTTGATCTCTGAATTTCCATAATAATCTCCTTCAATAGAGGCAACACGGTGTTAGTTTCCTTGTTCTTCATAAGTCGGAGCCGACTACATCTCGCGGCATCGTCATCAACGACAAATAAGAAGTACTTGAAGCCTCTAAATGATTCAGGAAGAATACCAGAGATATTGGCGTGAAGTCTTCAGGCTAATTGATGCGTTCGATTATGGGTTTTCTTGTTGAAAGTTTTTTTCATTTTCCCGGCTAGACACGGCACACAGGCTTTTTCCCCCTTGATGACGGGTTTTCTGTCAAGACTTATAATACCACTAGTTCCTAATTTTTCTATTGCTTTGTAACCGGCGTGACCTAAGCGATAATACCAAAGTTGGGCTCTAGACTCAAAATCAATCAGTGGTAGATGGCTGGAGGACAGTGGGCTTGCGTTGTGCTCTGATGCCGGAATTAGTTGTGGAGATTCGTGGTAAGTGTGCGCACTTAATGATGTGTCTGGCACATGAGTTGATTTGTCTTAGGATTGAGATTGAGAGGAAACCTGATAAAGACCATCAGTCAATATTGCGCTGAAGACTGTATTGTTAGATTTGCTTGCTACTGCTTTGTTTGCTGAAAACAGTATACTAATACCGACCATTCCGAGTTGACGCACTGAAATGAGGGCAACTTCAGAAGATGGTACTAGCCATACATTCTTGAGTAGCAGATTTCCTACTCTGCAGTCACCATATCCGGTCAATTCTACTACACTGCCATTTGCCGTCGATACAAGTTGTTTTTTAGTCCACCTACTGAGTGTTATGAAATCATTCTTGTTTCCGCTAAAATGTTGGGAAGCTCCTGAATCGATTTTCCAATGAGTGTTCATCTTTGTGGACATGAGGGCAGTTTCAATAGCAACGTACGAAATCACATTTTTTATGGGGAAACTTGAGTAAGTTGTACGACTATATTCCTGAGCTGTCTACATGGAATTCTTCCCCGCAGCTTTATTGATTTTAACCTCTTCTCTGACTTCATTTGCAAATCGGTGGTATCTGTGGCATGAAGATCCATCATGGCCATCGTCTTGGCAGAATTGGCAAAATACTTTCCCACGGGAATAATCGACACGCGGTATAGCCTTCCCCCCAGAAGTTGGCTGGTGGTGTGGATTATAATTATTTCCCCTGTAACCACCTCTAGTGCGAGCCCTTCCATCACTAAATTTATTATTATCCCTGTGATTGTCGTGCAAGTTGTACGGCTCGCCTTGTCCTCCAAGTCGACCACTTCCTCTCTATCCTCTTCAATTTCCACGATTCTCTCGCATCCCTCGGCTTCATTGATCATTACCCTTCGAGCTGGCGAAATTGGCAGAGCCAATAGATTCTGGGTTTACGCCATTATTCAGGACCGTCATGGTATCAGCGATACCAAGGCTCATGTTCAAGTAGTGAAGCCTTGCTTGTGCCCAATTAAAATCCTCCTCAGGGATTGAGTCTAAGAGCTTTTCGAGAACGTCATCTGTGCTGATGGGTCGGGCTGTACTCACGAGTTCGGCCTTGTGATTCAACAATCGAGTGTAAAAAGTCTGAATAGACTCGCTTTTGTGGTCGAACTTCTCGTTACTAAAAGCCTTCCGTCATGCAGAGATCCACACTCGATTGTTATTCTAGTTGTAGTTATGGAGAGCGGTCCACATCCGCTGAGGATTGCCATCTCTCGGGGCTGATTCTATGTCGTTATCCATCAAGGCATCGTCGACTGATGTTGATAAAATTCTGACGGCAATTTCCCTCTTCTTTTCGAAAGTTTCGAAGTCTCTTTTCCACCTTTTATAAAGGAACACCTTGGTGGCATCTGGTTCTTCGCCAGGCCCTTTGTCTGAACCGTGGATGAATTTCCAACATCCGGCGGTGGCAAGAGCTTTCTTTACTTGTGACTCGAAGACGGTGTAGATGTCACCTGTGAGTATGGTGATAGTGCCCCACTGGGTCTTGTTGACAGCGGATTTGGTTTGAGACATCCTATTAATTATATGTGGTCAGTAACTTTACTTCTTGCTTGATTCAGAAAAAAAGGGAAGGGATGGATAATTGCGCAGCCGGGTTCAGAACCTGTCAATTATACTAAGAATATCTTTGCTAAAGGTATGTACGTGGACGAGATACGTTAGGGGTAACTTGGTCTTCTGATGGGTGCAGATGATTATTCATTGAGATAGCCACTTCTTTCTTTCTTTCTTTCTTTCTTTCTTTGTTTTTAGTGTCTACCGGGCGCTAGTTACAACTTAAGCCCCATCCCTGGGGGGACATGGTGACTGCTATATGTAGTACAAAAGAAAAGGTGCTGTGGTAGAGATGCTATTAGAATACATGTAGAAACTGTGAGCGCTATGCAGCGGATTCCTCACATGACTTGCTCATTCGGAACGGATTGGGCAGATTTCTGACAGAAAACTAACCTTCTCCAATATGTTGGCGAAACGCTTAGCTCCATGGGAGGTGCTGAGAAGAAGATCGAGTGAGCCCAGACTTCGTCGATGACCAGCCGAAGCCAGTCTCTCTCGCACGGGGGGGCCAAAAACTAAGTGAGTTTTTGACTTTTCAGCGCCGCAGGAACAAGTCAGAAGGGCATCGTGATGATGAAACCTTTCGTGATAAGCGTGAAAGTCACCGTGTCTAGTGCGGCATTGGATTAAATATCCGAGATAACGGCGAGGGAGTCGTAGTTCCTCAGCAGGCTTCTTAGGAAATGGCATCCCCAACTCGCAATAGGTAGAGGGAGCATGAGATTGTCACCATGCTGTGTTCAAGTCCCATATTTGCATTTGTATCTTTGATTGAACTCCGGCAAGGGATGCGGCAGGAGGAGCTGGTTGGCGAGCCGCCTCTCCTGCCAACTTGTCGGCCAACTCATTACCTGGTATGTCCATGTGACCGGGAGACCACATTACTTGGACCTTGCCAGGAGATACAATAGGCAGAATTCTCCTCGTAGGCCAGCGAGAGGCGAGATCCCGAAATTCCAATATTTCCATTTGTGAGGACCTGGAGAGTGAGGAATCGAGAAGACGGTGTGCAGCCTCTTGGTTGTCAAGGATTAAGTGAATGTTGGTTGCAAGTTGGGTAGAAGGAGCTGCTGTAGCAGCCCTAAGACCTTCGGGGGCGCCAATAATTTCGGATTCGTAGACCTCAAAGTCGGGCCCCAGGGGCACTTTCACTTCAGCTACAGTGATATCTCTATGGAGAACGACGGCACCTGCCCCAGCAGAGCCATCTTTCTGCTTTGAGCCATCCGAGAAGACACAAATGTCCCATGGTGGCGGCTCTCTGATGTGCTCAGAGAATTCTTGGGTGAAGTAGTCGGTTCGAGACTGGTTAGAAGGGGATTTGTAGGAAGGAAGTAAAAGCTGGGGTCGAGGGAGAGGGACAGGGGGAATGAGCTTTAGCTTCTCGGAAAGGCGGGTGTGGGCGCGGGGGACGAAAAATCTTTTAATCAAAGGATGAAAACAGTCCGCGGCAGCTAGGCTAACGGCAGAGCGGAGGCGGATCTCCTCAAGTAGAATATGGGCGGGCTTGAGCCACACCTCTCTCAGAAGTGCCGAAGTGGGCGTGGTCTTGTACACTGGTAGAATTGCTCGAGCCAGGGTGACTAGAGCTTGAGAGATCATGTCTACCAGGTGCTGAGATCGGGTTGAAGTTGGATGTCCTCGGTGGATGTAGGTGTGACCGCGCCACCAGACCTCGGCGCCGTACAACAATACAGGTAGCGCCGCAGCTAAGCCTGCAGTGCGCAGAAAGGTTTTTGGTACACCACTGTAGGTATTTCCAAGCTGTCGTATATGGGCGCTAATCCGTTGCGATTTAGCACTCCATTCTTGCACATGTTGTTTGAAAGAGAGCTTGCTGTCGAGGAAGACGCCTAACCACCTCAGAGTAGAGTTGGTGGTTCTTAAGACGCCGTTGATGATTATCGGAGGAGAAGGTTGACGGGATCTGTGAAAATTTAGGATCTCGGTCTTGTTTTCTGCCAGAGAGAGTCCATTCTGATCGCACCAACGGGTGATGCTTCTAACCCTGTCAGCGGTCAGACGAGAATTATCGTCCAGAGTTTTTGCGACCGAAAGGATTGCTACATCGTCTACGTATCCAAGTGTAGGAAACTCGAGTTTGAATAAAGGCTCGAGAAAGAGGAGAAAAAGTATTGGGGAAGCAGGAGATCCTTGAGGCAAGCCATGCGAAATATCCAAGAAGTCACCAACAAAATCATCCACTCTGAGGCAAGCCGTCCTGCAGGAAGCGAAGAAAGCAGCCCAATTCATGTATGGTAAAGGCCATCCCTGTTCGCAGAGACGAACGCGGAGATAGCCAGGTTGAACACTATCGAAAGCGCTTTGGATATCGAGGGTGGCGAGAGTGCAAACCTGCTTCGTCTCCCACGCTTTTCGACGTAGTGAACTAGACATTCTACGACATCCATGGCAGACCTTGCAGGCAGAGTTCCAAATTGCGTCGGGGAGATAATGCGTTCGGACAAGGCCCAGAAGGCAAAGCGTCTTGCAAAGAGGCGTTCCAGCCCCTTCCCGAAAACTGGGAGAAGCGAAATCGGTCGCCAATTGGTGGGATTAGTAAGATCGTCCTTGTGTGGTTTAGGAATAACCACAACTTCGGCGCGGCGAAAGATGCTGGGATGGTGACCATATTCCAGGCAAAGCCTGTAAAGGTGGACAATCCACGAGCGCCAAGTATCCACTCCCAATACCAGACGGAGAGGTGAAACAGAGAGATGGTCATGTCCCGGAGTAGTTGTCGAAACTTCCAGTAGACAGTGGCGTACTTCATCTTCGTCTACAGAGAGAGGTGCAGGGATCGCACGCAGTGGGCAGGTAGGGGTATTCCTTGGTATATTCGGTTGGCCAATTGCGCGTGCAAGCTTAGTTCGGAAGAATATGTCTGCCCGCTCGGTCGGGGTGCTATATGTGACACCTTGGAAATGAATTGGGGGGGGACCAAAGCAACCAGATAACTTCCGCCATCCAACAACTTTATGGGCCTCTAGGATCGAAGACACATTATCCAACATGGAGCGCTTCTGTTCGCGTTTAGCTCGTCTTACCGATTTCCGAAATTTGTTGTGTGCCTTATTGATGAGATTTTGATCCCCACTATGGCGAGCTTCGAGGTACTGGCGTCGTTGGTCTAAGCAATCACAATTCCAATAATCTTTGCATGAGACGCAAGCAGGCCTCGGCGGGTTAGCTGCGAGCAGAGTCGCCGAGAGAGCGGCGATGCCGGATATAGTCACCGCGTCCAGGCGCTGAGGGGTTTGATCCTCAAAGGAAAAGCTAGAAGGTGCGGTCGCGGAGAGGGCTAGACAAAATACCTCAGCGTTCTTATTGTTGAATTTGGGCAGTTTCAGCGTTGGGAGACGCCTAGATGCCGAGAGTTGGACGAGGCCAGATATCGTTTCGTGGTCGGAAGTTGAATGTGACTCCGGATCCACACGGGCTGAAAGTCCTTCCATTTTCGTGAGTACTAGGTCAATGACATGGCCAGCCCGATGCGTGGGAGCTCCATAGGGCAAAGCCGACCTCAGAGAATAGTTGTCAATCCATTCAACAAAGCTGCTGACGCCAGAGGAGCGGGAAACGTTGGGCTCCCATAGTTCGTGGTGAAGGTTAAAATCCCCCACGATTATGGTATTTGGTTTAGCCGGCCAACTGAAGAGTGCACCGAGGCTCTCAGGCATTTGAGCTTGAGGTTGTCAGTATACATTTATGACCTCTAGAGAAAGAGAGCAATGGAGGCGGAGAACGATGATATCAGGTGAGGAGCCACAGTCTAGCTGGATAGGTCGGAGGTTAGATTTCTTTCGGACATAGGTGAGAACACGCGGCCGCCAGTTGGTCCAGTCCCGACTCGGGGGAGTGAAGGTAACGTAGGCCGGGCGGGACTTGGTTACATTCTTTAGGTTAATTGTTTTTGTCCAGGGCTCTTGGACAAAGATCACATCATACTTCCCTGAATTGCAGCTTGTAGAAGGATGAGGTGAGAGAATCCACCACGTCCAACGTTTGCTTGGAGAAAACGGAGGCGCGGCGGGGGGGCTCCTAAAATAGCCTCTATTGCTCATAGGAAGTGCTGTGGGAGGTATTATTGCAAACTTGCTCGTCTTGGTCTACTTCCATAGACCCGTCCAAAGCAGAAGCAAGAGCTGAGAACCTGTTCTAGCTGGCAGAAGGCGTGCGTTGAGTAGGGACAGGGGGGAGATTCCGTTGAGAGAGTCGGTGCGCTGGAGCTTCCGGGAGAGGTGGAGGTTGCGGAGTTGGCAGCAACGGCAGCCCCTGCGCGACGATGTTTCCGGAGATTATTACGGTTACGTGCACGAAGTTCTGTAACCGCTTTTTCTGGGGAATGGATAAGTTTGCCCTTGAAAGGGCAAGGGCGGAGAGGGCAGTTAAGGTCGTCTGCAGAATGTTGCCCCAGGCAATTAATGCAGCGACAAAGTTGGCGGCAATCTCCGTGGTGGCGAAGGGCACCGCAACGAGCGCACAACGCCTGAGCGCGGCAGCGGAAGGAATGGTGAAACCCAAAGCAAGCATCACACTGGACTACCTTTGGATTAGGGATATACCATCGAGAAGGGGCGCTGTCAACAATTCGAGAAGTCGAAACCTCTTTGGGGAAAAAAATAACAGCCGTATGCAGAGGATCGTGGCGATCTTCATGTACAGACCATTGAGCGCTGGATGGAGTGACGCCTGTCTGCGCTTGGGAAATGCTCTTGACATCATCAAGCATAGTGGGAACCAAATTGGAGACCGGATTCCAGATAGTGCGTGGAATACACTTAACAACGTATCCAATGCGGTCCTCAATTTGAATTAGAGAACCCGAAAGAGACGCCTTTATGGTTTCAGCATTGTCCATCGCAAATTTCAGCGATGCATCAGACGAGAAAGCGACTATAAAACTATTGAAGCAGCGAGAAACGGAGGCAATTCCATCCTTATGACCGGGAACGATGTGGATGAAAGCAGACTTAACTGCAGTTGCGTCTGCTTTGGGGAGTGGAGCTTCCTCAGAGAGGCTGAAGATAGCTTTAGGGCCCTTGGTGATAGCAGCTATTTTTGGAACAGGCGTGCAGGAGGGGCGAGACGTTGTTTTGGGTCGGGACGAAGCCGGCGGGACGGTAGCGGGAGAGCCTGCGGCGGTCGCTGCCCAACTCTGTGGTTGCTTAGCTGCAGGAATAGATGGACATGCTGGTATGTTTAGGCTAGGCTTTGGTAAGGAGCCTGATGGCTTGGGTTGTTTTGGGCTGTCGTATCCCATAGGGTGCCCGGAAGCAACCGCAAAGAGAAACGCGTCCATTTGCTCGCGCACAAAGGACTGAATGAGAGGGCCAGCTTCTTCAACGGCTGACCAAAACTTGATATGAAAGGATTGGACCCAGCTAGCTTAACCCTTCGCAATGCGCTGGACAAGCTCGAGCTCTTCAGCGACGCGCTGGGCCAGAGGAGGTGGTTGTTGTGATTTGGCCATCACGAGTGCGATGACTAAATTAAGGTGCACTTGATAGGTATCGAAAGAGAGGAATCGAATGAGAGGGATTGGCTGGAGAGGAGTAGGGAGACGTGATGGTATGTAAAAATTGTGCTACTTATTTATACCATCTGTACCAAAGTACCTCACTAGCTTAACTGTCATGTGACTATTCCTGACACACTTGTCTATGCCCACTGAGATTCTCAACGGTAGCTCAATACGGCCTGGGCAACAGCACAGGCATCAATGCGCGGAAAGTCAGACAGAGAAATCAAAGAGCCGAGTCGAAAAACGGCTTCAGATTCGTCTTGACGATGCAAGTGAATATGCCCCACTTGAGACCGGAGAAAGCTGGTTCGAATCCAGCAAGGCCCTTACACCACTTCTCGCGTGATCATGTGTGTGACGAAGACGGAGGTAGACTGGATAGTTGTGGGTGGCTGGAACGCGTTCCTTCGGGAGACATAAACGGTTGAGGATTGAAAGGGCTGTAGGGCGCCTGACTTGGAGTGATGTTTTCAAATAATACTCGAGTGTGAGTGCCTGTCATATCAAGTTGTGTCATCGCTCTGTGTTCCGTACTGGTGTCATTTGTGTCATAGCCTAGTGGCTGCTTACACATGATTTTAAAAAAAATAAAGCGCGGAAATAATTCATAATCTCCTAGCCCATGAGCTAAAGTAATTTTTGCGTAAATCGAAAGTGGGTCTCGGCATAATTGTCAATATTTATTAGATTTTTACCAATCAAACTTGCAACACCTACCCCTGCATGAAAAATGTAGTGTCGAGGTAAATATTACAAAAGTAAGGGCTAACACCTGGATAAATTTTAACAATAATTAGAGCGGCACCTAATATAGGTTTACGCGGAGTCTATTGTATAGAAAGCTGAAGCTGGCTTTGAGGCAGTCGGACGGGCACGTCACCATGGTCCCAAAAGGTAAATCCGTATTTGTACTCCATGAAAAAATGAGGTAATCCCTTCTGGGCAACTCCTTGACAAGAATGAAGGGCAAACAATAGCTTGCGCCTGGAAACAGGGATCAACAAGTTAAAGCTGGAAGACCCTCTTCCCAAAAATATCCGCACAACTGTCTGGATGCCGACTCTTTCTCGAATCCGGAATAGTAGCAACGCTCCAGCCCCACCGACCTATCGAGTGGTGCTAACGCTGCTTTGGCTTCCGCCTAACACGTGGTTGCTCCTATACTTCAGCCTGCTGGAATTATGGCTCAACGGTTGACTTCACCGCCGAGTGTTAGGCGCCCCTCAGAGGCTGACGTCGTGGAGAACTCCGCCGATCGGACAGCTAGGACTGCCTGGTTAGACCCTCAAGAAATTTTTCGGTAATCCAGGAACAACTCGTTACGATCCAAAAATATGGACAGCGTGAGTACATAGCAGCGGTCATAGTGGAGGCAGCTGCTAGAGCAGTAGAAGAAGCAGTAAAGACGACTAATTTTATGGTATTCCAATGAAGGAGGGAACTGTTGGAAAATACCCGGTATAATTAGTATTCGATTTGAATGTGATTTTCTCTCTCTTTTTCTCTATCTCCCCCTTCTTTCAATCTCTAACATGTTTACTATATACAGGTGATTTGGGTGATGTAACTATAACGTCATATGATTATTTACAATAACCGATAGGAACGTACTCCGAAAAGAGGTTTGCAGGGACAACGACTCCAGCGAAGTCTCCGATGACTTTAGGAATAAAGGGTAGCAAACTGGATGTCAACAAAGGTATTTTCTGTGGGCTAGTCTCTGGTACTCAGCGAAGATCATGGAATAGAGTCAGAGTGAAGTCGCGGTCGGGAAGGAGATTTGAGAGAAGCGCAGATCCTCGACCAGATTAGAAATCTTGTTTCGTTTTCTTTGAGATAGAGTTTTTGGGGATTTTGTCTGTGTTGAACTCGCTGCTAGGGGAACGAAGACGGCGTTTCTACCTGTACGTGGTGTCCCCTACGAACCTGGAGTTTATCTTCAGAGCCAACAGAAATACGCATTACTTGGTCACGGAGGAAAAGTCTTCCAAATGAGTTTCCGGGGCGTACCCAGCTCCCGTTATGGTGGTAATGGATTAGACTAAGTTGGCCCTTTGTACCGAGATGAATTCTCACTGTTTACGGATATTCTGGCATGATACTGTCTCCCGAGGAAAGAGCACCGCTACCTGAGCGCTGCTGGTGTTGGTGTAAGGAGGATATCTGGACTATGTGTAAGATTATTTATGAAAGATTCACGATGTCAATCTGTAAAGTTAGTGTTTAGAAGAATCGAGCTCGTCTGATAAGGTGACGACAGAAATTGTGGTTATAAAATCTTTTTTGAAAGGCTAATAATCACTTGAAGAAAATATGAGTTCCTCCCCGGCCTCTTTCTACAGTTTCCCAGCCGTCCTTATATCATCACTAGATCCTGAGATACGTCGCTATACTAGAACTCCTGTAATCTAAACAATGACTCATCTAAAATTAGTGATCCAGTTTCACCTTTTTTTATCGTGCTCTCAGAATAGATGAGACCTGCCGAGTCACGCAACCGCAACATTAATTTAAACATTTTGCGACAGTAAGGAGAGAACTATTTCCAACAGTGACTTAGTCATACACTATGGGATATTAGGGAGATACAAATGAGGATACGCACCTCATGTGGCTCTAGTGTCTAGGCCTCGCCTGGCTGGTGTTGCAGGTTTTTTGAGATTTTTTCCCGCGTACCGGTTTCCATGGCAGCTCTTTTTCAATTTTTTTGAACAGAAGTTTCCGTAGAAAAGGTGATTGGATTCTACGGGTAATTGCTGAGCTAAATGGCTACCCGTCTCGGGTCAATGTATCAATGATCTAAGGTTCGAGGTAAAAGGGGATAGGAGCACTGTAGAAGGTGTGGCCTGGGTCAGAGAGGAGCCCTAGTGTTTTAATAGTCTTGGACTCTACATAGCACGAATAAACTCAACTACAAGCAAAAAAAGAAAAGGAACTCGCTGGTTCTATTTGCAGCGGTTCACGCGGTGTGACGGAGATGGGCAGATTACAGAGTACAGTCGTCCCTCTCTAACACGATAATGGGTCCCGGTATAAGTGTTGAAAATATTCATTGTAACTTGGACTTTTATATTTGCAGCACTTACCCTCACAGGTCATTTTGCGAGCAGGGATAAGTATTGCAAATGTAAATAGTTGAATTTAGATGAATATATTCAACACTTATACCAGGACCCACTATCAAGTTAGAGGGAGACAGTAGTCGGTTTTTATTTGGTTTTTTTCTAAATCATATTTTATTTAGCCTAATAGTTATGACAAATCGGCTTATCGATTAGGCGGGGCTTATTATTATTATTATTATTATTATTATTATTATTATTATTATTATTATTATTATTATTATTATTATTATTATTATTATTATTATTATTATTATTATTATTATTATTATTATTATTATTATTATTATTATTATTATTATTATTATTATTATTATTATTATTATTATTATTATTATTATTATTATTATTATTATTATTATTATTATTATTATTATTATTATTATTATTATTATTATTATTATTATTATTATTATTATTATTATCAACGGTTAACGCCAAGTAGGCTCGCGGGATTGACCCGGCCTCTTGTCTCCCATGGGACGATTGGCGTGCTTGCGCGGCTGTAAGCCACCAAGCGTGTCAAGTTGTCTAATAACATCGAAATTATCTACACAAGCAACCCAAGTGGGTCTAGAGCTGCTGGGGAATGTTTAATTCCCGGCCAAGTGTGCGCAGATGCACAATACAAAGTATATCTGGCCGCGGCTACAGAATGTACGACCGCATTTAGGCGGGGCTTAGCCCGTGCAACGGCTTTCCATTCCTGATGTTCTGTGTGTCCGGGTCACCTGACACAGAGATGTGGATCACGCCATAGAGCGAGGCTGTGGTTCCTTATTATGTAATTTAAATTAGTGCATTTTAGCTTTTGTAGGAGTCGAGGCTGGCAAATGAAAAACACCAACTTACATCAGACTAATAGACTCAATTGGTATTCTGTGATACCAATTACAGGTGTGCTTAGAGTCCAAAGTCTACCGTAGGTTCACGAAGGCACAGTTCCCTGTAACTAGCATTGGCTAATGCAGGCCCTCTTTTTAATGGTGACTAGGAAAGACGAGGAATGACGCTCTTTAAGCGGATCCTAGTGCTAGACCGGAATAGGTCAGAGGAAGCTTCTAGAAAGTCTCAAAAGAAACATGCGGGCAGCAACCTTTGTGCACGGACTTCACACGGTCTATAGCGAAGGAAGAGAAGAGAATTCATTGGAAGGATATTCCACGAAATTTATTGTAGGACTACAAAGTCTTCCATGTAACCCATAAATGTAATATTTAGGAGAAAACTGTTGCTGGAGCTCCATCCTGACCAGCGAAAAATCGTTTGTTTAATTATTGCAGTATAGATAATTATTCATCTAACAATAGATATACGCTCCATAAATGAATTATAAACTACATGAACCGCGGCATCTGCGTTACTACTGGTATTTCACCGGTTAGTTTTGCAGCAATCGAATTTTTATGTTACGGGTCTATGATTTCCCGAGGATACACAAGTCATCTCAGACGCGCCCTTGGGACATGGAGTAGAAATGATAAGTGATGAGCATTAAGGACATGAATCTAAATAAAATATATCTACATCTTGAAGTCACTTCCCACAAGTTACTGAGCAAGTAGTTATTGCTTTAGGACAAGTCATGACTGGTGTGGTATCTTATACAATACCGTCTGCACTGGACTGATACGGTCTGGACTAAATTCTTTTCCATAAAACATTGTGATGAACTATAAGCGATCGGAATAGAACACGTCGAACACATGTCACGGGTTACCGTTTATTTCTCCGATGAATAACTATTCATCGGAGAAATGAAGTAAATATTATTTTTAATAGCTATTAGGATAACCATAATATGACTTAGAATGCCTGATTGTGCAGTGGTACACATACCGGGCCATTCTCCAAATTAGAGCCTATATTACTTGGATACATGCCCCTCCTAAAATAGGAGAAATTTGGTCCTTCTCCTCAGTAGAACCGTCAAACCATTTTTTTCGCGGTGAAAATTTATAAGCAGAGAGACGTAAACAAGTTCAACTAACCTCAGGCATTTCGCGTTTTTCACCTGTGGTGGGTACACATGGAAGCGGTTACATTTCGTAAGGCGTTATTCTCAGTGGTATCTGCAAACGAAAACTGGGTATGAGGGTTCAACAGTCAAACTGTATTTTTCTGCGAAATATATATGTCTTCCGTAATAGCCTCAGACTGCATATTCAAATATAATCTAGAATAAAAAATGAAGAAGAATGTATACAATTTCAAAGACGCACACAATTTTACTTCTGTTTAGGCACACCCTGGGAGGTATCTACAATCTGCATCCATTACTAGCCGTAAATGGCTAGTCTCTGATCTAGCTACTAATTAATGTAGATCTCTTAGCAACAACTGAGGAACTCTACACTGAAAAGTCAGCTTTTCTACGGAGGGATTTGGTTATGGCCTGAAGGTCAATAGCTTGCTAACACTTTTTTCACGTCAAGGTACAGGAGGAATACCACGATTCTTTCTACGCGGCCAACGTTTGGGTGTTGGGGAAGGCATAGGATAAGACTTACTACCTGAGGAATAGAAGTCTCTGGCCTGTAGACAGAGAGGACCTACATGTCTGTTGATAGTCATAGACTCGAATGGACAATAATTCAAAAAAAAAACAAAAAAAACGTTTGGGTGTTGTTTTATCCAGGATTTGCTAGCAAACTTTACATTTGTTATTAATTTGATTTCGAAAACAACCCAATCAAATCTGGCCACTGAATTCGAAGATTTGCAAATGACATGTCACAACGAACCACAAGGATGAATGCCTCAAAATTGTATGATAATTCTGGATGTTGTACTGCTCCGAAAAGAAAAATAGTGTCCGAGACAATTTAGTCAAGCGCGAATCCAAATATTTTGCGAGGACCCACTCAAACATATTATAGATCATTCTTCGGCCACTCTTAATATATCAACCTAAAAACAGAGAGTATGGATCTAATTAACCTTCATTCGCCTCTGTGTTCGCAGGTCGGTACGTATTTACCGCTTGACAATCTGATTATGATGGCCCGGATGGTCCAGTGGTACACTGTCCGGGCCGCTATCCAAAGTAGAGTCGGGGTAGCTCAGACACATGCTCCACTTGAGACAGGGGAAAATTGGTTCGAACCCAGCAAACCGTTACACCACTTCTCTAGCACTGACATTGTATTCGTGCGATGACGAAAGCAAACTCAGATAACCATAGGTTTTTCTCGCTTTTCCCTGTTGTCGATGTTAGCGGAAGAGGGGACATGTCGTAAGGCGTTATTCTCGTAGTGGTTGTTACGGGATAACCCCGTGAGACTTGACCTGGCTGCGCCAGAACATTAATGCACTTACTCTCATGATAGGGTATTGTTCGTTGATCCGCTTCTTATAGGGTACAGGGGTTAAAGCGGGGATAAAGTGGAGATAAAGTGGTGATATTCCAGGTTACCTCACGATAGATCCACAGTATCCCTGTTAGCTTCAAATTTTAAAATCTTATGGCCTAAGGCATAAGAGATATGCATCTGTATATGAAGTCCAACGCCCACCTTCATGCCTGCACCTTTCTTCATTCGCGCACACCTGAGGTCGTTTCGTTTAAATCATTGTCAGCTATTTACTATTATTTTGCTCAACGGCATACTTTTATTTCATTCATCTATCTAATTTTTACTTCATGTGAGTGCATCTGAACCTTAAGTCAACTACTTTAGAAGATTTTAATTTACTGTACTAGATTGCCGCAAAGATGGATTCACCTCAACAACCTTCTCCATCATCAGCATCTCCTACTTATGCAAAACGCCTAACACAAACTCAACGTATTCAAGTAAGTCTGAAATCTACAAATTGATAAGGTTAAGAGAGTAACATGTGCAGGTTAGAACCTTGGCCAGTGAGGGACACAGTTACGTCAAAATCTCTCAACGCCTTGGGATTACATGGCGACAGGTACAATACACCATGAGCGTTGAAAATACCGAGCCTCAGTACTCCAGTGGTAGGCCACCTATTCTAAGTAGTTCCCAGGTCGATGAAATAGAATTTTTCGTCTGTTTATCATCGGAAAATCGTCGGATGTCATTTTTCCAACTTGCACATTTTATATTTCGGCACTTTGGTGTGAGCGAGAATGTGATCCGACGTGAACTGGCAAAGAGGGGATATGCACGCAGGATTGCACGATTAAAACCTCCTATCTCTTCAGTCAACAAACTGAAGAGATATGAGTTTGCCAGAATACATCTCCACTGGCGGAAGGAACATTGGATGAGAGTCCTCTGGTCCGACGAGACTTGGGCTATGAATGGTCGGCAAAGTGATCGTTGGGTCACAAGAAAGGTCAGTAGTCCCTTAAAGGCTCCTAAGATTTAGAGTTCCCTTGAGCTAAGTTTAAGTCAAAGATTGGGGAAGAGTACGAAGATACCTGTGTCCTAGCCAAGACGCGGAGGAGAGTTGGGTGGATGTTCTGGGGATCTTTCTTTGGACGACAGAAGGGGCCTTGCCTGATTTGGGAGAAGGAGTGGGGCCATATCACTGCGGCCAGTTACTGCGAGAGGATAGTGCCTCTCATAGAGAGTGCGGTCTTTCGGGAACCAGGACTAGATGTGATGCAGGACAACGCCCCTCCTCACAAGTCGAGGCAAACTATGCGTGAGTTTGAAAGGAGGAATATTTCTCTAATGGAGTGGCCGCCATATTCTCCTGATTTAAATCCGATAGAAACTTTGTGGAGTTATATGAAAGCGTACATGGAGCGTCTTTATCCAGCGTTGGATCAAGGGGGGCAGCGGAGTCAAGGGCATCTTCGTCAACTAGTGAACGAGGCGTGGGATCTGGGGTTTAATGGGGATGACTTGGAGAAACTGATAGATTCGATGCCCCGAAGAATCAGAGCCGTTTACGAAGCTGAAGGCGGATATGTAAATTATTAGCTAGATAGAAGTATAATTTATTTATGAAATGTATTAATGAATTAAAAAGTGAATAGAGGGCTATAATGGACCAAAAAAGCAAAACCACCGAATATTTCGTTGTGAAATTTTTGCCATACAAATTTAAAGTTTAGGTGGGGAGATCTACTTATCGTCATGCTAATTCAAGTTAGTAAAAGCCTATATACCCTGTAAAAGTCGAATTTTAGCGCCTATACACGATTAATACCGTAGTATCAGAGTATACAGTAGAACCCCTCTTAGCTAATAGTGGGTCCCGATATAATTACTGAAGAGATTCATAGAAATTTTACCGTTTATATTTGCAATACTTACCCCTGCGCGCAAAATGGTCTGTAAGGGTAAGTGTTGCAAATATAAAAGTCCAAGTTACGATGAATCTTTTCAACATTTATACCGGGACCCACTATTAGCTAAGAGGGGTTCTACTGTACTGCAAAACTTAGGCCATCGCTTAGAATGTTATACAGGCTCAAGTATACTTAAGGATTACGGCGATTTAAAGCTTTATTTTGGACTACGTTCATGGATGGACAGGTATGCTATACGGGGCTTTACTACCTTCTCCCAGGTTGCAAACCGAAGGCATCGCATAGGCTACGCTCTAGTACCTCTTCAACATGTTGAGATTCTTCCCTTTTTTAGGCGTCAAATGTCCTGACAATTACTTCGGAGTTTCGGGGGACGAAGACGGCGTTTCTACCTGTACGTGGTGTCCCCTACGAACCTGTAGTTTATCTTCAGAGCCAACAGAAATACGCATTACTTGGTCACGGAGGAAAAGTCTTCCAAACGAGTTTCCGGGGCGTACCCAGCTCCCGTTATGGTGGTGATGGATCAGACTAAGTTGGCCCTTTGTACCGAGATAAATTCTCACTGTTTACGGATATTCTGGCATGATACTGTCTCCCGAGGAAAGAGCACCGCTGCCTGAGCGCTGGTGGTGTTGGTGTAAGGAGGATATCTGGACTATGGGATATTAGGGAGATACAGATGAGGATGTGCACCTCATGTGGCTCTAGTGTCTAGGCCTCGCCTGGCTGGTGTTGCAGGTTTTTTGAGACTTTTTCCCGCGTATCGGTTTCCATGGCAGCTCTTTTTCAATTTTTTTTTGAACAGAAGGATCCGTAGAAAAGGTGGTTGAATTCTACGGGTAATTGCTGAGCTAAATGGCTACCCGTCTTGGGTCAATCTATCAATGATTTTAGGTTCGAGGTAAAGCGGGATAGGAGCACTGTAAAAGGTGTGGCCTGGGTCAGAAAGAAGTCCTAGTGTTATAATAGTCTTGGACTCTACATAGCACGAATAAACAAAACTACTACTTCGGAGTTTCATTACCATCGCTCTACAATAAATGGAGTATGTGAGTCGCATTATATATGTAATATTGGTAATTACAGTGAGCACCCTGACACGGACCTGATGTTCAATTTCAACTCTGAATAGCCAATATCTCCACAAATTTTAATAACACCACCCTCAGCATTCAAGGCGCATAGTGATAGCGGAAATGACACGAATAATTGATTGCCTGACAGCATCGACTATTTGTGTTTCTCACTGAGGTCTCATCGTAACGGAATGAGTGCCAGGTCTTTAATCATCCATGTTCATTCGTAAAAAAGATTGTGGTTGTAGCGATGCGTCAGAATATACTTTTAGCCCTGTCAATATCGCGCACGGTCCTCTGTACGCAACGATGGTCGCTCTCGTGGATGTTGCTCGTTAGATGTGCATGTAACTTGCGGACTACAGTACACTCTCGCTATAACAATGTGGGGCAAGACTTAAACAAGGCCCCCTATTGGAGGATTTAATTGAATTAGCAAATAAGAGTCGTTTTTTAAGTCTTGCCCCACATTTTATAGCGAGAGTGTACTGTATAATTTTCTTCGTATCAACACGACTCCATACACCATCTTCAGATCTGATGCGCTGACCACAGTAGAAACTGTCCAAACCTATCGTGGGTCCCTGTATAATTAATGAAAAGATTTATTACAATTTAACTGTTTATATTTGCATTACTTACCCCTGCACGCAAAATGACGTGTAATGGTAATTGTTGCAAAAGTAAGCACCAAGAATCCCATATTTCTGAACAATAGTTAAACCCGGGACCAATTATGGGTTTAGAGAGGTTGTGCTGTATGTGAATCGCATCACGAATAAGGCACTTGTTACCATGGTTAGAGAAATGCGTGTGGATGAAAGCAGATGTGGGACCTTGCTTCATAAGTTACATGTGGACCACATTCGAAGGATGTAGGGAAATAGACCACCGTTCGGTACCTAACAATATAGTTCTCTCCCGACGGTGCTTCTCTCAATTTTATCTTTCTACAATCATTTGATTACAAGAAATCCCCACAAAATAAAGCATCATGTTCGTCTTGACACTGTCCAAAGACCTGACATCGTGTGTTCCCATTTGGTAACTGATTTCGTATCAAGACGCTAGATACCTTTCAACTACTTGGTATGGCGTCGGACAGGGTTGGGCAGTGCAGTGATACATCGACCGGGCCATTCTCCCAAGTCGGGTCTGGGTGGCTTGGACACATGCCCCACTTGAGACAGGGAGAACTGGTTCAAATCCTGCAAGACCCCCAAACCACAATCTCTCGCAGCGATAACGTTATGCTAGAATGGTGAAGGTGTTCTTGGATAACCACGGATTTTCTCTGTGAGGGGTATTCACGGACGGGGTGGCATATCGTCAGGCGTCATCCTCGTAGTGGTATGTGCAAATGAAATCCAGCTGCAGTGTCCCAGCCCTCGAGGCTGTTAGTAGCTGACGCTAATTTTGTAAGTTGCAATTAAATTGCGTATGTTGATGGTGTACATAATTAACATCGGTAAGTGACAATCTTTAGAGCTGAGATACTGTATACGTATTCCATACGTCAAAAACTGTGTCATTCTAAGGAAAAAGACATATCTTCCAAAAATACCTGTACCGGTCCTCCAGACGCCAAATCAGGTGAATTGAAACCCCGATAAATAGAAACATCAGAATGGATTCAGTCGGGGAAAAAGTGTACGCTATGACGAAGGATTCACGATCAGTGTTTTGTGATGTTTTTTCCTTTCCTTTTCCATAGATACCTCCATACTCCCCAACACCCCTCCCTACGAACTAGTCCTAGCACGTATTGATGTACTGATCGGTATCGTGATGTACCATCCCGCGCAAGCTTCTTCCGACATCGAGTGCGAGGATGAAAGCATCTCCTGCACCGGAACAGGGATCGCGATCAAAATCCTGACGACCATCATAGACTCGACAAGTTTGTCATGCGATGTAGAACTACCCGTATGCGAGGGGAACCGAAATCCGTCGCGATACGCGTCTCTCCTCCCGGCGAATGGGTACGGGTAGGGAACAATGCCAGCGGTAACAGCAAAGGCCCAACGTGACGTTGGCAAATGCAACCTCTGAAGTGAGTGCTCGAATTTCATTGTCAGATCTCCTACGTACCTGATCATCGATACAACGAGGACGTCGTCAGAAAGTAGTACCAGACTCTCGTGAACTGAACCCCCCACAATGGAAACCTCTCGTCATTCCCTGAGCCATGAGAGACATGTACCGGCATGAAGATATTCATTCTAACGGCCTTGCATGTGAACTCTGCATTTCACGGGTATCCTAGGCTTCAGCCCTGTGAATACTTCCAAGGACCATAAGTGTGGTAACACATCTCGACGACCGGCAGACAACATGTCCCCTCACAGCGACGCAGAGGGCCCTCGCTAACCTTACACGCTAAGCCAGACTAGGTCTAGCGAATATATAGGGATGACGTCATGAGTGACGACGCTCCACGTACAGGATACCAGAGTCAATTAGTTTTACTTGCATGTAGTATTGCGGCCCTAAAAATTGTTACTAATTAGATCAAATTAGCGCTATATAGTAACAATGTTTAGGGCTGCAATACTACATGCAAGTGAAGCTAGTTACCCGATAGCCTGTACACATGCGCTCCGGTACAAGGATGTGCTGGTACAAGCCCGTTGTCGCACGCGGCGCAAGCAAGCGAGGATAGGATGCGAAAGACTAATGCCAAAGGGGTATAATCTACCGGAGTTACGGATGTAGGGAAAAATGGTTAAAAACACAAAATGTATTTAAACCTTTTGTCATAGCCATTAGGCTGAATACAACAGGGGTTTAAAAAAAAAAGAAACGAGGACAGAAACCGACACCAATACCGACACCAATACCGACACCAATACCGACGCCGATAAGATCTACGTGTGGCGTGCAAGGTCTATGCCAACCGGATCTCGCGTGCGTTTCAGCAAGAGCAGTCGTTCGTGAAGGCGGTGTGATCTCGTACAATGCTCAGGAGCCTATCTTTACTGATTCAACCCGTCGGCGAGTACTATGTAGAGCTCCAATGCGAGGCAGACAGTCGATGGACGTGATGGCTATTAGAGTCACGGGCGAGAGGGTAGTTTCATAGCGAAAAGCTGCATCCTCAGCAATTCAGGGGACCAAACGCAGTGGCACACGAATTAGTAGCCTCAGGTACATGTAAGAGGTAGGGAAAAGGTGAACTTTATCCATCGTGTCGTCATCCTACGCTGAAAGGGCAGAGACTTTGATGAAATGGACTATAAAAAATAGTCCACATCGACAATACGTTTAAGCCAGCGAGTTCGGCACAGCACTGAGATAAAGCTGACATTCGTGTACTGGGCATGAGGGTGCGGAGGGTCCGTGTCGGATGGAGTATTCTAGCGGCGTTTGAAGTTGGTAACGGACGACACGAGTGAAGATTTTCTCCCGTACATGCATACGCAAATTTTGGAATACCTTGTGTCACGGTAAATAACTTATGAATTTTTACGAAGATCTTTTTTTTTTAGTGGTATTTATTCGTGCTATGTAGAGTCCAAGACTATTATAACACTAGGGCTACTTTCTGACCCAGGACACACCTTTTACAGTGCTCCTATCCCGCTTTACCTCGAACCTAAGATCATTGATACATTGACCCAAGACGGGTAGCCATTTAGCTCAGCAATTACCCGTAGAATTCAACCACCTTTTCTACGGATCCTTCTGTTCAAAAAAAAATTGAAAAAGAGCTGCCATGGAAACCGGTACGCGGGAAAAAGTCTCAAAAAACCTGCAACACCAGCCAGGCGAGGCCTAGACACTAGAGCCACATGAGGTGCACATCCTCATCTGTATCTCCCTAATATCCCATAGTCCAGATATCCTCCTTACACCAACACCACCAGCGCTCAGGCAGCGGTGCTCTTTCCTCGGGAGACAGTATCATGCCAGAATATCCGTAAACAGTGAGAATTTATCTCGGTACATAGGGCCAACTTAGTCTAATCCATCACCACCATAACGGGAGCTGGGTACGCCCCGGAAACTCGTTTGGAAGACTTTTCCTCCGTGACCAAGTAATGCGTATTTCTGTTGGCTCTGAAGATAAACTCCAGGTTCGTAGGGGACACCACGTACAGGTAGAAACGCCGTCTTCGTCCCCCTTTCACAAAGACATGTCCACACTCTCATCGCATCGCGTGTGACAGACACCGTCTCTCCGCATCAGATCTCAGCGGAATCACATCACTAGCTGTGTCATTGAGGACAAGGTTTGTGTAGTGAAAGAACATTCGCCACAGCAGTGGTACAATGGTCGGTACACGAAGACCTCAAACGCACATCACATCTTTCGCATGCTGACAAACATGCTACGGACGGCTGAAACTGCCCTGGAACAGCGATCAGGGCAAACATGACACAACGGACCAAAAGCCCGCGACACTCGCCGTCGAACCCTCGTATCCGACCTACGATCCATCCCTCTCACCCGATGCACCAGCAATGATGTAACCCATTTGCAACGTCGCCCTCACCCTCGCCGTTGTCGTCGTTTTATCAAGCCCATTGTCGACGAGTGACACCTCATGAAGACACAAAAGCACAGACCAGTCACATCCGGCTGAGACACGCGTCCAACCAACGCGCGCATCGACCCACATGAAAGCGTCTGCCGATCCGTCGCCAGAGCAACACACAATCAGCGACGCGGGGCCCGATCGACGTTATTTCCCGCCGACCGCCACACGTGCATTACGCAGCAAGCCCCTCCGTGGATGCACGGGCATAGACACCCCCCGGCTGTGCGCGCACTTTCCGACGCGGGAACGCGCAGCGCGAGGCCCGACCGGGCGGATGCAGTACAAATCCGTGCTGCATCATCGGCATGGTCGTCGCAGGGTGAAACGGCACGCGCAGGGCTGAAACCTGTTCGCCTGACGCTGGCCACGTCACCCTTTACTCCACACCCGCACCCGCACATTACATGTTGCGCGCGCCCCGCGCTGTCGCGTGTGAGGTTTCAGCACTCTCATGGGCGACTCGGGTGTGGATTGCGGGCCCGCCATCGCATGGGAATCTTCCCTCACTCAGTCGTCTCGTCGGCGAGGTGTGCGCGCGGATACGCTCTAGCATGACGGCGATGACGGGATTTACATGCTGCATTCGCCCCAATAGACCGGCTCGCCGTCGAACACTCGCACGCTGACGTCTCGTTTCTCGAGGGCTGTCATCGAGGTGCTTGGACGACGCGGTATCCATGTCGGCACGTCTCGCGCGGAAGAGCGGGAGGCAAATATCTAGAGAGACGTTCGACGCTATCGTTGACGGCTGACGTTTTCAACAGCTGCACTGGTTTGTTCAATGACTTCATCGCGGCTTCTGGTGCTCGCGCCCTCCGACCCTAACCGGCCCCACACCTTCTCTAAACCATGCGCGCGCGAGGTACAGCCACCTCCGATTCATTTAACTTGAGACCGCAGTCGTTCATGGGTAGAGCGTTATCCTTCCTCACTTCTTCACACTCTTGCACAGTGCTCAGGGCTCTCCTATCTTTCGCTCGAGAATTCGGGTTCATGGTCAGTTGTTTCTAGAATTAGCTCAAGCGCTTCCATCATGATGCCAAGGTTAGAAACCCTGCTTCCCATTCTAGATATCGCTCGCTAAAACTTGGATGTTCTCGTACAAGATGCAAATCTTTGTTGCCGAGTCATCAGGTCTACGCGAGCAGATCATCATTGTCATTCTTTAGTGTGATGAAGAGCAATCTTTGTGACTGGCTCAGGTATACGTTTGTCCATCGTCATAGCTCTGTGCGGATCATCATCGGCTTTGGTTAAAAAATTTAGAATGCAGGATACGAAAGTAATGATGTAGCTGAGCTGTAGAATATCGATTCTTTACTCGATATATACTATAGATGACTACTCACTCTTGCTATCCTCAACCACCTCCTAGTGTCTATAGTTTAAATCTAGGAGCTCAATCACGATATCACTAGTTATCCAAGGCGTAACCCACAAATCTCCAGTCACTGATAGCAAAATGATCAGACAACAAAAAAGATTTAACGAGAGTTTGAGAAAATTTTATGCAAAGAAAGAGTGACTGATTAGGAATTTACAAATATTAGACCAGATATGAAGAAACTAAAACACTTTTAATTTTCCTTCAATTGACAAACACATGTCGAGGGTCCACCATTTTTTGATAATTAATACACCTGACCGGCCCTAGCATTACTCTGAATAGTTTTTGGGGGGTCCTGCAGGATTGCAATCAAAAGATTCAGACGTTCCAAAACTTTTAAGAGGGGTTGTAACTGTCCGGCAGCTATATAGGTATGTTCGAAATAAAATTCAAGTAGAAGTGACTTGGTGCATGTCAGGCTGTTGGAAACTTGAACACCTTACGCCGCCGCTACCATTTTATGGTGTATAGAAAGGAACTTTCACAATAGATAATATTGGAAAACGTTGGAGTGTCGTGCCTATGTGAGACAAATGTGAACATTATGGCGTTAATAAGTATCCTAATGAGCGTCTTCATCTTTTCCAGGCCAGCAAATCTGTTTGAGTAGAAGAGCTTTGATGTGACAGACCACAATGACAAACCAGAGTCCCGAAACAATCACGGCCATGCCAGTCCCAACGCCAATAATAGCCGCAGAATTCAAGCGCTCGCCAATCTTGATCGTGGCAATGCAGAATCCAACATTTGGGAAGACGTACGCATACCAGTTGAGATGGAAATCGTTACGAGGGAGAGCCTCGATTGTGGCGATAAGGGCTATAGCTAAGAACCAAAAGGAAAGGACCCAAAGGAAAATTGCGGAAACGAGTGCGAGGAGAAGAAGCATGGGGCCTAATAAAGCGGAATCTATGCCCTGGAGTCCAATGTCGGTCTGAAGAACCAATCGAGTCACGTTTTGGGCCATTCCAATGAGAGATAATGCAGTGAATGCGGGAGGTCCAACCGCAATAAACATTGCTGGACGCGACATGTCCTTGGGGAGACCACTGGTCAAGAGACGTCCAAAGTAAAGACTGTACATAAACATAGCCACCATCATTCCTAAACCCTGATATGAAAGACCGGCGACTAACATGGGTAGAGCTTGCGAAGCCGGGAGAAGTCGGGTAATTGCTGAAGCTAGGGTACCAACAAGCATAGGTGGGAAAATCGGCAAGACCCAACCAGGAAGAACATTAGTGAGGACAAGTTGTGGATGAGTGAAGAGCAGGTTATAGTAGAATATAGAGTGTAATGTGACACAGAAAGTATAAATCCAGAAAGAATAGTATAAGACGGTGAGAAGCCATGGACCAGTGTTTGGTACACCATATGCAGTGCTGTTGGTCATCATTGTGGCAAAACTGAGCCAAAAAGTGGCGGAGAAGAAGCCCTCGTGGGGGTTTACAAAGGCATGGTAAAAAGTCCCCTTGTGGATGATAAATCGAGAAATCATTAAGGCTGTTATGGTGAGAAATAGTATGATATTAGAGACGAAGAGAACTGTCCCTAGTTGAGTGAGACCGGGAAAGCGATTTGGGATCACAGAGAGTAAAAAGGCTACACCACCAGTCGACATTGTCGACGCATACCATGCGAACGTGAAATGCTTTAGCCGATCTTTAAAAGACAGACTGTCTCGCTGGTTGTCATGCATGGGCAGCTTTTCGTCATGGTCATCTCCATTATCTGATGCCGTATCTCTCGAGGAGAATTGCTCTTCAATATCTTTATCTCGGGGATTCATCTTTGGATATGCTTTCAGATCATCGTCGTCGTATGCGTTCTCGGCGGAATAGCGGTTGATAAAACTCATCTTGGCAATTGGTTCGAGGGAAATCGGTAGCGAAAGTGTCAGACCAGATAAAGATCGGGTTTTAACGTCTAATTTTGTGCGAAAGGATATTCCAATTGAGAAAATTCGTCAGATCACAGAAGCTGCGACTTTAGCGGAAGCAAGTCTAGCTTGTTGAACTGAATTTTCGTATTCTTGAATGTTTCGACGATGGCTGGGGATAGGTAGACGAGACAATCACAAGCTCTCAGCTTGGATGGTTGCTGTCGGAGCGGAATGCCAGTGTGGACAGCGATGAATGGGTGAAGGTCGGAGAGAGAAAGAGTCTATATGAAGAAAAAAGAGAAGATCGTTGACAGACGAAAGACGTATGACTTTTTCTGCGAGATGTGTGCGAATAAATATATAAACATGAGAAGTTTGTCCTTGAATTAGATGTAAAGTCAAAGATGAACATCTAACAATGACCACGTAGAATTTGGGTTTGAACGAGTGCCCACAAGGATGTTATGGAGATGGAACAATTTTAATTAACAAAGATGAAAAGTCCACTTTCTATTTTAAGGGCCTTTTTTTTAGTCCATCAACAGTTATGAGACAGAATATACGGGCAGATTGATGAGATTGTGGATCAAATTTTATTAATCGTATCAGACCCTAAAGGGGTAGTAGTTGATTGTTAATATTTCCCTGGAGAATTAAAATACATCATTATTGTGGCGTCAGGGGAGCCCAAACAGTAAAGATTAAGGCGATCGAGGGGAACTTTTTATGGACAGGGTGTCTTTATGTATATGATAAATAAACAATCACCTATACCTCAATATAAACATGAGGCCGAACTTTAAAAGACTGGTTTCAATTGCCTGCAGAGCAAAGTTTTTGTCAAGAGGAATCTATCTCTACATGGATCCTTCTCGTCGGTTCCTTTTTCCACAGCCAAATATCTTGATCGTCAAGCTCCAAAAGTTGCGTGCTGTTCACTCCTCTGAAGAAGAGATAGTCGCGTCCAAAATGTACGAGTAAGAGTGATTGTTTCTAAATAAAGTTCTTTTAAATTATGAGTCTCCAGTTCGACAGACCATCAGCAGCGGAAGTGACAGCCGTAGGACGTGTGAGAGGAACATTATTTGTGCCGATTTCTTAGGGTTCGTCTGTTTGGTCTTTGTAAATAGGGCCGTCTGGTGGATGAAGATAGGACGTGTGCCCTGCGAATTGGTCCGCGCATATCTTGAATATGTGCCGCCAAAATGTCCTGCACAATGTACAATGCACGGTGCACAATGCATTCTTTGATCGTCGACGCTCAATACATATACTATCTTGTTCACTCAATGATAACGTTATGCGACGTAGTATTATTTATCATCGAGTAGCTATAAATAGCTATTCAGCACATCTGGGAATCCCTGTAAACGATCCAATGTGATTAATCAAACTACGCATTTGTCTTCTTGGCTGTCGAGACAGTCTCTGAACTAGGAGGGCAAGACAATTTAATCCCGTTTTCAGTTGGTAGGAATTCATCTAGTCTATCCTTTCTCTAACAACATGCAACATGTACATGATTCAACAATACCATCATAATCGAGTGCCAGGACGCGGAGGCAAATTTTTGCCCCGTCGTTCTTCTCAGGGGCTCAGGAAATTAAATGTGCAAGCATTCGGCATGAGAGGCTGCATAAGACCTATTGTTTAACCCCTATTGGTCAAGATATCCCGTACCCCACGAAAAAGTGCCAAGAGTGTCGCGACCATCAGCATGTTGTAATTATCACGCCGTACAGTAGAGCCCCTCTTAGCTAATAATGGGTCACGGTATAAATGTTGAAAAGATTCATTGTAACTTGGACTTTTATATTTGCAACACTTACCCTTACAGGTCATTTTTGTGTGCAGGTGTAAGTATTGCAAATATAAACGGCAAAATTTCTATGAATCTCTCCAGTAATTATATCGGGACCCACTATTAGCTAAGAGGGGTTCTACTGTATGTGAAAATCCGCCTCACGCTTGGCTGTCCCGCCCCACCCCCGCTCCACTCATGATTTTACCCGTCCCGCCTAAGATGTGCTGCTTCAACCCTCTGATGTGGATCGATGGATTCAACGACCAGGCTCGAAAGGTACAGAGGTCAACTAGTCGAGTTAAATCCTGTTCGATTTTGAAGGACTCTTCTGTAAATCTGTCTGTTGAATACGTAATTTGGACCAAGAATAGGATGCTTAAACCACTATCAGACTTAGATGAAACCCCTCGGCGATTCACGTATCATACAAGCAGAGTGAAAGTTGGGATGAGAAAAAACAGCTCAATCACATACATGGAATATTCATTAACTTTACCCCTCTATTTTTAGAGGTCTAGCTAGAGAATTCCGTACAAGAACCACCAACTTCATTTCGCCCTTCCCGATGAGTCACCATGTTCACATTGAAACGGAAAGCTAAATAAACATGATCGGAGCTTCTTTCGAGTGGAGGATGAGTGAAGCTTAAGTCATGATAGACCGTAGCTTGGGTAAACTTTAGGCGGACCTATCTCCAACATCTTCGTTCCATCTATCCTTTTGCACCCGGGTTGCAAAAATATCATACCAAGAGAACACGGAAGTTGAGACACACATCAGCACACTGAATTTGAGCTGAAGCGTTTCTACTCCTTTGCGAAGGGTCTGGAACAACAAATTATCCGTCACCTCCCATCCCATCTCATACATCCATCCGCTGGACTTCCCGCATCTCACCATCTAAACATCTCGAGAGAGATGTTGCCTAGTTGGCTAGATTTTTACCACGTGGTCTATCCCTAGAGACATGTGGTATATGTCGGACGATAACAACGAACTGATTATCAGTCATATTGAAATCCATCGCACGTTTCTTCTCGTGCGGGTCCTTTCCGTCCACATCCAGATCACAACTTTATCTCTGCAAGATATCTCGTCGCTCCAAGTAAATGAGAACTCCGATCGTCGACCAATTAGACCCGGATCCCTAGGTATGCTTCCCATGAGAAATCCAAGAATATTCAAAGCATGAGGCTGGTGTCTAATCCTAGATTCATCACCATATACTCGGCATTCCAGATCCTTGATTCATACCATGGCAATATGTGAACTTTATCTCCCAGCTTCTGACTTCAGATTAGTTGTCTTATACCGATTAATTTATCGCAGAGTTTAGAAGTTACCAATGTTAGAAATTTGCGGGCCACAGCTTTCCTCACGAAAATGTTCAATTGTGGAGCTAAGCGTATACAGTAGAGCCCCTCTTAGCTAATAGTGGGTCCCGGTATAATTACTGAAGAGATTCATTGAAATTTTACCGTTTATATTTGCAACACTTACCCTTACAGGTCATTTTTGCGTGCAGGGGTAGGTATTGCAAATATAAACGGTAAAATTTCTATGAATCTCTTCAGTAATTATGCCGGGACCCACTATTAGCTAAGAGGGGCTCTACTGTATAACGTTACCAGTAGAGATGAATACAGATCTGAGTTTTATGTCCTGGTACTAGGATAAGTCAAACAGACGAACCGATCACAGAGATCCAGAGATTAAGAATCAGGTGTAGAACAGAATTGCGAGTCATCGAAACGGAAGGAGATAACACCAGATTTTTTTTTAAAAAACTCATAAAGTATTTAGCCTAATACAGTAGAGCCCCTCTTAGCCAATAGTGGGTCCCGGTATAGTTACTGAAGAGATTCATAGAAATTTTACCGTTTATACTTGCAATACTTATCCCTGCATGTAAAATGGTCTGTAAGGGTAAGTGTTGCAAATATAAGAGTACAAGTTACAATGAATCTTTTCAACATTTATACCGGGACCCACTATCGAGTTAGAGAGGTTCTACTGTAGTGGTACTCCATTTTACAACACTTACCACTACAGGCCATCTTGCGTGCATGAGTATTGCAAATATAAAAGCTGAAATTACAATACAGTAAATTCTCTAACACGATAGTGGGTCCCGGTATAAGTGTTGAAAATATTCATTGAAATTCATCCATTTATATTTGCAATACTTACCCCTACACGCAAAATGACCTGTAAGGGTAAGTGTTGCAAATATAAAAGTGCAAGTTACAATGAATATTTTTAACACTTATTCCGGGACCCACTATCGTGTTAGAGAAGTATTACTGTAAATCTTTTCAATAATTATACCGAGATCCACAATAGGTTAACAGGGTATCAGGGGCAATCAGTTTTACTTGCATGCAGTATTGCAGCCCTTAACATTGCTACTAATTAGACAAATTTAGCGCTGTTTAGTAACAGTATTGAGGTCTGCAATACAGTAAAACTTCTGTAAGGCGATAGTGGATCCCGATTTAATTATTGAAAAGATTCATTTCAATTTTGACGTGTATATTTGCGATACTTATCCATGCAGGTAGATTTTCGAACAGGGATAAGTATTGCAAATATACACGGCAAAATTGAAAGGAATCTTTTCAATAATTAAATTGGGATCCACTATCGCCTTACAGAAGTTTTACTGTACTACATGCAAGTAAAACTACTCTCATGATAGGGTATTGTTCGTTGATCCGCTTCTTATAGGGTACAGGGGTTAAAGCGGGGATAAAGTGGAGATAAAGTGGTGATATTCCAGGTTACCTCACGATAGATCCACAGTATCCCTGTTAGCTTCAAATTTTAAAATCTTATGGCCTAAGGCATAAGAGATATGCATCTGTATATGAAGTCCAACGCCCACCTTCATGCCTGCACCTTTCTTCACTCGCGCACACCTGAGGTCGTTTCGTTTAAATCATTGTCAGCTATTTACTATTATTTTGCTCAACGGCATACTTTTATTTCATTCATCTATCTAATTTTTACTTCATGTGAGTGCATCTGAACCTTAAGTCAACTACTTTAGAAGATTTTAATTTACTGTACTAGATTGCCGCAAAGATGGATTCACCTCAACAACCTTCTCCATCATCAGCATCTCCTACTTATGCAAAACGCCTAACACAAACTCAACGTATTCAAGTAAGTCTGAAATGTACAAATTGATAAGGTTAAGAGAGTAACATGTGCAGGTTAGAACCTTGGCCAGTGAGGGACACAGTTACGTCAAAATCTCTCAACGCCTTGGGATTACATGGCGACAGGTACAATACACCATGAGCGTTGAAAATACCGAGCCTCAGTACTCCAGTGGTAGGCCACCTATTCTAAGTAGTTCCCAGGTCGATGAAATAGAATTTTTCGTCTGTTTATCATCGGAAAATCGTCGGATGTCATTTTTCCAACTTGCACATTTTATATTTCGGCACTTTGGTGTGAGCGAGAATGTGATCCGACGTGAACTGGGAATGTGGGGATATGCACGCAGGATTGCACGATTAAAACCTCCTATCTCTTCAGTCAACAAACTGAAGAGATATGAGTTTGCCAGAATACATCTCCACTGGCGGAAGGAACATTGGATGAGAGTCCTCTGGTCCGACGAGACTTGGGCTATGAATGGTCGGCAAAGTGATCGTTGGGTCACAAGAAAGGTCAGTAGTCCCTTAAAGGCTCCTAAGATTTAGAGTTCCCTTGAGCTAAGTTTAAGTCAAAGATTGGGGAAGAGTACGAAGATACCTGTGTCCTAGCCAAGACGCGGAGGAGAGTTGGGTGGATGTTCTGGGGATCTTTCTTTGGACGACAGAAGGGGCCTTGCCTGATTTGGGAGAAGGAGTGGGGCCATATCACTGCGGCCAGTTACTGCGAGAGGATAGTGCCTCTCATAGAGAGTGCGGTCTTTCGGGAACCAGGACTAGATGTGATGCAGGACAACGCCCCTCCTCACAAGTCGAGGCAAACTATGCGTGAGTTTGAAAGGAGGAATATTTCTCTAATGGAGTGGCCGCCATATTCTCCTGATTTAAATCCGATAGAAACTTTGTGGAGTTATATGAAAGCGTACATGGAGCGTCTTTATCCAGCGTTGGATCAAGGGGGGCAGCGGAGTCAAGGGCATCTTCGTCAACTAGTGAACGAGGCGTGGGATCTGGGGTTTAATGGGGATGACTTGGAGAAACTGATAGATTCGATGCCCCGAAGAATCAGAGCCGTTTACGAAGCTGAAGGCGGATATGTAAATTATTAGCTAGATAGAAGTATAATTTATTTATGAAATGTATTAATGAATTAAAAAGTGAATAGAGGGCTATAATGGACCAAAAAAGCAAAACCAACGAATATTTCGTTGTGAAATTTTTGCCATACAAATTTAAAGTTTAGGTGGGGAGATCTTCTTATCGTCATGCTAATTCAAGTTAGTAAAAGCCTATATACCCTGTAAAAGTCGAATTTTAGCGCCTATACACGATTAATACCGTAGTATCAGAGTAGGTATAGCGCAGAATTTTAACCGAGCTATAACCGCTCAATCGTTAACCTCCCGTACATACCCCACCACTAAGTAGAAATAATTTCAACAACGCCCTCCCAAGCTAAAGTCCTCTATGCCAACCTTGTCTAAAGTCTCTATGGTCTAGCATCTCTCCCATCTTTTCACACAGGCCTTAATATACTCACTGGATGTCCATAAGCAGTCACTCAAAATTGATGACCATCAATAATTTACCGTTAAAATGAGTTCTGGGAGACAGGGTCGTGAGTCGTGTGATAACTTTATCGGCCTTACCGAGGGGTGATGAGTTCCTCGGTGTAACCCAACATTGTTCTTAATATTAGTGTAAGTATTCTGCGTGATACACGCGTTCAAGAGATCTCCGCAGTCTTAGAGTTTCGATCAAAAGCAGCGCCATACCGCTCCGTATGACACACCTCAGTCAGGAAAATGCATCGCCACCGATGGAAATGGTTCAAAATTGACTTGGAGTGTATATTATACTTTCAGATTCATACAGGGCATCGCGGACAGATGTTTGGTCTTGTAGCCCTGTTACCTATGGCGATCGCTTCAGCTCCAAACAAAAATACAGTATCTCAGCCTTAAAATTTGTGACTCACGTTAAATTTGTACGTCATATAATACACTATGGTATGGGGAATTGAAGGTCCCTGTATTCCCCTTCAGTGATTATTTTTGTCTCAAATGCCAGGAAAATTTTTATGAAACTAGGGACAAAAATAATAACCAAAGGCGACTACATGGACCTTCGATTTCCCACACCATGGTGTACAGTA
This sequence comes from Podosphaera xanthii, assembly GCA_028751805.1. Taxonomy (NCBI): domain Eukaryota; kingdom Fungi; phylum Ascomycota; class Leotiomycetes; order Helotiales; family Erysiphaceae; genus Podosphaera; species Podosphaera xanthii. The sequence goes on from JAPWIX010000002.1 coordinate 168,719, forward strand.
GAATCCGTCAAAAACCCATAGTGGGTCCCGGGTTTAATTATCGTTAAGATTTATTGAATTGTTGGTACATACAGGGGGACAAGGGTAAATTAGCAGACCGAATTATCGACAGGGGTATCTTTTGCCAAAATAAGTAGGCGGTAAAGCCACGATGAAATTCTTTTTGCATGGTATCCCAGTACTCTTATATAATCTTTTTGGCAGGTCCCATCTTTGCATCTATGTCTCTGTGTTCGCTTCTCCCCGCTTAGCCCACAGACTTGCTTTCCGACATCGTCATCATTGTTTCTGATCGTCAAGAATAGGTCCAAATTCTTACTCGATCAGCACACTTAACACAAAAAAATCATTTGTAATTTACTTATCTTAGTAAGTCTAATGTTCGTTTGCTTGCTTTATTTATTACTTACAAATATCATGATAGGATGGATAAGACAATCTCCCCAACAGTCCGCAGACGCGCGCCCTTTCTCTCACGAGATCAAAGAATACAGGTGAGTATAAGACTTCAGCAACGATATGGATAATCTAATAAATTAATGTGACTTAGATACTCGCACTTCACAGAGCAGGAATCTCGAACAGGGAAATAGCAGATCAGTTAAGAGTAAACATCACACAAGCTCAGGGAGCAGTTCGATCTGGCCGCGTCTCCCCTCAACCTAGAACACGACGGCCGCCTTCCTTGAGCTCTACTCAGGTTGATGAACTGGAAGTCTTTGTTTGTTTTTGTAGAGAAACATGACAGATGTCGTTTCTCGAACTAGCACTCCACTTTCGTCGGTGGGGCGTTAGGGAATTTGCGATCCGGAATGCGTTGCGCAAGAGAGGATACGAAAGACGTCTACCCAAGAAATGTCCCCCCCTCGCCGAAAACCATCGCTCGGTACGTATTTCTTGGGCAGAGCAACACCTAAGCTGGCGTCAAGAACGGTCCCAGGTTCTTTGGAGTGATGAAACTTGGATCAATGACGATCGAATAATGTCTGGTCATGTTACCAGGAAAGTGAGTATAGACCAATCTATTGTCCCAGGTATGCAAATTTCTAACTACATTAAAAAAGATGACAGGAATTTGATGATACTTGTGTCCTAGACCGATACAAGAAGAACAACTCTTGGATGTTCTGGGAGAGTTTTGCGGGAGTTGAGTGGGGCCCATGCATCTTTTGGGAGAGGGATTGGGGAAATTTGACCTCCGAAAAAATACACTTTACGTATTCTCCCGTTGGTAGTAGATTGGACTAGGGCGAAGTCCGAAGAGATTGGTCGCCAAGTCTACTTTATGCACGACAATGCGGCTGTATACAGAGGACTTCCTGCCAGGGAATACCTCTATACCAATGGAGTCGAATTTATTCCTCGGCCTGCTAATTCCCCTGATTTAAACCCGATCGAGAATGTATGGAGTATGATGAAATACTATATACAGGAACGGTATCAAGGGTTTGAGCAGAAGAGGCAGTGGAACAGGGAGGAGGTCCGCTCCATTGTGCTAGAAGCATGGTATCATAGTACGACGGTGGGATAGCTTTCTCGTCTAATGGAAAGCATGTCGAGAAGATGCGAGGAAGTCACTGGCGCAAACGGTGGTCCCATCCCATACTAGAAAAAAATACAATATGAATTCAAAACATGACTGACGTATGAATGTGATTTTTCGGCTTAGTTCGAAGCTAAGTGGAGAATGACAGGGCAGTTAACTTCTGTCGGACACTAATTCTCACGTTATTTTAGAGTTTTTCTGGAATGAAGTTTGAAGCTTTACATGATAAGGCCTCGCTTAGACAAGATTATCGTTGAAAACTACCTAATATGGATAATGATGGGCAAAAAAACCCCTGTAAGTGACCAGTTAGTTAACTTAACCTTGTCCCCCTGTACTCTTGCAAAATTTACCCCTACCCGCGATTTTGCGTACACAGGTGAGTATTGTATATATAAACGTTAAAATTTCAGTGAATCTTTTCAACAATTATACCTGGACCCACCATGGGTTTGGACAGGCTATACTATGTACAGGGTATCAGGGGTAAAGAGTACCAGTTGCAGCCCTGAAGTGTGTTACAAGTGGACGTTTATTCTGTAGACTGTTCTCGCAATTACAGTCGTCCCTCTCTAACTCGATAATGGGTCCCGGTATAAGTGTTGAAAATATTCATTGTAACTTGAACTTTTATATTTGCAACACTTAAACTTGGAATTCATTTGCAGATACTACTAGACGTTTCCCCTTACAGCGTGTAGTTGTTTTGGTTAATGGAGGATGTGGATTATTTGGCGTCCTGTATAATCACAGTACCGTTCTTTGATAAAATCGTTCATGATGTGAATGGATGGTAAGTGCGATATTAAATAGTTACACTGAATGTGAATAATAGATGGAATATCGACTTGATGATCACCATGGAGACTTTTGTTTTTGCTGCTCCAACTATGGCAGTAGCTATATGCATCTTTCCCCCAATATTAATTCCCGATGCCAACTGTGAAACCACAATGCGATTTCAATTATCGTAGAAACAAGATTTTATACATGACTTATTCGTTTCAGCAACGCTGTCACTTGGCACATCATCCATCAACTTCAGACTCCAGATATCCTGGAGTCAGAACTGAGTCAGCACAACAGTCACCTCTTCTGTGAATACTCACTACAGGGAATGCTTAAATCCCCCATGGTGACTTGAGTATGCTTTTGTCATCCTCCGAATACAATGCCACGGCGGGTCGGCAAGGCAGATGCGGCAACCACTCAGCTTAAGCACAGAGCCCACACACGTGAGAGCTGTAGAAGTTAGGAAAAATATATTTCATTAAGCATATCAAATCTAAAGAAGTAATTTATTTATCAACAAGATACCAGTATATATATATATATATATATATATATATATATATATACATATCTACAAGTGCCAATTCTCAACATTCAGCTTCGCGTCTATAACCCCCAAAGTCTCAACCTCCAACAGGATGAATATCAAAAGATTACCCGTAGGACTGTAGACGCGTGCTTAAAGAAATCTCGAAGGATTCCGGATGAATGCCGGAATGATCACTAATGGTTAACAATAATATTTGTTAATTATTGTTATATAGGTAAAATAATCGGCTCAGTGATAATCCGATTGGTCCAAGCCTGGACGTTAGCGGGTGGAAGGACCGGGTAGTTAGCCGTAGTGAATGACGTCGCTTTTATGCCGAGCGGACGGTGCGGATATTGATCCGGGTAACTAAGTCGGGAGGCGTTCCAAGCGAGTGACCCGGGAGATGTTCCGATTTCGCCTAAATCCAACAAAAGCAAAGTATGTATTTGTTGGAGATTGGGGTTCCTGGTATCATGGTTTGCCCCTTTTATTCCCTTATGGGATTCCAGAAATACGTGTGTGACAACAGCAGGAATCTCCCCCTTTTTATTTTCTATGACGCGAGAGAATTTATGTACAAACTAGAGTGCGAGGTTACTAGAGCAACTGACAGAGTGCTCTTTATAATTCAGGCCATTATTTATTCCCGACAGAGATCAACGCCAAGGCGATGTTATTTAGCTAACCCAAGTCGTAGACAGCAAGGCAGGTTCGGTCGAATGACATCACTGATGTCGTGGTGACTTAGATATCACACATTATATCATAGTTCTGACATCATCCGTTATCAACCAATCTTTGAGGTCAAGTATGGCTCGGACGTCGATGGCACTCGGGAACATGTAGAAGTAATCTACGCTAACGATTAGAAAGATAATGAAACCAATGCATTTAAGTCTTACGTTAAGCAACAATATTCCGGCGATAATTATCATGAGATTGCTAATATACAGCTCTGGACGGACTGTGAGTAGAATCTAACGGATACAGAGTGGCTGTAACCAAGTCTGTCCAAATTGCCGTGGTAATATCGTTAAAGCGAAATTCCATACCTCTAATTCGGATCGTAGTCAATAGCCACTGATAGCAGTGTCGACGCCGTCATAATGACATCACCGCGAGAGTATGTGGTGAGAGGGTCTTGCTGAATGCGAACCAGCTTTCTCCGCACTCAAGTGGGGTATATGTGCAAGCCAGATACAGTACAGGGTATCAGGGGCAATTAGTTTTACTTGCATGTAGTATTGCAGCCCTTAATATTGTTACTACTTAGACCAAATTAGGGCTATTTAGTAACAATATTAAGATCTGCAATACTACATGCAAGTAAAACTAACTGCCCCTGAGAGCCTATAAGTACCAACGATTCAATCAATCTTGACGATCATTGAATCTGGGATCCACTATACTCTGGCTGTGAGAGCGGCCCGGACGGCGTCCCGCTGTGCCGTCCGATCTCATGTCGTGCCTTTAGACGACCCTTAGCGAAACTCAGCTTTCAGCCTCGGTTCAGGATACGCCGAACAACTTTAGACGGATATTTAACAGCCCGGAATGGCCGGTTTTAGTATTAATACTTGCATGTGCCTAGGAGTGGCCTGGTGAGCTGTTTGGGCAGTGCATTATTTGTATTGTATAATTCAGGGGGTTGGAATGCATTAGAATTTACGTGGTAGAAAAGAACCATACCACGTGACCATGCTAGCCGTTTTAGCATTTGAAGGAGGACAGGTACCACGTGAGATGGTTACCAACTCGACATCGACGTTAATCGATTCCAGCAACTCGCTCCCTCCACCAGCTTGTTATCATCGTACCGAAAACTTCGAGGAACAAATCAAATAGAGGGGGATACAAATCCTGAATGGATGAAACATGTCGAAAAGATGAATAATGTGGTTTATCACCTCGCGGATCACTGTTCGCGTGATTTTGTTCCCCTCTATCTTGAACACCAAATTTTCTCATCATCATGAATGGAAAGTCACCATCAGGAAGCACGAAGGATTTTCATTACTGAAGTGATTCATATGTTGAAAAAGTTAAGCAGTCGCAGAGCCGCAAAAATCGATAACATCCCATATACCACGCGTCGTAACAGAATGGTGTTGAAAATAGTAGGGAATTTTGAATCAATGTCAATTATTTAATCACGTGTCACTTGGAGAGAATAAGAAGACTGAAGTAATTTTGTCAGAAACGCACGGTGGAGTTGTTATTTTTTACAATCCGGATCTAACCAGACTATATATACTACCAATATGTAAAACTGACTAACAGGGTTTGCGTGATTAGCGATAAATACGGTTAAGCGCATTTAGTAAGTGCATTAATTAGTATGTGTGCACTAAGGTAGGTATTCCCTCTAGTACGCATGACGATTAGTAAATCACTAATGAAACCCTCATTTCCAATAAATGGCTGGCCGGACTTCCATCAATGATTCCCGGCCAGTATCAGCTAAGCCACCTGAATCAGAGAAGGAGGTCCTTGCTCAGGATATAATTGATCTCGACGACAGGATTGGGTCCCGACTGGCTGGTTTGGAAGAGATGACAAAACCTCTGCTAAAAAGTCGAGAAGGGAAATGCCTTGGGAAGCTCTAGACGCGATGATTTGTATGACGTCAGGAATTGGAGACGTTTATCTGTCACGGAGGAGTGCTCGCTGTAGAGGATGCGAGTAATATTATAGCGCTATAAAGTGTATCGGAGGAGATTCGATGTGACAAGTGCTCTGGAGTAGGAAACTCGAATGAGGGGCAATTGAATAAGCGACGCTGCGGAATTTGTGCAGACACAGGTCCCAATGCATGAACTTGTCAATCATTTGAAGAGATCCCATTTTGTGGTAATTTAGATACGGAAACTTAAGTTAATGTGCTGTGGTGGTTTAATTTCATTTCTCAGTAGTGAGGTCGGAAAAAATGATTCGCGAGGTGATTAACCTCGTTATTGGGTCATTGATACTCTGATACTACGGTATTAATCGTGTATAGGCGCTAAAATTCGACTTTTACAGGGTATATAGGCTTTTACTAACTTGAATTAGCATGACGATAAGTAGATCTCCCCACCTAAACTTTAAATTTGTATGGCAAAAATTTCACAACGAAATATTCGGTGGTTTTGCTTTTTTGGTCCATTATAGCCCTCTATTCACTTTTTAATTCATTAATACATTTCATAAATAAATTATACTTCTATCTAGCTAATAATTTACATATCCGCCTTCAGCTTCGTAAACGGCTCTGATTCTTCGGGGCATCGAATCTATCAGTTTCTCCAAGTCATCCCCATTAAACCCCAGATCCCACGCCTCGTTCACTAGTTGACGAAGATGCCCTTGACTCCGCTGCCCCCCTTGATCCAACGCTGGATAAAGACGCTCCATGTACGCTTTCATATAACTCCACAAAGTTTCTATCGGATTTAAATCAGGAGAATATGGCGGCCACTCCATTAGAGAAATATTCCTCCTTTCAAACTCACGCATAGTTTGCCTCGACTTGTGAGGAGGGGCGTTGTCCTGCATCACATCTAGTCCTGGTTCCCGAAAGACCGCACTCTCTATGAGAGGCACTATCCTCTCGCAGTAACTGGCCGCAGTGATATGGCCCCACTCCTTCTCCCAAATCAGGCAAGGCCCCTTCTGTCGTCCAAAGAAAGATCCCCAGAACATCCACCCAACTCTCCTCCGCGTCTTGGCTAGGACACAGGTATCTTCGTACTCTTCCCCAATCTTTGACTTAAACTTAGCTCAAGGGAACTCTAAATCTTAGGAGCCTTTAAGGGACTACTGACCTTTCTTGTGACCCAACGATCACTTTGCCGACCATTCATAGCCCAAGTCTCGTCGGACCAGAGGACTCTCATCCAATGTTCCTTCCGCCAGTGGAGATGTATTCTGGCAAACTCATATCTCTTCAGTTTGTTGACTGAAGAGATAGGAGGTTTTAATCGTGCAATCCTGCGTGCATATCCCCTCTTTGCCAGTTCACGTCGGATCACATTCTCGCTCACACCAAAGTGCCGAAATATAAAATGTGCAAGTTGGAAAAATGACATCCGACGATTTTCCGATGATAAACAGACGAAAAATTCTATTTCATCGACCTGGGAACTACTTAGAATAGGTGGCCTACCACTGGAGTACTGAGGCTCGGTATTTTCAACGCTCATGGTGTATTGTACCTGTCGCCATGTAATCCCAAGGCGTTGAGAGATTTTGACGTAACTGTGTCCCTCACTGGCCAAGGTTCTAACCTGCACATGTTACTCTCTTAACCTTATCAATTTGTAGATTTCAGACTTACTTGAATACGTTGAGTTTGTGTTAGGCGTTTTGCATAAGTAGGAGATGCTGATGATGGAGAAGGTTGTTGAGGTGAATCCATCTTTGCGGCAATCTAGTACAGTAAATTAAAATCTTCTAAAGTAGTTGACTTAAGGTTCAGATGCACTCACATGAAGTAAAAATTAGATAGATGAATGAAATAAAAGTATGCCGTTGAGCAAAATAATAGTAAATAGCTGACAATGATTTAAACGAAACGACCTCAGGTGTGCGCGAATGAAGAAAGGTGCAGGCATGAAGGTGGGCGTTGGACTTCATATACAGATGCATATCTCTTATGCCTTAGGCCATAAGATTTTAAAATTTGAAGCTAACAGGGATACTGTGGATCTATCGTGAGGTAACCTGGAATATCACCACTTTATCTCCACTTTATCCCCGCTTTAACCCCTGTACCCTATAAGAAGCGGATCAACGAACAATACCCTATCATGAGAGTATTGTATGCCCTATTATACGCTAATCCGTATTGACACACAATTACCAATTACAGTAGAGCCCCTCTTAGCTAATAATGGGTCCCGGTGTAATTATTGAAAAGATTCATGGGAATTTTACAGTTTATATTTGCAATACTTACCCATGCATGCAAAATGGCCTATAGGGATAAGTATTGCAAATACAAACGATCAAATTCCAGTGAATCTTTTCAATAATTACAACGGGACCCATTATTAGCTAAGAGGGGTTCTACTGTAGTTTTATTTGATAGTTTTTGTATATAGAAAAGGCACTATAGGTTGGGGTGGAAGCAATAAACAACTCCCACTTGATCCCTTCTACAGCCTCCATGTGTTCCATAAGTCTGATCATCTAGGAACACAAGCATAACAAGCTTTAAGAACATTCCATTGAAGCGCATACCATTCTAACAGGTGTTACGTCAGAAGTTAGGAGAAGCATCCATGCTATCCCAATTCCTTCATCTTTCTGAGGCGCTTGGCAGTGGCCGAGCTCGGGTCGGATGATGCAGTGGTACGCTGTGTGGACCATTCTCCCAAGTAGAGTCTGGGTAGCTTGGACATATGCTCCACTTGAGACAGGAGAAAGCTGTTGAAATGGGGATTTGGGTAACTTTGATTAGTTCATCTTTAAAGGGGAGATAGAAGGTTGATGATATACTAAAAGAGTGAGAAGAGATTATTGATTATTGTCTTGCTCTGTATTCAGTTCTTGTTATTTACCTAGATAGAATGCGACAGATTTATACTTAATATTTACAGGCATTTAGAGTCTTTCACATCATCGTAATATCTACTGATTATGTCTAGTATATTATTGAGACTTCCATGAAGTTATTCACAATATGCTTACTCTAGTATTCTAGAATATTCCCCTGATGGATTCATTTGGTCCAACAAGGTAATACTACCAATTATCGGTTAACCCCTTTAAAACCTTGTCAGTGAATCATGTGATGACAAGGCTTGCTAACGCAGATGTGAGCAGCGTCTCTTCACAACAAAAGCTGGCTCATGTTCGTGACACAAGCAACATTCACACAACGCCTTTTAGCAGTTAACCAGCCCCGAGTTCAATTGATTCCGTATTTAATCTGCAGTCTCGCTACTTTATCTGGCGAGAGTATGGCGCCGCCTCTGGTCCCCAAGCGTGCGCTTCCCCCTGACCCACCAGACGCCGGGAATCGCGTCTCGAAACCGAAGTCTACGTCGAGTAAGAATTGCAGCAATAGCCTACCAGCTCGCTCGGCAATGAAATCCGCTGAAGCCAACCGTAAGGCCAAGGCAATCGAGAGAGCGCTCAGTGTGTCGAAGCTCTCCCCCGATGCTGGCGAAGCAATGGATGAAACAATGGATGAATTTCAGGACGTCCCATCGAGTGATACCACCGATAGCGTATGCGCCAATATTGATTTCAATACAACGGACAATGACTTATCCTCGAGTGAAAACTGGGACACTACCAGCACTCCACACAACTCTGCGTCTCTTATGGATGCCATCAAGGGGCTTTTGGACCTGACGAATGATTACTTACGAGAACTTGAGAACAAGCATCCTGGTGTTGGTGCTGACTTCCTCGCGCTGCTAGCAGATGGCGCATCCCGAGCCATGCGTGGCCAGCGCGTGTATGCTCCCATGCCGAACCGAAACAAGTCACTTTCTACTGGACATCAAACGAAATCGTGGGCGGAAAGAGCTGCCTGCCAAAACTCGGAACAGAAAGTCTTCTCCTTGAAGAAACCCACAATAAGAGCATCCCCTCCCCAAGGACAAGGTAGTGAGGACCGTCGTATCATGATACGGCTAGGCCCCGATCATGAAGCTAGGAAGGCAGATTCGTACGAACTTCGACAAGCCATACAGAAACTTGTTCCGGACAGTACTTTAGTTTCTGATGTGTGGTCAGTGCCCTCAGGCGTTGCTATACTCGCACCGACCCCAGCGAAAGCTGCCACTATTCTACAGGCAAAAAGCGCAATTGAGAACCGCTTTGGGAATGCTCTTGTTGAACGACAAGAATCCTGGACGACATTTGTAATAGGGCCCATCAAGAAGAAAGTTCGATGTCACGATGGTCAGTCTGACAGACTCTGCGACCCCCTCGAGGGTCTCCTACAAGAGGAACTCGCGACTGTCCGTGAATCAGTTCCCATCAGATACATGAACTGGACCTTACGTTCTCAACAGAGTGAGGAGCCAACTGGCTACATTCGAATCTGCGTTCCGGAATGCAGAGCTAGTAGATTTCCCTCCAGACTCCGCGTCTTTGGTGCAGCAGTATCTGTACAAAGAATTCGTAAGCGACAGGAGGTCTTAACATGCACCAAATGTTATGGGTTTCACGCTTCCAGAACGTGTGCTAGGGCGAACAAATGCGGTGTGTGCGGGGCTGATGCACACGAGGGCCCTTGCACAAAACCTCCCAGGTGCTTAAATTGTAAGGGTCCTCACCCATCCACAGATATCTCCTGCCCCGCCCGTCCACGTCGCAGGAATGGGGTATTGGGCCGTCCGATGGGGATGCAACTTAAGCAGATCCGCGCCGCAGGTGGTAGAGAGTTCGCTAAGTCGTTGAAGCAAAAAGCTGCCACCGCCGACCAGACGCATACATCAAGCTCTGAGCCCGAATCTATCCCTTCATCACAATAAGAATGGTCAGGAGACAAAAACAGCGGAGAGCCGCACCTCTCCGCATTATGCAGGTGAATGTTGGTAGATCTTCTTCAGCACATGATATCGCACTTTCAATAGCAAACGAAAATCAATTAGACATCATACTTATACAGGAGCCCTGGATTTTCCATGATCTCTCCAAGCAGATATCCAAGGCCCACAAAGCATTCGAATCGTTCTCCCCACTTTCGACCTGGCACTCCCGACCCAGGGCATTCACCTATGTCCGAAAGGGAGCCAAACTAAGACCATTTCAGGTTGCTGCGGACTCATCCCGAGACATAGTGCAGATCTTAGTGACTCTCGGAAATAACGCAAAATTACCAATATGGAATATCTACAATGCCCCTACGGGGTCAGAGGGAGCAGGAGAGGGTCTGTCCGTACTTCTCAGTGGCACAGATTCCCCCTACTTTGCAGGTGGTGACTTCAACCTCAGACACCCACTTTGGGATTCAAAAGTCACTGAATCACGATCCTCCTGCACAAAACTCATTGATTGGTATGGTTGCAAAGGCCTCAGACTCCTCAATCCGACCAACACACCCACACATAACCGCGGGGGCACGCTCGACCTGGCCTTCTGTACAGATGAGAGCGCAACATGCGAAATTCGAACAGATCTACACACCACATCCGATCACGAGACCCTGGTTTCGACCTTATGTTGGGACCGACAAACTACTTCTGACTCCAAGTTGCAGTACAAGGCGTTGGATAGTGAGCTTTTTCTAAAACTTTTGGGCAACAACCAAAGTTTTACTGCGATCACGTCCCTGGAGGAACTAGAAACGGAAGCCAATAATGTTATAAATTTGATTCATACTGCACTACATGGTGCCTGTCCTAGGAAAAAAGCGAGAAACTTTGGTACTCCGTGGTGGAATGATGAATGCCGACGGGCGGCTCACGACTACCATAGAGCTCGTCGAGTAGGCCCTGCATCTTTCGAAAAGTTTGAACTCCAGAGGGTCGTTTGTCAGGCAAAGAAAAATTACTGGAAATCACGCATTGAAGACTCAAAGACACTTACTGATGTCTACAAGGTGGTCCGTTGGCATAATGCCGCCCCTAGATATCAGTCCCCACCTCTCCGTAGCGATAGCTTGAGAAATCCGGTATTCGACCCATATGCCAAAGCTCGACTACTACACGAGGCCCTACTATGTAGGCACCTCGAGGCCGAAGATATACCGCCGGATACCCCTACGGTCCCATGCCGTAGCATCCATTGGGTAGCAATTCCTAATCTGGAGGCGTTTAAAGCAACATGCCAAGTCACTCAAACAACCCCCGGTGAAGATGAACTAACCACTTCTGTACTGCGTCTAACCTGGCCGGTCTTAGGTGATCGTATCACCAATTTATTTAATCACTGCATCAACCTTGGGACCCATCCACGTGCGTTCAAAACAGCCACGGTGATTATTCTCCCCAAATCCGGGAAAAGAGATCGAACTCTTCCGAAGTCGTATCGACCAATAGCTCTGCTATCTTGTCTAGGAAAAGGCCTTGAGCGACTTGTCGCCCGCCGTGTTTCCTACTTGGCACTTAAACATAAGATTCTTGCCCGCGATCAATGTAGTGCAGTCAGGAAACGTTCAGCCGTTGACCTTACCACTGCACTTCTCTGTGATGTGCGTGAAGCGTGGGGAAAAAATAGGGTGGCTGGCTTGCTCACAGTCGATGTTAAGGGAGCATTTGATGGAGTTCTTCGCAACCGTCTGTTATCCAGACTACGCTCCCAAGGCTGGCCCAACAGTCTCATCCAATGGGTCTTCTCTTTTTTATCCGAGCGGCAGGTACGTATCCGCTTGGACCACATTACAACTGAACCGTTATCTATCCTGTGCGGACTCCCACAAGGATCTCCTGTTTCACCAATCTTATTTCTTCTCTATATGGAACCACTTCTAAGACTGTCGCGTGGACGCTTTGGCTACGCCGATGATGCTGCATTCCTCTCATCAGGTAGAACATTAAAAGAATGCCAGACAAAGCTGCAGAAACAGTTGGATCTCTCGCTGGTCTGGGCAAGAGAGAATGGGGTTCTATTTGATATGCAAAAGACTGATCTGATATACTTCCATAAAAAACGGAAATTCGTAGAGCCTCCATTACAGGCAGGAAACATTGAAATCACTGCGAAGGAACTTGTTAAGTGGCTCGGGATTTATTTTGACAGAAAGCTTTCGTTCCGGGAACACATACGACTCGCCTGTCAACGATCCCGAGTAGTAACAGATCATGTGCGTCGAATAAGCAACACCAACCGTGGTGCGTCTCCCGGCCTGCTTCGGCAGGCTGTTCAAGGCTGTGCGTTTGCAACTCTATTGTACGGAGCGGAAACTTGGTACAGTCCCCAAACCTCGCAGTGGGCTCTAAACCAAGTGCAAACCGCCATTAACCGGGCCGCCCGGGCAGTACTCCCAGTCTATAAGACATTTCCTATTCCGGCGCTCCTACGCGAAACAGGTTGGGGGCCAGTGAATGCTTGGCTAGATCGCATTCATGATCGTATAGCCGTAAGAATTGCCGCATCTGACCCTGGGCATCCCCTTCGTCATAGGTGGAACTCTTCCCACTTCGCCTGGATTCGTCGACGCCAGAAGTTAGAGTTATCTACTGACACTTACAAACCACCATGGATGCAATTCGATCGCGAATCTCTGGCACTACAAGTTGGTGCATCAGGACGCCTTAACGGCCTTGAATCTTACGAAAGGTGGGCACGGAAACGTAACCCACTCGACCTGACGGTCTTCTCAGACGGCTCAGTAAACAAGGCTGGCAAAGCAGGAGCTGGGTACTGTGTCTACCGGGGCTCGCAAGAAATTCTCTATGGAAAAGTGCCGCTTGGACATACCGCACAAATCTACGACGCAGAGATTATTGGGGCAGTCGCTGGCCTCCGGGCTGCCTGCTCTCACTTCATGGCCCGCTTCGCGACTAACGTAGCGGTGTGTCTAGATAATGAAGAAGCCGCTATTCGCCTTCACAGCGGTTGGCTCACCCCCTCAAGCTCCCATCAAATTACGGAATTTCAGAATCTCCGTGAAACCTGGGCACGCAGAGAAAGAGCTGCGGCCGCCAACATCGGAAATGTTCAAATAAGGTGGATCCCAGGCCACAAAGGAATTGCTGGGAATATACGTGCGGATACCCTAGCTAAGCAGGCCTGCAACTCGGAGACAACTAGGTCCGAGGCTTCAATCGCAAGTGCATATAGGCTACTAGAAGAAAGATACAATGAAGCCTTAGCCTCATACTGGGACCTGAACGCGCCTAAGCGATACAAGGACCTCCAAATCGGGATGAGCTCGCGTATCCCGGCAGAATTATTCATAATCCCAAGGCGCAGTTTAGGGTCACTTCTCTCTGCTCGCTCTGGACATGGCGATTTTGCAGAGTACCATCGTCGATTCAACCATAGCGAGGCTAATTTGTACTGCTCCTGCGGCCGTGAAAAGTCTCCAGAACACCCATTCTCCTGTCCGCTTTCAAGGCGAGAGGGCAGCCGACCAAAAAATCCGACTGGGCGCTGCTTAGAAGATCACGTAAAATGGACTCTCAGCACAAAGGACGGTGCTCAAGCCTTTCATAATTGGATGCTAGCAGTCAGGCCTTATGAACTATGACCCTTATGATTCTTATAAAATTCGAGATACTTAGTATATTCTTGGGGGAAAAAAAAAAAAAAAAAGATTAAGTTTTTATTGGTGGTTGGGGGGCGAACATAATGCGGTCGTACATTCTGTAGCCGCGGCCAGATATACTTTGTATTGTGCATCTGCGCACACTTGGCCGGGAATTAAACATTCCCCAGCAGCTCTAGACCCACTTGGGTTGCTTGTGTAGATAATTTCGATGTTATTAGACAACTTGACACGCTTGGTGGCTTACAGCCGCGCAAGCACGCCAATCGTCCCATGGGAGACAAGAGGCCGGGTCAATCCCGCGAGCCTACTTGGCGTTAACCGTTGATAATAATAATAATAATAATAATAATAATAATAATAATAATAATAATAATAATAATAATAATAATAATAATAATAATAATAATAATAATAATAATAATAATAATAATAATAATAATAATAATAATAATAATAATAATAATAATAATAATAATAATAATAATAATAATAATAATAATAATAATAATAATAATAATAATAATAATAATAATAATAATAATAATAATAATAATAATAATAATAATAATAATAATAATAATAATAATAATAATAATAATAATAATAATAATAATAATAATAATAATAATAATAATAATAATAATAATAATAATAATAATAATAATAATAATAATAATAATAATAATAATAATAATAATAATAATAATAATAATAATAATAATAATAATAATAATAATAATAATAATAATAATAATAATAATAATAATAATAATAATAATAATAATAATAATAATAATAATAATAATAATAATAATAATAATAATAATAATAATAATAATAATAATAATAATAATAATAATAATAATAATAATAATAATAATAATAATAATAATAATAATAATAATAATAATAATAATAATAATAATAATAATAATAATAATAATAATAATAATAATAATAATAATAATAATAATAATAATAATAATAATAATAATAATAATAATAATAATAATAATAATAATAATAATAATAATAATAATAATAATAATAATAATAATAATAATAATAATAATAATAATAATAATAATAAAAGCTGGCTCGAATACGGCAAGACCCTCACACCAATTCTCTCGCGGTGATAATATATCCGTAGGATAACGAAAGTGTAGAACTTTGTAAGAAGATTTGATTGAGTTAATTTGAGAACTGAGGTCTATCAAAGCAATATATATATATACATTTCATTCAAACTCATTCCGCTACGTTACCCAGCCAGCTATGTCCAGAGGAATGTGGGAGATCGTTATGAGGTTCCCGAAGGATGGTCAACAGGATTCTTAAGAGGATGATTAAAAGGATTATACGCCCATTACAATAAAGCAGCTATAAGAGAAATACCCAGTGATTATCTGATCGGTACAAATTTAACTTATGTCGGATGTTCGGGTGCCGGGTTGTACAACGCATTGATTCGGCATGGGTTGCGCTGGAAGATGACCCGATATTATCCGACTCCAACACTCCCCCTGACCGATCGGATAGTCGCTTAGTTAATATAATCCAAAAATTCGTTTGGATATTGGGCTCAATTTTGAACTTGTAAGTGGCTTGGTGAGAATGTCAGCAAGCATTTTATCTGTCGGAATGTATTCCAATTCGATGTCTCCATTTGATATGCATTCCCTCGTGTAGTGATAGGCTACGTCGATATGCTTGGTCCTGGCTGAGTCAGTCCCCTTGGCAAGTGCAAGTGCACTCTGGTTATCGGTTAGTGTCCTGGTACCTCCTGAATTGAGAAGTAGGTTTTCTGCGTGAAGTTCCTTTATGAACCTATTGAACTAAACGACCTGTTTTGCTGCTTCAAAGATGGCGACGTATTCAGCTTCTGCCGTCGAGGTTGCGACTGACCTCTGACGCTTGGATTGCCAACACACCGGTCCACCGCCAAGCATCAGGATGAACCCACTGACCGAGCGGCGAGTAGTAACATCCGACGCATAATCGGAATCTGAGAATAAGTTTGCTTTTGTATCTGGTTTAAGATCCTGTGAAAAGGGGCCATAGCTATAAGTTATATGGTAATCCTTCGTTCCCTTGAGGTATCTAAAAACCCGACAGACGCTATTCCAGTGCCGATCAGTTGGAGATGAGTTGTGACTTGCGAGTTGGGAGGTGGCGAAAGCAATGTCAGGTCGGGTACCATTAGCGGCGTATCCTAAACTACCGATCGCACTAGAATAAGCTGACTCATCAGTTGGAACTTCATCTTCACGTCCAGGTAAAACACCCTCATACCCATCCAAAGGAGAACTATATATTTTGGCACCTTCCAACCCAAAGGATTTGACCTTCTCCATGATGTAATGAGCCTGCGATATTTCTAGGGCTCTACTATTTCTGTCGCGACTTATCTTCCAGCCGATGATCATGTCAATTTCATTGAGATCTTTGATCGGGAATTTGGACGACAATTTATCCTTGATCTCATCGACATGAGCGATATTGAGTCCACAGATCACTAGATCATCGACGTAAACACCAATTACTAGCTGTTTAGTTTTACTAATATAGACACAGGAGTCGCACTTCGATTTTTCTAATCCTAGAGATGAGAGTTCTGAGTCAAGTTTGGCATACCAAGCCTTTCCAGACTGTTTCAAGCCATAAAGTGCTTTGTTCACACGAACATACTGTGTACTTTCCATTCCTTCTGGTGATTTCATGTAAATTACTTCAGCTAGGTCACCTTCTAGGTAGGCTGTTTTGACATCAACCTGATGGATTTCCCAGTTTCGGAAAGCTGCAACAGATAAGAGAATTCTTAGTGAGTCAGTACGCAGGGTAAGAGAATAAGTCTCCAGATAATCGACCCCATATACTTGGCTAAATCCCTTGGCCACGAGTCTTGCCTTGAATCGTCCGTCTGATTTTACCGTAAACACCCACTTAGATCCTACGGGTTTCCTTCCATGGGGGACATGAGTAACCGGCGTGAAGACTTCTTTATCTTCTAGGGATCCGAGTTCCTCTCTAATCGCAATGCGCCAGTTTTCGCTATCAGGCCCTTCGATGGCTTCCTTATAGGATTGAGGAATTGGTACCTCTCCACCGATATAGAGAGCGCGAGAGGTAGGTTGCCAGGCCGATCGGGGTAGAATTGGCTTCGGAGTTCGATTACTCCGTCTCGGCCTGAAGGGCTCTGGAATAGTTTCGAGTGTGTCTACCGGGGGAGAAATATCAAAATTCCCAGGAACGGGTGGTGTCACAGTATCTTCAGAAACTTCCATGTTTACAACAGTTTCTAAGCTTGTTTCGGGAGATGTTGGCGTTACCGATGGTGCCGATGGAGGAGGAAGAGGTAAGGGAGGCGAAGATGATGGTGAGGAAAGAGGAGGAAAATTTAGAGAATTTGGTTCATCGGAGTCTAGACTGTTGGTGGAGAGCTCGACTAAAGTGTTGATGGGATCATCTTCAAGTATGTCTTCGAGGTTACCATACTGTTCGGAGCTGGAAGTACTCCAATCCCAAAACGAATCTTCAAAGAAACGAACATTGGCCGATACAACAACTTTTTCTCTCCCGGCCTTCGTTGGAATATAAACTCGGTATTGTTTTGATGATTCGCAATATCCCACGAAAATGCCCTTAAGTGAAGTTGGCGAAAGCTTGTACCTCCGAGGGTCATTAGTGTCAATTAGTACGTAACACAAACAACCCCATACTTTGAGGTGGGACACTTGGGGTTTTCTTCCGTTCATAACCTCGTACGGAGATCGTTTATCAGGCAGAAGAGGCAATCTGTTTCGTAGATAGCAGGCCGTGAGAACGGCGGCATCCCAAAAACGGAGTGGTAGACCGGATTGCGCTAGTATGCATCTGGCCATTGTTATTAGAGTACGGTTTAACCTTTCAGACACACCATTCTGGTGCTGAGTATAAGGTGCGCTGATTTGTTGAGTGATGCCACCGAAGTTTATCGATTTGTATTCGGAGCCTCCGTCCAAGCGCATAGCTTTTATCTTACGGTCTGTTTGCAGTTCTTTTTGTAATTTATATTTTTCAAATGATTCGCGGACTTCTTTCATGTTTTTCAGTGGATATACAGCACTTTCGCGGGATGCATCATCCGTGAAAGAAACAAAATATGAAGAGCCAAAAATTCCTGGAATTCGGCATTTGCCCCATGTATCTGAGTGGACTAATTCGAGAAGATTGGATGACTTTTTAGCGGGTACTTTGTTGATCTTCTCTACCTGTTTGCACGAATTACAAACATCACAGTTGGCCAAAGATTTTGTGTCTACTTGAAAGTTGGAAGCATCATTGTAAATGAATGGTAGCGAAAAGGTTGTTATGTCTAGATTTTTGAGGAGGTGAGAGCCAATGTGACCCAGGCGAGTATGTAGGAGTTTGGTGGTATCGTTTGTGGCTTCCTGGGAGATGAGAGCAGGGTTAAATTCCTTTGCATCGATGGAGAAGGAATCGATGCTAGAGGTCAGTGTTTTTATTTTAGCAGGGAGGACGGATGTTAATGCTGTTGGCTGAGTTAATTTGGTGTTAGGGGAGGTGTTAAAACAGAAAAGGCCATCTTTTAGCTGGGCTGTTGCTAGCATTGTACCATGCCTCGATACTACCGCAATCCCATTTTCTCGGGAATGGAGTTTGAATCCACGAGAAATTAATTGGGATCCCGAAACCAGGTTCTTTGTGCATGAGGGGAGATACCATACGTCATCTATTTGGATAACCTTGGATTTCGAGTGATCTTTGAGGTTGTACACAGTTAGGTGAATAGAGCCAACAGCGGTCACGGTTGAAAAATGTCCGGAAGCTGTCTGGACTCTTTTGTCAGTTGGAAAAAACGAAGCAAACAGGGAACGGTCGTGGAATATATGGTGTGTTGCACCGGTATCGAGAACAACGTCGCGGTTCTTGCCCTGACCTAGTGAAGATAGTACCTGTTCTTCGACAATCCACGCACCATCGTCTAGGAGGTCTCTCTCTGGACCGGCTTTTGGTTTCTTGCCAAACTTTTCTTTCAATTTGAGGGTAATACTTGCCTTCTGGGGATTCTTGGCTGCCCACTTGGATCCATCGGGGGTGTCCAACCAAGCGAAGCAGGTTTCTCGAGTATGGTTCAGTCGTCCGCAAAAGGCGCAAGTTTTTCCCTTGCAAGATTGAGTGTCACTACTTACTGCATTGGCGAATGATGCGGCACCGGAATGATATCGGCTATCGTAACTTGCCTGGCTAGCTCGAAGAGAATTAACGGCCTCAAAGAATGAAATTGACGAGTCATTCCTTAGAACTGTAACGGTTCCACAAAAGTAACCATTGCAGGTTTTATCAAAATGGCCAAGAAGGCGGCTCTTCATCAGGAAATCGTTTGGACTCTGTGAAATATCGATATTCGAGATTTTTGTTTGCCGAGAAATTAACTGCTCAGCTACTTTATCAACGCCCGTTTCATCTTCAATGGGGAATCCCCAGAAATCTTGAAGTAGCATGGCGATAGATTCTTGTGACGTATGCTTGTAGTATTGGAGTAAGGCGTCCCACATTCCCTTTGACGTTATTTTGCCATGGATTAGATAAAAGAGTTCTTCGGGGACAAGTTGTGCGAGGGCTACTTTAATGTTACCATCTTGATCTTTTACGGAGATAATTTTTTGTGTCGGCTTCTCCTTGTAGCTCCGGTATATCACTCAGGATATAATTTCCGATGTGCAAGTTAATGAATACTTGTTCAACCAGGAATTTCCATCTATTGAAGGTTGATTTGTCTAGCTTTGGGGCATGGCAAAGAGCCTTGAGAATCTCCGAAGTCGACATAATGGTGGTTTAGATAGAATGAGAGTGGGAGTAAAAGTAAGAGTAAGAGATAGAGTTAGAGTTAGAGTAAAAGTAAGAGTAAGCTCAAATGGTCTAGAGACCTGGTCTCATAATCTGTAGAACTTTGTAAGAAGATTTGATTGAGTTAATTTGAGAACTGAGGTCTATCAAAGCAATATATATACATTTCATTCAAGCTCATTCTGCTACGTTACCCAGCCAGCTACGTTCAGAGGAATGTGGGAGATCGTTATGAGGTTCCCGAAGGATGGTCAACAGGATTCTTAAGAGGATGATTAAAAGGATTATACGCCCATTACAATAAAGCAGCTATAAGAGAAATACCCAGTGATTATCTGATCGGTACAAATTTAACTTATGTCGGATGTTCGGGTGCCGGGTTGTACAACGCATTGATTCGGCATGGATTGCGCTGGAAGATGACCCGATATTATCCGACTCCAGCAGAAAGCATATTCAGATAACCATGGGTTTTTCTCGCTCTTCCCTATGGTGGGTATTCTCGGAAGAGGGTACATATCGCAAGGCGTTATTCTTGTAGTGGTATCTGCAAATGAAATCTGAGTATGAGGATTCCAAATATCAAACTGAGTCGTTCAGTGAAACATGCATATCTTTCGTAATCATGCGCGTCAAAGCCTCAGGCTGCATACGCAAAAATGATTTATTAAAAAAAAAGTGGCCGAGCTCCACTTTTAGATCCTGGTGGCGGAGCTTTTTAGGGGGTCTTGGCATGTTGGGTAGTTAAAGCTAACGGGCACGTGGTAAGGTGATTAGAAAAACCATCGGTAACATTATGAGCTTGACATTCAATGACGAAGATACTATATTGAATCGAACGTGGAGACCGAATTAACAAGGAAGCCTTCGATCTATGATCCGAGCGACTGTCTCAAACTCTCTTGTTTTATAAATGTTCGCGATTATCTTTAAAACAGTGTATGATAACTAGGACAGATTGTTAAAGTTTTCCCAATAATCGCCTCAGGCAGAAAGGAGAACTGGTGTATTTAGGGGTAACGCTCAGGGATATGGATCTAAGGGATAAACGTAGTTGAATTACTTTTGTTTGATTGTGAGAATTGCTTATAACCGAGAGCAGGTGTGACGTCATAGGAATTGAGTATGCATAGGAGTTCATTAGAAGTTAGCGACTGCTGGAGCGCTTAACGTGCTGGATCCTACTGTAGGTACTTCTCAAGCTTCGCATTTTGTATCATACTCACTCTCATTCTCACTTTGCTCATTCTTAGCCCCAGTCCTTGAGGTATTTCGTAAGTGATAATAACTTATGTGCTCTGGTCTCTTTGTTGAAGACAGTATCTTGCTTCCCCTTAGTGATATTGCCGTGGCACAGATAGCCATCTTCGAGATTCATCCTCGGGTTCCAAAACAACTCGGCAGGATTCTAGGTATTGGGGAATTGTATTATATGTACTTACAATATTGGCAGTACTATTATTAGTCATTATTTACTAACTTCTCAGCATTAATTGAAAGAAGAATTTTTTCCCGTTACTCTTCCCTTTATTGCGAGTATTTGAGCTTAAATTAACCATCATTAATGGGTTGCAGCTGTAAATATTGTGAAGATGCAATACCACGTAGAGCCTAAATGGGGTTTGGTAAAACTCTACTTTATCTGATCATGGTTGACTCTGTATGTATTTCCGTCCATGAAGCGCTTCGCCAGATCCTGGCATGAACTTCACCGAATAAGCTTTATTTCAGAGCTAAGTATTTTGGCGGCGAAATAATCCTAAGTTTTATCGGACTTAAAGTCTTCCACTGATCTATGTGACACAAAAATCGAAAAATCATGCTAAGAGCTAAAATTTAATGATTAAATCAACAAATATACCTGCTGGTAGGCTCACCATTTGCATCAATTACTGCCTGGCATCTTTCAGGCATATAAGCAATCAACCTCCAAAGTTTCTCCGATCCGATATTGCCCCAAGCTTCTTCAATAGCTCCATGAAGTCTCACTTGAGGTGTTTGCCTTGCCATATCTTTTTCTGGGTATTGTAATTATAATTAACCCTTCATAATATTCTGTGGAAACTCTACCAGATTTCGATCAGGAGAGTACGGGGACCAAGCAATGGGATCTGCTCTTACTGCTTACAGTTCTTCCATAGCATTCCGTACGGATTGACAAGGAGTATCACCTTGTATTAATGCCACAAAAAGGTTTGGTCGCTTTCCCGATGGGATATAAGTGAGGATTTGTTCAAAATATGACTCTGATATCACAGAGCCCCACCTTTTATCTCATACCTGGAAGAGGCCTTTGTGTGAACCCATGAAAGATCCCCAAATTGTCCAGTCGTTCCTGTGCGCGAACCCAAGCGAAGCAAAATTCTCACTAAATTGCTCACCAGACTAATTTTGATAACTTTTGCAAAATATTTGCAAATTTCGAAGATAAGAGAACTTTTCCTCCTCGTCATAAAAGTACGTGTATGTTGACCGCCCATAATCAATAATTCATCACTCTAGAGAGCCTGACTCCATTGCTCGACTGTCTAATCCCGATGTTGCTGAGCAAAAAGTAACTGGTTAAATTTACTCCGGTAAGCGGGGGCTTCAGCTGAGAGATACAACATTTACGTCCTCTCTGCCGGAGAGCTCTCTTAATTACACCCTCACTATTGTTCCAGTGAGAGAATGAAAACATCGGTAGCTCCAAGTAGGTCATGAATCATCCATCTCGAGAGCTACAAACATAGTGCCCTGGTTAATAAATTTAGCTGCTGCTCGGTGTCAGTAGACGGCCGGATCTTTGGAGATTCTAGACATCGGATCGTTCAGACGCGTATTGATTTTGTCTATGTGAAATTTCAACTGATGGAATTGGGAGACCATAGCTCCGAATTGTACGAACCGCGGCCCACTGGTCTTCTGGGAGATGATCACAGTGAGGTTTGGAAGTCGGATACGTCAGAGCCAATAATTGTACCTTGGATGTTATATTCTAATTTGGTAATATTGGATAAAGTTCTTGAAATTGAGGGTTGCGGTTGCTGAAATTTGTTGCAAGACTGAAACATGAATATCGAATATTGATTGATACGTTTCGTTTTGCATCAAGTTCAAGCCCTGCATTCAAGAGACGTAATACAGGAAGCCGGTCCCTAAGGCTTCAGCATTACCTATATTCTCTGACTAATGCTAGCCAGCCTGTGCTAAAAAGAAGAAAAAACAAAAAAGTCACAAGTGCCAAACGTTCAATTCTCTACGTCAACCCCTTTTTCTCTGCCACCAACGACCATGCAGGAAAGAAATTTCCTATCATTCTATCGACTCGCGTCGGATATCTTTGTCGTGACCAACGTCACATTCCTTGGTTATACTTGGAAGCGCAGCCAGTTTGGAAAGTGGTGGCAGCGCTTGTCCGAGCTAAGTCTTGGCACACGCAAGAGGCTCCCCCAAATTGAAAAAAAAAACCCCTTCAAAATTCCCCTTTCAGAACCCTTTATCTTCCTTCCGCATCCTGTATAACAGCCGTTTCTTATCTCGTACAATTCTTGGTGGTTTTGTAATCTTCCGCAATTGACACGAGCAATTTACCTTACAAAATTTGTGCGTCACGACTTAATCCTCCGTCGGGTATACATAGCATCAGGAGCGTATATTTAGGGGCCTAAAAAGGTCGATGGTTGTGTCAATTTCGTCACGCGTGGTCCTCGTCGAAAAATAGTTGAAAATATGTGGAGAGGGAGAGATGTGGTTGAAGTTGAACTCGCGTTCTGGAAAAATGAATGCTTGACTTATTGAGGAGGTTCCAGCTGAGAAAGCTTATGGCCCTCTGACCCTCGTTAAATGCGAATCTTATTGCCTGTTTCAATTAGTTGGCAAGCCAAGTGAACGTTTACAGCCGGCGCCACGTGCAGATGGAGAGTTCGTTTATGCCAGTTTGCCGAGTATTGATATCGATAGGGGAATTATCGAGCAATTGTAACATCCCTGGAAAGCGGAAAAATTGAAGTTGATTACAAGCCTATTTCACATTGGTAGACGAGACTGATCTTGGTAGCTCCTTGTGATTTGGAGATTTTGAGCTTACCAACTTTTACCCCGGCTACCTAGTACAATAGAGCCTCGGTACAGTCGTCCCTCTCTAACTCAATAGTGGGTCCCGGTTTAAGTGCTGAAAATATTCATTCAACTTCAACCATTTACATTTGCAATACTTACCCCTGCACCCAAATGACCTGTAAGGGTAAGTGTTGCAAATATAAAAGTCCAAATTACAATGAATATTTTCAACACTTATACCAGGACCCATTATCGAATTAGAGAGGGACAACTGTAGTTGCGATACGGTCAAGGGGATATGGGGTCGGACCGTCTATCACCCTCACACACCTTCATATTTATGGAGAGTCTTATAAAAAATCAAGTAGCAGATTCAAGATTTAATTAGATATGGTGGAAGCGTATACATTTAATGGAAGAAATAACTTTTGTTTAAAAGTGTATAATTTTCTAACCAAGAAATATTGTGGTTGAATAATTTTGTAAATTGGGTATGATATATATTTGGGCTGTTCTTCGTTATGTCCTATTTATCAGGGGAAAACTTCCTCTATTTATACATGAAGCCATTAACTAGTCCCAAAATAACTTAGTTTCTAATCCCTCTAAAATGTTCTAAGATATTTTGACTAAGAGAGAAAACTCTTTGACATAGGTGTTGAGATGGTCTGTGCTGTATTAATTTAGAACCCATGCACAGATTAGTGCTAGTACTTCTTGTACTATTAATTTTAATATTATTGATCTGCATTATACGTTTGCCGATCTTAGTCTTGTTTGCCCTTGTAATAATAATTTATTTATTTATACCCAATTTATTTAATTGTATAATTTGTATATATATGTATAATTTGTATATATATGTATAATTTGTGTATAAAGATAATTAATGTATAATTTATGTTTAGATTCTATATTTGTGTTATTTGTGTATATGTATACTTTATAGTACAACAGTGATTATTGTATTTTATGTTGATTTATATTCTTGAGTGTTATTCTTATTGTAGCTCCGTTTATAATTATTTTCGGCTAATATTATTCTATATTCTTACAAGTCTTTACTTAATGATTGTAAGAATATAGAATAATATTAGCCGAAAATCATTATAATTAGAGCTACAATAAGAATAACACTCAAGAATATAAATCAACATAAAATATAATAATCACTGTTGTACTATAAAGTATACATATACACAAATAACACAAATATAGAATCTAAACATAAATTATATATACATATAAATTAAACATTAATTATCTTTATACACAAATTATACATATATATACAAATTATACAATTAAATAAATTGGGTATAAATAAATAAATTATTATTACAAGGGCAAACAAGACTAAGATCGGCAAACGTATAATGCAGATCAATAATATTAAAATTAATAGTACAAGAAGTACTAGCACTAATCTGTGCATGGGTTCTAAATTAATACAGCACAGACCTTCTCAACACCTATGTCAAAGAGTTTTCTCTCTTAGTCAAAATATCTTAGAACATTTTAGAGGGATTAGAAACTAAGTTATTTTGGGACTAGTTAATGGCTTCATGTATAAATAGAGGAAGGTTTCCTTCAAGATAATGAATCTCAGCATAACAAATTTCCACAAATACATACCTTACCCAACATCCAAAACTTCTCATCTAAAAGTATTTCTTGGTTATATATACACACTTACAAACATTAAAAAATTATTCTCCCAGTAAGTGTATCCGCTTCCATAAATAACTAAACCTTGAATCTGCTATTTGATTTTTTATAATGATGTACTTAGTGGTAGCCACGTCAACGCGGCTCAGTCTTTTAAATATTTATTTCTCGTAGATGCCCGGGGCTTACCCCTCGACGTCATATGTCTCGCTAGGGAATTAGCAGGGCATGTGTTATGTACGTGACCTGATAGACGTAAAACAAATACTACTGCTACTACTATAATAGAACCTGATGGTGTGGTGGGAAAGGAAACGGACGAGCAGTGCGGGTTCTCGATCCAATGAGATGTCTTCCACAGGGACAATTATTATGTTACGTGTTTTTTTATTGTTTTTTATTGTTTTTTTTATTACAGGGGAGTAGTTGAGTATGAGATGCGCTACGGTCAAGGGGATATGGGGTGGACCGTCCTTTACTTCTGTCATGCCTTCATTTTCTTGAAGACTCTTTACTTTTTTCTTCTTCATCTAGTGGCAGCTACGTCAATGTGCCCTAGTCATGTAATTGTTTACTTTACGTAGAAGTCTGGGGTTAACCCCTCGACGTCATTTGTCCCGTCAGGGAATATTTAGGGCAAGTGCTTTGAAATTGTTCCGCTATACGTAAAATAAATACAACAACAACAACTACAATAGAACAGACCTATTCAAGACGTATTAGTCTCAGTAAAATAAAGGACATTATCAATCCTCAAGCAGAGATACTATAATCACTGTTGTACGATCATCGTTAGAATCGAGGGCGAACGCATCAATACTCAAACTGTTATTCAGCTTAATAGCTTTGACAGAGCCCTCATTATCCATCATCCCTATATCCACCGTCCTTCTCCCCCGTATACACCGATCCAAACTCCCCGTACGGCGCAATGGCTTCCACCAACGCAACGTTTCCCTCAACGCCTGCCAACTCAGGCGAAGGACTCCATCCAAGTCTTCGTGGCATTGCTGCCGCCATGGAAGAAGCGGAACGCCAAAGAAAGCAAAGAATGGGCCTGGCCCAGGAATTTCTAGGAACCATCGACGCCTGGGCTAAAACCAAGGCAGGTACGGAAGAAGCGTCGTTGTTGGCGCCGTTCATTGAAAGGATAGCACCCATCGTAACCGCGTTTGCGATTGGCAATGCACAAACCTCCGAATCACCCTGTAAGAATCCTAACCCTAGAACGAACACGGTAACAACAGCTGGGCCTAGGGCTACAAAGCCGACCGAGGCGCCAAACCTCGCCCTCCCCAAAAAGCCGCAGGAGGCCAAGTCTCCGTGGGTCACAATAGCCAGGAAAGCGGCAAAACTCCCACCACCACCCGCCACCACGACAACCCGCAAGCCTGCTATACAGAAAAAGCCGGCTATACAAGAAATACCAAAAGAAGACAGACGCCTTTTTCTTCGGCTAGGTCCAGAACACGAGTGGCGCAAGCTGTCACCTGTCACAATAAAGAAAATCGTAACCGAGAGAGCTGGGGTCGCACACTCAGCAATCATAGCGATGACACAAGTTAGGTCAGGCCTAGCAATCGAATGTGCGTCAGACGCACTCAGACATGCAATACTGAGTGTAGGCCCTTCTTTTCAAAAAGAGAACATGACAATAGAGCCTGCGTCAGACTGGACCTCGGTTATTGTCCCGCACGTACCCTTATTCATCCGAACAATGGATGCTAGATTAGAGGTTACAAGTGATATGGTGAAAAAAGAATGCCAGGCAGTCTGTGGGATCACGCCCATACAGGTGCGCCCTAATGATGTCAAACTAGGGCAGTATTCCACTAGCTGGATCATACACTTCAAACAGGTACCAGCAAACCTAAAATTCAGACTCTTCGACGAAAGCGGCCCGGCGATGCCATTCTCCCGTCGTCGCCCTATTGAACAGTGCCAGCGATGCTGGGGTTATCACTCGACAAGAACATGCGTCAAAGGACAGCGATGCGAGAAATGCTCGGGGACGCATGAGAAGATAGCGTGCACTGCCAACCTCCCCAAGTGCGCCAATTGTGCCGGACCGCACGAAGCCACCAACTTGGACTGTATGGCCCGACCAAGCCGACAGCATGGTCAAGTAACGCCTCGCACACCGGCTGAGTTACGAATAATTCGAGAACGTGGTCACCGAGATTTTAAAGCGGCGATTGCTAAATCCGAAGTGAAAGGTAAAGTCTCTGAGGCCACTAACACTTCAGCAGAAAAAGGTATGACTCCTGAGGTCATAAGCATACCGGAAGAAGAGATGCGTGATAATGAGTAGGACACCAAACTCACATAACTTCTACAAAAAGCTAGACACCCTTCTATTTCACCAAGTGAACGTTGGAAAGGGTGGATCAAACATGGATATAGCACTCCAACAGGCATGGGATGCAAAAGTACATGTAGTCATGATACAAGAACCTTGGACCATGCGGAAAAACGGAGAATTCATTACGAAAAGCCACACGGGCTTCGATAGTTTCATACCCTTCGGAAATACGACACCGAGAGTACGCCCACGCGCTATTACCTATGTGCGAAAAGGACTCCGCGCAACTCAAGTCAGTCCCTCCGCATCTGGCCAAACGCTGGACTACTGTTTCGTGCAGGTTAACGGACTCACTTTTGTAAACGTCTACCGTGCCCCAGGCCACAGTGGGACCTTAGAACCTTTACTAAAGTGGAAGCCCTTAGGCCCCTCAGTAGTGGGAGGCGACTTTAACTCCGTTTCCCAGCATTGGCAACCACTCACCGAGCGTCAATACGGAAATGGTGATCTCATCATGGAATGGGCACTGGAAAATAATATGCATCTAGTAAGTATCGTAGGAGATAGTACTCACCGAGATGGCAATGTTCTAGATCTTACCTGGAGTAACACAACTGCATTCGCATCAGTATCAAGCCTCCATCACTGCACATCAGATCACTCAACAATTGAAGGTTCAGTTGACATACCTGGTAACTCTGATCTATCCGGAATTCCAAGATTAATCCGCGTGAAAGACAGCGATTTACAAGAGTACGCTCGGTGCGTTAAGCAGTGGGTAAGACAGGGCCCCCTGAATAGCCCAACCGACATAGAAAACTACACGAGGAGTTTAATCCAAGTACTTCAAGACGCAGTCAGACATGTAGGGCGGATACCTGCAGTAGGCAGAGGAAGAACAGCACCATGGTGGGATGACAACTGCAAAAATCGTCAGATCGACTATAGGACAGCTAAGAGAACATCGGAAAACGTAACAGGCGCACGAAGGGTATTCCGAGCCGCTGTGAAAGCAGCAAAACGTGAATACTGGACAAAGCAAGTTGAAGCGATCGAGACGGAAGCACAAGCGTTCAAACTGATGAGATGGGCCAAACCAAGGTCTGCAAAAGATCCGCCTCCTCTCCAGATATCTCCAAACCAGTGGCTCTCAGACCCACTTCAGCGGACGACTGCACTACGAGACTCTCTCCTGGCAAGATTCAGTGCGAGAAATGATATAAGCTCATGGGAAGAAAGCCAGCCTGAGCGCATTCCATGGGACAAAGAAATTTCACTGGAAGACGCTACAGCAGCAACCATTGGAAGCAAAGAGACTGCTCCGGGCCACGACAAAATTACCCTCCGACTCTTAAAAGCCTGTTGGAGCACGATAGGTACGCTTGTCAGGGACCTCTTTCAGGCATGTCTCGACTTGGAATACTATCCGACACCATTTAAGATAGCCGAAGTTGTTCTACTCCCAAAGACAGGACGCGATCTCTCTAGTCCAAAGGGATGGCGACCCATCTCTCTACTCTCTAGCTTAGGCAAAGGACTAGAACGACTTGTAGCAAAAAGAATGTCGTGGCTGGCAATAAAGTACGAAGCAGTTCCAGCACAACTATTCGGCGCACTTCCAGGACGCTCAGCAGTCGATTTGGTATCCTGTGTTATACACGATGCTGAAGCGGCAATGAGGTCTAACAAAGTGACAGCGATGGTTACGCTAGATGTCCAAGGGGCATTCGACGCGGTACTACACAACCGACTACTTTCACGCATGCGCGGACAAGGCTGGCCTCTTTCACTTTGCCACTGGGTAGAATCGTTCCTAGCGCGTCGAAGGGTACTGGTAAGATACAAGGAAGGTGTTACTGACGAAAAGTATGTAGAATGCGGAGTCCCACAAGGATCACCACTCTCGCCACTACTGTTCATGCTATACATCGCAACACTCTTCAGTGATGGCGCGCCAGACTGTAGATTCGGGTACGCAGACGACATTGCCATCATCAGTATCGGCAAAAACGCCTGCGAAGCTGTAGAGGCAGTTCAAAAAGAAGTAGATACAATAACCCAACTGGCTCTGAGACATATGATAAATTTTGACCCTTCCAAGTCAGAGCTTCTTGTTTTCGGTGGAGGACCAAAGAAGAAATTAGATTCATCCCAACTCGCAGTAAGAGTTGGTGAACAGACAATAATGGCTTCTGAACACATTCGATGGTTAGGAGTATGGCTCGATACTCAATTGACATTTAGGCAACATGTTCAGAAGTGGTGCAGCAAAGCACAACGACTAGCGCAATTTTTACGTAATATCAATAGAGTACAGCGAGGTGCAGCTCCGGGAGCTCTAATCCAAGCAGTGAACGCATGCGTAGTAAGCACAGCAACCTACGGTGCTGAAGCCTGGTGGCCGGGACTGTCTCGTATCACGACGGTAAAAGAGAAGAAAGTAAGCACTGGGGTCGGTTGGCACCTCAAACAATTAGATCACGCAATCCTGACAGCAATCCGAGCCGCACTACCAGTATGGCGAACAACACCAAACAAGGTGCTCCACCGGGAATCGGGAATTCTACCCGCCGAGATACTTTTGCAACACCGTCAGCTTCGAAGTCTAGCCAGAATCCGCCGGCTGGATAGCCGTCACCCATTGTCAGCAAGGGCTTTCGAAACACCAAAGCAAACAATAAAACGTCTGAAACTGCGTGAGGGGCAAAAGGAACGCATCTTCAAAGTTCCTGAGCGATATCACACACGCCTTCAGAATGGAAACCTAAACCTGCCAGCATCAGAAGGGCCCGGGCAGCTTTATAGACCTAGAAACGCAGAGGCGACAGACAGAGTCAAGCGTGACAAGAAGAAAGAGGCCAGGCAGATTAAAAGGTGGCTAAGTGACCTACCAGAAGAAACGCTCTGTGTCTACTCAGACGGCTCATCGACTGGACCAGCTCACTCAGCATATGGCTACGCCATCTACAAAAACAGAATGCTCATTGCAAGCGGTGGAAAATTTATCCCTGGAGCTGAAGTCTTTGATGCAGAAATCACCGGGGCCTTACAAGGCCTAGAGACAGCATTAGAAATCGGAGACAGAGCAGATATCAAGGTGCTCCTTGATAACGAGGAGGCAGTCAGTGCTCTCAGGAGCGGCATATCAAACTCCTCGCAAAGTAAAGTAAAACAATTCTCAGAACTATGTAAGGCTCGACCCGCGGTCGAGGTCCGCTGGATCCCGGGACATTGCGGTATTATAGGGAACGAAAAGTCTGATGCGCTAGCTAAAGCAGCATTGGCACCAATTAATATGGCTCACAACAGTTTGATCTCTGAAACGGTAAGTAGCGAACACCATGTCCTACTAACATTTGCGGCACTTAAACGGCAAGTCACAATACGTTTACAGGACCTATCGGAAAAATGGTGGCGCAAAAATAGACCACTTAGGTACGAAGAACTGGATCTAACAATGCGACGAAAACGGCCCCCGGAGTTAGCACTCCCACGATGGGCATACCACCGCCTAATAGCAGCACGGACTGGACATGGTGACTTCGCGAGTTATCACAGACGGTTCAAACACGAAAACGAAGAAATGCGGTGCAAGTGCGGACGAGAGAAACGGCCATGGCATTTTGCCGAATGTCGCCCGGCTGTCCAGAAATGGCGGTCAAGCGCCAAGGAAAACAAACCTATAATCAGAGATATGATAGGAGAAGACGGATGGCGTACCTTTTTGCGCTTCCTAACTGTAACAAAGTGTTACAGCAAGAACGATATTTAAGCAGGAGTATTGAATTACGACTGAAGCCTCTCTGCGCTTTGTTTTATGTTAGTGTTCAATATTAGATAGCGCGGGGAATAAGGTGCAGTGCAGGGCACTAGCTCCTTAGATATGGTGTTTTTATCTGTTTCCATGGTTCATAAGAACTATTCATGTAGGTAGCGAAGTTAGATCTGGACTACCCGTGCCATGCCTCCTAGGTGCTGGGCTTGCGCCTGACCACGTTAAAAGTATCAAATCAAATCAAATCAATCCTCAAGCAATCAGATTTTAAATACCACAACTACAACTACAATAGAACGCAGTTTAGATATAAAGTGAGAAGCACCACAACAAATATACTCACTACGCATCCTCCCTCCCCGTATTCACCGACACAGACCATCCAGACGGCGCAATGGCTTCCACCAGCGCTCAGCCATCCACGATGCCCCCCAATTTAGGTGAGGGCCTTCACCCCAGTCTCCTCGGCATAGCTGCCGCCATGGAAGAAGCAGAACGCCAAAGAAAGCAAAGAATGGGCCTGGCCCAGGAATTTTTAGGAACCATTGATGCCTGGGCCAAAACCAAGGTAGGAACAGAAGAGGCGTCGTTACTGGCGCCGTTCATTGAAAGGATTGCACCCATCGCAACCGCGTTTGCGATTGGCAATGCACGAATCCCCGAATCACCCTGTAAGAATCCTCACCCTAGAACGAACACGGTAACAACAGCTGGTCCTAGGGTCACAAAACCGGCCGAGGGGCCTAACCTCGCTCTCCCCAAAAAGCCACAAGAAACCAAGTCTCCGTGGGTCACAATCGCCAGAAAAGCGGCAAAGCTACCAACACCACCCAAAGGGCCGACATTTCAAAAGCCTTCTTCACAGAAGAAGCCAGCCGAGCAAGACCCACCAAGAGAAGACAAACGCCTTTTCCTTCGAATGGCCCCAGAACATGATTGGCGCAAGTTATCTCTCGTCACGATCAAAAAGATAATCACTGAGCGGGCTGGAGTAGCGCCCTCAGCTATCTTGGCGGTGTCCCAAGTCAGGTCTGGCTTGGCAATCGAGTGTGCGTCAGACGCGCTCAGAGAATCGATCCTGAGAGTGGCACCAGCCTTAGAAAAAGACAACTTAACCATCGAGGCAGCGTCGAACTGGACGTCCGTGATCGTGCCGCACGTACCCCTTTTATTAAAACATTAGACTGCAGACTAGCAGTGACAAAAGAAATGGTGATAAAGGAATGTGAATCCGCATGCGGCGTAACACCAGTCCAGGTTCGTCCCAACAACGTGAAGGAAGGCCAGTACTCCACATGCTGGATCATTCACTTCAAGCAAAAACCAGCAAATCTAAAATTTAGGCTCTTTGAAGAAAGTGGACCGACCATGCCATTCGTACGACGACGGCCCATAGAGCAATGCCAAAAATGCTGGGGTTTCCACGCAACCAGGTCCTGCGTCAAAGGAAGTCGTTGTGGAAGATGCACCGGTGGACATGAGACATCGACCTGCCCAAACAGGGTTCCCAAATGCTCAAATTGTGCCGGGCCACATGAGTCGACTGACCTCAAATGTATGGCTAGACCCAGAAGACAGGATGGCTTTGTGGTACCACGCACTCCTGCCGAACTTCGAGTCATCCGAGAGCGTGGTCATCGCGATTTCAAAGCCGCTTTGGCAGAGTCAGAGACTAAGGGCAAGATTGTTGAGGTACCTCGCACTCAGGAAGTAACAATGGAAAACTCATGAGTAGTATACCTAACTCACGACAACCAACAGGAAGATTGAACACCCTTCTCTTTCACCAAGTGAATGTGGGAAAGGGCGGACCAAACATGGATATCGCACTGCAGCAAGCATGGGATGCAGAGGCACATGTAGTTTTGGTGCAAGAACCGTGGACTATGAAAAAAGATGGGGAGTATATTACTAAAAGTCATCCTGGTTACATATGCCATAAACCAATTGGCGATAGAGGAGCTCGACCCCGGGCAATCACCTTCAGTCGAAAGGATATTCACGCAACTCAAATATTTCCTTCATCACCAGGCAAAACGGGCGACTACTGTTTCGTACAAGTAGCTGGCCTGACGTTTGCGAACGTTTATCGAGCACCCGGACCCAGCGGAACATTGGAGCCTCTACTCGAATGGGTGCCTAGAGGTCCGACAATAGTGGGGGGTGACTTTAACGCTGTGTCAAGACACTGGCAACCTCAGGCATCCCGTCAGTATGGCAATGGCGATCAGATCATGGAGTGGGCCACAGCTCAGGACCTGCATCTAGTTACCACAGCAGGAGTACCAACACATAGAGATGGCAATGTCCTAGATCTAGTGTGGAGTAACACGTCCGCTGAGGCATGGGTTTCAAACGAGGTCGACTGTACATCAGACCACCGGACAATTGCTGGGCTTGTCCAAGTGACGGCAAGGCCAGATACATCGAAAGTGACCCAAGAACTGCGCATCCGCGACCAAGATTTAGAAAAGTTTGCACAATACGTCAAAGCTTGGGTCAAGCCGGGTCCCATAAATAGCGTAAGTGACATTGAAACACAAGTAGCAAGTTTGCTGAAGGTTCTGGGAGACGCTCGTAAGGCTGTGGGGCAAAAACCGTCTAGAGTACGCGGGAGGACAGCACCATGGTGGAACGAGGAATGCAGACTCAAATACAGTGCGTTTATAGAAGCCAGAAAGTCTTCCACACCAGCGGCAGAAGCCCGGAAGGACTTTAGACATGCTGTCAAAAGGGCAAAGAGAGACTACTGGAGAAAGCAAGTCGAGAATGCCACTACAGACGCACAAGTTTTTAAGGTGATGCGGTGGGCTAAACCCAGGGCAGGGCAAAATGCTCCACCCTTAAAAGGTTCAGGAGACAAGTGGTTGACTGACCCTCTTGAGCGAGCTGAGTCCCTCCGAGACAGTCTCATGACCAGATTCAACGCAGCCCAGGACCTTGATACATGGGAAACTGGACAAAATGCATCAATCCCGTGGAATACTTCACTGACACTAGAGGATGTAACAGCAAACACTCTTAGCACAGGCGACAAATCTCCAGGAGCGGACAGAATCACAGTAAGACTACTTAGAGCATGCTGGGAAGCCATAGGAGAACAGGTAAAATGTCTCTTTCAAGCGTGCCTGGAGAACGGACATTTTCCTTCTGCTTTTCGAGTTGCTGAAGTTATTCTGCTTCCCAAACCAGCGCGGGACTTAACAACAGCTAAAGGATGGCGACCGATTTCCCTTCTCTCCTGCCTGGGCAAAGGACTGGAGCGTTTAGTGGCTAAGAGAATGGCTTGGTTAGCAATCAAACATCGAGTTGTGCCTAAGCAGCTTTTCGGTGCTCTCCCGGGACGCTCAGCAGTCGACCTTGTCTCATGTGTTATACACGACGCAGAAGCTGCAATGCGAAACAATAAAGTCACAGCAATGGTGACTCACGATGTGCAGGGCGCCTTCGACGCTGTCCTCCACAACAGGCTACTACACCGGATGCGTAATCAGGGTTGGCCTAGTTCTCTGTGTCAATGGGTCGAGTCTTTTCTGACCCGACGAATCATACGGGTCCGACACCAAGAAGGAATAACTCAGGACAAAGTCGCCGAGTGCGGAGTCCCGCAGGGCTCGCCGTTGTCACCACTGTTTTTCTTCTCTACATCGCTGTCCTAGTTCAAGACGGAAACAAGGACAACAAGTTTGGGTATGCAGACGACATCGCAGTCTTAAGTATAGGAAGCACAGCTGCCGAAGCGGTGGCAATTGCTCAAGCAGAAGTTGAAACCCTTGTGCGGCTCGCAAATGAGCACAAGATAAGCTTTGACCCGGCCAAATCAGACTTACTGGTAATCGGAGGGGGCCCCAAGAAAAAGATGGATACGGTAGGCCTAGCTGTCCAGATCCAAGGTCATACAATTTTTCCATCTCCACATGTGAGATGGCTAGGGGTATGGATAGACTCCCAACTCAACTTCAAGCAACACGTGCAAGAGTGGTGCGGAAAAGCGCAACGTATAACACAGTTTATACGTCGAATTAACACCGTACAGCGTGGCGCAGACCCAGGGCCAATGATAAAGGCAGTGCAGGCGTGCATTCTGAGTACGGCGTTCTACGGAGCAGAAGCATGGTGGCCAGGGCTGACCCGAATCACCACACAGCGAACCAAGAAGGTGAGCACAGGAGTCGGATGGCACACTGATCTGCTTGACAACACAATCATCAAGGCAGTCCGGGCGGCACTACCTGTATGGCGAACTACTCCAAATAAGGCTCTACACAGGGAGTCAGGCATTCCTCCGGCAACAATCATCCTCCAACAAAAACAGTTGAGGGCCGCGACGCGAATCCAGAAACTAGATACATGGCATCCCCTCTTTATCAGATCTCACGAGGGGCCCAAAGAAACTATTAATCGCCTAGGACTGCGCGCAGGACAGAAAAGCCGTGCGTTCACGAATCCGGAGAGATATCTCACACGACTACAGACCAGCCTACAGACCGTGCCGGCCGCTGTGGAGACCGGTAAACTCTTCAGCCCGAAAGCGGAACGAAACAGCCAGCCAGTGAGACTCGACAAACAGTCTGAAGCTTTGCTGGCCAAACAATGGATAGGGAACCTGTCAACGAACACTGTGTGTGCGTACTCAGATGGCTCGTCCTGTGGCCTGGCGAAATCAGCATGGGGCTACACTCTATTCAGAGAAGGAAAAATGATTGGAAGCGATGCAGGCCCGTTGCGGGGTGCAGAGGCTTACGACGCCGAACTTTTAGGGGCCCAGAAAGCCCTTGAAGCAGCAATAAGGGTGGCTGGAACTAATCCAATCAAGGTGCTCCTGGATAACTCGGATGCGGTCCAGGCTCTGCGTAGCGGCAGGTCGAGGTCCTCCCAAGGAATAGTTGAGAGGTTTGTTTTGGACTGTCAAAGGCACCGATCAGTCGAAATCCGGTGGATACCAGGACACTCAGGAATTGAGGGGAACGTGAAGGCTGATAAGGTTGCGAAAGCAGCTCTAAAGGACCTCCCAGAGGAAGCAACAAATGCGATACACTCCACAGAATTGAATTGCGGTCTAAAGTATACATTTGCATCAGTAAACAGGTTCGCCAGGGAGCGCGCGGACGAATTAGTATCATCATGGTGGCAAGAAAATCGACCCAGGCAGTACATGAAGTTAGATCTCAAGATGACTCGGAAGCGACCTCCAGAGCTTGCTCTACCCAGATGGGCATACCATAGACTGATAGCTGCAAGGACAGGACACGGCGACTTCGCCAAATATCATGAAAGATTCAAACATGAAGGTGTTGATGGCAAGTGCGAATGCGGTCGAGAAAGACGCTCGTGGCACTTTGCAGAATGCCGATTGGCTCTCCAGCGTTGGAGAAGTGCGAAACAGGAACCTCCCCCAAGGGCGAGCGAAATGTTAGCAGAAAATGGATGGAAGGAATTTCTTGAATTCGTGTCTATAACCAGATGTTATGGCGCACAAACTACAGACCGGGAGGCTTAAGAATTTCCCAGGGACAGCGGTTGTTATTTCCTTTAGTTAAGCGTTAGGAAAATATAGGACAAGGCGCAGGGCGTTTTTGTTCGGACACAAAGTTTTTCGTTATTTATTTTCTTTCTATGTCACATAGATTATCTGGCAAGTAAAGCCATGCATATAGGTAGCGGTGAGTCCATATGGATCACACACCCGTATCACGCCTATTGGGTGTAGGGCGTAAGCCTGATACGACATGTAATCAAATCAAATCAAATCAAACTACAATAGAACCTCTCAAAACTGATAGTAGTTCCCGGTATAAATTTTGAAAATATTTATACCGGGACCAACTATCAGTTTTGAAAGGTTCTACTGTACAGGGTATCAGGGGCAATTAGTTTTACTTGCATTTAGTATTGTAGACCTTAATATTGTTACTAAACAGCGCTAATTCTGTCTAATTAGTAACAATATTTAGGGTTGCAATACTACACACAAGTCACATTATTTGCCCCTGATACCCTGTAGAGCGCAACCCAGGGGTGGCGTCGATACAGAGCCTTCAAGAACGTGATCAGACTTCCGAGACGACCATAGCTCCCGAACTGTTTGGCTTGGCAAAGGTTCCCACCGTGCCAGAAGAGGTCGCTTAGTGACCACGTGATTCTAGGCGTAGAATGTCGTGTCGCGTACCGCTTAGCTAACAAATATGGCCACACACTATTACACTTATTCACGACGATAACATTCCACAGATTGTTCCTATTAATCCAAATAAGTCCTTTCTCATCAGGTCATCACACCTGCGATGGTTAAATCTCAACATCCCCCCCCTTTGGCCCAGCGCGTTGCTGATGAGCTTGAGCTTGTACAGCGCGTTGCTAAGGGCCGAGCTACTTGGGTTCAAAATTTCCACACCAAGTTTTGGACATCCGTTGAAGAGGCTGATCCCCTCATCAAATTTTTTGTGCACGAGCAAATGGACGCCTTTCTCCTTGCTGTTGCTTCCGGGCACCCTATGCGTCACGACACTCCGATACATCCCAAGCCGGCAAGCTCCTTACCCAAGCCTAGCCTAAACATTCCCTCACGACCTCCCCTATCCAAGCCACCTCAACCCCATAACTGGGCAGCTATCGCTGCACGCCCTCCTACCTCTGTCCCCTCGGCTTCGTCCCAACCCGTCTCCAACAACCGTCCCCCTCGCACTTCTTTGCAAAAGCCTACCGTAATACCCAAGGGCCCGAAAGCTATCTTCCGCCTGACTGAAGAAGCACCTCTCCTCAGAGCTGACGCAATATCAGTGAAAGCTGCTTTATTAAAAATCGTCCCTGGTCTCAAGGACGGTATTGCCTCTGTTTCCCGCAGCTCAAGCGGATTTAGCATTATGTTTTCATCCGAGGAGTCGCTCAAACTTGCGATGGAACATGCTGACTCCATTAAGGCCTCTCTTTCCGGGGCTTTACATCAAGCTGAGGATCGCATTGGATATGTCGTTAAACGAATTCCACGCACCATTTGGAATCCAGTGTCTGATCTGGTTTCCTCGACGATCGATGACGTCAAGAACATTGCCGAGGCGCAGACAGGCGTCGCCCCATCCAGCGCCCACTGGTCACTGCACGAAAATCGCCACAATCCATTTCATACGGCTGTTATCTTCTTTCCTAAAGAAGTTCCCACTTTTCGTATCGTCGATAGCGCCCCGTCTCGGCGATACATACTTAACCCTAAGTTTGTCCAGTGTGAAGCATGCTTTGGGTTTCACCAATCCTCCCGCTGCCGGATTCAAGCCCTATGCGCCTCCTGCGGCACTATCCGCCATCAAGGAGAATGCTCTCATATCCGTTGGTGCATCAATTGCTTGGGACCACATACTGCGGATGATCTCTCCTGCCCCCTTCGCCCTCGGCCGTACAAGGGCAAGCTTATTCAGCCCTCGGATAAAGAGGTTATGGAACTCCGGTCAACCAACCGTAATTTACTCCGCAAGACTCGCCGCGCTGAAGCTGCAGCAGCGGCAGCCACTGGTGCCACTTCAGCTACTTCTGCCACTACTACCACTGGTGCCACTTCAGCTACTTCTGCCACTACTATCACTGCCCCTGTCAGCGCCCAAAGTCCGTCTCGCGCCACTGGAGCCTCCACTAGCGCCTCACAAGATATTCCTCCCGCCAGCCTGAATAGGTTTTCCGCTCTCGAAAATGCCTCGTCTCAATCTATGGAAATAGATTCGGACGTACAAGCCCCTAATATTGCCCTTAGTTTTGCTCTACATGAATAACAGAGCTTATTTTAGGAGTACCCCCCCCCCGCCTCGTCTTCGTTTTCTCCAAGCTAACGTTGGACGTGGTGGATCTTCTCACCTAATTCTATTAGAAGCCGCATTCAAGGGTAATTATGATGTGATCTTTGTCCAGGAGCCTTGGACAAAAATCATAAATTTCAAGAATGTTACCAAATCCCATCCAGCTTACGTTACCTTTACCCCACCCGACCGAGACTGGAAGCTTGCGCGCCCACGCGTGCTCACATACATTCAGAAAAAATCCAACCTCCGCCCCATCCAGCTGGATAGTGGTCCTTCACCAGACATTATAGCCCTCCTTCTTCAATGTTCTCCTCAAGTAGAGGTCATCAATGTCTACCGGCAACCTCAGGCACACATGTCTGAGAGTCTCTACCCACTTCTAAACTGGCCAGTGAAGCCTAACTCCATAATTGTTGGAGATTTTACTCTCCATCACGACTTATGGGAACCTAATGTGTCTCGTTCGTCCGGAGTTGGTAGCTTTACCGACTGGATTGAAAACCACTTTTTAAGGTCGGCTTTACCGTATGGAGCTCTTACTCATCGAGCTGGTCATGTTCTCGACCTTGTTTTAACGAATATGGAAGGACTCCTGGCTCATGTGGACCCCGTGGCTCATTCGACTTCTGATCACGAGACCATATCTGGCTCGGTTAATCTCTGTTCAGCTCAAAGACGACACCCATCAATGAGAATCCCTGAATTTACAGCCGAAAATACGGAAATATTTATCCAAGCACTTATAGCTGCCCCTCCTCCTGTTCTCCCTCTCGGCAACCCTAACCCATAACCCTCATCTCTTAGACGCGGTGGCCTATTCGGGGGTTGCTGCGCTATCGCCCATATTACTTGCGGCTAACCCACCAAGGCCCCCATGTGTGCCATGTAAGGATTTCTGGAACCTCGAATGCTCTGACCAACGCCGACTGTATGTTGAAGCCCGCAACATTGGGGACCCGGATTGTATTAGGGAGGCACACCGAAATTTCCGCAGAACTGTTAGGCCGACTAAGAGGGAGTATGTGCGCTCGAAGCTGGATAGTGTGTCTTCGGTTTTGGAAGCCCATAAAGTGGTTGGATGGCGAAGGTTTGCCAGTCGCTTCGGCCCCCCTCCAATTCAATATCAAGGAGTCACCTATAGTACCCCAACAGAGCGTGCGGCCCTTTTTTTTCGTACGAAACTTGCTCATGGAATCAGGGAGCCGGACATTCCCGTGGTCACCCCTACTTGTGCACTGCGAGCGATTCCCGCACCTGCCTCACTGGACGAAGATGAGGTTCAACAATGTCTTCTTGCTACATCGTCCACAATTCCAGGTCACGACCATCTCTCGGTTGCTGCCCTTCGCCATGTCTGGCAAGTCGATTCTTGGCGTTCGTGGATCGTAAGCTTATATAGGCTTTGCCTGGTATACGGACATCATCCAAACATATTTCGCCGCGCCGAAGTTGTGGTTATACCTAAACCTCATAAGGATGATCTCACATACCCTGCCAACTGGCGACCAATTTCGCTTCTTCCTGTTCTCGGTAAAGGGCTAGAACGGCTTTTTGCCCGTCGTTTCGCTTTCTGGGCTCTATCGAGTCGCATTATCTCTCCCACGCAGCTCGGAGGCATTCCTAGAAGGTCAGCTATGGACCTTGTAGAGTTTCTCGTCCACAATGTCGAAAAGGCATGGGAAGGGAAACAGGCCTGCACTCTGGCTACTCTTGATGTCGAAAGCGCTTTCGACAGTATTCAGCCTGGCCGTCTATCCGTCCGCTTGCGCGAACAGGGATGGCCACTACAATACGTTAACTCGGCGGCTTCCTTTGCTTCAGGTAGGAAAGCCCGCCTTCGTGTGGACGACTTTGTTGGTGAATTCTTGGATATTCCACACGGCTTACCGCAAGGATCCCCCGCTTCACCTATACTTTTTCTCCTTTTCCTTGAACCTCTTTTCAAGTTCGACTTCCCTACTTTTGGATGCGTGGATGCCGTAGCGATTCTTTCCGTTGCTAAAACTCTAACCGAATCCTCACGCCTAACTGCCGCCAGGATTGAAGTAGTTACCCAATGGTGTAACAGAAACTGACTTTTGTTATCCGAAAACAAGATGGAGATCATACATCTCCACAGAACCCGTCAGCTTTCTCCACCTCTAACAATCAATGGCGTCGTAAGATTTACCAACCCAACTTTAAAATGGCTAGGTATCCTTCTCGATACTAAGCTTTCCTTCAAAGAACACGTTCAAGTTTGGAGTGCTAGGACACAACGAATCAGCGCCCAGATACGTCAGCTTGGCAACACCTATCGTGGGGTACCCGTTACCTTTCTCCGCTCGGCAGCCCTTGCTGCGGCTTTACATGTTCTATTTTACGGCGCAGAGGCCTGGTGGCGCGGTCATTCTTACAGCCGCCGCAGATGCCAAATCTCTACTCGGTCCCAACACCTCGCAGATATGATTTCCAGAGCTCTAGTCACCTTGGCTCGTGCAATTCTACCAGTATTCAGAACCACTCTCACTCCAGCACTGCTAAGAGAAGTATGTCTCAAGCCCGCTCATATTCTTCTCGAAGAGGTGCGCCTCCGCTCTGCTGTTAGACTAGCTGCCGCAGATAGCTTCCATCCTTCAGTTAGAAGATCAAACAACCCCCGAGCGCATACACGCCTGACCGAAAAACTAAAACTCGTTCCACACTTCCCTCGCCCCCAGCCCTTACCACCCTCCTACAAAGCCCCCTGTCACACGTGAAGCCAGCACGTGGGCTAATTCGAGATTCGTGGTAAGGAAAAGGGGTTCCAGGGATGAATAGGGATTGTAGGAGGATGAATGATAGAGAAGTCCGAATGGTAGAGTGGTACGAATGGTCGAGTGGTACGAATGCTCGAGTGGTACAAATGGTCGAGTGGTACGAATGGTCGAGTGGTACAAGTGGTAGAGTGGTGAACTCTGAGAAGTTTGGGGTAGAGAAGTTGACTGAAAATAAAGCGTGAGTCGCTCTGTGCGCCTATCTAACTTGACTAAATACAAATAAGAAAAGGCCTCTGACAACCCAGTACGTAGCTTAATTCAAGTGAAGTAACTACAGAGTCATAAACTGTAACACCTAGGCCACAAAGGTGACAAATGAAAATAGCAGGGGTATGTCGACACGGGCTCTAATTAGCCGAAACGCCGAATAAAACAGTAATGAGAGGCTGGCCAAGACATCCGTTACAACCAAACTCAAATGTCGCAGAACAAATGGTGCTGAAACTCTGACACCCCCCTTAATCGCTCTCGCGCAGACTTCTCCACTTATGAATTTTTTGAGCGTATCAGAGCATTACCTTCATGGGATATAATTGTCTACTTAGACGGCTCTAAGCAGACCAATGGATCTGCTGGGGCTGGCGCTGTCATCCTTCACAAGAATGTCACTTTAGCTAAAGTGAGGGTGCCACTTGGTCATGATTTTGAGGTCTATGACTCCGAAATAACTGGTGCTTTAGCAAGGCTCAAAGCCGCTGTAGCAGCCCCTACCTCTCATCTCGCAACTAATATCCACGTTATCTTAGAAAACCAGGAGGCAGCACAACGCCTCCTGGATATTTCTCCTTCCAAGTCTTCACAAGCGGAAATCTTGGAGTTTAGGGATCTTGCAGCTCGCTGGCCCACAAGGAGGATTTTTCCATCTGCGGCTCCTAGCAAAGTCCATGTAATGTGGTCTC
Source organism: Podosphaera xanthii (assembly GCA_028751805.1). Classification (NCBI taxonomy): domain Eukaryota; kingdom Fungi; phylum Ascomycota; class Leotiomycetes; order Helotiales; family Erysiphaceae; genus Podosphaera; species Podosphaera xanthii. The sequence goes on from JAPWIX010000002.1 coordinate 211,864, forward strand.
CAGGCCACATTGGTATTCCTGTTAATGAGCTGGCCGACAAGTTGGCCGGAGAAGCCACACGACAATAGGCCCCCCCGGCGCATCACTTGCCGGAGCCCGAGCAAATATACAAAGACAAATCTGGAACCTGACTAACGAATGGTCGCAGATGCATGCTCCCTCTACCTACTGTGAGTTAAGAATGCCATCTCCTAAGAAACCCCCAGAGGAGCTTCGACTCCCTCGCCATCTTCTTAGGTATTGGATTCAATGCCGGACTGGACACGGTGATTTTCGCGCCTATCACGAAAGATTCAAACATGATGAAGCCCTCACTTCTTGTTCTTGCGGAGCCAATAAGTCTACTATCCACTTGGTTTTTTGTCCCCTCGTGTGGGAAAGATTAGCTTCTGCTGGTCATTGACGCAGTTTGGGATCACTCGATTTTCTCTTCAGTACCTCTCGTGGTACGATGCGTTTTGCCTCTGTTGTAGAGAAGACTAGATTTCTATCCGAAGTCTATCCTATCCGTGCTGCATAATCTAGACAAGTGAGGTATCCGCTGTATAGCGCTCACTGTAACTTTAGGAATACTTTCCAAGGCCCGAGGGCATCCATAGTTTAGCATTATTTTCAGTTAGTGTCGTAGTCACCATGTCCCCTCTGGGATGGGGCATCTTCTTAGACCTTGTCCGGTTGACTGTAAAAATAAATAAATAAATAAATAAATAGCTAAGAAATGTGCGCGCATCAGCAGCGATAACGTTGTCCCTATTCCGTTTAACCCTCCTTCTAACTCGATACCGATTAAGAGCATTTTTGTTTGGACATTGCGCTCGTGATGGTCAAATCGCAACACCCACCTCCCTTGGCCCAGCGCGTCGCTGATGAGCTCGAACTTGTCCAACGTGTGGCAAAGGGTCGAGCTACCTGGGCTCAAAATTTTCACAACAAGTTCTGGTCAGCCGTTGAAGAGGCTGATCCTCTCATCAAAATCTTCGTGCGCGAGCAAATGGACGCGTTTCTACTTGCGGTTGCCTCCGGGCACCCTATGCGACATAATACTCCAAGACAACCCAAGACGGCGAGTCTCCTTCCCAAGCCCAGCCAAAATTTACCATCACGACCTCCCGTTCCCATGCCAAAGCAACCTCAAAGCTGGGCAGCGACCGCCGCCGCCCCTCCTGCCACCAATCTCCCTACTCATGCGTCGTCCTCGGCCCCTCCCAACGCAATATACCGTCCTTTTTACACGCCAGCTCCTAAACAGGCTGCATCTACTACGGGCCTCAAAGCCATCTTTCGTCTCTCGGAGGAAGCTCCACTTCTCAGAGCAGACGCAACATCAGTCAAGGCTGCTTTCATTCGCATCGTTCCTGGGCGCGAGGACGGCATAGTCTCCGTTTCTCGCAGCTCAAATGGATTCATCATCTCATTTTTGTCCGACACATCGCGGAACTGGCGTTGGATAACGCTGACTCGATAAAGGCGTCTCTCTCTGGATCCCTCATTCAAATTGAGGACCGCATCGGGTACGTTGTCAAGCGTATCCCGCGCACTATCTGGAACCCGGTCTCCAACGTGGTCCCCACTACACTTGATGACGTCAAAAGAATTGCCCAGGCTCAGACAGGTGTCACTCCATCTGGCGCCCACTGGTCGTTGCATGAAGATTGTCATGATCCTCTGCACACAGCGGTTGTCACAGGCCTGAGGCCTGACTTTCATTAGGCTAAGGCCTATTTATTAATAATTACTCATCAGCTCTCCTTGCTTATAAATTTAGTCACGAGACGCCAGGGTCACTAATTATAACACGTATATTGTGGGTTGGGCTGCTTGACTCATCTTAATACGCACACTATAAATAGCAAGCTTGGACCATGACCTTAACAAACTTAATTAAGGGACAAACGTGAAGCATATGTGAGACCGTCAATTGACGTTTATGGACGAAACTTATATGCAGCGAGATTATTCTCTAACTAATAACTGATCGAGTGTAACGGCGCGGATAAATGTGCATGAAGTTGAATTTCCTGGAGGCTTGTCAAGAAGGAAAAGGCTCTCTGGACAAGAGTCAGGAGAATAATGTTGAAGAAGGATATATTAGGAATTTGCCTCAGATAAAGCTCTTCACTTCAAGATCTTCTTTTGTATCTAGCTCTAGATATTCTGCGAATAGCAATTATCTTTCGACCCTTACAGTGGTCATCTTATTCCCAAAAGAGATGCCAACTTTTCGGATCGTTGACAGCGCCCCTTCTTGACGCTACATTCCTAATCCAAAGGTAGTTCAGTGCGACGCGTGCTTTGGCTTCCATCTTTCCTCTCGGTGCCGCACTCAAGCTTTGTGCGCCCTTTGCGACGCTCTTCGCCACCGTGGTGAGTGCTGCCACCAACGCCGATGCATCAACTGCCTCGGGCCACATTCCGCAGACGACCATAAGTGCCCTCTCTGCCCCCACCCTTTCAAGGGCAAACTCATCAATCCTTCAGAAAAGACGATTGCGGAACTCCGATCTCGTTGTCATGAAACAGACTGCTAGTCATTATCTGCCCACGTGCTCGCTTAACTCGCACATACAAATACCTTTGTGTAGATAAATCTTGACTCTTTAGCTTTACTAAACCTTTAAACCACGAGTTCTTGCCTGCCTTGTGATGGCCACCTGATTTCATGACACTCGTAACCGTATTAACCTCCGAAAGGAACGCCGCGCAGAGGCTGCTGCCGCTGCCGCTGCTACTGCTACCGCTACCTTAGATGGCAGCTCCTGCGCGCCAACTCCTTCCACTGAAGCCTCCTCCTTTTCCCAACGTGCACCTGCATCCACCCAAAACCGGTTCACGTCATTAACATCTGCTTTGGATGGATCTATGGAAATAGACCTAGACGAGCATGTCACCAGCCTAGCCTCCAACAGTACTTCTCATGAGCAGTAGAGCTTATTTCAGGAGCACCCCCCCGCCTCGCCTCCGTTTCCTTCAAGCAAACGTTGGGCGTGGTGGATCTTCTCACCTCATTCTCTTACAAGCTGCATTTCAGGGAAAGTATAATGTGATCTTTGTTCAAGAGCCTTGGACAAAAACAATAAATCTCAAGAATATGACCAAGTCTCATCCTGCATACGTCACCTTCACTCCTCCTAACCGGGACTGGAAAAATGCGCGCCCGCGCGCTCTAACCTATGTCCGCAAAAAGTCTAACCTCCGATGTGTTCAGTTAGATTCTGGTCTCTCACCCGATATTATTGCCCTTTGTCTCCAGAGCTCTCCCCTCATAGAGATCATCAACGTTTACCGACAGCCTCAAGCTCCCATGCCCGAGAGCCTATGCACACTCATACAATGGCCGGTTAAACCGCACACCATAATTGTGGGAGACTTCAATCTTCACCACGAACTGTGGGAGCCCAACGTGTCCCGTTCGTCCGGCGTCAGCACCCTCATCAAATGGATTGACGTTCATTCACTGAGGTCGGCAGTGCCTTACGGAGCTCCCACCCATCGTGCCGGCCATGTCCTTGACCTTGTACTCACGAACATGGAAGGACTCTCAGCCCGTGTAGCTTCGGAGGCACATTCAACTTCTGACCACGAGACAATCGCCGGCTTCGTTCAGCTCTCGCCATCTCAAAGGCGCCATCCACCGCTAAAACTGCCCAACTTTAACAGCGAGAACGCCGAAGTATTTCGCCAGGCGCTCTCCGCTACCGCACCTCCCAGCTTTCCTCTTGAAGACCCTTCACCTCAGCTCTTAGACACGGTGACTATATCAGGCATTGCCACTCTCTCGGCAATCCTTCTTTCAGCTAACCCGCCAAGGCCCGCGTGTGTCCCATGCAAAGATTATTGGAATCACGAATGCTCAGACTACCGCCGCCAATATCTTGAATCACGCCACAGCGGGGACCAAGACCTCATTAGCGTAGCTCATAAAAACTTCCGGAAAGCTGTTAGACAAGCCAAACGGGAACATATGCAAGCCAAATTAGACAACGTGTCTTCGATTCTGGAGGCCCATAAAGTTGTCGGTTGGCGCAAGATATCTAGTCGTTTTGGTCTCCCTCCAATTCTTTTCCAGGGTGTTACATACAGCACCCCGACTGAGCGTGCAGACATATTCTTTCGCACTAAGCTTGCCCGCGCAACTAGCCAACCGGATGTCCCCTTGAACACCCCTACATGCTCACTGCGAGCGATCCCCGCACCTCTCTTTGTAGGTGAAGATGAGGTACGTAACTGTCTTCTGGAAGTTTCATCAACAACCCCGGGTCATGATCAATTATCGGTCTCAGCTCTCCGCCTCGTTTGGGGGGTTGATTTTGTAACAGCTGATTGTTTTACTAGGTATGCAATATGGGAACATACACTTGTGAGGGAGCTAAGATAGAGTCTAGTTGAACAGAGAGATATGGTAATGTGAGATTGAATGTAACAAATGTTAATAAAGATGTTGTGTGTATATTTTACAATGGGGGGAATCCCGAGCCTAATTATACTCCGACATGGTCCGTGCATGGACAGAACAAACATGACAAACACTGAGAACTATGTGTGCTGTGTCTCGCCTAACCATACCACGTGCTCCATCCGGACTTCTAGTCCTCTGTCCACTCCGTGACCTCTGTGCATCGGCTCGAACATCACTCAGCTTATGCGTCCTTCATGCCCATCATTTCTGTCTGTGCCAAGCACAACACTGATAAGCTGATATATTCCTGTAGCCTATGATGGTCATTATACGCGCTTGATATAACCCCTGCATGTGACGGCTGATAAGCCGATATTTTCCTGTAGCATATGATGGTCATCACATGCACAGACTAATGCAGCCCTATCCGGGTATGCTAGCTTCCCGTCAAGCTATTGGCAGGGTAGGACGCTTGGACTCAGCTTGGCGGAACTTGCCTATGTTTCATGTTGCAAGGGGTATTACATGTCATGGTCTTATTATAGCATTGAGAGCCTGGTGGCAATTCATTGGAAGTGTTATAAGTAGATGCTACCTGGGTAGATGTAATTCCTCTCTTCATAGATAAATGTAAACTACTTTACAATATACAGTGCTTCTGCCTCAATATCCCGAACCGTGACAGATTTATGGCGCTCGTGGATTGTCCACCTTTACAGTCTCTGTCTGGCTTATGGTCACCATCCCAGTATCTTCCGCCGCGCCAAAGTGGTGATTATTTGTAAGCCACACAAGGATGACCTCACCAACCCCGCTAACTGGAGACCAATCTCGCTTCTCCCAGCTCCCAGCTCTCGGCAAAGGGCTGGAACGCCTCATCGGAAGACGCCTTGCTTTCTGGGCCTTGTCGAATCGAGTTATCTCCCCAACGCAATTCAGAGCGCTTCCTAGAAGGTCCGCCATGGATCTCGTTGAATGTCTAGTTTACGATGTCAAAAAAGCATGAGAGGCAAAGCAGGTGTGCACTCTCGCCACCCTCGATATTCAAAGTGCTTTCGATAGTATCCAACCTGGCCGCCTCTTCGTCCGGCTTCGCGAACAGGGATGGCCTTCACCATATGCTAATTGGGCCGCATCTTTCGCTTCTCATAGAAAAGCCCGCCTCAGAGTGGACGACTACGTTGGCGACTTCTTGGATATTCCGCACGGACTGCCTCAAGGGTCCCCCGCATCCCCTATACTTTTTCTTCTCTTCCTCGAGCCCTTATTCAAACTCGGGTTTCCTACTTTTGGTTACGTTGACGACGTGGCGATCCTTTTGGTCGCAAAATCTCTGGTCAATACTTCTCGTTTGACTGGCAATAGGATTGAGAGCATCACCCGCTGGTGCGGTCAGAATGGACTCTCTCTGGCAGAAAGCAAGACAGAGCTACTGCATCTTCATAGATCCCGCCAGCCTCCTTCTCTGGTAGCTATCAACGGCGTCTTAACGACCGCCAATCCAACTTTGAGGTGGCTAGGCGTCTTCCTTGACACGAAGCTCTCTTTTAAAAGACATGTGCAAGAATGGAGCGCCAAGACGCAACGGGTCAGTGCCCACATACGGCAGCGTGGAAATACCAACCGTGGTGTACCCACATCCTTTCTGCGCACTGCAGCCCTGGCTGCGGCCCTTCCTGTGCTTCTGTACGGCGCTGAGGTTTGGTGGCGTGGCCATACCTACAACCGTCGCGGTCGCCTCACTTCTACCCGGTCTCAACACCTAGTAGCCACGGTGTCTTGAGCTCTGGTCAATTTGGCCAGAGCAATTCTTCCGGTATAGCAAACTACTCCGATTGCAGCGCTATTAAGAGAGGTTTGGCTTAAACCTGCACACATTCTTCTTGAGGAGACGCGCCTCAACTCTGCCATTAAATTAGCCGCCGCCGACGACTTTCATCCTGATGCTAAAAGATCTAAGGAGCCCCGCGCGCATACCTGTCTAACGGAAAAATTACTGCTCGTTTCCCCTTTTCCCCGCCCTCGGCTTGTACCGTCCTCGTATAGAGCCTCTCCAATCCTTACCCGGACCAATCTTTCCCTCGAAGCTTCTTCCCGACGTATTAGCGAGTTACCTTCTTGGGACATCCTTGTCTTTTCGGACGGCTCCAAACAAAAAGATGGATCTTCTGGGGCAGGTGCCGTCGTTTTCCACAAGGGAATCACCCTAGGAGAAGTGAAAATTCCGCTAGGCCCCGACTTTGAGGTTTATGACTCCGAAGTCATCGGCGCCCTTGCAGGGCTCAAGGCTGCTACAACAGCTCCCTATATCCACTTGGCTACTAATATCCACGTCATCTTAGACAATCAAGAGGCAGCTCGACGTCTTCTTGATGTATCACCCTCGAAAACCTCGCAGCAAGAAATTCTTGATTTTCGACATCTCGCCTCCAAGTGGCCCACCAGGAGAATATCATCAATTGCGGCTCCTGGTAAGGTTAACGTGATGTGGTATCCTGGCCACGTCGGCATCCCTGGGAATGAGCTAGCAGACAAGCTGGCTGGAGAGGCGGCCCACCAACCGGCTCCCCCACCGCATCTCTCGCTGGAGCCCGCGCAAAGACCAAAAAAGCACATTTGGGACCTGACTTCTGCATGGTGGCAAAACCAGGCGCCGTCCACATATTGTGAATTGGGGATGCCGTTTCCTAAAAAGCCCCCCGAGGAGCTCCGTCTTCCCCGCCGGAATCTTGGGTATCTCACTCAATGCAGAACCGGACATGGCGATTTCCGTGCGTACCACAATAGGTTCCAACATGGTGATGCCCTCGTGACCTGCTCTTGTGGAGGTAACAAGTCAGTAACCCATTTAGTTTTGCCCTCTCATTCGAAAAAGATTGGCCTCTAATGGCCGCCGTCAAAGTTTGGGCACACTTGATTTTCTCCTTGGCTCCTCCCGTGGTGCTAAGCGTTTTTCTGTTACATTGGAGAGGAGTAGGTTTCTGACAGAAATCTGCCCAATCCGTGCCAATTACTCAACCTTTGTGAGGGATATGCTGCACAGCGCTCACAGTAACTTATCTAGTTTGTGTATAGGCTTATTGGCTTCGCATAGGATGGAAAAGAATGTAGAATATAATAGTCACCGTGTCCCCCTAGGGATGGGGCTGTAGCCTTTGATATTGCCCGGTAGACCAGTAAATATATATATATATATATATATATAAATAAATAGCTAAGAAATAGTAGAAAAATCCATCTCATATCCTAAGTGATAATCTTCTACGTCTTCGCAGGACCTTTTCTGGTGACCTATGCAGGGAGGTGCTGACCTACAGTCGTGTCCCTATCGAGCTTCAAACTTGTATAGGATCCTCTTTAAGTACGCCTCGCCAATCGTAGCAGAAGGAATACAGCCTTTTGTAGGCATCTCGCGTTCTTAGGTCAAGTATTATCATTCAATAGAATTCTCTTCTCCTGAGCTCCAAGAGTTATTCTACTTGCCCAATTCTACAAGGCTTGTATTTTCAAGATTTCGAGCGCATATCCGACTCAGATATCATTTCTCGAGGACGAAGACTTGAACTTTGTTCTTTTCGTAAAGAAAAGCTTCACTGATTGTACCAGGGAATTCCTGAACCTCTTACTAATAGAACCAGGTCTTAGTAAGGAAAATTAACGGAAATCTAGTTTAGAGAATTTTATTGTTCAGAAAAGAGGCTCGTCCCATACCTTCAGTCGTGAGAGATCATTCTGGATTCCTCCTTTCCCACGTCATCTATTTGCTCTTTGGAGCAGAAATTTGGTTACAATTCAGCCTCAAATCTACCTCAGATTCGTGAAATTCAACAGATAAAGGGATTACCAGAAGATTCATCATCGGCATCAACAAGTCAACCACCTGAAACATCAGGATCTTCCGCCGTCTCACACACTGCCGAACGTACTTCCAACTGGATCGACCATGCCTTCTCAGCTCTTCTCAGCTCTTCGGACTCTTCAAGCGCGTCTACAATGAGCGAACATCGATCATGGGTTTCGGAAGTTACCTACTTGGACTACCTACCCAAATTCTAAATCGAGAAGTTACATGGCAATGGTATTCAAGATGCTAGACGCTGGCTAATGGATTTGAAGGCAGAATTCAGGGATCACAACCTCAGAATCCAAGTGGTACCAAGTCTATGGGTTGAGGCTCTACTCAGAGAGACAGATGATGAAGCTGCAAAGTGGATGGATAGCACGCCCCACATAAGGACGATCATCGACAAATACGAGAAAGCAACAGCTGCAGATTCTACATTTTTTGAGCAATCATTCAAAGAGAGATTTCCTCTAGTCGCTCGAGCGGAGTCATCAAAGTCTGCAATAAAAATGCTTGACGAGTTCTCGTAGATAAAGTCAGAGCCGCTCTCAGAATATTACTAACGCGCCACGGCATTTCTCAGGCGGATAAATGTTAATGACAGAGAAAGCGGTCCTTCACGAACTGCCTTATCTGGCGCTGAGGATATGGTTTTGGATATGGTGATTAAGGCATTCATCGCTGGATTGGAAGATGATGAATTGCGCCTAAATTTGATTTCTCGAGGAGCAATGAGTTTGAGGTCACTGTCGAGAACTTATGATATTGTTTCAGAATCGTGCATGACCCTTGGTGAGATACAGAAGCAGCTGGTTCTCCATACAACCCAACAGAAAGCAGACTGTCAGAGTAGTGACCCGCACGTGACTCGACGGCGAAAGGCTGAAGACTGAAGGCTGAAGATCGGAAGCGCGGAAGCGCAAGGCTGAGGTATGGAGACTTAAGGGGCCGAAAGGGTAGATTTCAGGTAACTGAAGACTAATGCTGAATGTCCAATGAAGGAGTAAGGGAGCGGAGATAAAGACAAGAGATTAGAAACTAAAGAAGTCCGAGAGCTGAAAGTTACTGAAGACTGAGAAATACTGTAGGCTAAGAGACACCGAAGGCTGAAAGACACTGAAGACTGAAGGTGACTAACTTGAATTCTATAGTCTCGAGATGACGGAAAACTAAGCGTAAGGAGCTCATCTAGCAATCAGTGCCCTACTATATATCCGAAATAACATCTCAAACTACTAAAGGTATCTTGTCACACTGAAGGAGAAACATCGGGAGAGCTTCCAAAACGCCAGGGTTCCTCCAATACCCAATACAACACCGGAATACATGAAGCACAACAATGGAAGACATCCGATGCTAACCCACTCGTCTAAAACATAACTAAACATGGGCCAAATGATCTGCGAACTCTAACACAGACGCATTCGACGAGATCTATAGGGCTCCAAAAATGGCAAATTCTGTTGTTGCGATATTTTCGGATCAATCCCCCCGTAGTCTCAACTACCCAAGTCACTTTCACCAAGCATCGGTACGGAACTTTCACCAAAGCTCTACAGCAAATAACCTTCAAGAAGTCGGTCAATCTCAACTATCGGATGTCAATCGCTTCAATCATCGTGAAGTTTCTACTCAGGCTACTCACATGGGTTATCTAGGCCCTCCTCAACCCCAGCAGTGCACCTATATTCACCGACCTGGAAATCGGGGAACCTCACACAACCATCACGGGTTTCCGGCACAACAAAAAATCACACCGAACAGAAATTCTCCCAGCATCCCTATGTTACAGTTCGACTGTTGGACTGGGCTTAGGTGGTTACCTAAGCAACTGTACTATCACGTGTGGACACGTTAACGCGTATAGACATGTATATATTATATTTAATTGAAGTCTAACGTAGCTTTCCTCTGAATAGTTAATTAATCAATTGAATTCATCATAACCAGCTTGGTTCCACCACACTTTAATTAACTATCTCCTTACATCATACCCGTCATTGAGCGTATTGTGTTCATTTCACAGCTCAGGGCCCAAAATATTAGCTCAGCAAAGAAGTTTTATGCGATTTTCTTTGTCATCGGAATCTGAAAGCGACGCTAGCAGTTCAACAAAGTCCATAAGTATAGAAAGTTAAGATTCATACATAACCGCAGAGGAACGGGACAATCTAATGGATTTGCGCATGATTGACATACCCACCCAGAGTGATATGTCTAACCACGGTTTAACGGAGCAAACGGGGAAGTCATCACATGAAGAACAGGAGAATTTTTCGATTAGACAAGTACTTGCAGAAATGAGGGAAAGAGATACTAAACAAAAGGAGGAGATTAATAGCCTAAGAGAGGAGATGAGGTTCATGATATCCTACATAAAAGGGAAATCAAAAGATGAATCAGTGATGCTGAATCCACCACAGATAGGCCCTACAAATCACCCTCAAAAAGAATATTTTTCTGGAGAACGACCCTCAACAAAGCAAGAAGCAATTAAGTGGCCAGCCCCATATGACCACAAAAATCAAAATGAATGGACTACTACTTATGGTATTTTACGCTACAAATACCAACGTGATGTTGTCGATAGACAGTTATACCATCCATCTGACTTCTTTATGGACCTATATACCCAAGCGGTAACTGGTACGGCCAAATCTATGATGACAGGGGCGTTCCAATCAATGTTGAACTTAGGAAAAATATCTGATCCACTGGGGCTTCTAATAGTAACGGACGATACTTTCCGGGATCGGAATGCGGATCAAAAAACCTCAGCCCTTCTACATGCGTGCAGGCAGTTCAGAGATGAAGCTCTGTCATCTTTTCTACCTAGATACCAGCAACTCCTATCTATTAGCGTTAAAGCAACCAGTTAAGATATCCACAAAGTGGCTGACTTACACAATGCGCTGAATCAAACAACAAGGAACCACTTGATTTGTCATACTTTGCCAAGTTCTTTTATGGAGTTCATGGAAAAGTTGTCCGTCATTGGCTCACAGATTGAAGGTGTAGGCTTAGTTAAGACTAAACTCTATGCTTTAGGACAAACAGGTACCTTTGACGATGGCACGCGTGGAGTGGCTGGAGGGAACTTATTAGGAGGTACTGGCAGGGGTAACCTTTTGACACCAGCTTTTGCGCCCTTTCCCGCAAACTATTCAAATTCAGACGTATCAGCTGACACCAAGGATGCTGACGGTGATGTAAAGATGACAGGTGTAGACAAGACACGGGCGAGATGGGTAACAAAAAAAGAGATAGAATGGCGCATAGCCGCCGGCCTGTGTATTCGTTGTGGGAAACCTGGACGTAGAAAACCACATTGTTCCCAACTCCCACCTCTTCGTCCTGAAACTGCGGTTAAGCAAGCTAACCTTGGCGAAGATAATCACGATGTGTCTATAAATAGCCAAACAGAGACAGAGTCGCTAAAAGATTAGCTCCTGAACAAAGTCGTGTTCAGGGGCTGAAAAGCGGGGTTTGTAAAGCGGTAGCAGAGTCCCAGTCTTTCGAAGACCAAAAGGCAGAAAAAGAAATGAATGGTAACTCATTCTTAATAGACGTTTTAATAAATAATATCTACACTGTGCCTACCTTGATTGATAGTGGATGTGACTGTCTGGCTGCCGTTAGCAATTCCCTAGTGCGCAAAGCCAATCTGCCAAAGATTGAAGTAACCCCTCGAAAACTTGCTGAACCCACAGACAACATTCAAAAAGGAGAATTGATAACAGAGATGACCAAAATGGAAGTAGACATCGATGGATATAAGAAAACTTTATATGCCTACATCATACCTCGGTTATCCCAGGAATTGATCTTGGGCAAGCCTTGGATGGAAAGAGAAGACGTGCTTTACCATGCAAGGGATCATTTCATGGAAATAAGAGAAGCACTGATAGGAGGAGAACCTTTGCGAGTCTGGGAGAAAAGGCTAGGAAAAACCGGAATTAATGAATTAAGGGTCTCAAATATCGCGAGCTTGTCGGCTGGGGTATTTTTAGCAACAGTGAAAAGAGCAAAAAAGGCTAACAAAGAGACTTTACAAATATTCTCCGTAACGTTAGCAGATGTTCAGAAGGCTCTCGCTCCAGAGAAAAGATCATCTGCAAGACTTGAGAAGCTACCGGCCCAATATGCGAGATTTGCAGATCTTTTTAAAAAAAGAGTTAATCGACAAGCTCCCACCACATCGAGCTGGGAGTGATCATGAGATTAGGCTAGAACCGGACAAAAAAATACCTTGGGGGCCCCTCTACAGTATGTCAAGAGATGAATTGTTAGTTCTGAGGAAGACATTGACAAATTTACTGGATAAAAATTATATCCGTGCTAGTAGCTCCCCCGCTGGTGCGCCTGTTCTGTTCGTGAAAAAGCCTGGGGGTGGGCTAAGGTTCTGTGTCGACTACAGAGCTTTAAATTCAATATCAAAATCTGATCGTTACCCCTTACCTCTGATCAAAGAAACACTCGCAAGACTAAGCAAAGCCAAATGGTTCACGAAACTAGATGTCCGCGCTGCTTTCCATAAGTTACGCATAAAAGAAGGTGATGAGTGGAAAACTGCGTTTCGCACACGTTTTTGTCGAAGCATCAGTCTTCAACCCTGGTTAGAATGTGACTTACTAAGCTCGCTTAGCAAGCACACACTGTATATTAAACTCAGCTGAATACTTTTCAATAAAATAGTTTAGATTCCCAAATAATACATTTCTGACCCATTTTGCTTTTCAACAGATTATCAGACCAATCGGCTCATAGAAATTGTTATTATTTGATTGCGCGATCACAGATTACTTGCAACTTGCGGATTAATCGACTCATTTGTCAGAAGATCATTCTTTGCTTCAAATGACAAAAAGCGACACGACAAGTGATCAGGATCAGAAAATAAATTCAGATATAGCTGAGTCAAGTAAATCTAAATTATATCCTCGCATTGCTAAAGGTGAAGCAATGTCTCAAGATACTGGAAGTAGTGCGTCGTTACCCACTGCCTATCGGCTGAAAGGAGAAGAAAACTATGCCCAATGGAAGTTCGACATAGAGAATATTGCTCGTGTTCATGGTCTAAGAAAATACTACCATCCTAAATCGCCTGCTCCACCAAAAGTGGTTGACGAGTTTGACGACGATGCATCTGCCGAAGATATTAAGGCATACGATGAATGGGCAAGAGGAGATGCAAAGATGAAATTAATCATTAGAACTAATGTTTCTACATCTATTGCAAGCCAACTTAACCGTCTTAGTACTGCGAAAGAGATGTAGGACATTAGTTCTAATGATTAATTTCATCTTTGCATCTCCTCTTGCCCATTCATCGTATGCCTTAATATCTTCGGCAGATCTTTGACGTATTCTCAATTTACACTGAAATAAAAATGAAAGTGACACAGTACTTGATATCATTGTCAGAACAAGTTGGCCATCTTCCTGCTGAATACGAAATTGTTATGACTAACTTTCGACTCCTGAAGGGAACTCAGCTCGCACATGTTGGAGCAATCAACAAGTTCATGCGAATGCATAGTTGGTCAATACGAGTACCGGAACTTAAACCGTACTATATGGACTTCGCAACTGAATTGTCAAAATTTGAATTGATTCCACCAAATGCGAGACCATATCATAGGATGCTTGTTCCTCAGTCGGAGTTTTTGTTTGTCACCTCAACTTACCGTCCTTTGATTGCAGTAGCAGGAGATTTTGTTAAGGATATCGAGACTACATACGCAAACTATATCTACAATGCCAATGATTACCAAGCTCTTATCAATAAAGTTCGTGCTTATCAACCCTCGAATGCAAAGTACATCGGAGCTGATAGACTTGCTGAACAATTAGGCGTACAAGAAATCGAGATTGGAGAGTTACCTGAAGACAAGCACGACGATTCAGTTGTGTTGGTATAAATTTTATTCTATTCTTTAAGGTTATTAATAAAAAAAATGAAATATAAAATAAAATAAATAAAAATAAAATAAATAAAATAAATAAAATAAAATAAATAAAATAAAAAAACCCCCTTCGAGGCTGTCTGGCAGAAGTAGATTTTGAACCCCTCGCCTCTGATAACTGCCTATATCTGAATAAGCAAACGGGTATCCTTATCGTCACATATGTTGATGATTTCTTTATTCTTGGAAAAAATATCAAACATATCAATCGGTTGAAAAACATGCTAGCGGACAAATTTAAACTTGAGGATCTCGGGCCAGCTAGTTACTTCCTTGGTGTTCGGATAACGAGAGATCGTCCTCGGAAAAGGATTTATCTCACTCAAGACGCCTATGCTCGCCAAATTCTCGAAAGATTTGGACTTGAAAACTGCCGACCAGTTGACACTCCCATAGCAGCTGGATATGAGAAATTCTTGGTGCGAAATGATGGTGTTGCAACAAGTGCCGAGATTAAGGAATACCAATCCAAAATAGGCTCCATACTTTACTTGGCAGTGCACACACGACCAGATATAGCATTCGCGTGCTCGGCATTTTCTCTATACCTGTCAAATCCATCCGCACAGCATCTCAAAGGAGTAGATCGGATTCTCTGCTATATTAAAGGCACAATTAACCTAGGAATAATGTACGACGGAAATAGCCCTAACTCTCACCTTCACGGTTATTGCGACTCAGATTGGGGAGGCGACAAAGGTACGCGACGATCTACAAGCGGGAGTGTATTCCTTCTGGCTGGAGGGGTGATATCAGCGTCCTCAAAAAGTCAGCCGAATGTATCTCTATCATCTACTGAAGCAGAGTACTATGCGTACACATCATGCGTTCAGGAACTCCTATGGATACAGCAGGTCATGTCTCAAATGATGTACATCGGAAAGGACATCATATCAACTCGCATCTACTCTGACAGTCAAAGCAGTCTCGCTCTTGGAGAAATTCCTGAGCTACATCAACGAACGAAGCACATTGACATTAAGCACCACTTTATACGGGAACATATTGATTCTGGACGGGTTAATGCTCGTCACATGTCTACGCATAAAATGGTAGCTGATGGGATGAACAAATCACTTTCGCAGAAGAAACATTCTAGATTTGTTGAAATGTTGAACTTGAGAGTTGCAGAATTTGATTAGGAGGAATCATGAGTAATCAGTTTCGGTTTCAGACTGAAGGGGTGTGTCGAAGCATCAGTCTTCAACCCTGGTTAGAATGTGACTTACCAAGCTCGCTTAGCAAGCACACACTGTATATTAAACTCAGCTGAATACTTTTCAATAAAATAGTTTAGATTCCCAAATAATACATTTCTGACCCATTCTGCTTTTCAACATTTTTGGGCTATTCGAATGGTTAGTAATGCTATTTGGTTTAAATGGTGCCCCTGCGTCGTTCCAAAGGTATATAAATGAAACCTTGCAAGACCATCTGGACGATTTCTGTTCAGCATACGTTGATGACGTACTTATTTACACAGATAGTGATCTAGCAGAGCATAATAAACATGTGAATTTAGTTCTTGAAAAGCTGCAGAAAGCTGGCTTAGGCTTAGACATCAATAAATGTGGATTCAGTGTCAAGAAGACCAAGAACCTAGGCTTTATCATATCGGCAGAAGGTCCAACCTCTTCAGTTCGGATGGATCCGGCCAAGGTTAGGGTAATTTCAAAGTGGGAGCCTCCAACTATAGTCAAAGCACTCCGAAGCTTCCTAGGGTTTGCGAACTTTTACTGGGGATTCATTGATGGATTTTCCAGGATTTGCGCACCATTAACAAGCCTAACTGGCAAGGGTACCCCTTGGAGGTGGGAATCAGCACAAAAAGAAGCGTTCGAAACATTAAAGGAGAAATTTATCTCAGAGCCGGCTCTAGCACAATGGGATCCCGATAGAGAAACCTTACTAGAAGCGGACTGTTCTGGATATGCTCTAGGGGGCTGTTTACTTCAAAGACACGGAAAAGGTCCATGGTTACCAGTAGCATACCACTCACGGAAGCTTTCAGGAGCCGAAATGAACTACCGGATACACGATAAAGAATTACTGGCAGTTGTCTCGTGCATGAAAGAGTGGAATGCCGAATTGAGAGGTCTTGCAAGGACCTTCGCAATAATGACTGACCATATGAATTTGAAATATTTTTTAACCTCTCGAAGATTAACAGAGAGACAAGTGCGCTGGGCAGAGTTTATGTCAAGGTTTAGATACAACCTTATATATCGTCAAGGATCAGAGAACGAACGTGCAGATGCACTATCGCGGAGGGATCAAGACAAGCCCAAGGAAGGAGACCCTCGTCTTTCGAGCCGAGAACGAAAACTCTTAAATCCATTAAGTATTACTAAGCTATGGCTTGAGAATATGAAGATAGCAGAGGGCCAAGATATTTTTATAAACGAAGACCTCCAATCTCTATGGAATCAAGCAATTAGGCAGGACCAAAATTTTAGGCGAATTATCGAAGCAGTGCAGAATGAGCAGCGTGCATGGCCTAGGCATCTTAAGGTACAGAAAGAGGGCTCAGACGAACCGAAACCGCTCAAGGCAACAATTGCGTCATCAACATTCGATCGAGAAAGTGGAATACTTCGTTATCAAGGGCGAATCTGGGTGCCAATGTATGAACCATTGACGACCGCAATAATTCAGAATATTCACGATGCGCCTAGCCCAGGCCACCCAGGCAGAGATGCGACATTGGCACAAGTAGCACGGGAATACTTTTGGCCAGGCATAAGTAATGCGGTAAAACGTTTCTGTATAAACTGTCATGTATGTGGCCGTTCCTCAATATGGAGACACCAAAAACAGGGGCTTCTGCAACCATTACCAATTCCAGATAGATTTCACCAAGAGCTCTCTGTCGACTTTATGGTAGATCTACCAGAATCTAATGGGTCTAAAAATATTATGGTCATAACTGATAGACTTTTGAAATCTGTCATTCTCGAAGCTATGGACAAAATGGACGCTGAGACCTGTGCAGAAAGATTCTTTAATTGCCACTGGCAATTTCATGGATTCCTAAGAGCAATAACGAGCGATCGTGGCTCTAATTGGACAAGCAAGTTTTGGAGACGCTTATCTGAACTAGCAGGAATGAAGCAAAGACTAAGCTCTGCATATCACCCACAAACTGACGGGGCAACGGAGAGGGCAAACCAAGAAGTTCAGACGTACCTGAGGGCATATGTAGCATAGACTCAACATGACTGGTCCGAATGTCTTTACGCAGCTCAGCTAGCAATTAATAATCGAGACGTTATATCTTTAGGGGGTGTAAGTCCTTTCTATGCAACTCACGGATATCATTTGAGTCCTATACAGACAGTTACCCCGGACTCGTTAGTGCCAGTTTCAACGGGAAAAGAAAGAGCAGAAAACTTTGTTGAAAAGTTAAATCAAACTACCACATTCATGAAAGCGGCAATGGCAGCGGTACAGCTACGCACTAAAGAGCAAGCTGACAAAAGACGACAACCAGCATCCCGTTACGTCGTAGGAGATAGAGTTTGGCTTCTACTCCGCAATATCAAATTGGATGGTCAGCCATCAAAGAAACTAGGGTGGCAACACGCAAAATACACTGTTACCAGAATAATTTCTCCTGATGTTGTAGAACTAAATGTCCTCGGGAAAATTCATAATCGATTTCACGTGGATCTGCTTTTACCAGCTGATAACGATCCGTTACCTTCACAGAAAATTGAAGATGATGAGCCCGGACCAGTGGCAAGCAGTTACGAACTAGGCGAAGAAGAGTACCTGGTGGATGAAATATTACGATACAGAACCTGGAGAGGTGAGCGGCAAGCATTTGTTAAGTGGAGCGGTTATTTGAAGCCAGAGTGGATATCATTGACTAATGTTCAAGAAACAGAAGCCTTGGACAGATGGGAAAGTAAATAGGGCTCAGCTGAATCATGCAACGGGCCCCCATTACGGGATAGACGGCGAAGTAAAGCGGGGGGGGTGATGTTACAGTTCGATTGTTGGACTGGGCTTAGGTGGTTACCTAAGCAACTGTACTATCACGTGTGGACACGTTAACGCGGACAGACATGTATATATTATATTTAATCTAAGTCTAACGTAGCTTTCCTCTGAATAGTTAATTAATCAATTGAATTCATTATAACCAGCTTGGTTCCATCACACCCTGTCGTCAATGGCTCGAAAAATTTCACTACAGAGTGTACGAAATGTGCCCAGCTAGGTCATTATTCTAGTTCGTGCAGAAATCCAGGGTTATAGCAATGGGAGTAAGATGTCTTAAAGCAACTGGCATTCCCTCATGAAGCCAATACTTCTTTTTAACGATTCAAACAATCCACGACCTGGACTACAATAGATCTTGTGATTATTTTTTTGCAGGCCTGCTCCCTGAAGAGTCTCAAACCGCAGGAATTCCCGGATGGCCAGTCCCGCTGGACTGGATATCTAAATCATGGGGGAAGCTCGGGCAAAATTTAATGCCCGCACAAGTGAACAATAATTTTAGACCGTCAACTCCTCTGAACTCTGGTTTGAATATCCTACCTCACCAAGATCCTCCAGTTTGTGATATTGATGATTTTACAGACCAATAGGGCTGTGACCAGAGGCGAGTCAGTTTTCAAACAAACGCAGTGGAGTTACAGGTGTCTGATGTTCCCCACCAAGATTTTCTAATCTCTTGGAACGGCAGCTCATATTAATCATCAGAAAAAGAATGTAATTTAGCTGAATTACAGCATGAGGCTAACTTACCAGAAGCAAATTTGGCCGAGGCTAGAAAAAGGCAGAGGATGGACAGAGGAGATGTAAGGAATATTTTGGAAGACGATTCAATAGACGATACTACGCATACCTCAAGGTCAAGGCCGCTTAACCAGAACACTAGTCATCTCGATCCTTCGGATTCGTTCAGTGGACCGCCAGCATCTAAGCCAATCCGACGGAAAAAGTTGTCTGATATGCATGCGTTTTCGGGTCAACTGCCCTTAGACCCTGATTTTTACATTGAATTGCTGTCACGATTTAAGGTTCCTCTCTCGGTTCTATAAATAGCCCAAATATCTCCAGAAGCAGCACTTAATTGGAAGAGGTTGTTGTGACCCACCGACAGGGTAAGTTCATTGAGGACATTAAGCGAGAACCTAGATATTACCCTCTGTAACTTCTGTAGACTTCTTTCCTCATCAATAAAATCATATAATTTCTAACAGAGGTTAATAACGCGGGAAAATTCCTGGAGGAAAAAAAACGCGGGAATGGAGGGAAATTCTATCGAAGTTGAAGATAACTCGCTTGATGAGCTATATTCCTCTTTGAGAAGTCGAGTTGAAGTCAACAAGACAATTACGCACGTCAGAAAAAGACTGCCTAATCCTATTCCATCAAACACCGGCCCTAAATCTCCAACCCAAATTAATTCTCTTACCGACCGTCTATTTAGAATCCCAGTCCTGGTAAATGTATACAAACTGGGTCAGTTATTCCAAGTAAAACTTAAGCCAGGTACAACTCAGGCTGACCAGGGGTCTGACATCAACATAATTTCAGATAAACTCGCAAAGGACCTTAAAACCAGGCCTATAAAACTAGGCCCTCACATAGTCTTAACAATGGGTACCGCAAATGGCGAGAGCACACAATTTCATCAGTACGCGGAGATCAAGATTTGCGTTGAAGAAATATAGAGAACTGTTCAAGTCTTTATTCGGCCGCCTACCGTAGACGATCGCCTGTCCTTAATACTGGGTCTCACTTGGCTGTTCGATGTTGACGCCGACATCAGAATAAGAAAATTTCAGCTGAAAATAGGTGACAGGTTAAAAGGTCAAAAACGTAAAGTTAACCAGACCAGTGAATCAAACTAGAAATCCATCATTAATTGCCTCTGATTCCTACAATCTCCAAGAATCATGATCTTCTGCATAGTCTACCAATCGTCATGAGCAGTTGGTAAACAACCTGGTTCGTGAAGAACCTTGGAGAGGGGAGAGGTAATGTTACAGGTCTGAAGCCTAAGGTGTAGTAAGGCTGATGCCTGAGGTATCATAAGGTTAGGGAGGGGGCATATTAGCCAGGTGCTGGGTTCATAGTGAAGTAATGCCTGAGGCATTATAAAGTTTAGAAGAAGACTTAGAGGCTTGGCGCCGATTCTCATTTACGCTAGTGTTGCAAGGATAGGACTTCTGGAGGAGTAACTCTTGAACAGCATGAGAATTGTCATTTAAATTATATTAAGGTTGATTAGGCGTTCGGATGTAAGGGGATTTAATATTAGATGGAAACATGTACATAAAGGATAGGGTAGAAGTCCTTTGGTCTTTAGATTTATTATATTCTTTGATTTGATGCTCATTTTTATCTACTTCTAAGATACTTCAGCCTCGACTATTACAGGTTGCCATTCTACATGATACACGAGTTAGATGCATCACCACTCGGCTAAAAGGCCAGACCAGAATCATAGAACACTATATTTAGACAATCTCCATATATATATTATACAGTAGAGGCTTTTCCTGACACCAACTAAAATTTAGTCACACCTTGAGTCTTCTAGCGAAAGTGAAGATTCTGAATCGTCTGTGGAAGAAGACATTTCGATAAACTGAGACGTTACTAACGCGACGGTAAGGCTTTTCTAATGATGAACTCAAATCTTGATCTCACTAGCAACGATCAAGATATGAGTGATGATCACTTAATGACTGATGATTTCAAATTCCCTTTACATAAACTTCCCTTAAAGCTCACTTTAGACCATCTTATTGGGGCAGTTCCCGAGAAATATCATCTTAAGACATTGGTAATAGTTCGCAATTTTCATCAAAGTTTCCAACCGATTTAGACTCCTCACAAAAAAATATTTCACTCTCTACATCTCATTCTTTTCCTACTTTACGGCGGCCCACTTTTAGACCTTTAACTGACGACCCAATTGACATCATCAACTCTGGGTTAAATTCTTGTCAAGCTACAATTGGAGATGTTTGCTGAGACGAATATTTACAGCAAAAGGTAAAAAGGCTCCTGTACACATATCGGGATCTTGATGCCGGAGCTGTTGTCAATCTACCAGCTACTGACCTGTATACTCATAAAATTCATCTGAAACCCGGTACCAAGCCTTGGAATATGCCAAAGCAAAAGAGGTGGCCAAAAGATCAAGAATGGTGGCTGAATAAGATTGTGATGAAAAGTTGGAAGAGTGGAATGCATGAGCCGACAGCAACTGCAAATGGCAAACTTTCTGCATGGAATACACAGGTAAAGTTAGCACCTAAAAGCGATGACGTCCAGTGGGGAGGCGAACCACGAGTGACAGTTAATTATCATTACGTCTACGAAAATCTGCCAGAGAGCTACATGCCCCTCATATCGGATTGCCACGACTTCTTGAGCCACTCGTCCTTTCAATTCTTTTGTCAATGGGATTATAAGTATAGCTATTGGTCCATTCCCCTACACCCTGAGAGTCGACATTATTTCGCCTTTACCTTGACCAATATGCCCCAGCTGCAACCTACTAGAGTACCCCAGGGCTCACAGAGTGCAACTTTTGGTCTTACCGAATGTATGAAGATAATGTTTGGAGAAATACCTCCATTGCCTGATGGGGAGTTTTTACCTGATGGCACGGATGGCAGTTTTCTTTCGCTTCTCAAAGGATCATGTATAGAGGATCTAGCTAACACTCATTTTTATATGGACGATATTTTCAATCGATTCCGCACGTTTGATGAGGGCTTTGAATTCTTGTTACACCATTTTCTTCCCCGGATCGCTTGGGGTATCTTCAAGCTTTCATTTAAAAAGTTACATTTATTTTGCTCTTCGATAACTGCTCTCGGAATCGAGCGTCGAGGTGGAGGAATTTCCCGGATTAAACACGCTCGAGGTGAAAAAATTTAAAACTGGCCAACCCTGAAAGACAATTCGGATGCACGAAGTTTCATGGCTTCTATTAATATTACGAAGTCGTGGATCAAAAACTTTGCAGAGATGGCTGCGCCCTTAAATTATTTGACTAGCAACGTACCCTTTATATGGGGGCCCGTCCAGCAAGCCAGCTTCTCCATATTGAAAGATAAATTTTCCTCTGAAGTAGAGAAACATGGCCCGTTACCCAATGTGCCTTGCCAGATGTACTCTGATGCAAGTAATTGGTGTATGGGATGTGTCGTTATTCAGGTTCAAGAACATGGAACAATTAATAGAAAATTAGAGGTACCAATCTTGTACGACTCGATCAACCTTAATTCGTCACAACGTAACTATGGAACTTACAACCGAGAGCTTCTAGCCATTGTTACATTTGCGCGAAAGTATGATTATTTATTTCGAGCTCATGAGACTAGCACCATCTTTACGGATCGCAAACCGTTGTCGTTCTTTCTGGACTCGGCTCGATTGGATGGTATACATGGTCGGTGGAACCATTTATTGTGTGAGCTTAATGTGGAGATTGTTTGGATATCGGGCAAGAGGAATGAGATTGCAGATGCGTTGTCTAGGACTTTATTCCTAGATCCTTCTAATGACAGGGATGCGGTTTTGGAAGAGTATGGTGCGGTGATACAGAGCGGTGATAGAGAGCCGGAATAGGTTTGGAAGGACGGAAAAGGGGGGTTTGTGGAACTGACTGAGAGGCATCACGCGGTACGACGGGCTATGACTACGGATACCACCAACTCAGTGGGTACCAATGCAACAGATTTTCAGTCTACAGCTGTTGAGTCATGCACTGTAGAATTGGCGAGCGGGCCCCCGTATTGGGAGCCTGTAGTACAGCACTTGCGCCGAGTCTTTTCGAACACAATTGAAGTTACCTCAGCTAATCAGAACCTTCAGTCCTCAGTTTGGCTCGGGTAAATCTGCAACTTTCATCGCACTAATATTTTCCCACCAAGTTTGGATTGGCTGAAGAAAAGATCCTTTCTTATCCGAGCTCGCCGGCATCGACTTATTAACACCAACCTCTACGTCGACATCAACGGCAATTGGAAGAGGTGTGTTCCCGAATCTGAAGTCAGCGCGGTACTTTTTCCTGCGCATGATGAAGCGGGCCATCACGCTGCAAGGCTGACAATGAGAAAGTTAAGGGGGTATGTTGTGCTGGCTCGGCTAAGGTGCTGGTATCAGTAATGATAATTGTGCTTGGATGAGATGGAAGTACATGGAACCTCATGGAAGTCAGCAGAAGCATCGACTCTGTTCTATAGAAAACACAAGTAGATGCTAGAAGATTCCAGAGGTCAGGATCAGGAGTAATGGGACGGTGTGCAACTATAATCTTAATGTATATAAGACATATCTTTCTCTCGTCATGTCATGAGGCAGATTATCAGATCATTCATTATAATACGCATACAGTATTCATTCTATATCTATTCTCACCATCAGTATACACCATCCTCTGTGTATAAAGCCATCATCAGTATATACCATCATCTGTGTATACTGCAACAGATTCAGTAGCCAACATCCTGTCCTCCGTAAGCTCATAACTATAACAGGGTATTATTGGCCTAGGCTTGCTAAGGATCCTCATGACTATATCTTGGGTTGTTTGTATTGCGCGAAACATGATACTGCAAGACGAAGCCAATCGCAATCATCTCCTTCAGTATCAGA
This sequence comes from Podosphaera xanthii, assembly GCA_028751805.1. Classification (NCBI taxonomy): domain Eukaryota; kingdom Fungi; phylum Ascomycota; class Leotiomycetes; order Helotiales; family Erysiphaceae; genus Podosphaera; species Podosphaera xanthii. Next base: position 235,703 of record JAPWIX010000002.1, read on the forward strand.
AAAGATGGCTCTCATGGGGATGGATTTTATAGGACCGCTGCCTCAAGCTAAGCTCTCTGTCGAGGAGTCGATACAGTGCTGTTTTCCTCAATTTTCGGAGTGTTCAACAGCCACTGGTCAACCTCCTGAAAATGGATTCACAGGCTCCCAGTTCACTCATATTTTCCTTGTCATTAATTGTTTCAGCAGATTTGTCTGGGCCTTTCCAGTTTCGGCACCATGCCAAACTGAAGCCATTCGCTGCCTAATTTGGCTTTTTGGAATCTGGGGACCACCAGTGGGGATGTATTCCGACATCGGAACCCATTTTTCAGGAACAAAAATGCAGCAATTTCTTTCTAACCAGGGAGTCCTCTGGATACCTGCACCATCAGGCTCTAAGAGATCAACCGGAATGGTGGAAAAAGCTAACGATCTCTTGGAAAGAATACTGAAAAAGATTCCTCACCGAGAAGATTGGCCACTTCTAGTCCAAAGGTCTGCGTACGAGTTAAATTGCAGAGAAATGAGATCACTAGGATTTTCCCCTTATGAGATCATGTTTGGCTATCAACCCCCTTCTTCTCTAGAGATAAAGATCCCAATATTACGCCGATCGCAGCTTCAATTTATTTTATATAATATTGATCTTAACAGACTGGATGTGGATGGGCATGCGTCAACAGTTTTGGCTCATATTTGTCACAGATTAACTATATGAGGCAATGAGCACTTGTATGAGTAATGGTTGTTAATAATTCACTATGAAGAAGAAAAGCTAACTTAGGTTCCGAACAATCCTCTATATACAAGTTCTGTGTTTCCTTCCCATTGTTCAGCTTCGAACATCACCCGTAAGTAATTATTGAAAATCAAGGATACAAACTTATAATTAGTATCAGTCAGTTCAAGCCAAACCCTGATTACCTAGTCATGCTGTAGCCCTGATTATAGACCCTTGTACAATCTAGGACCCTTGCATAATGCAATCGCTAATCTCTATTATTAGTGATCTTGCATTATGTACCCATGATCTGCATGATAGTACATGCCTGCGATAACCATCGTTGGCTACAGGTTTACAATCGGCTGAACAGCCGTCACAATATGGCTAATTTGGAAGTTGAAAGAGACGAAGTTATTCAAAAGGATTCCCTTCACCGACAGCTCCAGAAAAATCGACATGACCTCGGGGTTTCTCAAAGCATATCGTACAGTCCTGGAGATTTGGTTATGCCTTACGACCACAGCGGAGCCAAGAGAAAGCTTTGTCCTGCTTATCGGGGTCCTTTTGTTATTTCGGGCTTGGCAGGTGACTACGGCAAGAGCTATAATCTGCGCCAAATCAATGGTGATCATATCCGGAACACCTTCCAAAGAGATCAGTTGAGGCCCTTCCGTCTTCGGGAAGGCTACCTCATCACTGGTGAAGAACTCGGAATCAAAGTCTACCAGAACATTCGTCTTGTTAGAAGCCGTCATAAGCTTCCTGCAGTCGTTGAGTTTGTTCCGGGCGCGCACTATAATTCAAATGCCGTCAACCTAGCGTCCTGCTACCCTATCTTCAGTTCTCCTAATTAGACAGGAGTCACGCCCTATCAGAGGGCTAGAGCTATTGAAAGATATCCAGGCATATATAACCTTCTTTCTACAATTAACTGTTATATTCTGGACTGTTTCAAGACAATGAGATTAAATAAGTTGTGGTAGTACCGAGTTATGACCCCTTCTCATTGGTTTCAAGCACCTTGTCTGAGGCTCAAAAAGAGCCCGCAAGGTTGAAATAAAGTATGTGGCTCTATTTTTGCAATCTACAATGTCGTATGTTGGTCTGTAGCTTTTGAAGGGACTCTAGTTTGTAAAATAATTTTCACTTTGACTGTTTTTTCAAATCGCGCTCCGGAGAGCCCTTATACTTGATGGAGTAGAAGAGGTCGCTTGGTAATCACGTGATTCTAGGCGTAGAATGTCGTGTCGCGTACCGCGCAGCTAAGAAATAGTAGAAAAATCCAACTCATCTTCTAAGTAATAACTCTCTTACGTCTTCGCAGGACCTTTTCTGTGCCTAGCTTACCGATCATGAGCTGGGCGCGGGTGCGGCATTGGCGAAGTAAGCGATCCACAATACTGTACTGAACGTATTCAACCCAAACGGAACAAAAGCCAGGAAGGGTGTGGAGGGGAGAGGAAACAGCTCTCCGCCAATAATCCCTCTAACCCGATCAAAATTTTACAGTAAAACCTCTGTCACGCTATACAGTCTGATTGGACTTTTAGTATCGTGTTATAAAGGATATAGCGATATAGAAACATCACGTGGGCCCAGACTGGCCAACAATTACCTTTCTTCACAATCCTTGACTTGGTTGATCATGACTGTTGGTACAACAGGGGTCACTTGGTTTAAGGCTTTGAAATCATTAAACAAGTAATGTAATTCTATATAACTCGCTATCTCGCCATGGCATCGATGCTTAAATCATAACAGAGCCTAGCTTCCTTACTAAAGTATCTAATATGATTAATCAATGCTTACATGATAACAAATCTAAACACGTATATCCTAGCGCCATATGCCTATGAACCGACGATAACTCGCAATCAACTCAACTCATCTAAGGTGTCGATTTGCAAGCCTTGTTTTTATGTTTTTGCTGTAGCAGGAGTAAGAAGCAAGTAAATGATAATCCGTAGCTGGGTTGGAAGCAATCTCACCTCTATAAACCGCAATCGACTCAAATCAAGACCTTTTAAGTTGCTTGAGTTGATTGTCGCCGAGTCTGTGAGCCAAGAACTAGTAGTCTGTTGACGCTTCTGATCTTCATGTCTCCCCTTCATAGCCACTTCATAACCATCCATTTGCTTCAAAAAGGTGTTGTTATAGTCGTCATATTGCTCCACATGTGACCTAAGCACCTTGGATCAGCAGCCTTACCAATAAACCAAACTGAAAGCTTGTCACAGCCATCAAAATTACAGCAGAAGTGTACTGTTATCTGAGCCTTCTCTTTCTTTGTACCTGAGGTCTGCTGTGTAGAAAGGCTTCTATCAGGTATCATCTTCCAATAGATGCCAATTTCATCAGTTATAGACATCTTGTGGAGGATATTGCCTTGCCAATTCTTGTGCCTGTACAAGCTGCTCTGCGATAGCAGCTTCGACAATACTTCCATCCTCATGAGGCCGAAGCCATGATTTGATGTAATACCTCCTCTTAAATGCAGTAAAACATCCATTGCTAAATTGAGGCACCTCCATGCCTTGATAACATGCAAGACGCTGCTAAGAGCGAGCTGCCTGCCGGATTTTAAGCTAACCATAGATTGGAATGTCCGGCTTTCGCTCTTGATGCCATTAGAATGCCGCTTTGTCTAGCTCCGGCCACTTGAGTGGCTTCTCACGCTGTTGTGTAGGGTGCATAGACAGGTCTGATTCGTCTAGGTGGCTGTATCTGGCACTGAGGCTTCAAATATCGTAGGCTGGATGATTTTACGGTGGAATTCGTCCTCAAACCACAATCTGAGCTGTTGTTAACGAAGTTAGGGGTGTCGTTGAACATGTCTACGAGGGATACGCCTTTGCGAGACTGAAACTCTATGCTGTTTTAGCATTTCTAGATACCTACATAACACGATAAACCTTCTCAGAGGAGAAAATATCGAGAGATTAGAGGTTGCCTGCAGAATTTGTAAGACGGACCTAATTTGATAGCGTTATACAGGATATAGGATTGCGGAGGATAGCGTTATAGAGGTTTTACTGTAGCACTTTTCTCTACCAGTCAATTATCATTCGATGTCATGTCCTACCGCCAAGCATCCCTGGCTCGTGCTTAAACAATGCTTACCTCTCCGGCAGAAGTTCCCTGTATAAGCTTGTTCTTGGCATTGTTCTTGTTAATTCATAACTCCTGAGCCTCAATCAGAGCTATGAAAAATCGGCACTAGATTTCTCTAGTAATCCATCACTCGATTTCGATTTGTCTTTTTTTTCATTTACGTCCTATGTACCTCCATGACTATTTTGGGGTATCGATTTGTTATTCTCGTAGTCGACAGGAAGTGTTCGTCGAATAGAATTAGAGTTTTGTACTACTACAGTAAAACTTCTGTAACACGATAGTGGGTCCCGGCATAAGTGTTGAAAATATTCATTTTAACTTGCACTTTTATATTTGCAACACTTACCCTTACAGGTCATTTTTCCTGTAGGGGTAGGTATTGCAAATATAAATGGATGAATTTCAATGAATATTTTCAACACTTATACCGGGACCCACTATCGTGTTAGAGAATTTACTGTATTGTAATTTCAGCTTTTATATTTGCAATACTCATGCACGCAAGATGGCCTGTAGTGGTAAGTGTTGTAAAATGGAGTACCACTACAGTAGAACCTCTCTAACTCGATAGTGGGTCCCGGTATAAATGTTGAAAAGATTCATTGTAACTTGTACTCTTATATTTGCAACACTTACCCTTACAGACCATTTTACATGCAGGGATAAGTATTGCAAATATAAACGGTAAAATTTCTATGAATCTCTTCAGTAACTATACCGGGACCCACTATTGGCTAAGAGGGGCTCTACTGTATTAGGCTAAATACTTTATGAGTTTTTTAAAAAAAAATCTGGTGTTATCTCCTTCCGTTTCGATGACTCGCAATTCTGTTCTACACCTGATTCTTAATCTCTGGATCTCTGTGATCGGTTCGTCTGTTTGACTTATCCTAGTACCAGGACATAAAACTCAGATCTGTATTCATCTCTACTGGTAACGTTATACAGTAGAGCCCCTCTTAGCTAATAGTGGGTCCCAGCATAATTACTGAAGAGATTCATAGAAATTTTACCGTTTATATTTGCAATACCTACCCCTGCACGCAAAAATGACCTGTAAGGGTAAGTGTTGCAAATATAAACGGTAAAATTTCAATGAATCTCTTCAGTAATTATACCGGGACCCACTATTAGCTAAGAGGGGCTCTACTGTATACGCTTAGCTCCACAATTGAACATTTTCGTGAGGAAAGCTGTGGCCCGCAAATTTCTAACATTGGTAACTTCTAAACTCTGCGATAAATTAATCGGTATAAGACAACTAATCTGAAGTCAGAAGCTGGGAGATAAAGTTCACATATTGCCATGGTATGAATCAAGGATCTGGAATGCCGAGTATATGGTGATGAATCTAGGATTAGACACCAGCCTCATGCTTTGAATATTCTTGGATTTCTCATGGGAAACATACCTAGGGATCCGGGTCTAATTGGTCGACGATCGGAGTTCTCATTTACTTGGAGCGACGAGATATCTTGCAGAGATAAAGTTGTGATCTGGATGTGGACGGAAAGGACCCGCACGAGAAGAAACGTGCGATGGATTTCAATATGACTGATAATCAGTTCGTTGTTATCGTCCGACATATACCACATGTCTCTAGGGATAGACCACGTGGTAAAAATCTAGCCAACTAGGCAACATCTCTCTCGAGATGTTTAGATGGTGAGATGCGGGAAGTCCAGCGGATGGATGTATGAGATGGGATGGGAGGTGACGGATAATTTGTTGTTCCAGACCCTTCGCAAAGGAGTAGAAACGCTTCAGCTCAAATTCAGTGTGCTGATGTGTGTCTCAACTTCCGTGTTCTCTTGGTATGTTATTTTTGCAACCCGGGTGCAAAAGGACAGATGGAACGAAGATGTTGGAGATAGGTCCGCCTAAAGTTTACCCAAGCTACGGTCTATCATGACTTAAGCTTCACTCATCTTCCACTCGAAAGAAGCTCCGATCATGTTTATTTAGCTTTCCGTTTCAATGTGAACATGGTGACACATCGGGAAGGGCGAAATGAAGTTGGTGGTTCTTGTTGTGAAAGGACAAACACCAAAAACGATATAACAAAGGATGATGGTCAAAATGCTGTCTATTTTCTATATACAGAAAGAATCTAGGATAGCTAGGGGACAATTGAACTATATACCGGCTGATTAAGCAATACGCCTTAGGGCCTTTCTCTATACAGGGGTATTCCCTGGATGTTTATTCATCCCCTTATTTGTTAAGATTATGAGGCATAGCCTGTAACATCAGCTTTCACTCACGGTTTTTTTTTTTTTTTTTTTTTTTTTATTAAGTGAAGTTGTCCTGGAGACGCCTGTCCTTATACCAAGTTCCTCGCCAACACCATCTTCAGTTCCGTATTTAGATTCAAATATGTCTAACGCTTCGGTGTCCTCCAAATTTCCACGAGGTTCCCAATTAGGCTCTTCGAATTGTTTCCATTTTACAAGTACTTCTCTTCGGAAACCACGACCTCGACGTCTCTTTTCAGCTCTGATAATCCTTTCCACAATTTGCTCCTCTTCACCATCCTCATTTATTATTGGAGGTGGCTGTACGTCTCTGCAGATTTGAGATGGTAGTGGATTTTGGGGATCCCTCTTTAGAAGATCTACGTGAAATCTTGGCCAGATTCCCGATGGAACATCGAGCTCTACTACATGTGGGGATATTATCCTGGTAACACGGTATTTTGCGTTAACCCAAGACAGTTTTTTAGAAAGTTGGGGGGTTCGGATATTTTTTAAATTTAACCAAACGCGATCTCCTTGGAATCGTTCCTGTGGCTGTCTAGTCTTGTTGGCTGATGATTCCATTCGCTGTTGGGCTGAGGCCATTGCAGCTTGTGCAAAATCTTGCCCATCAACAATCCTTTGGACGAAGTCTTTTCCTCTTTTCGCTGGAGGGGAGGATTTAACAAAAGGAGCTTGCACTTGAATGATGGGCTCTGCGTGGTACCCATGCGTAAGAAAAAAAGGACTTAAACCGATGACTGTATCTCTGTTGTTGAGAGCCAACATGGCTGACGGAAGCATAGAGGACCATTCATATTGAGCGTAAGATATAAAGGCTCTCAGGTAGGCTAATACCTCCTGGTTCATTCTTTCGGTGCTTCCATCGGTTTGTGGGTGGAAAGCTGTAGATAGACGCTGTTCGATTCCCACTGCTTTGCAGAAATATGTCCAGAAATCTCCCACCCAATTTGAGCCGCGGTCAGAGGTTAAGAATCTCGGAAATCCATGAAATCTATAATGAGATGTTAGAAAGATTTTTGCGCATTCCTCGGCTGACATTGACGTGGTTGCCTCTAGCGTGCAGCTTTTTAAGAGCCTATCAGTTATGACCATTAGGTACCGAGGGTCTCCTTTTGACTTGGCTGGTAAGTCAGTCATAAAATCGATGGATATTTCTGAATGAAAACGATCGGGTATTGGCAAAGGCAAAAGTAGCCCCTTTTTTCTTTACCTCCAAACATGGGACCGCCCACAGACGTCGCAATTCTTACAAAAAGTTCGGACCATCGATGATGCTCCAGGCCAAAAAAAACTTCTAGACAATATAGCATATGTATTATCGCGACCAGGATGTCCGGTTATGTGGGAATCATGAGTTTTTTGTATGAGAGTTGTCTGGAGTGGCTCCCAATTAGGTATCCAAACGCGTCGTCGGAAACGAAGTACACCTCTCTCGTCAAAATCGCATTCGGAAATGGCTATTTTCAGGCTCAATTCGCTTGGGAAAGTTCGCTCATTTTGCCTTAAGGCCTTATACATTAGAGCGAAGTTACGGTCTTCTGTGCAGCCTTGGTCCCACAAGGTTTGTAGATATGTTTCCTGGAATATTTTACTTCCTGGCGGCGGTAAACTAGCTATGGATGGTGTGGAAGTATCTATCGCCGCACAGCAAGCTGAGATGGAGGTTATTTGGTTTTTCACGAATTCTGCCTCGTCTGGGTTTACTTGAATCCAACAGTCTTTCAGTAATTGCATATGCCTACTCTTTAGGCGGTCGTCATTAGCGTTTCGTGGCATGTCTTGCTCTCTGCGAGATAGCGCATCCGGTCGTGCTGCATTTTTACCTGCTCTAAACCTGAGATGAAAATTAAACTGAGATAGAGTGTAACTCCATCGAACTTGACGCTCTGATAGTTTTCTCGTAGTCATGAAGTACTGAAGGTTTTTGTGATCCGACAGTACTGTAAATGGATCTTTTAACCCTGCAAGTTCACCTCTCCATTCCTCCAGAGCCGAGACAACGGCAAGTAGCTCTTTGTCGTGAATCTCGTAATTTGATTTGGCTGGACTCAGTTTTCTGGAAAAGTATGCCACTGGTCTTAAGATTTTCTGAGAATCGTGTTGAGAGAGGCATGCGCCCATTACATAGCCAGAACAGTCTGCTTCAACGACTGTTTCATTGTCGGGATCGTAGAGTGCTAAAATAGGGGCCGTAACAAAGAGTCTTTTAAGCTTTTCGAAAGCCCTCTCTTGATCCTCGAACCACATAAAAACACAGTCCTTTTTTGTTAGCTTCAAGAGGGGTTGGGCAATTTCGCTGAAGTTAGGGATGAATTCGCGATAGAAATTAGCGAAACCTAAAAAACTACGAATACCTTTTACCGAAGTCGGTGCCTCCCATGATTCAATAGTCTTTACTTTGTCAGGGTCTACCTTAATACCCTTATCTAGATCTATAACGAAACCTAAGTATTTCGTTTTTTTTTACTGCGAATTCGCACTTCCTGGGATCTAGCTTTAGCTTTGCTTTTTCAAGTCGTTTGAGCACTGCGTTAACTTTATCCCAGTGATTACTTAGGTCACCATCCGTATAGATTAGTATGTCATCCAAATACGCGGTGCAAAAATCATCAAGATAATTACCAAGAGATTCATTGACAAATCTTTGGAAAGCAGCTGGGGCACCTTGAAGACCAAATGGGGTGACTAGCCACTCGAACGAACCGAATCTAGTACGGAATGCTGTCTTTTCCTCATCTCCTTTCCTCACACGAAGTTTGTGGAAGGCTGCTCGTACGTCGACCTTTGTAATGAATGTTGACTTGGATATTGACCTTAGCGTTTCCCTTATAAGGGGCAGGGGGTATCGATCCTTCACAGTTATTGCATTCAAAGCACGGTAGTCGACGCAGAATCTTAAGCCACCATCTTTTTTTCTTACAAAGAGTACGGGCGCGCCTCCATGAGAACTACTGGCCCTTATCCACCCCTTGTCCAAATGGTCCGTTAAAGTTTTTCTTAGAACTAATAGCTCGTCTCTGGACATCCCGTAGAGTGGCCCCCAAGGTATGGCTTTTTCTCTTCCTTTTTCGTCTTTTTGGAGATTAATCTTCATATCTGAGTGTCGGTGAGGTGGTAGAGTACTGTCACTGTCTTCTAAAAATAATGATGCCCAATTCTTTATTTCGTTTGGAAGATTATTTTTTATCTCCTCTGGCGATTCTGAAATTTTGACCTCGAGAGCTTTATTAATATCTTGCAATGTGACGGCAAATATATGAATATTGCGGATTTTGTTGCGTGAATTTGCAATCTTCAGAAAGTGTACTCCGGTCACTTTAGCAGCTCTGGCAACGTGATGCACCATTTTTCTTACGCTGGTTGGGGCCTTGGAATCATACCAATTAGCCTCTCTCACTACTAGGCCCGTCTTTTTCTGACCGAACCTAATAGTCCTACTTCTAGATAGATACACAACATCGTTGTGTTCCATCCAAGGTTTTCCCAAAATTACATCATATGATAGACCAGGGATTACATACCCGTAAATCCTCTCTTGCCTTCCATCAATATCAAAATCTGCGAAGGTAATCTCATCGATGACTCTATCCTTGCCATCGTTTTCGGCTAGTTGAAGGGATCGTGAGGGGATTTGGATGCGCGGGAGATTTCTATCTCTTACTAAAGCTGCAGAAAATGCGGAAAAACATAAACAGCCCGTATCAATTAAAGACTGGACAAAAAAACTTGAATTTATAAGACAGTCTATAATGAATGGTTTACTGTTCATGTTTACAAGAGCTGCTCCGACTTCTTTAGAGATAGTCTCCTTACAACCCTGGACGCGACGGTGCCCAGAGTTCATTCTTCCCCCGAAACCTCATCACTAGACTCACCCGAATCGTTTTTTACATCCAGTTCATCCAAGCTGGCCTTTTTCTGGTAGTTAGCAGAACTTTTAACGTGGGATATGGCAGTAGGCCTTAAAGCTGCTCGATAACTAGGGCAAGCTCGAGTCAAATGTCCCTTTTTAGTACACCTTGTACATTTACCCTCATCAACCAACTGCTTGAACTCCTCCTTAGTCCTCCAACGAGCTCTAGGCCTGGTATCCCCGGAAGTACCTTGATTGGCGCTAATCGTGTTAATAGCAGCCTGGAGTGCTTTGAGGGAATTGATACCACTCATGGTTGTATCGCCCTCAGCGTCTAGTTTGGGTTGGTGGCTATTTGACGGGCCGGCGATTGTCGTGGAGAGATTGTTTCCATTTTGCGGTATCAGCCAAGTTTTTTTTCCGGAGCAGCCTTTCGGTCTGTATTCGGGAGAGTTCTCAAGTCTTCCTGCCACATTTTTTACCTTATTCACCCATTTATTGTAATCATCATCGGGTAGGTTTTTGTTCATAAGTAAAAGACGTAAGGTCGCGTTAATACCAGTGTTAAGATATGAGATTTTGTTGAAATCGGCCCAGTGCGTGCCGCCACACTGCGACAATTTCAATTCGAAATCCTGGAGGAAGTCGGTGAAATATTGGTTAGCCCCCATACGCATGCGTTGAAGTATATTACCCGCAGTCTGCCGGGCCTGTTTATCTTCGAATTGCGACTTAACATGTTCCAAAAACTGTCTCCAGTTATGTCTACCGTCCGGCCCACCTGTTTCAAACCAATGCAGAACACGTGGTTGCTTGGTGGAGGGGAGAGAGCGAAAAATACCAAGGCATATATTACGGTCTGATCCTAGGGAAGTGATATCTTCTTCAATTTTGTACCGCAGTTGTAGAAGATGCGAATAAAAAGTTGTTGAGAGACCATCCCAAGTAGGCCATTGGCTTGCGTGGGATGAACATCCTGTATTCGAAACAGTAGGTGTAGAAATTGGATGGTGCTGGGTCGAAAAGCCTAAAGTAGGTTGATGTTCTGGCAGGGGTTGAGGGTGAGAATTTGTTGCGCTAAGTGGTGGATTTTGGGTTAGGATATCTTTCATAATTTGGTCGCGCAGTGCTTGGTATAACGCGGGCGGGATATTGGTGATATTAAAAGATTGCGCCTGTTGGGGACGTGGGATGTGTTGCTCTTGGGGTCTTTCCTGCCCGCTCAGTTGCTCACTAATCCCATCATTGGGGTTGATGGAAGGTCCAGGGTCCTGAGTATGTAGTGACATTGTATAGCTCTCTTGGGATGAGCAAGATTCTTCGTCAAGTGAATCAGATTCAATATCGGGGGTCCTGAAGCTCATAGAAGATCTAAGTCTTCTCTTCTAATCTCATGAGAGACCGGGTAGAAAATATAGGGATATAGAAAATATGTGAAAGGACAAACACCAAAAACGATATAACAAAGGATGATGGTCAAAATGCTGTCTATTTTCTATATACAGAAAGAATCTAGGATAGCTAGGGGAACAATTGAACTATATACCGGCTGATTAAGCAATACGCCTTAGGGCCTTTCTCTATACAGGGGTATTCCCTGGATGTTTATTCATCCCCTTATTTGTTAAGATTATGAGGCATAGCCTGTAACACTTGTACGGAATTCTCTAGCTAGACCTCTAAAAATAGAGGGGTAAAGTTAATGAATATTCCATGTATGTGATTGAGCTGTTTTTTCTCATCCCAACTTTCACTCTGCTTGTATGATACGTGAATCGCCGAGGGGTTTCATCTAAGTCTGATAGTGGTTTAAGCATCCTATTCTTGGTCCAAATTACGTATTCAACAGACAGATTTACAGAAGAGTCCTTCAAAATCGAACAGGATTTAACTCGACTAGTTGACCTCTGTACCTTTCGAGCCTGGTCGTTGAATCCATCGATCCACATCAGAGGGTTGAAGCAGCACATCTTAGGCGGGACGGGTAAAATCATGAGTGGAGCGGGGGTGGGGCGGGACAGCCAAGCGTGAGGCGGATTTTCACATACAGTAGAACCCCTCTTAGCTAATAGTGGGTCCCGATATAATTACTGGAGAGATTCATAGAAATTTTGCCGTTTATATTTGCAATACTTACACCTGCACACAAAAATGACCTGTAAGGGTAAGTGTTGCAAATATAAAAGTCCAAGTTACAATGAATCTTTTCAACATTTATACCGTGACCCATTATTAGCTAAGAGGGGCTCTACTGTACGGCGTGATAATTACAACATGCTGATGGTCGCGACACTCTTGGCACTTTTTCGTGGGGTACGGGATATCTTGACCAATAGGGGTTAAACAATAGGTCTTATGCAGCCTCTCATGCCGAATGCTTGCACATTTAATTTCCTGAGCCCCTGAGAAGAACGACGGGGCAAAAATTTGCCTCCGCGTCCTGGCACTCGATTATGATGGTATTGTTGAATCATGTACATGTTGCATGTTGTTAGAGAAAGGATAGACTAGATGAATTCCTACCAACTGAAAACGGGATTAAATTGTCTTGCCCTCCTAGTTCAGAGACTGTCTCGACAGCCAAGAAGACAAATGCGTAGTTTGATTAATCACATTGGATCGTTTACAGGGATTCCCAGATGTGCTGAATAGCTATTTATAGCTACTCGATGATAAATAATACTACGTCGCATAACGTTATCATTGAGTGAACAAGATAGTATATGTATTGAGCGTCGACGATCAAAGAATGCATTGTGCACCGTGCATTGTACATTGTGCAGGACATTTTGGCGGCACATATTCAAGATATGCGCGGACCAATTCGCAGGGCACACGTCCTATCTTCATCCACCAGACGGCCCTATTTACAAAGACCAAACAGACGAACCCTAAGAAATCGGCACAAATAATGTTCCTCTCACACGTCCTACGGCTGTCACTGCCGCTGCTGATGGTCTGTCGAACTGGAGACTCATAATTTAAAAGAACTTTATTTAGAAACAATCACTCTTACTCGTACATTTTGGACGCGACTATCTCTTCTTCAGAGGAGTGAACAGCACGCAACTTTTGGAGCTTGACGATCAAGATATTTGGCTGTGGAAAAAGGAACCGACGAGAAGGATCCATGTAGAGATAGATTCCTCTTGACAAAAACTTTGCTCTGCAGGCAATTGAAACCAGTCTTTTAAAGTTCGGCCTCATGTTTATATTGAGGTATAGGTGATTGTTTATTTATCATATACATAAAGACCCCTGTCCATAAAAAGTTCCCCTCGATCGCCTTAATCTTTACTGTTTGGGCTCCCCTGACGCCACAATAATGATGTATTTTAATTCTCCAGGGAAATATTAACAATCAACTACTACCCCTTTAGGGTCTGATACGATTAATAAAATTTGATCCACAATCTCATCAATCTGCCCGTATATTCTGTCTCATAACTGTTGATGGACTAAAAAAAAGGCCCTTAAAATAGAAAGTGGACTTTTCATCTTTGTTAATTAAAATTGTTCCATCTCCATAACATCCTTGTGGGCACTCGTTCAAACCCAAATTCTACGTGGTCATTGTTAGATGTTCATCTTTGACTTTACATCTAATTCAAGGACAAACTTCTCATGTTTATATATTTATTCGCACACATCTCGCAGAAAAAGTCATACGTCTTTCGTCTGTCAACGATCTTCTCTTTTTTCTTCATATAGACTCTTTCTCTCTCCGACCTTCACCCATTCATCGCTGTCCACACTGGCATTCCGCTCCGACAGCAACCATCCAAGCTGAGAGCTTGTGATTGTCTCGTCTACCTATCCCCAGCCATCGTCGAAACATTCAAGAATACGAAAATTCAGTTCAACAAGCTAGACTTGCTTCCGCTAAAGTCGCAGCTTCTGTGATCTGACGAATTTTCTCAATTGGAATATCCTTTCGCACAAAATTAGACGTTAAAACCCGATCTTTATCTGGTCTGACACTTTCGCTACCGATTTCCCTCGAACCAATTGCCAAGATGAGTTTTATCAACCGCTATTCCGCCGAGAACGCATACGACGACGATGATCTGAAAGCATATCCAAAGATGAATCCCCGAGATAAAGATATTGAAGAGCAATTCTCCTCGAGAGATACGGCATCAGATAATGGAGATGACCATGACGAAAAGCTGCCCATGCATGACAACCAGCGAGACAGTCTGTCTTTTAAAGATCGGCTAAAGCATTTCACGTTCGCATGGTATGCGTCGACAATGTCGACTGGTGGTGTAGCCTTTTTACTCTCTGTGATCCCAAATCGCTTTCCCGGTCTCACTCAACTAGGGACAGTTCTCTTCGTCTCTAATATCATACTATTTCTCACCATAACAGCCTTAATGATTTCTCGATTTATCATCCACAAGGGGACTTTTTACCATGCCTTTGTAAACCCCCACGAGGGCTTCTTCTCCGCCACTTTTTGGCTCAGTTTTGCCACAATGATGACCAACAGCACTGCATATGGTGTACCAAACACTGGTCCATGGCTTCTCACCGTCTTATACTATTCTTTCTGGATTTATACTTTCTGTGTCACATTACACTCTATATTCTACTATAACCTGCTCTTCACTCATCCACAACTTGTCCTCACTAATGTTCTTCCTGGTTGGGTCTTGCCGATTTTCCCACCTATGCTTGTTGGTACCCTAGCTTCAGCAATTACCCGACTTCTCCCGGCTTCGCAAGCTCTACCCATGTTAGTCGCCGGTCTTTCATATCAGGGTTTAGGAATGATGGTGGCTATGTTTATGTACAGTCTTTACTTTGGACGTCTCTTGACCAGTGGTCTCCCCAAGGACATGTCGCGTCCAGCAATGTTTATTGCGGTTGGACCTCCCGCATTCACTGCATTATCTCTCATTGGAATGGCCCAAAACGTGACTCGATTGGTTCTTCAGACCGACATTGGACTCCAGGGCATAGATTCCGCTTTATTAGGCCCCATGCTTCTTCTCCTCGCACTCGTTTCCGCAATTTTCCTTTGGGTCCTTTCCTTTTGGTTCTTAGCTATAGCCCTTATCGCCACAATCGAGGCTCTCCCTCGTAACGATTTCCATCTCAACTGGTATGCGTACGTCTTCCCAAATGTTGGATTCTGCATTGCCACGATCAAGATTGGCGAGCGCTTGAATTCTGCGGCTATTATTGGCGTTGGGACTGGCATGGCCGTGATTGTTTCGGGACTCTGGTTTGTCATTGTGGTCTGTCACATCAAAGCTCTTCTACTCAAACAGATTTGCTGGCCTGGAAAAGATGAAGACGCTCATTAGGATACTTATTAACGCCATAATGTTCACATTTGTCTCACATAGGCACGACACTCCAACGTTTTCCAATATTATCTATTGTGAAAGTTCCTTTCTATACACCATAAAATGGTAGCGGCGGCGTAAGGTGTTCAAGTTTCCAACAGCCTGACATGCACCAAGTCACTTCTACTTGAATTTTATTTCGAACATACCTATATAGCTGCCGGACAGTTACAACCCCTCTTAAAAGTTTTGGAACGTCTGAATCTTTTGATTGCAATCCTGCAGGACCCCCCAAAAACTATTCAGAGTAATGCTAGGGCCGGTCAGGTGTATTAATTATCAAAAAATGGTGGACCCTCGACATGTGTTTGTCAATTGAAGGAAAATTAAAAGTGTTTTAGTTTCTTCATATCTGGTCTAATATTTGTAAATTCCTAATCAGTCACTCTTTCTTTGCATAAAATTTTCTCAAACTCTCGTTAAATCTTTTTTGTTGTCTGATCATTTTGCTATCAGTGACTGGAGATTTGTGGGTTACGCCTTGGATAACTAGTGATATCGTGATTGAGCTCCTAGATTTAAACTATAGACACTAGGAGGTGGTTGAGGATAGCAAGAGTGAGTAGTCATCTATAGTATATATCGAGTAAAGAATCGATATTCTACAGCTCAGCTACATCATTAAATTAAATTAAATTTTTCTATTATCCTATTTCGGCGCCTGAAGGCCCACGTAGGTATTTTTCGGAAGATACGTATTCTTTGTTATAGAACGACTCATTTTGACGTTTGGAACACTCATACTCAGATTTCATTTGCAGATACCACTACGAGAATAACGCCTTACGACATGTACCCTCTTCCGTGAATACCCACCACAGGGAAAAGCGAGAAAAACCTGTGGCTATCTGAGCATGCTTTCGTCATTCTACGAATACAGTATCACCGCGAGAGAAGTGGTGTGAGGGTCTTGCTGGATTCGAACCAGCTTTCTCCTGTCTCAAGTGGGGCATGTGTCCAAGCTACCCAGACTCTACTTGGGAGAACGGCCTGGACGGTGTACCACTGCACCATCCGACCCCAGCTACATCATTACTTTCGTATCCTGCATTCTAAATTTTTTAACCAAAGCCGATGATGATCCGCACAGAGCTATGACGATGGACAAACGTATACCTGAGCCAGTCACAAAGATTGCTCTTCATCACACTAAAGAATGACAATGATGATCTGCTCGCGTAGACCTGATGACTCGGCAACAAAGATTTGCATCTTGTACGAGAACATCCAAGTTTTAGCGAGCGATATCTAGAATGGGAAGCAGGGTTTCTAACCTTGGCATCATGATGGAAGCGCTTGAGCTAATTCTAGAAACAACTGACCATGAACCCGAATTCTCGAGCGAAAGATAGGAGAGCCCTGAGCACTGTTCAAGAGTGTGAAGAAGTGAGGAAGGATAACGCTCTACCCATGAACGACTGCGGTCTCAAGTTAAATGAATCGGAGGTGGCTGTACCTCGCGCGCGCATGGTTTCGAGAAGGTGTGGGGCCGGTTAGGGTCGGAGGGCGCGAGCACCAGAAGCCGCGATGAAGTCATTGAACAAACCAGTGCAGCTGTTGAAAACGTCAGCCGTCAACGATAGCGTCGAACGTCTCTCTAGATATTTGCCTCCCGCTCTTCCGCGCGAGACGTGCCGACATGGATACCGCGTCGTCCAAGCACCTCGATGACAGCCCTCGAGAAACGAGACGTCAGCGTGCGAGTGTTCGACGGCGAGCCGGTCTATTGGGGCGAATGCAGCATGTAAATCCCGTCATCGCCGTCATGCTAGAGCGTATCCGCGCGCACACCTCGCCGACGAGACGACTGAGTGAGGGAAGATTCCCATGCGATGGCGGGCCCGCAATCCACACCCGAGTCGCCCATGAGAGTGCTGAAACCTCACACGCGACAGCGCGGGGCGCGCGCAACATGTAATGTGCGGGTGCGGGTGTGGAGTAAAGGGTGACGTGGCCAGCGTCAGGCGAACAGGTTTCAGCCCTGCGCGTGCCGTTTCACCCTGCGACGACCATGCCGATGATGCAGCACGGATTTGTACTGCATCCGCCCGGTCGGGCCTCGCGCTGCGCGTTCCCGCGTCGGAAAGTGCGCGCACAGCCGGGGGGTGTCTATGCCCGTGCATCCACGGAGGGGCTTGCTGCGTAATGCACGTGTGGCGGTCGGCGGGAAATAACGTCGATCGGGCCCCGCGTCGCTGATTGTGTGTTGCTCTGGCGACGGATCGGCAGACGCTTTCATGTGGGTCGATGCGCGCGTTGGTTGGACGCGTGTCTCAGCCGGATGTGACTGGTCTGTGCTTTTGTGTCTTCATGAGGTGTCACTCGTCGACAATGGGCTTGATAAAACGACGACAACGGCGAGGGTGAGGGCGACGTTGCAAATGGGTTACATCATTGCTGGTGCATCGGGTGAGAGGGATGGATCGTAGGTCGGATACGAGGGTTCGACGGCGAGTGTCGCGGGCTTTTGGTCCGTTGTGTCATGTTTGCCCTGATCGCTGTTCCAGGGCAGTTTCAGCCGTCCGTAGCATGTTTGTCAGCATGCGAAAGATGTGATGTGCGTTTGAGGTCTTCGTGTACCGACCATTGTACCACTGCTGTGGCGAATGTTCTTTCACTACACAAACCTTGTCCTCAATGACACAGCTAGTGATGTGATTCCGCTGAGATCTGATGCGGAGAGACGGTGTCTGTCACACGCGATGCGATGAGAGTGTGGACATGTCTTTGTGAAAGGGGGACGAAGACGGCGTTTCTACCTGTACGTGGTGTCCCCTACGAACCTGGAGTTTATCTTCAGAGCCAACAGAAATACGCATTACTTGGTCACGGAGGAAAAGTCTTCCAAACGAGTTTCCGGGGCGTACCCAGCTCCCGTTATGGTGGTGATGGATTAGACTAAGTTGGCCCTTTGTACCGAGATAAATTCTCACTGTTTACGGATATTCTGGCATGATACTGTCTCCCGAGGAAAGAGCACCGCTGCCTGAGCGCTGGTGGTGTTGGTGTAAGGAGGATATCTGGACTATGGGATATTAGGGAGATACAGATGAGGATGTGCACCTCATGTGGCTCTAGTGTCTAGGCCTCGCCTGGCTGGTGTTGCAGGTTTTTTGAGACTTTTTCCCGCGTACCGGTTTCCATGGCAGCTCTTTTTCAATTTTTTTTTGAACAGAAGGATCCGTAGAAAAGGTGGTTGAATTCTACGGGTAATTGCTGAGCTAAATGGCTACCCGTCTTGGGTCAATGTATCAATGATCTTAGGTTCGAGGTAAAGCGGGATAGGAGCACTGTAAAAGGTGTGTCCTGGGTCAGAAAGTAGCCCTAGTGTTATAATAGTCTTGGACTCTACATAGCACGAATAAATACCACTAAAAAAAAAAGATCTTCGTAAAAATTCATAAGTTATTTATCGTGACACAAGGTATTCCAAAATTTGCGTATGCATGTACGGGAGAAAATCTTCACTCGTGTCGTCCGTTACCAACTTCAAACGCCGCTAGAATACTCCATCCGACACGGACCCTCCGCACCCTCATGCCCAGTACACGAATGTCAGCTTTATCTCAGTGCTGTGCCGAACTCGCTGGCTTAAACGTATTGTCGATGTGGACTATTTTTTATAGTCCATTTCATCAAAGTCTCTGCCCTTTCAGCGTAGGATGACGACACGATGGATAAAGTTCACCTTTTCCCTACCTCTTACATGTACCTGAGGCTACTAATTCGTGTGCCACTGCGTTTGGTCCCCTGAATTGCTGAGGATGCAGCTTTTCGCTATGAAACTACCCTCTCGCCCGTGACTCTAATAGCCATCACGTCCATCGACTGTCTGCCTCGCATTGGAGCTCTACATAGTACTCGCCGACGGGTTGAATCAGTAAAGATAGGCTCCTGAGCATTGTACGAGATCACACCGCCTTCACGAACGACTGCTCTTGCTGAAACGCACGCGAGATCCGGTTGGCATAGACCTTGCACGCCACACGTAGATCTTATCGGCGTCGGTATTGGTGTCGGTATTGGTGTCGGTATTGGTGTCGGTATTGGTGTCGGTATTGGTGTCGGTATTGGTGTCGGTATTGGTGTCGGTATTGGTGTCGGTATTGGTGTCGGTATTGGTGTCGGTATTGGTGTCGGTATTGGTGTCGGTATTGGTGTCGGTATTGGTGTCGGTATTGGTGTCGGTTTCTGTCCTCGTTTCTTTTTTTTTTAAACCCCTGTTGTATTCAGCCTAATGGCTATGACAAAAGGTTTAAATACATTTTGTGTTTTTAACCATTTTTCCCTACATCCGTAACTCCGGTAGATTATACCCCTTTGGCATTAGTCTTTCGCATCCTATCCTCGCTTGCTTGCGCCGCGTGCGACAACGGGCTTGTACCAGCACATCCTTGTACCGGAGCGCATGTGTACAGGCTATCGGGTAACTAGCTTCACTTGCATGTAGTATTGCAGCCCTAAACATTGTTACTATATAGCGCTAATTTGATCTAATTAGTAACAATTTTTAGGGCCGCAATACTACATGCAAGTAAAACTAATTGACTCTGGTATCCTGTACGTGGAGCGTCGTCACTCATGACGTCATCCCTATATATTCGCTAGACCTAGTCTGGCTTAGCGTGTAAGGTTAGCGAGGGCCCTCTGCGTCGCTGTGAGGGGACATGTTGTCTGCCGGTCGTCGAGATGTGTTACCACACTTATGGTCCTTGGAAGTATTCACAGGGCTGAAGCCTAGGATACCCGTGAAATGCAGAGTTCACATGCAAGGCCGTTAGAATGAATATCTTCATGCCGGTACATGTCTCTCATGGCTCAGGGAATGACGAGAGGTTTCCATTGTGGGGGGTTCAGTTCACGAGAGTCTGGTACTACTTTCTGACGACGTCCTCGTTGTATCGATGATCAGGTACGTAGGAGATCTGACAATGAAATTCGAGCACTCACTTCAGAGGTTGCATTTGCCAACGTCACGTTGGGCCTTTGCTGTTACCGCTGGCATTGTTCCCTACCCGTACCCATTCGCCGGGAGGAGAGACGCGTATCGCGACGGATTTCGGTTCCCCTCGCATACGGGTAGTTCTACATCGCATGACAAACTTGTCGAGTCTATGATGGTCGTCAGGATTTTGATCGCGATCCCTGTTCCGGTGCAGGAGATGCTTTCATCCTCGCACTCGATGTCGGAAGAAGCTTGCGCGGGATGGTACATCACGATACCGATCAGTACATCAATACGTGCTAGGACTAGTTCGTAGGGAGGGGTGTTGGGGAGTATGGAGGTATCTATGGAAAAGGAAAGGAAAAAACATCACAAAACACTGATCGTGAATCCTTCGTCATAGCGTACACTTTTTCCCCGACTGAATCCATTCTGATGTTTCTATTTATCGGGGTTTCAATTCACCTGATTTGGCGTCTGGAGGACCGGTACAGGTATTTTTGGAAGATATGTCTTTTTCCTTAGAATGACACAGTTTTTGACGTATGGAATACGTATACAGTATCTCAGCTCTAAAGATTGTCACTTACCGATGTTAATTATGTACACCATCAACATACGCAATTTAATTGCAACTTACAAAATTAGCGTCAGCTACTAACAGCCTCGAGGGCTGGGACACTGCAGCTGGATTTCATTTGCACATACCACTACGAGGATGACGCCTGACGATATGCCACCCCGTCCGTGAATACCCCTCACAGAGAAAATCCGTGGTTATCCAAGAACACCTTCACCATTCTAGCATAACGTTATCGCTGCGAGAGATTGTGGTTTGGGGGTCTTGCAGGATTTGAACCAGTTCTCCCTGTCTCAAGTGGGGCATGTGTCCAAGCCACCCAGACCCGACTTGGGAGAATGGCCCGGTCGATGTATCACTGCACTGCCCAACCCTGTCCGACGCCATACCAAGTAGTTGAAAGGTATCTAGCGTCTTGATACGAAATCAGTTACCAAATGGGAACACACGATGTCAGGTCTTTGGACAGTGTCAAGACGAACATGATGCTTTATTTTGTGGGGATTTCTTGTAATCAAATGATTGTAGAAAGATAAAATTGAGAGAAGCACCGTCGGGAGAGAACTATATTGTTAGGTACCGAACGGTGGTCTATTTCCCTACATCCTTCGAATGTGGTCCACATGTAACTTATGAAGCAAGGTCCCACATCTGCTTTCATCCACACGCATTTCTCTAACCATGGTAACAAGTGCCTTATTCGTGATGCGATTCACATACAGCACAACCTCTCTAAACCCATAATTGGTCCCGGGTTTAACTATTGTTCAGAAATATGGGATTCTTGGTGCTTACTTTTGCAACAATTACCATTACACGTCATTTTGCGTGCAGGGGTAAGTAATGCAAATATAAACAGTTAAATTGTAATAAATCTTTTCATTAATTATACAGGGACCCACGATAGGTTTGGACAGTTTCTACTGTGGTCAGCGCATCAGATCTGAAGATGGTGTATGGAGTCGTGTTGATACGAAGAAAATTATACAGTACACTCTCGCTATAAAATGTGGGGCAAGACTTAAAAAACGACTCTTATTTGCTAATTCAATTAAATCCTCCAATAGGGGGCCTTGTTTAAGTCTTGCCCCACATTGTTATAGCGAGAGTGTACTGTAGTCCGCAAGTTACATGCACATCTAACGAGCAACATCCACGAGAGCGACCATCGTTGCGTACAGAGGACCGTGCGCGATATTGACAGGGCTAAAAGTATATTCTGACGCATCGCTACAACCACAATCTTTTTTACGAATGAGCATGGATGATTAAAGACCTGGCACTCATTCCGTTACGATGAGACCTCAGTGAGAAACACAAATAGTCGATGCTGTCAGGCAATCAATTATTCGTGTCATTTCCGCTATCACTATGCGCCTTGAATGCTGAGGGTGGTGTTATTAAAATTTGTGGAGATATTGGCTATTCAGAGTTGAAATTGAACATCAGGTCCGTGTCAGGGTGCTCACTGTAATTACCAATATTACATATATAATGCGACTCACATACTCCATTTATTGTAGAGCGATGGTAATGAAACTCCGAAGTAGTAGTTTTGTTTATTCGTGCTATGTAGAGTCCAAGACTATTATAACACTAGGACTTCTTTCTGACCCAGGCCACACCTTTTACAGTGCTCCTATCCCGCTTTACCTCGAACCTAAAATCATTGATAGATTGACCCAAGACGGGTAGCCATTTAGCTCAGCAATTACCCGTAGAATTCAACCACCTTTTCTACGGATCCTTCTGTTCAAAAAAAAATTGAAAAAGAGCTGCCATGGAAACCGATACGCGGGAAAAAGTCTCAAAAAACCTGCAACACCAGCCAGGCGAGGCCTAGACACTAGAGCCACATGAGGTGCACATCCTCATCTGTATCTCCCTAATATCCCATAGTCCAGATATCCTCCTTACACCAACACCACCAGCGCTCAGGCAGCGGTGCTCTTTCCTCGGGAGACAGTATCATGCCAGAATATCCGTAAACAGTGAGAATTTATCTCGGTACAAAGGGCCAACTTAGTCTGATCCATCACCACCATAACGGGAGCTGGGTACGCCCCGGAAACTCGTTTGGAAGACTTTTCCTCCGTGACCAAGTAATGCGTATTTCTGTTGGCTCTGAAGATAAACTCAAGGTTCGTAGGGGACACCACGTACAGGTAGAAACGCCGTCTTCGTCCCCCGAAACTCCGAAGTAATTGTCAGGACATTTGACGCCTAAAAAAGGGAAGAATCTCAACATGTTGAAGAGGTACTAGAGCGTAGCCTATGCGATGCCTTCGGTTTGCAACCTGGGAGAAGGTAGTAAAGCCCCGTATAGCATACCTGTCCATCCATGAACGTAGTCCAAAATAAAGCTTTAAATCGCCGTAATCCTTAAGTATACTTGAGCCTGTATAACATTCTAAGCGATGGCCTAAGTTTTGCAGTACAGTAGAACCCCTCTTAGCTAATAGTGGGTCCCGGTATAAATGTTGAAAAGATTCATCGTAACTTGGACTTTTATATTTGCAACACTTACCCTTACAGACCATTTTGCGCGCAGGGGTAAGTATTGCAAATATAAACGGTAAAATTTCTATGAATCTCTTCAGTAATTATATCGGGACCCACTATTAGCTAAGAGGGGTTCTACTGTATATCCATGACCCAATAACGAGGTTAATCACCTCGCGAATCATTTTTTCCGACCTCACTACTGAGAAATGAAATTAAACCACCACAGCACATTAACTTAAGTTTCCGTATCTAAATTACCACAAAATGGGATCTCTTCAAATGATTGACAAGTTCATGCATTGGGACCTGTGTCTGCACAAATTCCGCAGCGTCGCTTATTCAATTGCCCCTCATTCGAGTTTCCTACTCCAGAGCACTTGTCACATCGAATCTCCTCCGATACACTTTATAGCGCTATAATATTACTCGCATCCTCTACAGCGAGCACTCCTCCGTGACAGATAAACGTCTCCAATTCCTGACGTCATACAAATCATCGCGTCTAGAGCTTCCCAAGGCATTTCCCTTCTCGACTTTTTAGCAGAGGTTTTGTCATCTCTTCCAAACCAGCCAGTCGGGACCCAATCCTGTCGTCGAGATCAATTATATCCTGAGCAAGGACCTCCTTCTCTGATTCAGGTGGCTTAGCTGATACTGGCCGGGAATCATTGATGGAAGTCCGGCCAGCCATTTATTGGAAATGAGGGTTTCATTAGTGATTTACTAATCGTCATGCGTACTAGAGGGAATACCTACCTTAGTGCACACATACTAATTAATGCACTTACTAAATGCGCTTAACCGTATTTATCGCTAATCACGCAAACCCTGTTAGTCAGTTTTACATATTGGTAGTATATATAGTCTGGTTAGATCCGGATTGTAAAAAATAACAACTCCACCGTGCGTTTCTGACAAAATTACTTCAGTCTTCTTATTCTCTCCAAGTGACACGTGATTAAATAATTGACATTGATTCAAAATTCCCTACTATTTTCAACACCATTCTGTTACGACGCGTGGTATATGGGATGTTATCGATTTTTGCGGCTCTGCGACTGCTTAACTTTTTCAACATATGAATCACTTCAGTAATGAAAATCCTTCGTGCTTCCTGATGGTGACTTTCCATTCATGATGATGAGAAAATTTGGTGTTCAAGATAGAGGGGAACAAAATCACGCGAACAGTGATCCGCGAGGTGATAAACCACATTATTCATCTTTTCGACATGTTTCATCCATTCAGGATTTGTATCCCCCTCTATTTGATTTGTTCCTCGAAGTTTTCGGTACGATGATAACAAGCTGGTGGAGGGAGCGAGTTGCTGGAATCGATTAACGTCGATGTCGAGTTGGTAACCATCTCACGTGGTACCTGTCCTCCTTCAAATGCTAAAACGGCTAGCATGGTCACGTGGTATGGTTCTTTTCTACCACGTAAATTCTAATGCATTCCAACCCCCTGAATTATACAATACAAATAATGCACTGCCCAAACAGCTCACCAGGCCACTCCTAGGCACATGCAAGTATTAATACTAAAACCGGCCATTCCGGGCTGTTAAATATCCGTCTAAAGTTGTTCGGCGTATCCTGAACCGAGGCTGAAAGCTGAGTTTCGCTAAGGGTCGTCTAAAGGCACGACATGAGATCGGACGGCACAGCGGGACGCCGTCCGGGCCGCTCTCACAGCCAGAGTATAGTGGATCCCAGATTCAATGATCGTCAAGATTGATTGAATCGTTGGTACTTATAGGCTCTCAGGGGCAGTTAGTTTTACTTGCATGTAGTATTGCAGATCTTAATATTGTTACTAAATAGCCCTAATTTGGTCTAAGTAGTAACAATATTAAGGGCTGCAATACTACATGCAAGTAAAACTAATTGCCCTGATACCCTGTACTGTATCTGGCTTGCACATATACCCCACTTGAGTGCGGAGAAAGCTGGTTCGCATTCAGCAAGACCCTCTCACCACATACTCTCGCGGTGATGTCATTATGACGGCGTCGACACTGCTATCAGTGGCTATTGACTACGATCCGAATTAGAGGTATGGAATTTCGCTTTAACGATATTACCACGGCAATTTGGACAGACTTGGTTACAGCCACTCTGTATCCGTTAGATTCTACTCACAGTCCGTCCAGAGCTGTATATTAGCAATCTCATGATAATTATCGCCGGAATATTGTTGCTTAACGTAAGACTTAAATGCATTGGTTTCATTATCTTTCTAATCGTTAGCGTAGATTACTTCTACATGTTCCCGAGTGCCATCGACGTCCGAGCCATACTTGACCTCAAAGATTGGTTGATAACGGATGATGTCAGAACTATGATATAATGTGTGATATCTAAGTCACCACGACATCAGTGATGTCATTCGACCGAACCTGCCTTGCTGTCTACGACTTGGGTTAGCTAAATAACATCGCCTTGGCGTTGATCTCTGTCGGGAATAAATAATGGCCTGAATTATAAAGAGCACTCTGTCAGTTGCTCTAGTAACCTCGCACTCTAGTTTGTACATAAATTCTCTCGCGTCATAGAAAATAAAAAGGGGGAGATTCCTGCTGTTGTCACACACGTATTTCTGGAATCCCATAAGGGAATAAAAGGGGCAAACCATGATACCAGGAACCCCAATCTCCAACAAATACATACTTTGCTTTTGTTGGATTTAGGCGAAATCGGAACATCTCCCGGGTCACTCGCTTGGAACGCCTCCCGACTTAGTTACCCGGATCAATATCCGCACCGTCCGCTCGGCATAAAAGCGACGTCATTCACTACGGCTAACTACCCGGTCCTTCCACCCGCTAACGTCCAGGCTTGGACCAATCGGATTATCACTGAGCCGATTATTTTACCTATATAACAATAATTAACAAATATTATTGTTAACCATTAGTGATCATTCCGGCATTCATCCGGAATCCTTCGAGATTTCTTTAAGCACGCGTCTACAGTCCTACGGGTAATCTTTTGATATTCATCCTGTTGGAGGTTGAGACTTTGGGGGTTATAGACGCGAAGCTGAATGTTGAGAATTGGCACTTGTAGATATGTATATATATATATATATATATATATATATATATATATATATATATATATATATATATATATATATACTGGTATCTTGTTGATAAATAAATTACTTCTTTAGATTTGATATGCTTAATGAAATATATTTTTCCTAACTTCTACAGCTCTCACGTGTGTGGGCTCTGTGCTTAAGCTGAGTGGTTGCCGCATCTGCCTTGCCGACCCGCCGTGGCATTGTATTCGGAGGATGACAAAAGCATACTCAAGTCACCATGGGGGATTTAAGCATTCCCTGTAGTGAGTATTCACAGAAGAGGTGACTGTTGTGCTGACTCAGTTCTGACTCCAGGATATCTGGAGTCTGAAGTTGATGGATGATGTGCCAAGTGACAGCGTTGCTGAAACGAATAAGTCATGTATAAAATCTTGTTTCTACGATAATTGAAATCGCATTGTGGTTTCACAGTTGGCATCGGGAATTAATATTGGGGGAAAGATGCATATAGCTACTGCCATAGTTGGAGCAGCAAAAACAAAAGTCTCCATGGTGATCATCAAGTCGATATTCCATCTATTATTCACATTCAGTGTAACTATTTAATATCGCACTTACCATCCATTCACATCATGAACGATTTTATCAAAGAACGGTACTGTGATTATACAGGACGCCAAATAATCCA
Source organism: Podosphaera xanthii (assembly GCA_028751805.1). NCBI lineage: Eukaryota > Fungi > Ascomycota > Leotiomycetes > Helotiales > Erysiphaceae > Podosphaera > Podosphaera xanthii. Next base: position 262,754 of record JAPWIX010000002.1, read on the forward strand.
CATCCTCCATTAACCAAAACAACTACACGCTGTAAGGGGAAACGTCTAGTAGTATCTGCAAATGAATTCCAAGTTTAAGTGTTGCAAATATAAAAGTTCAAGTTACAATGAATATTTTCAACACTTATACCGGGACCCATTATCGAGTTAGAGAGGGACGACTGTAATTGCGAGAACAGTCTACAGAATAAACGTCCACTTGTAACACACTTCAGGGCTGCAACTGGTACTCTTTACCCCTGATACCCTGTACATAGTATAGCCTGTCCAAACCCATGGTGGGTCCAGGTATAATTGTTGAAAAGATTCACTGAAATTTTAACGTTTATATATACAATACTCACCTGTGTACGCAAAATCGCGGGTAGGGGTAAATTTTGCAAGAGTACAGGGGGACAAGGTTAAGTTAACTAACTGGTCACTTACAGGGGTTTTTTTGCCCATCATTATCCATATTAGGTAGTTTTCAACGATAATCTTGTCTAAGCGAGGCCTTATCATGTAAAGCTTCAAACTTCATTCCAGAAAAACTCTAAAATAACGTGAGAATTAGTGTCCGACAGAAGTTAACTGCCCTGTCATTCTCCACTTAGCTTCGAACTAAGCCGAAAAATCACATTCATACGTCAGTCATGTTTTGAATTCATATTGTATTTTTTTCTAGTATGGGATGGGACCACCGTTTGCGCCAGTGACTTCCTCGCATCTTCTCGACATGCTTTCCATTAGACGAGAAAGCTATCCCACCGTCGTACTATGATACCATGCTTCTAGCACAATGGAGCGGACCTCCTCCCTGTTCCACTGCCTCTTCTGCTCAAACCCTTGATACCGTTCCTGTATATAGTATTTCATCATACTCCATACATTCTCGATCGGGTTTAAATCAGGGGAATTAGCAGGCCGAGGAATAAATTCGACTCCATTGGTATAGAGGTATTCCCTGGCAGGAAGTCCTCTGTATACAGCCGCATTGTCGTGCATAAAGTAGACTTGGCGACCAATCTCTTCGGACTTCGCCCTAGTCCAATCTACTACCAACGGGAGAATACGTAAAGTGTATTTTTTCGGAGGTCAAATTTCCCCAATCCCTCTCCCAAAAGATGCATGGGCCCCACTCAACTCCCGCAAAACTCTCCCAGAACATCCAAGAGTTGTTCTTCTTGTATCGGTCTAGGACACAAGTATCATCAAATTCCTGTCATCTTTTTTAATGTAGTTAGAAATTTGCATACCTGGGACAATAGATTGGTCTATACTCACTTTCCTGGTAACATGACCAGACATTATTCGATCGTCATTGATCCAAGTTTCATCACTCCAAAGAACCTGGGACCGTTCTTGACGCCAGCTTAGGTGTTGCTCTGCCCAAGAAATACGTACCGAGCGATGGTTTTCGGCGAGGGGGGGACATTTCTTGGGTAGACGTCTTTCGTATCCTCTCTTGCGCAACGCATTCCGGATCGCAAATTCCCTAACGCCCCACCGACGAAAGTGGAGTGCTAGTTCGAGAAACGACATCTGTCATGTTTCTCTACAAAAACAAACAAAGACTTCCAGTTCATCAACCTGAGTAGAGCTCAAGGAAGGTGGCCGTCGTGTTCTAGGTTGAGGGGAGACGCGGCTAGATCGAACTGCTCCCTGAACTTGTGTGATGTTTACTCTTAACTGATCTGCTATTTCCCTGTTCGAGATTCCTGCTCTGTGAAGTGCGAGTATCTAAGTCACATTAATTTATTAGATTATCCATATCGTTGCTGAAGTCTTATACTCACCTGTATTCTTTGATCTCGTGAGAAAGGGCGCGCGTCTGCGGACTGTTGGGGAGATTGTCTTATCCATCCTATCATGATATTTGTAAGTAATAAATAAAGCAAGCAAACGAACATTAGACTTACTAAGATAAGTAAATTACAAATGATTTTTTTGTGTTAAGTGTGCTGATCGAGTAAGAATTTGTATCTATTCTTAACAATCAGAAACAATGATGACGATGTCGGAAAGCAAGTTTGTGAGTGAAGCGGGGAGAGGCGAACACAGAGGACATACAGTCGTCCCTCTCTAACTCCATAGTGGGTCCCGGTATAAGTGTTGAAAATATTCATTGTAACTTGGACTTTTATATTTGCAACACTTAACCTAACAGGTCATTTTGCGCGCAGGGGTAAGTATTACAAATGTAAATGGTTGAATTACAATGAATATTTTCAACACTTATACCGGGAACCACTATCGAGTTAGAGAGGGACGACTGTACTTGAACACTCTGCACGGAATATGCCATCAACGAACAGAATCGAGCCTTGTGGTGGAGCCGGGAATATGCTGCGTTATTCTGTTCATAAGCTACGAGAAGAGTTTCCACGATAGCACGAGAGATACTCCTGATAGCATGTGCCATCCTCGGATTTCACCACTGTGCCATGTTATGTTTTCGTGGTTGAGTGGTACAAGACGCATGGCCAGCTCCGGCGAACGATTAGGAAGCGCAACGTGCCATTGGCCCACATGCCAAAGCCCCACTTGATTTAACCGAGATCGACGGCAACAGACAAATGATCAGCAATATTTCGCGCATCAAGGATTTGATAAGTCTCGGCCTTCCATGTGCTTCTGCCGTGGCCAGTTCCGCGTGGTGTTTTTGTCATCTTCAGCATTATCCGAGCGTCTTCCATCGCATTTATCTCTCGACACAATCCGGGAATCAGGAACGGCCGCAGCAGACATAATTGAATGCCAGAGGCTGCTCGAGAACAAGCTGTCGTCAAGGCTCACAGACGAGAAGCATGTGAGGCTTCGAGAATAGCAAGGATCAATGTCAAAGTAGCAAGGGAATCGATAAATCGTCGGGTGAGGGCGACGGGGAACGTCCGAGGCCGGTGGAGATGCTTGTGCGCAACTCTCTAAGGTCTGATCTTGTCTATCTATTTATCAAATCAGTCACGCGAATCCCGTCTCGGGCTACAACGCGAATGATGACGGAAGAAATTTATATTCACAGGAAGACACATTTTGACGTTGCGAACACTCATATTCAGATTTAATTTACAGGGATCACTACGAAGATGACGCCTTCACATCTATTAAAGACCCAAAGAGACAGAAAATTTTTTGGAAAAAACCCTTTCTTTCTCGTATTTGGATCAAGTTCCAGGATAGACGCCCGTGTTAGTATGAAAATGCAGGAGGTTAGGTGAAATTGCTCCACGTAGCAAGTTGAGAAGAGGCGTGTGACGTAGATCGATGAATAAATAAATAGATTATTTATTTATTTTTAGTGTCTACCGGGCGCCAGTTTAGATAAATAGATTGGTTATCGTGCCAGGCTTACACCCTCAATGCAAGAGACGTGACACGTATAGAGGACGTCTAGAATACAAGTTCCTCATATCTCCAACAACGCCCATCCGGAGCCTAACGTTTCCCAATACGTGCCTCAGGCTAGTTATACAGGTCGAATGGGTAGGAACGCATTTATCATGACCCGTAGACCATATACTGAGGAAAAGCCTCTCAAGAAACCTCCACTACTTCCTCCTGCACTCTTTAATCACAAGCAGCCGTAGTCTCCTCTTTAAATCGGCATGGAGGAATCCAATCGACCACTTCGAGAAAGCATAACCAGCACCTGACCAATTGTACCAACAGCCCATTCAAAGTTGTACGACATCTCTCCCAAAGTCTTCCCTGGCATTGCACTCAACCCCATTGAAGAGGGCCCCAATTCCGACGTCGAGAGTTCACACCCTAGACATCGGTGTCCCAGCTTTTGCCGTTCCTTGTTCGTTGCGTGTGACGTAGACTATCATGAATCTAAGTTAAGTGTTGTAGTTTCAACAATTCATGCGAAAGGGTAATGAAGAGCGCATAGTATCCTATTTGACCTGCCCAAGCTAGAATTTTTGAATGAACGCACATGTGACTGGTTGTTGACATGATGTAGACATCCTGTTTCCCGTGAATCATACAAGTACTACATGAGGTAGGTGTATCGCCTGGTAAACGTGGGACACGTCAGAAAGTTTTCTCTCTTCTCACATAGTCGAGACAGGGGATCTTACACTTAAGATGTTCTACAAGTACAGAGTCGTGATACAAGCCCCCCTTTGAAAAACCTATTTTGCCTGGAAAAATGGACTTATCGATTAGCCCCACAACATTTACGAAAAAAACTGTCTAATTATGAACTGTAAACAAATACTAAACGCACGTACAAGTACATGTGTGCTTAATTATTTTTGTACATCTTTGTTGAACAACATCTCGAAATTTTACAGCCTATTTATTACCTTATGGTTTTTGGACAATGTACGGACCAGATTTCATTTGTGATAATATTAAATCTGATACTCTATCAACTTGGTAAATCTACTACACATATGAACTGTTTGGGTATTTAGTATCATTTACATCTATTTCCTGGTCAAAGTTTGATTCAATTACACAAAAAAATTTCGCTCTCTAGCATTGTTTCAATTTAATGTGAGGAATATACCTAATTAACAGGCCATTTAATACGAGTATGGCCAGTTGCCCTACTCCTTGATATCTTGTTCTACCGTATCCGAGCTCAACACAAGTAGTGCAATATCGTAAAACTTTTGGCATAGTATTGTGTTCAGATTGGCTCGACCAGCTGCCTATCATGAGCCCTAATATGTTTATAGTTGTGCTTAATCGTGCTATCTTGAGTCTAAGACTATCATAAGACTCGGGTTCCTCTCTGGCCTTAAATCCAAAAGGACAGCTGGTATTTTGCGTCAATCTACGTCGTTTCCTGCATGTCTCGTCCGCTTCGTTGTGAAACATTATACTTTTCTAACAGGCTGGGAGTTTCTTTCTTCGCCCTTTTCACTATTCTGAGATGCTGGTAGTGATGGCATATCCAGCAGACCTGGCGTGATTTTGGACCGCCTCATACAGTTTTTTATTAGAAACGTAAGATCCGGGTAGATTAAATTTCGACGAAGTAATTCTGCCATTCTTAGTTTAAGAGCTGGACGTCGATTACGCTTAAATTGATAGCAACGTTTATGGAAACAGTCAGAAGATGAATTAGTACTGAAGGATTACAAGATAGAACCTTTGAAATTGAGAGGCTGTGGAATAAGTAAATGGCCTGAAATACATGTGTTTTGTGAGTTTTTAATATTTTCTATTTCTTGATTTATCTTGCAATCAGCCTCTAAGTTACGACAAGTGTTTAAAGAATTGAAAGTAGCCAGAAATGCTCCGCCGGTTTCGTTGTATGCGATTTTTTTTTTTTTAAATCATTTTTGCGTATGCAGCCTGAGGCTATGACGCGCATGATTACGGAAGATATGTATGTGACGCAGAATAACTCTGTTTTGACGTTTGGAACACTCATACTCAGATTTCATTTGCAGATACCACTACGAGAATAACGCCTTACGACATGTACCCTCTTCCGTGAATACCCACCACAGGGAAAAGCGAGAAAAACCTGTGGCTATCTGAGCATGCTTTCGTCATTCTACGAATACAGTATCACCGCGAGAGAAGTGGTGTGAGGGTCTTGCTGGATTCGAACCAGCTTTCTCCTGTCTCAGGTGGGGCATGTGTCCAAGCTACCCAGACTCTACTTGAAAGAACGGCCCGGATAGTGTACCACTGCACCATCCGACCCTTTGTATGCGATTGTTAACTACTATTTGCACATATTTTTACTGGACCTGATTACGTCTGCTGCTGTAGTGACGCGGATATCAAACTCAGTTTAATTAGTAATTCAATTTGCGCTCACCGGTCGACGAATTTAGCATTAAAAAACTGTTGCGACAAAATTTCAAGGGGGGGGGTTTGTATTACGACTCCGAGTATATGTTATGGCACTGGAACGATGATAAAGAGAATGTTTCAAAAAGGTCTATACTACGTCACTATTAAGCTGTAAAATTAAAATCAATAAGTGTTGAGAAATCTGAAGTGATTCGCTGAAGTCCGAGAATCAAAAACTGAGCACTCGTGTCTGCAATATCTCAAATGCGCATTCCAAGATTCTCAGTGTGTGTTGATAGAAGACTTGCGGCTTAGTCGCGGCCCTCCATATATTTTTGAAGGTACAATCTGGCATATTCCTTGTGGATGAAGAAATTGTGGAGAAACTTGTGCTATCTGAGTGAAGTGCTCGATCCAAGGATAGTGGCTCTAACCACTTCCTAGTAAAAATTCCTTGATAAAATCGAATAGCAAGCGAAATAGAGATGTACGTTCTCTGAAAGTTAAAATCAGGTAGTTTTCCCAGGTTTACATGCAAGTGTAGCTACGATGGAGAAAAGGTATACTTCTTTGGATTGAGAACTCTTTTAAAGAACGTTAATTTCTCCCTGTTTGTGCGTCTGAGGCTCAGAAACTTTTGATGCTGCCATTTTACGATAGAAGTAAATACACAGCTATTAACTATTAATGTATTATGAGGTAAAAATAGTTTCTCTGAGGAGAGAGTCTTCAAAGAGGAGGTGCTTCAGGATCTTCCATACACTGGTCAACACGCATGAGTTGTTTACCCGTAGCCTTTGCAATAGAGATAAACTGAGGTAAATATTTTACTGTAGAATCATAGAGGTAGTGCCTAAGTTGAGTCAGTTTGATTGTGGTCTCGAGAGATTCAAAACCATTAATGAATGGGTACTCACATGACAACTAAATTGCCACCTTTCTCGACATCATTCCGAAAATTAGTAATTTGCTTTTCCGGTGTAGAGCTCATTGCCCATAGATAGTCCTGTACATCAACACTCCACATCACAAATTTACTTCCTGGAATTAAGCTTTCAAGACGCTGTCTTACACGAGCACCTTCGGTCCCAAATGGTGGTCTAAAATACTTGCTTGTAATACCTAGTGTCTTTTGCACCGCCTGTATATCGTTGTTAAGTTCCCAATCGATTGCAGCAAGTGAAGGTAGGCCTTCCATTGGTGGATGTGTGTAGGAATGGTAGGCAACCTGATGACCGGCGTCGAGCATACCTTTGTAAACACTTGTGAGATTTGTACTTGCGTCGAGAAGAGCAGCCCCCACAGTGAAAAAAGTGACCTTGATTCCAGCTTCAGCAATAGAAGAGACAACACGTTGTGCAAACTTTGGTTCGCCGTCATCAATCGCGAAGGCAAAAGAATTAGGTCGAGAACAGGCGAATATTAACGGAGAAGTTGGAAGTTTGGATGGCACTAAAAATCCCTCAGGAACAGATTTCACAATTTCAATGATGGAAAAAGTTGTTTTACTGTTAGTGTAGAAACCTTTGAGACCAAACGCAATACTTTTGCTGCGATCAATGTTGAAATGGGTAAGGGGAACGTAGATATCGGTTTTCTCTGAGTTGCTGTACCGCGAAGCTTCTACTGAGTCCCAGGTAAATGGAACGGGTTGAATATTGTCGTCGCAAGTAGGATTGTGCTGTTGAAGGGAGATAGTAAAACCATTGTTGCCGGAGTAGGCAATATGAAGATATCCATTTTCGAGAGGTGTCAAATTTGTGCAGCCATTAGCGAGCTGAGTATACCATGCTTGATCCGAGTCCCCCTTCATACTAATCGTGAGCCGGGAATCAGCTATTGAGTACGTTCCGGGTTCATCGCCTCCGTGATAAAAGCCCAGAGCATTTGTGTCTTTGTTTCTAAATGTATCAATTACCAAATTAGATGAGCCGGTGGTTGCTGGGACTGATGAACTCGGCTCGGTTGGCTGAATAATTTCAGGAACAGGGTAGGCGGTTCCAGTATCTCCGCAATACAGCGCGATAGGTCCAAGAGTTACAGCCCTGTTGAGACCGGAGAATAGTAACGAAGACAGATGATCAGTGTCGAGCCCTGGGTACTTTGAGAACGGAATTTGATAAAACTTTTCGGTACCGTCAAAAGTCCATCCCAGTTCATTTGCCATTAGGCTCACGGCTTTGGGATTTTTTCCTGTACAGGATGGATCACTGGATAATTCGATTCGCATAGTCGTTCCAGGAGCCGCTTTAATGGTAAGGCCTATACCTCCCCATTGACCTGTGGTAACTTTGGCACAACCCAATTGAGAAAACCAGTAGGAATTGGCATCCTTGGGGGTTAGGGTGACATGATTATCAGCGACAATGACACTTGTTTGAGTATCTACACGGCCAGTTACAGCTTTCATGCTACCATCGTCGGACGATGGTTGCAATAGGGAATTATAAAAGAGAAATGTAAGGCGTGATTGAGAAGGAAAATCATCGAGAAGGAGAGGAGTACATGCGGCAGCATCTCTAGAGGCAAGGATAGATTGTTCTTGCTTCTCAATGGATAGATCTGTTTTATCATTGAATGGCTCGGTACTCTGACAAGATAGTAGACCCTCGTATAGCTCCCATTCTCCAGGGGTAAAATCTTGATAAGCAATAGATTGGATTGCGTCAAGGTTCGCACCTTGGAAGTCACTGAGAGGTACTGTGATCGTTTGCACGTTGCCGGTTAGTTCAGTCACGTTGATAAAGTAACTCGTGTATTTGCTTGTAGAGCACGATTCCGAAGTCTGCAGCTCGAGTGTGATCGATGCGCCTGCGGCAGGAGCTCTGAAAGACAGGTTGAGGGCATTGTATCCGTTCGATAAAGCTTGCACACAAGGAAAGTCAGTGAAGACGTAACTATTGCTATCAATAGATTTGAACGTGACTTTATTTTCTGCGCTCACTATCCTGAAATCGACAGTTGTCTCATCATCTTTGCAATCAGCTTGAAGTTTGATGCGGAGCCGGCTGACGACTCACCATACGTGTATGACTGCGACACAGGTTCTGTTTGCGTAGAATTGTCGTAGTTGTCAATTGATAGATCTGAAGTACATGTCGCTTGAGCAAATCCACTCCTTATAAGCACCACGAGTACAGCAAAATCGAGTTTCATAGCGAATGGACTTGGAGAAAAAAAAGGGGTTGTAAAGATTGACTGTAATGTGCACCAAGAATTTACATTGCCGTCATGGCTTGACAAATTCCGCTGTGTTTAGGTACGAACGAGTGCCCGATATCGTCAGCATGTACGCTTTATATTTAGCACACATTTTTGTTTTTGAAAAGGAAAGAGTTAAATGGTACTGGTGGCTGTAGTACAGTGGAGATTGACAGGGTTTGAGTTCTGGAACCCTGATCCGCAAACATGAACCTCCTTGAAAATTCTCCCCGAAGTTGTTCAACCTCAATTGATCGGCTCAAGGGTTGGCAAGCGATGCAAGCTAGAAGAACAACGCATGGACCCCATACTTTTATGATTTTCACATCTTATGACACCCCAGATGCATTTTTCATAGATAAATTGATGATCCCAGATGCTTCGTTGATGTTATCATCAAGTCGATCTAGCATTAATGTGTACGTACTGGTATCGGTCTATCATGGCGGCCTCAGAATCATCTTTTAAGCAATGTCTTCTCATGTTCAATGGAAGAATATTTTGTTAATTGACTCATTCTTCCAGTGCTATATCATGGCTTGTTGCAAGCAGTAGTTTTGGGTCGATCTCGAAAAAGAGGAAAATTCATGTATGTACAGTCGTCCCTCTCTAACTCGATAGTGGATCCCGGTATAAGTGTTGAAAATATTCATTGAAATTCAACCATTTACGTTTGTAGTACTTACCCCTACACGAAAAATGACCTGTAAGGGTAAGTGTTGCAAATATAAGAGTCCAAGCTACAATGAATATTTTCAATACTTATACCGGGACCCATTATCGAGTTAGAGAGCGACGACTGTAGTTGGAATTATTACTGTGTAACATTCAGTGAGATGTATGTCTAAAATTAGATTCTTTCAATAGCGTCGGAATAGTAATAAAACTCCATTCTCATCGGAATAAGTCTTGTAAAATTCTTCATAGGATATCTATAATGAGGTATTCATTCATTATTCCAGAACTGATTTAATTTTATCCTAGTACTCTATTACAGGGGTAAGAAGTGTAGCCCCACATTCTGTGTAATTTACATGGGCCACCCCTGATATTCCGACTTTAGCGCTACAAAAATGGCTAGACTAAGGCAATAAGGCAACCGAGGCATTCCTTCTTCCTTGAACCTTCTCTCTTATGTTCGATAGTTGCACAGCATCCTCGTACCACACTAAATCGGTTGACACGACATATCGAATAACCTATATCCTCACGATAAATTGCGAAGAAAAATGAGCACCCCAGCATCTCCCACTACTCCAAGATCACGGAGCCAGCTTTCTAGGGATCAGCGAGTCCAGATATACACGTTACGTGGCCTTGGTTTTACTCATCTCGCCATCGGTAATCAACTCGGTATCACCGAAAGAAGGGTACAATATGCCCTTGCAAGGCAATGTCTGACGCCCAAAAAGCGAAATGGCCGACCCCACGCCTTGAACGCTCAGCAGGAAGTTGGGCTTGAAGAGTTTGTCACGTCTTCAAGTGAGGCCCGCTAGATGAGCCACCTGGAGCTTGCTGCTAAGTTTTCCCACTGGAATTGTGGCCAAATCGCAATCAAAAGTGCTCTTGAGAGAAGAGGGTTCAAGCGTTGCATTGCTCAAGCGAAGCCTACTCTAACGCCTGCACATATGAGGAAAAGATTAGAGTGGGCGGAAGAACACTCTTCTTGGACACCTGAACAGTGGTCCCAAATTCTTTGGTCTGATGAGACTTGGGTCACTGGTGAACGTCACACAAGAGTATGGGTTTCGAGGAAGGTGAGTCCAGATCTCAGCCATGTATCAACTGCATTAATCTAATTTTTTAGCCCGAGGAGACATATTATCACACTTGCCTGGTTCGAAAAGGTCCTCGAAAGCGTGGTTGGATGTTCTGGGGCTCCTTTTATGGGAACCAGAAGGGCCCTGCCCTCTTCTGGAGTAGGGATTGGGGGACTATAAAAGCGGAGAGTTACTGCCAGAGGATTGTTCATTAATCCACGCGGCAACACAACCAATTGACTCTCACGGCCCTCTTCTCTTTATGCAGGATGGTGCTCCTGCCCATTCTGCTCAACGTACGAAAAGAGAGCTGTCATCAAGGGGGGTAGATTTCATAGTCTGGCCGTCATATTCCCCAGACCTGAATCCAATTGAGTCAGTGTGGGATATGATGAAATCCCATATTGAAGAGCACCACCCAGAATTTGATTCTGGTAATCCATCTGAGGAAGTGCTCCGTAATGCAGTCCTAGAGGCATGGGAGTCAATTTCTCAGGAGCAACTGGCTACGCTTGTAGAGAGCATGCCAGAAAGGTGCCAGGCAGTCATCAGAGCAAGAGGAGGTTCGATTCCTTATTAATGATGCTTAATTATTGGTAAAAATGTATTTAATACTTGATAAAAGCTAGCACTTTTGAATAGAATATCATCATTTCAACGAGTTACAGGGATCTCCTACAATTCTTTTATCACGCAAAAATTCCCATACAAATAAGGTTCAGCTATTGTCGGATTGGTATGGTCAAAATATTGCAGCCAATGGCATATTGTATAATCCCTGTCAGATCTTGGCATTCAGGGGCTTCCTTCACTATTTACCCCTGCAATAGAGTACAGTAGAGCCCCTCTTAACTAATAATAGGTCTCGGTGTAGTTAATGAAAAGATTTATGGTAATTTGGTCGTTTATATTTGCAATACTTATCCCTACAGGCCATTTTGCGTGTATGGGTAAGTATTGCAAATATAAACGGTAAAACTCTAATGCATCTTTTTAATAATTACAACGGGACCCACTATTAGCTAAGAGGGGTTTTCTGTACTGTTATCAGTCATAGCAACCCCTGATTCCCTGCACAAAGTCCTCGGGACTGACAGCGTTCAACGTTCAATCTTTAGATTTTAGTACGGAGATACAGCCCATAAGTATTATTCCATGTCGACCAAGGGGGGCTTGGACACCACAACGCTTTCCTTAATTAGGCAACATCGCGAGAATGCACCTCGCACCCATTCCTACTATGTTTTGTATTAGTTCTAATGACCAAAGCATTGATTCAATGATTCCCAACTCATCAAACAAAATGCAAAATAATTCCTATTCTTACAATAACTAATACTTAGTAAACAATCCATTGCGTTGATGTTGTTGTCATCGGAATACATACAAAACACAGTAGGGATGGGTGCGAGGTGCATTCTCGCGATGTTGCTTAATTAAGGAAAGTGTTGTGGTGGCCAAGCCCCCCCTGGTCGACATGGAATAATACTTATGGGCTGTACCTCCAGATAAATGTGTAAAGGTAAAATGATAATAATAATAACTGGCTCTACTGGCCTAAAAGTAATAACTGTTGACCACCAAGATCAACGACGATAGAAATAACAATATACTGATCCGAAGAACCTCACATTCTCGATACCCTTTCCCAAAGATAACGCCTTCCTAATATACATCATCATGAGAGCCCTAACCGGTCCCCTTCTCATGACTTCTGTCAGATGTTATAGCCAACTGCTCCTAGTTGCTGTTATGCTACTGTTCCAAAACGCCTCTGCTCGTTATGAAACCTACTCAGTCCCGGAATACTCCTTCGTCCAAACATGATGCCTTCGGATAATATGCCCCAATTGGCAACATCTCGTGCCTCAGAACATCTCATCTAACCCGGTCGTTTAACTCCTCCGTAGTGGTCCCCGATGAAATTTCGCTTAATATGCCAAAATTGTTAGCTCGCTTAGTCCTATACCGTCAGAGAACCGAGCTTGGGTACAAAGGTAGTTTAGCGTACATCTGAGGTGATTTGTAAGCAAGGGGTTTCGTGCACAAGACGCGTTTGTAGACAAAGCTAGGAAATATCATCCCATTCAGACTAGAACTATTTTGTGGTGACCTACGCAGGGAACATTACGAACAGCATCTCCTCGTTTTCAGTAAAAAAGTATCAGAATCAGATTTCATATAGTCAGCATTTTTCTCAGTTTCAGCCAGCAGTCAAAGCAGTTTTGATCCACGAATCTATCATTTTCAAACAGCAGCAGAAGCTAGAGTTGTGTCGTAGTTTCCTTCAAATCATTGTCACTCTAGCATTCATCCATCCAACAGACTTTAAGCCTAAATTCCTTCAGATTACAGTCCAAGAATTCCGAAGTCAAGAAAGACTGCTCTCGTCGGTCTTAGAATCTCAGAGAAGTTGAAGAAATATTAGACTTCAGATCGCGTCGTTTGTTTCAAACTTCTAGCTATCGATCCACCCGACTGAACAGTATTTTTGGGAATCAGTGAATTCTCAGCCTTTTCAAGAAAAATTAAGACACTCTAGCAGACGCGATTGTATGCCAGATTTTGGGACGATACGTCGCACAGCTCGGCCATACGACTTTTCAAGCGAAGAAAGCTCACCTGGAGAAGAAACCAGACCAGGGTCAGCTCAGCTTCTTGAGAGTGACGTCACCGAAAAAAGCTCCCAGCTCGAGAACGCCTTTAGAAATTTTCATCTAACTGATACTCAACTTACGCAGCCTATAAATAAGATAACGATAAGATGGCCGCACAAATGCCAACTCTGCCAAACTTCACGATGACTCCTTTCGATGGCACAGGAGCGGGAGCTCGATTCCTAATGACTCTTAGTATAAAGCTTCAGGGTGTCGACACCCAAGCTTGGCCAGGCTTGTGGATACAAGCTATATATATCCAAGTCACTGGGGCGGCTGCGGTTTGGATGGATACAACCCCGCACATTGCGGCCTTGGTGCAATCGTTAAGAACAGTGACTGTGGCTCAAAGAGAAGCCTATGACAGGGAGTTCACGGAGCAGTTTCCCGGGACTTGGGTAGACCCAACACAGCCTCCTACCCATCTCGAATTGTCTACATTTAGACAAAGATCAGATGAAACCCTTCAATAGTACCAGACTAGGGCGAGAGAACTCTGGCGCAGGATTGTCGAGGCCCCAAATGTTGCGGGAGTAAAAGGAATCGCTTCTTCTATAGCGTACCAAGTCTTCGTTAGCGGCTTTGTCAACGGCATCTACGACGAGTTGCTAAGAGTCCAAGCAATAAGCCGGGGAGCGATGTCGGCACCAACCATTCCAGAGGCAATCGAGAAAATTAACAGGGCATACCAGACAACAGCCAGCCTAATTCTTTATTCCCAGAGAGCAGAAATCCCAGCCTGGAATGCAATCCAGAACCATACTCCTGCCCAAGGTAGCGTGAATGCGGCCAGCCAGGCCCATCAAGGCCATAACTTGGGAGTCTGCTTCCCCAACCCCTCTATACCGGCAAATCTTCTCTATCCACTGGGATTCGAGTTCCAAGCGCGGCCTAACGGACATGGGAATGCTGTAGCTAATTACCCAAGGTCAATCCCTAGCCAGCTACCACCTGCCCAACAGGCTCTGCCAGCACCGAGTCGTCCACAAGATACACCCGCCCTGCAGCCTTACCCTCAGCAACAAAGTCACAGGAGTCCACAGCCGAATGGCTACGCCGGACCATCGCAGCCACCGCAGAATACAGATCGCCGACCCATGCCTCACAAGTATGTCAACCCTAGATTTAACCCAATGACGTCGAGGGTTCCAGTGGTGAACGGCTCAGAGAGAATGGCTCGCCATTGTACAAGCTGTGGGAGAGACGAGAGCCACTCTTATCGGGCTTGTCCAAATCCGCGACTCAGTGAAGATGAGAGCAATACTCTTTACAATATCATTGTAGCTAGCCACAACCAGAGGTTCTTCGGCACAGAGTTTCCCGAAGTGAGATCAGTCCAGTTCGCTCCCCAACAACCCCAAAACTACGAAGCAGAGAGGACGTACGGACCTCCACGCCCAGGCTCGCCATATCCACAAGAAGCAGTAGCAAACAGAGGGGAGGAATATGCAGATTGGCCAACCGTCCGTTTGGGAAGCCTTCCGGGAAGGAGTCACGATCAAAGCGGCAGCGGCTCAAGAGCAATAAATTTCTGCAGCTGCCCCTCAGAGTCTGGAGCAGATAAGAATGTAGTCACCTCAGCTAGGGAAACTGACCAAGCGTCAAGTTCTACTCGCGACAGCAGCGAAGAAATGTGGGCTGAATCAGCTGAGTCTTGTGGAGTTACAGTAGGAGCGCGCAGCGCAGACAGAGATACCGAGGTCACTAGGGCCATTTCAGAGTTACAGATTCTAGGGGAACAAGTTTCAGAAAATCACAGTGTGGTCGTACCCAAGGATTTCCAGCCGCTAAGCGTCGACGATATCTTTGAGCAAGCGACTTTGGAAGTCCAGGCGAGCGAGGAAGCGCGTAAGAGGAGGAGAATTGATGTGGATGATATATTGAACAAAGAGGAGGATCATCAGTTCGAGCCGCGAGGGCCAATGAAGCGAGGACCTCAGGTAGGAAAAAAGACGACTTTACTAGATGAGACACAGAGTGGAAGTTCAGCCGAAGCAACAAGCACCACTGATAAGGGAAAGAAGAAAACCCGCCATCTAAACGAGATCAACGGTCGGGAAGGTCTAGGTCCGATTGATTACAAAGATATGCTAGCCCAAATCAGAGTAAACATATCTATCCTGGACTTGATGCAAATCAGCCCGGACGCGGCGAAGGCATTCAAACATTATTCCACACGACGGAACAAGAAGAAAGGTAGAAAAGCTTCCCAATCAAATCCAGCTACAGTCAACTTCTTGAATGCAAGTAACCAGGGTGCTGCGCCTCGGGGAATTCAGCAGAAGGACCGCCCATTCAGACTTCTTGATGCGACGATAGTATGCCCAAAAATGAAGTCCAAGTTGGTTCTCGACACGGGAGTGGCTCAAGCTGATCAGGGCTCGGACATCAACCTGATTTCCGACCTGCTGGTAGATACGCTGAATGTGGAGAAGCGAGAATTACCAGGAGTGAGGGGGTTCATGATGCAGACAGCAGACGGTAATTTAACAACTCTTAGAACATTTGCTGTCTTCGAGCTTGGGGTAGCTGGGATTTGGCGGACGGTACATGCATACATTAGACTGAATCCCAGAGAAGGCAAAGATACAAACAGTTTAATCTTAGGGCTTCCTTGGCTATACTCGGTCAAGGCTACGATCAACATTTACGAGAACTGTATCGCGATTGGCGATCCAGTAAGTCACCCGAAAGACAGCCAAAGAAAGATTGTAAAATGCGCAATGTGGAAGAGCAGCCCCCACCAAAAACTCATGCTGTCACCAGCGCCCGAGGTTGTCGCGGAGGCTATGAAACCTCGAGATCTAGACCCCCATACCTCAGTCGACTACCCTGATAGCCAAGATTCCTCAAGTGCGAGTAGTGAAGAGGAGGATGATAGTAGAACAGAAGAAGATTCGGACAGGAATCTGGATTTAAAATGAAGAGTCCCGGGCATGACTATAAAGTGCCAAATTCGAGCCTATTAGAAGCCCAAGATACAGGAGGAGGGCTCCGGATACCCTCGGACGAAAGTCTAAATCACTCAAAGACCGTGGCAACCTCAGCCAAATTTCTCTCAGTCAGACTACCACCTTCATTCAGTGACTTGTTATGGCCTCGCGATCATGATCATTGCAAGTACACCATTTACCCTATTGCACAGTCAGGACCAGGACTACCATCCTTAAATAATGATACAAATGCTACACTCTCTTGGCAAGACCTGGCTCTCGTTGGCCAATCACATTCTTTTACTAGCGCAGACATACACTCTCTTAGTTTCCCTACGACTCGCAGGCCACGATTGCGCGAGCTTTCCAAAGCCCCCAATGATGAGATATTGAATTGGATGAGCTCATGCGGCATTAAAATAGAACTCCTTCAAAGGTCATCACCGGAATACGCCAAACTAGCGAGACTACTATACACTTGCCGACACCTGAACGCAGAGAAACTAGAGGATATGCCCGCCACCGACCTCTATGTACATAACGATAAACTAGTTCCGGGCACCCGCCCGTGGGACGCGACAAAGAAAGGAAGAAAGCGATACTCACAGGACAAGAAGTGGTGGCTGTCACATATAGTGCAAGAAGGTATCAAGTGTAATATGTACGAATACACAAAAGCTTCAAACGGATGGTTTTCAGAATGGAACGCAGCAGCGGTCCTAGTTGATAAAGATAAGGAAAATCCACAGTGGAGGAATGAACCCCGTGTCACGTTCAATTACCGAAATGTCAAGGAAGTGCTACCCGCGATCCGAATGCCCTTAATGGCTGAAATACACGAGTTCTTGGGCCATCCAGATATCAAATTCTTTTGTCAGTGGGACTTCAAGCATGCTTACTGGACCATCTCCTTACACAAGGATTGTCGACACTTTTATGCCTTCATGCTAGACGATTTTCCCCAACTTCAGCCCACTAGATTGCCGCAGGGATCTGGATGCGCCACTTTTGCTTTGACTGAGGTCCTACGTATCGCATTCGGACCTATCCCGCCGCTTCCGAATGGACAGAGGATGCCGGACGGATCTGACGGAAGCTTCCCATCTTTACTACAGTCAGACATGCCCGGACAAAGAGCTAACCTCACTTTTTACATGGATGACCTTTTCTCTGGTTATACGAACTTTGAAGAGGCGTACGAATGGATGAGATATCACCTATTCCCGCGTATTGAATGGTCCTTGTTCAGACTCTCCTTCAAAAAGATATACTTATTCATGGAATCTATAATCGCCTTAGGAGTGCAGCACTTTGCCGGGGGCAAGTCAGAGCCGAAACCAGCACGTGCAGATAAAATTAAGAACTGGCCAGTACCGAAGAATCAGAAAGACGTGCGAAGTTTCCTAGCCGCAGTAGGCATTACTAAATCCTGGGTCAAAAATTTTAGTGAGATAGCAAGGCCGCTTTCCAGACTGTGTGGAAAAGTGACATGGCAATGGACGGCCACTGAACAACTTTCATTTGAACCTCTCAGAGAGACGTGCGCGTCTTCGACAGAGAAATGGGGGCTCGATCCATCAAAGCCCGTCACTCTTTACACAGATGCCAGCAAGTTCGCCATCGGATGTGTTGTAACTCAGATGCACGAAGTAGATGGCTCATCAGTCCCCAGACCAGTACTGTATGATTCATCAATGCTCACCAAAACCCAAAGATCCTACGGTACATATAAGAGGGAGCTCTTGGGAATCTTCACATTTGCGAAGAAATATTCATACATGTTCTCCACACATCGAGGAAAGTTAATGACAGACCACAAACCTCTGACGACTTTCTTAGGGTCGCTTTATGTTGAAGGCATCTACGCTAGATGGGCAGCCGAGCTCATTCTTTTAAATTTTGACATTCTTCATGTCCCGGGACTGAGAAACCAAGTGGCAGACGCTCTGTCACGCACTATTTTTTTAGATCCAGATTGGGAGATGGAAGAGGCGCTTATAGGAGCAGGTGAAATGGATGAGAAGGATGGTCAACCAAAGTGGGTGTGGAAAGATGGGGCTGGAGGATACGCCGAGTTTTTGAGAAAGCAGAGGGTTAAAGAGTTGGAAGAGGCGGAAAGGTTGTTCGTTGGCAAGGGCTTTGGAGGAGGAAGGATCTTGGACTCCGGATTATGCTCCAGTGGGGAGGCAGGACTTTGGGGGAATGGACCACCATCTATTGACGAAATAGTCGTGAGCAACCTGATAGCAGCATCGCAGTCTGACGACCCAATTATTTTAGAGGACACGGAGAGGAAAGCAACTTTAGTCCCGCATGCGCATACTATCGATGAAGTGGACGAGCACAGTATATCCAGAAAGTATGAGCAAGACCCATGGTGGTCAGAAGTTTTCTTATACCTCAAACATCGAACGCACAAGAGCGATAGCTTGGAGAATCTCAAAATCTTCTTTCGCCTGTGCCACAAGCACTTCATTAAGGAGAATGTCTTGTTTTATCAACCAAACAAACACTCTGCTCCGAAAAGATGCGATTGTCAGTCCGAAGTGGCTGCGCTTCTGTGGGATGCCCATGATGAATCAGGTCATTGGTCAACTGAGCAAACCCTTAAGCAGCTGAGAGACTACCATTGGCCTACTCGGGCAAAAGATGTTCGGGACTACGTCCTAGGTTGTATTAGGTGCGCAAAACATGGGACACAGTCAAGAAGAATGACACAATCCTCAGCCCGAATCACCACACCATTTGTGCAGGTTGGAATGGATTTTATAGGACCCTTCCCTAAGTGCCCTGTTGGCGAAGACGAAGCAAGGAAACTCTTATGGCCCCACATCACCGACGTCTTTTCCCGCTTCAAGGAAGCTTATGGCGACAGATTCGAAAACTTTGACTTCAACATCCCGGAAGCGACGCAGCCTAACAACCAGATACATTTCACCCACGCCCTCATAGTTATAGATTATTTCTCAAGATTTGTCTGGGCTTTCCCAACAACTAGTACCACTTCGTCGGAAGTGATCAGATGTCTCACGTGGCTATTTGGAATATTCGATGCACCTATAGTTGTTTACAGCGATCGGCAACCTTTCGCGTCAAAAGAAATGAAAATTTTCTTCAAGCGCCATGGGACAGTACATGTGTCAGCACGGGTAGCGTCGCATAGGTCGGTAGGAATGGTAGAAAAAGCGGCAGACCTGTTACAGCGAGTACTGAAAAAGGGTTATGGGTACTGGCCCTTCGAAGTTGGTCCGGCGGTAAAGGCTCTAAACTCCCGACTCATTGAAAAGCTAGGTTATTCTCCACATGAAATCTTATTTGGGTTCCCTCCAGGGAAAGTGACAGAGAGGTCTTTCCCCACGGCAAATAAACTCGAAATGCAAGCTTTCTTACGATCAAATCCTTTGTATATTGATCAGGAGGAAGAAAGTCTCTTCGCCCAACTAGATTTCATAGCGACAAGGCACCACAAAAGAGAAATCGTCATTGATAGGGATAATCATCGTCGTTTCGTCCAAAAAGACCGCCACGATGCTGGGGTAAGAGGGAAATTCTTTGATCCAGGAGATCTGGTGATGTTATACGACGAGAAAGAGGCCAAAAAGAAGCTCAGGCCAGCCTATAGAGGGCCTTTTAAAGTAACAGCCTTTGGGGGTAGTCATGAGAGGAGTTACCGGCTCAGGCAACTTGATGGGACCCTCATACGAAACAATTTACACGGAGACCAGCTAAAGCCTTTCAGAGTTAGGGAGGGCTATTTAGTTTCAAAATCCGAAGAAAGTCACCCTGTCTACCAAAACATACGGGCCGGGAGAAATGTTAGTAAGGTACCAAAGGAATTGAGGTCTTGAAGAAGGGAGAGAAAGGAAAATGAGGTCAGGAACAAGACAGAAAAAAGAAAGAAAAAATTTAAAAATTTAAAAGAAAAATTAAAAAAAAAAGTCAAAGAAACAGTCAAAAGAATAGAAAAGGCCTCCCGAAGCGCAGCTTTAAAGTCATGGAATTCTTTAGGTGAAACTACGGGCTTTGATATTGGCATCGGAGCCAAACAGCACACCGCCCACTCTAGACACGCAGCAGCACCGTCTCAAGCACCAAATAGCAACTCTACGAGCCCATAGCTAAAGCTAGTTTTCAGGGCATTAATTCTCAGGATTTTTCTGAGTTTACGTTGTAGCCTTCTAGCCACTCACGAAATCCCTGGAAAATTTATAATCAGAATGGCTATACAAGCACTCAGGAGATTCAGTCGTTCATTATCCGATTTTCTTCGTCAAGGTACAAAGCAGCTGGTCAGGGTAGAAGTACTAAGATCCTTGTTTGAACGCCTCCGGCATTCAATTAGGCACGAAGGGACTAGAGAACTGAGCTTGGGTACAAAGGTAGTTTAGCGTACATCTGAGGTGATTTGTAAGCAAGGTGTTTCGTGCACAAGACGCGTTTGTAGACAGAGCTAGGAAATATCATCCCATTCAGACTAGAACTATTTTGTCCGTCCATGCACTAAAACAGTTGTCCCTCTCCAACTCGATAATGGGTCCCGGTATAAGTATTAAAAATATTCATTGTAACTTGGACTTTTATATTTGCAACACTTACCCTTACAGGTCATTTTTCGTGTAGGGGTAAGTACTACAAATGTAAATGGTTGAATGTCAATGAATATTTTCAACACTTATACCGGGAACCACTATCGAGTTAGAGGGACGACTGTATAATATACAGTAGCCTACATAAGTGGTCGAATAAATCACCAAATCTAATACATTTGACCATAACTTTACAACATGATCTTGAAATGAAAATATTATAGCATTATATGAAAATCTAATTACTTTACTATCGCTGAGACAATTTTGAAGCAAAAAGAATGAGAATTGATTATTCTATTGTGGTCTTGGCGTTCTCAATTACTCGACCAGTTTTGGAAGCATCATTTTGATACAAGAACTCAAAGATCTTTTCCCAACTAGCCATAAAATCCACAAGATATTTTCTCTTGAATTCTGTAATTTCTTATTATCTGTACCTTTAAACAACCATGGAAAATGAATCAACCGATTTCTGAGCTAATATAAAGATCAATGGTGAAGATACGACCTGTCAATTAGGTGAAAGCTACAGAAGTAGCGTTATTTGAAATACAATCGAATCGATTGGTGAGGTGATAAGTGCATCTATAGCGTAATTTGAATCTCAATGGAATTCAATCGATCGGAAAAGATAGAGTTTGAACTAAGGCGTAAAAGAACTCCAACCATCATGTAAAAAGGAAGCAGAAAAGTCAGATTAATTGTATTTATAGGAATCATTCAGCCTCCAGTATCAAAATTATTTAATCAATTGATTCATACTTATATTTTAAAAATACTTCTTCCCTGAACGAGATTATTTGGGATTTTTATCAGAGTAATCTTTTCTTTAAAAAATATGAAAAAGATATCTCCCGACCAAATAACATCCATTGCAAAATTAGTCCATGAAGGGAAATCAACGAATGAAATTTCAGCAATATTAGGACTCAGTCATGCCACTGTTGTAAAATATCGAAAGATGATAGTGAAGGAAGCACCGAAATTCAAGAATGGACGGCCACAAAAACTATCAGCTAGAGACAAGCGAGAAATCGCCCGTTTAATGGTAAATGGGAGCGCTAAGACGGCAGTAGGAGCATCCAAACTAGTAAATTCAGAAAGAGAAGATCAAGTTTCCACTCAGACTGTCCGGCGGGTTTTAAGGGAGCAAGGTCTGAAGGCGATAAAAAAGAAGAAACCAAAGCCGTCAAAGCTCATCAGAGAGCTCGCTTGAACTGGGCTTTATGCCACGAAAATTGGACGAAAGAAGACTGGAAAAGGGTGATTTGGTCAGACGAAACCAAAAATAAACAGGCTAAATAGCGATGGGATTAAATCTTCTTGGGTTAAAGGCCCAAAGAATTTGCAACCAGAAGCGATCGAAGAGACCCTGAAGTTTGATGGGGGCAATCTAACGATATGGGGGTGTATGTCATGGTATGGTATAGGTGGAATGGGCCGTATAGTTGGACGAATGGATTCTAAACAGTATTTGGAAATGTTGGATAATTTTCTAGTACCTACTATGGACAGAATTGCCAGAGAGCCCGACTCGGTACCTGCAACTGAGATAATCTTCCAGCAAGATAACGACCCAAAGCACACATTCAAGAACACAAAAAGCTGGATAGTTTCTAAAAATCTCAAGACAATGAATTGGCCCTCTCAATCGCCGGATATGAACCCGATTGAGCATCTCTGGGGTCGGCTCAAGTGTCGACTCGGTGAGTATCCAGAGCCACCGAAAGGTATACATGAATTTTGGGAAAGACTTGGGGAAATTTGGCAAAACTTAGATCCAATTTTATGTCAGACTCAAGTTGAGAGTATGCCGTCGCGTGTTGCAGCTGTAATAAAGGCCAAAGGGGGTCATACTAAGTATTAAAATGATGCTTCCAAAACTGGTCGAGTAATTGAGAACGCCAAGACCACAATAGAATAATCAATTCTCTTTTTTTTTGCTTCAAAATTGTCTCAGCGATAGTAAAGTAATTAAATTTTCACATAATGCTGTAATATTTTCATTTCAAGATCATATTGTAAAGTTATAGTCAATTGTATTAGATTTGGTGGTTTATTCGACCACTTTTGTAAGCTACTGTATTACAACATTTATGGATACGTGGTAAAAGGTTGTAAAGATGATTGGCGAGAGGGAGGAGGAGGAGGCTTGAGGTTGGTCAGAAGGGAGAAGGGCGACGTCATTTGATCTGACCGCCTAGATTCGGCAGAACCCGGACGGAAATGGGGCGCGCTGATTAGTGGATGTACAGTACACCCTCGATATAACAATATGGGGCAAAACTTAACGAAGGCTCCCGATTGGCCAATTTAATTGGATCCTCCAATCGGGAGCCTTGGTTAAGTTTTGCCCCACATTGTTATAGCGAGATTGTACTGTAGTTGAAAAGCGTCAAGTTCGCCTGACTAAGGCATTTGGGCTAATTGTGGATCCAATGCTAAAAGGGTGCCGCGCTGATTGGCCAGTGGTGCAGGTCGCTACAAGAGGTAAGTAATGGGGCCAGTTCCCGAAGATGAGGAGGCTTGATTGGTCGAGAGAGGGTCTGGCAACGTCACTTTGTCTGACGAAGACTATTGGCCTAAATGTGGATCCGATGTTAAAATGGTAGCACGCTGATTGTTCTCCAATAGCGGGAATGCGACCGTACGCTATCTGAAAATTCTTCACACTGCCATGAGCGCAACATACTCAAAATTAATTACCATTCAAAGGTTTTCTAAACATCTAGCCTCAAATATAAAAATTAGACTGTCGTCACAGAAAATTAATTGACGATCGGTATGTCTTTAAATTGCGTAACCAAAACTGTCACTAACTTGTTTTGAAAGATAATCTTGGGTCACATTGTTTGGAACAGCATCTATTCCGTCGAATATTGCTAAAAAGTATAAGAACTAGTCCAATGTGGTAAAGAATCCAACAAAAATCAGGTACGTTGTCAAATTTTCTTCGATACCTGTCACTGACATACCTTTAGAACATATATTAGACGTGTTCTCTAAGAATGGATTTCATTGATTCATATTGCTCTGTGTGCAGGAGGATGCGACCTGTCACGGATCTTTCAATAAATCATTTTGGGCGTTATTACAGAAAATTTAATCAGCATCGGGTACGTCTATAATTCGTATATTGTGATCTTTTATTAAAGTGTATTTGGGAGAAGACCCAGGCTCTGCCTCGGACAACGATGGAGGCTAATGCTGCACCACCTCGGCAGACACGCAATGCAGAAGTTCCCGATCTTATGGGCGATACACGACTTGCTCGGCGTCCGCGGCGAACTAAGGCTCAAATAGAAGCTGCCCGGGCTGCTGCTGCTGCCGAACTTCCTCCCGTCATCGAAGCACCTGTTGCCGATGTAACATTCTCGACAATAATTCTACCTCCACCACCTCCGCCCATCATCGACCCTTTTCCACATCAACCTGCCATTGAATCTTCTGCGCAGATTGCTCTGCCTCCTCATCTACATCGATCGCCAGAACCTGCGCTTCCTGCACCAGTGGTTCCAGCCCCCGTAGCATTCAGATCCGTCTTCCGAGCCATGGATTCTCATGATGTTGGTTGTATGGAAACAGTGTGTTGACATTGCCCGGCACTTTACTTTTCCCAGGAGAAAGTTACAAGTGGCAAGTTTGAGCTTTTTTGTAAGAAGGGAGATGTAGCGCTACCTCTTCTACAAAATCCACCACGGGTATTGCTGGAGCTTTTTACCGAACAGAATCCGCGTGCGGCCAGCTTCCGTAAGAAGGTTCAAAGTTACAGCTCTGCACTTGCTTTCACCTCCGTCAACACTGGGAAAGATGATCGAGTGGACTTCCGTCGTGGACTGACCACTTACACGGCTCACGGAGAGCTGTACCATTTACAGGGACCATTGGTTCCCGGTTCGCAGGAAACTCCTGAATTTGCGCAGCTGTTCTTCTACGATCCTGAATACGCGGCGGTTTTACGACGAGAGCGGGATCCACAACTTTACTCAAACATACTTCAAGAACTACACTCGATGATGATGGACGTAAACCCACTCATTCGGATTTACAGGAAAGCTCACGAGCGCTTGCAGGTATAAGATTGCAACTTCTGGATGGTCATCAGTCCACAAATGACATTGGTCATTCAAACCGGAGCAGATCGTCGCCGTGAAAACCTCCCACTTACAAGCGAGGCGGCTGCCATCGTTCCGGACGAATACAACAATGTCAGCTGTCGTGACGTGATTCTTGCGGTTCGCGAACCGGGCCGCTACGGACGTCAACTGCATCGAGCTCCAGTAACGACTCCTGCACATATGCCATTTCACTATGTCATTCTGTTTCTGTGCGGAGAGTCGGGGTGGCATTGGAAACTTTCACTGATGAACGTACATCGCAACCGTCAGCAGTTACGCCTCAGACAGCAGCCATTCTACCGCTTCCGTCTCCATCAACGGGTTGGTGAAGTCTCTCTTCTTTTTCTTGCAGGCCGACTCTTCCAGCAGTACATCGTTGACTGTTATGTCGCCTGTGAAACTACACGGCTTGACTGGGTCAGGCAGAACCAGACGAAGATCTGTGCAGCAGTATATAACGGTTTTTCTGACGCTTTGATCTGCGAAGATCAATCCAAGGTGAATGGACGTCATGTTGGTCGACGCTGTGTTCTCCATTCTTCCTTTGTTGGCGGCGATCGGTATATGCAGCAATTGTTTCACGATTCAATGGCGATTGTGCGCTTTTTCGGACGTCCGACCCTTTTCATCACCTCTACGGCCATCCCCAATTGGTCGGAAATCAAATCAGAATTGGAAGAGGGCCAACAATTCGCCGATCGTCCGGGCATCATTGCACGTGTATTTTACCTGAACGTCAAGCAACATTTAAAAGACATTCGCAATGGCGTTTTTGGTGTATATCAGGGGCATGTGTACACGATCGAATACCAGAAGCGCGGTTTGCCTCATCTGCATCTTTCATTGTTCTTGAAAGATGCGAGGAGCTATCTCACTGCTCCTAAGGTTGACGAGATCGTCTGCGCCGAAATACCCGATGAGGCTACTGATCCATAAGGCAAGCTACGGGAGTTGGTACTTACCCACACGCTACATGGGCCCTGTGGGAATGACTTTCCAAATGACCCGTGCATGACCCGGAAAACCCCAAGTAGCCCGATGGTTTGTCAAAAGCGCTTTCCAAGGGTTTTCACAGCCGAGACTACCACCACCGAAGATAGATACTCCATTCACATGCTTTGGAACATTGGTACGTTGTTTTTTTAAAATTCATATTAAATTCAGGCTAATAACTCATTAAGAGACGTATACTGTGCGGAGGAATGGCCGACCCTTGACCATGGACAACTGTTGGGTGGTGCCGTATAATCCGTATTTGCTCAATAAATACCAATCGGATATCAATGTCGAGGTTTGCGGATCAGTGCACGTCGTAAAGTACATTCACAAGTACGTTTACAAAGGCGCTGAACGCACAATCCTAGCGATTACAAATACGGATGACGAAATTACGCGGTACCTCCAAGCCCGGCACGTGAGTCCTCCAGAGGTAATCTGGCGTCTTTTTGAGTTTACAACTCACCAAGAGTTCCTGCCTGTTCAGCATCTCCAGGTGCACCTTCAGGGGCAACAAACGGTCTACTTCCCTGACAATCTAACTGCTGACCAACTGGCCGAAAAGATGGAATCCACTCGCACCACGCTAATGGGATATTTTAAATTCAATATCGACCATCCAACAGCTGGAGACTGGCTCTATTCAGAGTTGCCGGCACATTGTGTTTAGAACAAGAATTTTAAGGATTGGACCTTCCGGAAGCGCCGGGATAACCGTATTGGACGAATGTACAACTGCAGTCCAGTTGCAGGTGAAAGATTTTATTTGCGGCTATTACTCATGGTTGTGAGAAAAGTAAAATCCTTCGCGTAACTGTACGACTACGATGGCGTTACCTACGAGCCCTATCATGTGGACTGCGTTTCACGCGGCCTGGCTCAGAACGACCACGGATGGTTCGGGTGCTTCGACGAGGCAGTGATATTTGCGAGCAGTAATGGTCTTCGGACTCTTTTCCTAACTGGCCTTCGTCAACGGGAAATTGCGGATCCGTTGGCTACCTAGGAGATGTACAAGCACCACCTTTGCGACGACCTTGCCCATAAGCTCAATCAAGTTTCGGGGTATCATCAGGACATGATTGATCTTCACTATGATTACGGAATTTTCTGGTTGCGGCTGGACTTTCAGATCAGCAGCTATTTCTCGCTGCTTACGGATTACCGCAAAACGCTTAGGATTGGAGCCGTAGCCGTGTCGAGTGGTCAGCAAGAGTGCAGAGAGAAGATCTTTGTGCTCGAGCGGAAGGTATGCGGGCTCAACTCAACGACGACCAGCAAGCTGCTTTTATGGTAATCACTACTGCCATTGTCACGGATCCACGGTCAGTACATTTCTATCTGCAGGGTCAAGGGGGGACCGGAAAAACCTTTCTTTACCAAATGCTGTGCTACTATTATCGTGGCCAAGGGAAGATTGTTCTCTGCGTGGCGTCGACGGGAATTGCGGTCCTGCTGCTATCTGAGGGGCGGTCCTCGCACTCCTAGTTCAAGATATCAGTCGAACTGAATGAGGGATCTGTGAGCGGCATTGAGAAACAAATCATGCTTGCAGCGCAACTCCGCAAAGTAGATTTCATAATCTGGGATGAGGTCCCAATGCAGCACAAGTACTGCTTCGAGGTAGTCCACCGGCTTTTGGTAGATTTGCGGGGTTCCTCGGAAGATGTTTTGCTTGGTGGGTCCCTGTCATTCTCGGCGGTGACTTCGCACAGATACTTCCTGTGGTAACAGGTGGGGATAACACTGCCATCGTATCGGTGTGTGTTCAGAAGTCGTTTGTCTGGGAGCGGTTGAGACGGCTCAACCTCCGGGTAAATATGAGGGTCCGGGAGGGTGTTCATGGCGCGGAATTAGTGGATTGGGTTGTGAATATCCCATAATCCGAATCACAACGTCACGAAGTTGAGATTCTGAGTTACGTACATCAGCCAACCGATATTTTCAGCCTGATTAATCGTATTTATCCGCAAGACTTAATGATGCGAGCTGGGACGGATCCGACTGTGTTTTGTGGTCGGTGTTTACTGTCGACTCTAAATACGACGGTTACAGAATTGAACGAAATGATTCTGGGACGACTTCCTGGGCAAATCCTAGTGTATCAGTCAACAGACACTCACGTAACGGACGCCGACCTCGCCGAATCAGGTCTTGACGAGTTTCCTGCGGAAGTTTTGCGTAACATCGACCTCGCTTCGCTACCGCCGTCCTAGTTGTCTCTCAAGATTGGCGCACCTATCATGGTCTTACGGAACCTTGCACCAGCTGAAGGGCTGTGTAATGGAACCCGCATGGTTATGACCAATCTCAGGAGGCACTGCATCGAGGCACGAATTCTTGGTGGCGATAGGGATGGTCAAAAAAGCGTCCTCCCACGTATTGAGTTAATTTCCGACGACCATAGTTTGGGAAAAAAGCTAAAGCGGAAGCAATTCCCGGTCCGATTGTGCTTTGCGATGACCATCAACAAATCACAGGGTCAGTCGTTCCACACCGTAGGCCTGGATTTGCGGACGCCGGCTTTCACCCACGGTCAACTATACGTTGGTGCTTCGCGAACTTCCCGCGTCGAAGGCCTGAGTGTTCTGCTACCTACCGAGAACAGAGGCTGTACCCAAAACGTCGTTTACCAGCAAGTCTTGACGGATATCCCATAGTATAAGAGCCGTCAATTCCGTATCCAGTGAGTTAACCAATAATCAACGCGTATCATTCAAGATCTATTACTAACGTGATTTGTCAAGGCCTCCCCGACCCGACTCGCCTACCGAACTCCTTCTCGAAGCTCCATGCCCAGACCGACTTAGGTTGTCATAATGAAATACAACCGACATCAGGTACGTCTGTAAATTGTGCCTTGAGGATTCTATCTAACAAATTAAGACGGAGGTCCATACCCACTTTGCCCGATGAAAAATTGCCCTTAAGATAGTACTCTACATGTATGATTCATATTTTCTCTTACAGAATATATGATCTACATAAGGTACGTTGATAAATCATGGACTGATAACTGATACTAACGAGTTTTAGAGGCTATATCTCGGATCTGCACCAGAGGATTCACCCAGTAGTGCAGTTGGTTGTCCCACCGCGACAGTGCGTAGTGTTTCGTTATCTTTCCGTATCCATGGTTTGCGTGGTTGAATACCCGCAGAATTCAGAGGTCGTCGACCGGTAATTAAGTTAGTTGCTGCATAATGAAATTCAGTTGGCTATAACGTCTTTAATTTTCGTTATAATGAGTTTGCCTGTTTACCGTATGATATATTTTGAGTAAGTAATTCTCTGAAACTAAACAAATTGAATCGTGAAGTCATTTCAACAAACCAACTATACCGGGCAATTAGTGTAAGTTGTTTTCAAAATTATGACATACTGATTAGTCGCCAACTAGCATGGTAGAAACCGTACCGTAATCACTCTTTTTTTAAGATTTCGCAGGATAAAACGTATCTTCATTAGCTACTAACTCGGGGTAAACTCATCTAATTAAATACACTGAGCTGTAAACATCCAATTTCGCTTACCAGATTAGCCGAAGATCTCTCAGGGAGTTCTCGCTAAGGCTAGCCTTCGACCCGCTCAATTTTAACACTCCCACTCTAGACTTAGCTGTAAACTCCCACTAACGAAAATCAACATCAGACCAGTCCACTAAACCCAATTCACCAACAAACTTTTGAAACCCGACTCTCGGCAACGGTTTTGTCAAGCCATCTGCAATCATTTCATCTGTTGGAATATACTCTACGGCTACCCTTTGCTTCTCAGCCAAATCGCGAATAAAATGGTAACTTATGTCGATGTGCTTTGACCTTTCCGATAAAATAGGATTCTTAACAAGATGAATCGCTCCCTGATTGTCTCCTCTTGTCTGTACTGTTATTGCATTTTTCGCAACATATTGCGGATATCCCATGTCTCGAAGAATTTGAGCAATCCATTGGCCCTGTTTTGCCGTCACCGCCATCGCGGTGTACTCGGCTTCCGCAGTTGAAGTTGCAACGCTCTTCTGTTTTCGACTCAGCCAGAAGATTGCACCTCCATACAATATTCCGATCGATCCGGTGATACTCTTCCAATCGTTCCTGTCACTTGCCCAGTCGGCATCAGAATATACAACAAGTGAAGATTCTCCCCCAGGACCAAATCGGAGCCTACGACTGATTGTTGATCTCAGGTAGCGAAGGAGTTTCTTCAGAGCGGCCATATGGTGCTCGGCTGGGTCTTTCATGAATTGGCTTAGTCTTCCGAGAGCGAACGCGATGTCAGGACGTGTGTATACCATCGCGAACATTACACTCCCAATCATCATTGAGTACTCGGATGGGTCAACTCTAACGTCCCCCTCAGTGGCTGGTCGGAGAGAATCATACCCTTCAATAGGGATTTTCTGAACCTTGTGAGTTGGCTTTGGGAATCCAAATTTACGTAGGATTTTGTCCAGATAGTGTTCTTGATCGATGAAGATTGTGCTCTCATTCCTATTTCGAGTGATTCGCATGCCGAGGATCTTCTGGATCTCCCCCAGGTTCTTGGTATTGAATCGCGACGATAAGGTTTCACTGAACCACTGTAAGCTTGGAACACATTTCCCAGCGACAGCTATATCGTCTACATATACCAGCGCTATGAGGGATTTTTGCTTGTGTGTGAATAAACACGGATCAGCCGAGCTCTGAACAAAACCCCATTTCTTTATATACGATCGTAGTAATAGATTCTAATCCCGCGCAGATTGTTTTAACCCATAGAGGGAATGAAGGACACGAAGTGACTTGCCTTTAGTCACCTTGATTCCCTGAGGTGGCTTCAAGTACACTGTTTCTTTGATTTCGGATTCAGTGAAGGCGTTTTTAATGTCAAATTGCCAACATTCTAAATTTTCAGCAGCGACGATAGATAAAAATGCTCGCATAGTAGCCATCTGTACCGTTGGCGCAAATGTTTCAGTATAGTCCACCCCGTACTGCTGAGTGAAGCCACGCGCAACGAGTCTAGCTTTAAATCTTTCGAATGTACCATCTGCCTTGTATTTTACCGAGAAGACCCATTTCGTTCCTACCGTATTAATTCCATTGGGTGCTACTTCTTCTCTCCAGGTATAATTTGCAAGAAGTGACTGGATTTCTTCGTCAATGGCCTTCTGCCATAGAGATCCGTACTTGGGATCATTCACGGCCTGATTATACAGTGACCAGCAAAACGGTTCGAATGTTTTGTAACTTTCGCTTGTAAGCCTCATAAAATTTTATCTGCTTGACCAATTCACAAAATTTTTACATTAATAAAAGATTCCAATTCTGTGGTTTCTTTTGATGTAAATTAGATGATGTGAATCGAAAATTTGGTGGAGTAATCGCGATTGAAAGGGCGTTGGTCATTCGAACAGTTTTGCAGAGGGGGTATGGGGAAATTTTTGAACTGGTAATTTAGTACTTTACATGCCCACCTTTCGCCTTAATCACTGCATCCATGCGCCTAGGAAGACTCTCTATCAGCTTCTGACATTCCTCTGCAGGAATCTTTGCCCATTCATCCTGAACTCTGTCCCAAAGCTCCAGGATCCCATTTGGCGGTTGGGGGTAATCCTTGAGTCTTTTCTTGATGTAATTCCAGAGATGCTCGATGGGATTAAGATCAGGGGAGTTTGCTGGCCAAGGGAGAACGGCGAGAGAATGATCTCTGAGGAATTGTCTGGCCTTCTTCGAGGTATGCTTTGGATCATTGTCCTGCATGAAGATAACGGATTCGGGGGTTTTACCGTATTCCACCAGCGTTTGTAGGAGATCCTCCTCCAATATCTCAGTGTATAGATGCTGGTCCATCAACCCATCAATCTTACACATGTTTCCCGTCCCCTCCCACAGCATACAGCCCCAGATCATAATATGACCGCCACCAAATTTGAGGGTCTCCTCTACCTCTCTCTCTATCAACCCTCGTCCTCGCCTTTTCCAGGTCCAAGATCTTCCATCTGACTGCAAGCGATTTATCTTCGTCTCGTCTGACCAAACTACACGCTTCCAATCATCTGTAGTCCAGTACTTATGGGCCATAGCAAAGTCAAGACGGTCCTTCTTTTGCTTTGCTGTTAGTTTTGGCTTTTTCTTTTTCACAACAGCTTTTAACCCTGCTTTTTTGAGGGTCCGTCGGACTGTATCAACAGAGATAGAGCAATTTTTCATGTCCCTGATGTTTTGGGCAACTTCGGCAGCGGTATCGGCCTTACCGAGTGTTATGGTACGGACGGCATGACGAGTGTCATGCTCGCTGAGCAAACAAGGTCGCCCTCCTAAGTTCACCTGAAGATCTGGACGGTGTCTCTTGCGAATACATGAAACGGTAGAAACTGAGACATTGCGTTCTCGAGCTGTTGAACGGATGGAAAGTCCATGGTCAAGGTGGTGAAGAATGACATCAATTTTTGATTGAGATATGTGACGGCTTGCTAGCCGATTGCTTCCTGTAGCCTGCGCTGACTAAGCGTAGGCTATGATTACAACCGTGATCTGGGACTTGAGCATAGAGAGAACCTTCCAGAAGGTACCGCTTGTCGACCCTTGAGCACAGACTGTCGATCGACATGGGGCAAAAGCTCGGTAGAACATTCTACACGGTTCAGCTGTTGAAGACAGTATTGGAAGTATAAGGAACCTTCTAGAGTTGGGTGGATAAGAATCTTATTCCTGACGGATAAGGCATTACTTGGGTGGGAAGTTTATATAAATATTAGTCTAGCCTACGTGTATGTTACTTCTCCATAATCGAGTTATAGAATACCATCATCTACTTAAAAGCCCATTGCTTTATTACTTGATCTGTGACAAGATAGAGGCCTCATGATAAAAAAAGATTCGAGTAACAGTAGAAAGTGATTATGTGCTATAAATGATTACAAACTCAATCTTTCATGAAGACCTACAGTGCTCCTGATGCCTAGTTATACTTTCCCCACATCCCCCCTGCAAAACTGTTCGAATGACCAACGCCCTTTCAATCGCAATTACTCCACCAAATTTTCGATTCACATCATCTAATTTATATCAAAAGAAACCACAGTATTGGAATTTTTTATTAATGTAAAAATTTTGTGAATTGGTCAAGCAGATAAAATTTTATGAGGCTTACAAGCGAAAGTTACAAAACATTCGAACAGTTTTGCTGGTCACTGTATGTAACAGGAATAGGTATGTCACTATCGACCTTGGAACTTAAAAAAGCGGTTGACACTAGTTCTTCAGTAAGGAAAGCGTTGCTCTCATTGCTTTCATTGTCAGCTTCTATTATTTCTAGCATAGCTAACATAGCCTTTGATAGTTTTGGATCTGGCATATCGTCACCTCCGTCATCTAAACTATCACGCTTTCGCTCAGGCGCCATCTGTGATATAGTATGTAAACGAGAAGTTTCTGGTGTAACTGCTGAGGCTGGTATTGTTAGATTTGGCCCATTATGGCTTGAGAGCTCTGAAGTACGATAATTTTGAGATCGAACCGACTTTTCTTCATTCAGCGGAGTTGGAACTTTGGAGCAAATAGTCGTTAGAGATGTAGAGCTTTGCGGCAGAGAGATTTCAGTCTCAGAAGCTGGTGAGTTGGAATTTTCAAATGTTTGAGTTACATTTGAATAATTTGTAGGCCGTTGAGAATTTTCAGGTTTTAGCACATCAATTTTGGCTGAACCTACGGTCTTAGTATCTTTCAATCTTGACCTATATTCTTTACAATTGGATGATCTTTCTTCTTCGTAATTTTTGACCTTTTGTTATCTGGGGTTTTTTCTTTTTCCACCTTAACTTTGCGGCTCGAAGAAGCCGATGAAATTTTCGTACATTTCAATGTCTTGTTTGATGATTGATCAATAGGTATTGGCGGAGGATTAGTAATTTTTAAATTATCATTTGTCTCATTGTTAGATGTAGTTTCTACTTGAGGGGTCTGGGGCAGAGCTTGATCGACTCGGTGTGTGGGAATGATATTATTCTCAGCTGGTTCGTTATCTGACTTGTGATCCGGTGCTTGAGAAACTTCAGGTAAAGGTATAAGTGAGGTATCATATGTCTCAACATTCAAGTCCTCTGGTTTCTGAACTGGCATAAGATGCTCTACTCCTGAATAAGTTCTCTTAACTTGCCGTGGAATAATTGGATTTTTTGATGGACGGCCACGTGGATTGCGTTCAGGCATTGTATTCGGAGTTCCATTTCCATCGATAAGCCTGCCGTTAGATAACTTCATGTTTAGGTTGAGATTTAACTTTCCCCCTTTTTTATCTTCAAAAATTCCGCTCTTTTGACTACAATAACCCGTCTCAAATCAGGTGCCCACATCTTCCACTGCTTGGTAGTCTCGTTTACGTATCCGATGAAAACAGCATCTCTCCCTCTAGGCATCAATTTATCTTTTCTTGAGTGGCTGGGCATTGAATTAATATCGACATAAGGTATGGCATGACAGCCCCAAACTCTCAAGTGATCAATTTCTTGTTCATGAATACCTGTCCATGCTCCTTCAGGGCTCAGCTGCTGATGTAGAGTTGTTCCTTGAACCTCTTTTTCAACCCATGGTCCACGCTGTAGTCTATTGCGAACGTAAGCCCCAGATTCAACAGCATAATCCCAAAATTCAACTGGCATTCCAGAATCTTCAAGAAGAGCACGTGCTTCTCTTTCACTCGATTGAATTCCTCTCTCAACCGTCCCATTTTGGTTCGAACTATAAGGAGCTGTTGTCTGTGTTACAATCCCCTTTTTTGATCTCCACACTCCAAATATCTTTAGTATTTCAGGCGCTCCATCACTTCTCCCAGCCAAAATTTCTTTCCCGGATTGCCTCTCGAGGATGATAGAGAGTTTGTTTAACTTCTCCGGGAGCTCAGATTTGCGTCTAAGTAGAAGGATCCAAACCTTACGACTCCAGTTATCGATTACTTCGGCAAAATAGCTATTTCCTCGAATGGAAACAGGAAAGGGACCAGCTACATCAACACTTATCACGGCTAATTGTTTCGCTGGATGAGGTGCAATCCTCTTTGAAAATCTATTTTTGATATTTGCTCTTATGCAAGTTTCACACTTTGGAAGTTTTTGTGGTATTATAATTGGTCTATGAAGGGTTGTAACATTATGCATCTTCGCAAGTGCCGCAGATCCGACATGGCCGAGACGTCAATGCATTAAATCGTAGCGATCGAGGCGATTTTTATGCATCATTTCTTTAGCATTCCAAACTGGTTTCGGATCGCCACTGGTAATCTCTGAAGGAGATTGAGATTTCATCTGAGAGTTTTCACCATCGATATTCATACCACCATCTACGGTTAGTACCTTGTCTTCCATTTGCACGTCGTCACTTTCGGCATCCAGTTTGTCTGAGCCCACTTGGCCATCTGGGAGATTCTGACTGTTGAATGCATTTTCATTCTTCAACTTTGGCGATAAGATGAAGTCAATGGAGTATACACCATTGTCATGATGCGCGCTTAAAACAATTTGGTCATTCTTGTGTAAATACATTTTAGAGGCATTGAAGGAACTTTGGAGTCCAGCCTGCGCACAAGCTTTTCGTACCGACATGAGGTTTGCTCCCAGTCCGGGAACAAGCAAGCAATCTCTTAAAATCGCCATTCCACCTGATGTCACCATCCATGCTTCTCCCATCTCGCGGCAGAACAGTCTTCCACCGCCAACTTTAATAGTTCTTCGAGTGGAGCGTAGGGGTCCTTTAAAGAACTGACGTTGATCAGTCATATGTGAAGATGCCGCAGTATCTGGGTGCCAGGTGGCGGGTGATAGGGAGAGATTTTGCTTACTTGTAACGGATCTTGGAGAGAATGCCATATGCCCTTCTTCGATGATGTCGCCTTCTTCATGATCGGTGTCTAGAGCAGTGTCATAAGCGGTATGTAGACAGCGTGGGGAGACACAGAGGACAAGAGGTGGGTGTCAGGCTAAAAGTTGCCATCCTACATGATACACGAGATAGATGCATCACTACTCGGCTAAAAGGCCAGACCAGAATCATAGAACACTATGACCTGGCAATCTCCATATATATATTATACAGTAGAGGCTTTCCTGACAAGCAGCTTCGTACTCTTCTTCATCAACATCGACGTCGTAAGCGGTATAGGCATGCCCACGTTTAAATGGTCTTGGCGATTCGAATCTGACATTTCGATCATTTCGTTGAGGCTTACTGTTCGATGACCGACTTGGAGATGTTCTGGGATGACGGTATGGTTGATTTAGGCCTTTTTCGTCCTTGAGGCGTTGTTGGAAGGCCCACTCTTTCGCTGGTTCTTTGTAGGGACAGGTATCGACTCGATGTTCTGTCGATTTGCACTGGTAACACCTGTATCCTGTAGCTCTGGAACGATTTTTACTTGAGCTTTCGTACTCATTATCATTGATCTCGTTACGTCTTTGGAGACGTGATTTCGGCCAACGTCCATTTGCGATTAGTCCGTCTTCACTTAGTACCCCTGCTTTCTGAAGACTTGGTGTATTTTCGAACAGCCACTGAAGAATATCTAACTTTTCATCGCATTCTAAATTTGGTTGGGCATCAATGTTATCTTTTGTTAGTTTCCACTCAACTTCAGTTAAGCCGTCGAGAAGATACCCAAATAGGTCTTCGTTCCCGAAGGACCCTTTCTTCTCGGGCTTCAACAGTAAAAACCGCCTACGAAAAGCCTTCAAGCGAGCAAAACATTCTTCAGGTGACTTTCCGGGCACTTGCTCCTCCCGATTAAAAGAGGTTATCTCTCTTTCTAGTTGTCGTAAATCTCCTGCTTTTACCCTGGAGTATTTGCCATAGAGAGCGTCCCAGATCCTCTTTGGCGACTCGTTGTCCTCGATTAGATCAAGGTCATTCTGGCAACATTGTCGGAGCCAAAAGACAACGGCTGACGAGTCTTTTTCCCACTGAATAGATACTTCATTATAACTAAAGGAGTCCTGACTCTTTACTTTGGGATCTTTAGCTTCCACGTGCAACGCAGCTACAGCTGCTGTTAATTTCTCGATTTCCGATGTGGCCCGAATTTTGACGTGATCTTTTGAGCAATATACATTCTTTTCGTATTGGCAGACATAGAATAAACCTTTAGACTCGAACCAAAGTCTCAAATCAACGAAAAATTGCCTCCAATTTGCCTTGGACAGTGTCTCGACAGGCCTTTTGAATGAGCTTGATTTGGTATACATTTTGCTAGGATGATTGAATATCTGAGTTGGTTGAAAGATTGCGTGTGCGTAATTAGTGAGAATTACTTGGGAATTACTTATAGTTACTCTGGGATTATTTCTCGGAGCACAGCCGGGCTCATAACCTTTTAAGATTTCGCAGGATAAAACGTATCTTCATTAGTTACTAACTCGGGGTAAACTCATCTAATTAAATACACTGAGCTGTAAACATCCAATTTCGCTTACCAGATTAGCCGAAGATCTCTCAGGGAGTTCTCGCTAAGGCTAGCCTTCGACCCGCTCAATTTTAACATCTTTGTACAAAGTGTCTATCTCATCCGAAATGGGACATAGCGCTATATCATCGCCGCTAGCGTTGTTGCCAACGCACGCTAAGGTAAAATTTTTCATATATCAATCTCTCATGTCTGTGATCCAACAAACCTCACACTCCAAACAACATTTTGGGCAACATCCAACCAGCTTCAAGCAGGTCATTTTATTTCAAGCTAGAAAACCAACGTACATTCAGATAAGACATCACACATGCATGATGAAATTGACGATGCCTTACCGATATTTAAATCATTAGAAGTTATCCCGGAAATATTAAACTGACAAAATGGACGCCCACAAGCTGTACTTCAAAAAATTTATTGATATGTGCATGAGGGCTACCAAGTCGTTTAAAACAAAAGATGTACTCCGACAGATACCGCTCATAAGAAATCAAAAGGCTATTGTTATAGAGAGTAAGACCTATATTATGTTTGTCTGGATACTGTTTGCAAAACCTTACAGAATATCAGGACTCCAACCAGACATGTACCTTACTGATGGACATCCCATACACCCACTGCTCCATGGTCATGAAGGCGGCATACAATTATTATCCATTAAAATGTTCCGACATTTTCACATTTAAAATCTTTACCCATTCCCATAATAGCATTTTAATAAATATCACTAATGTCGCGATTAGATATTGGAAAAACGTTGGCACTTATCAAAATCAGCACATACATTCACCGAGACACGCAACCAGGATGTCACTGTCATAGGTCATCTCTAACACCATGTACACGGCAGAATAAGCACAAACATCTGATATCCTGTAGCTGCAGTGACCAACATTCGACCTGAAGTCATTCACCTTATATCTCCAGATGCAACAAATGTATGCTAACTTGATTACATCAATTCCTTTGACATCTTTTGAAACCATACATATTATTTTGACACATAACTAGATTTGATCTTAACTCCTCACACAACTATTTACAAGAATAGATCTCCCTCCACTCAATTTAATATGACTCGGATAGATCATCTATCCTTTGTTATCATTTGAGCTAGAAATACTCATCCTATACTTCCCAATCGCACACAGGGCCCCCACAACCCCTCTGATCCACGGAACCCACTCCTTTAGAATCCTATTTATCTCCCGTAGACCCAGAGCTACCATCCGCTTATCGTGATAATTCCTCCCAATCTGTGTTCCCTCACTTCCATCTGTAATTAATCACCAAATCTCATTGCAGGTACGCAGTCCAGAGACTTCTTCTGAAGCAACGCGAGGAACCCTGCTCCGGAGCGAAGCGCAGGGCCGCAGGGGCAGGACCTAATATGGAGATATTTAGGTTGCAGTCAGGCACGCGGTGATTCCTTAAAGGTTTCAAGCTATGAGGAATCTTTGAGAGTGCCATATCACAATGATGGGTTAGTCCATAGGCCGTGATACGCAGCATGAGGGGAGCGTTTAGAATGGAAACGGATCATGATGGGAATCAAAAGGACGATCAAGGAAAGAGTTAGAAGAGGAGTCGTGATATACGCAGTACCCCCTTTTGGATATGGGAAGTTCCCCCCCCCCCATGAAATCCCATCTCACCGCTTCTGAATGCCAAATCTGTCGAGCGGTGAAAATTAATTCTGTCACTAGTTACAAAAACTTTTAGTTTCGATGTTGCTATAGCAATAAATAATTGTGATCATCATACTATTATGTCTATGTACACTAATTACAGTTCTTTCCTACACCAGAACTTTGTAATTTCTCACAACCTTCACACGCACCATCAGTGACACAATCTCGTATTATTCATTCAATCAAAGTCCACGCAGTACCTCAGTCTCACACGACCAAGATTCCATACCTTATTCAAACCATCTTTGAGGTACTATCAAGTGCGACAACATCTTTCTACTCTAAGCACGTCCATTGCGTGTCAGTAAAACTAATTTCTATAGAATTCCCTCTATCGAACTATCTAAACGGATCCCTCACCTATTACAGCTCTTTCTGCTTCTCCTGCTGATTCCTACGCTTCATTCGAAGCCTCACACAAGGCTGTCCAAGGCCATGCCAAAGCTGCCGGATGTGCTATCACGATTGCTAGTTCTTCTAAGAGGAAAGGCAGAACAATGAAGATTCTGATCTGCAATAAGGGTGGTTGTTACCGCAGTGATGTCGATGAACCATGCCGAAAGCCACAGCGACTCACTCGGAAGACAAACTGCCCCTTCAAGTGCAAAGCTAGGGAGAGGACTGATGGCACATGGGATATTTATTTTCTACAAGCAGAAGATGGGAGTATCGATACAGAGAGTATCAGTCACCATCATAGGCCCGCTGACCCATCGTCTTTCCCAGAGCATCGTCGTCTCAATGAAGATAATATGGCACTGGTTCGTAATAACTCCAGCATGTTATTCCGGCATTTAGGACTGTAGCAACCTTGAAGAACCGGGAGCATGCACCTGAGGTCAACCATTGCGATATCTACAACATTAACTCCCAGATATATCGCTCGAGCCAACACGGCCTTTCAACTCCTCAAGCATTCATCAACTATTTGACGCAGCAACGTGCGAATGGGAGTGTTCTTTGAGTATAGCCAGGACGCTTTAGGCCATCTCAACTACTTGTTTGTCGCGGATACACGATCCATCAAGTTGCCGAACGAAAGTCCAGATATCCTCCTCATGGATTGCACGTATAAGACAAAAAAGTTTGGCATGCCTCTTTTGGACATTCTTGGTGTTAATATTAACAGTTCGTTTACCATAGGATATTGCTTTCTGGACCGGGAAAACGAGCAAAATTATGACAAGGCAGTGACTCACCTCAAATCTCTCTACCTGCATAACCGACATCCATCCGTGATTGGTACTGATTACGAACTGGCATTGATGAGCGCAATTGATCGTCACTTTCCGCATTCTGAGACCAGCAGAATTATCTGCTTCTGGCATATGTGTAAGAATTTGATGGTCAATTGCAAAGCCAGATTCGAAACGGAAGAACGGTGGAAGGAATTTGAAAGGTTCTTTTCAGATGTCGTGCACTCAATGACGCCCGAAGAACATCTAGAGAGAGTCGAAGAATTCAAAACAGAGTTCAATTACAACGAGGGTGAATTGCACGAGCTTCCGCCAGCCAATTCACCTGGTGATCTTGCTCGGCACACGACCAAAACCCTTAAGCAATATGCTGTGAGGTATACCCTTCAGCAATGGTTAGAGCCCCGGCACATGAACATCGTGCATGCCTGGACCAATCAGTTCTTCAATTGAAACACGACGACAACCTCCAGGCTCGAAGGTGCACACGCTATGCTCAAGAAATGGATTGGAACTCCAACAAAGAAGCTGTCGTCTGTTTGGGCCTCGATCCAGCTGGGACTGTCTGATCAGATCAACGAGATCAGAATCAAACGCTCAAGAGCACACAACAGGCAGCAGGCCGCTCAAATTGGCCGTATCCTTTCCCAACACGAGACCTTGCAACCGGTATAACGACACTGCACTGCTTGTGTCGAGTTAGAATACGACAAGATAAGATGTCAAGGTTGTCGGGCAACAGGCCATACTCAAATTCATTGCCCTAACATCTAAGTGGGGTCATAATCGTTAGGCTGAAAGATGTATTTTATGTTCGTCATAATTTTATGGGTCCTGTTTTCTTTTTCAGAGATTAGAGTCAATTGAACTTTTTATAATTAGAAAAAATCTATTCTTGTCCCAAATTTAGTAGCAAATCAAAATAACCAGGCAGAATAGTTTTTACATGGGGGGGACTTCCCATATCCAAAAGGGGGGACTGCGTATATCACCATTCTAGAAGAGGAGAGAATGTGAGATGGATGTTCAGGACTGGATTAGTATACATTGGGGAGGTACGCCTTGGAGAAAGGGCACCGCGATCTGGATGGTCCCAGCTTTGTTCTGCCTCTTATCATATATTTGATTAGTTTGGTTGTATTATCTATCTGAGAACCTAGTATTACTTATACATATTTTATCTTTATATTCTCATATATTTATCTGCAATGACAGTATAAAGTTCGAATTTCTATTTATGGACATTATAAATTGCATAATATCGATTAATAACAACTATGCAACTGAGTAAAAAGCCCATATTATACATGTCCGTCAACAGCATCGTAAACAACCTTAGTTATCTACAACATAGAATCGACAAGATTTCTCAGATCATTCCTGCTACTGTCATGTCCCAGGCTTTTTTTAACATAAGTCGTATTCTCTCCTCGGTCAGCTGCCCTTCTTCAATTACGTCTTGATATTTGTACTGAATACAATTTTTCATCATAGTCTAGACGTGCTTTATCGGATTAAGATCTGGAGAGAACGGTGGCTATTCTGAAGGAACAATATTTCTTTCGCTTAGTTCAGGCCGCCGAATAGGAGTGAGCGTTATCCGGCATCACCACTAAATCTGGCCTCAATATGATCATGCCATGGATGAGAGGTAGTATCCTCTCGCTGTAGCATTCAGCGGTT
This sequence comes from Podosphaera xanthii, assembly GCA_028751805.1. Classification (NCBI taxonomy): domain Eukaryota; kingdom Fungi; phylum Ascomycota; class Leotiomycetes; order Helotiales; family Erysiphaceae; genus Podosphaera; species Podosphaera xanthii. Next base: position 304,753 of record JAPWIX010000002.1, read on the forward strand.
ATTGAACCCCCATTCCTTCTCCCAAAACAATCCCCAAAACATCCATCCAGTTCGCCCTCTAAAATTGCTAACCACACATGTGTAGTTACAGGCCTCATCTAGCTAAGTCTAGGGATTAGACAAAGAATTTAAGTTTAGAGGATACTTAAAGGCAAACCCAACCTTTCTTGTGATTCAACATCTAGAGTACCTATCATCGGTCACCCAGCTTTCATCAGCTCAGAGTACTCGCACACAATTTTTTTCTCTCAGTGGAGATAGTTTCTGACAAAATTCATATCGCTTTCTCAAATTTTCTGGGGAAAGAGGAGGTTTCAAAGCGGCGATCCTACCAATGTAACCCTTCTTCTCCATTTCCCGTTCAAATACCTTATCACTCACGCCAAATTGCGGGAAAACTGGATTTGCAACCTCATAGAGCATTTGGTGACCTTCTGGAGAGAAATTTATGTAAGCTTCAACTTCTTCGACTTGTGTACTGCTGGGTAAAGAGATCCGCGCACTAGACTTTTTGTGAGTGAGCTTAGTATTTTTCATAGTACATCGAACTTGTTTGTGAGTGATTTCGAGTCGTTCTGCAATTATATTGTACGACAGACCCTCTTGGGCTAAAGTTCTTACCTGACAATCCTTAAAAATGGTACGAATTCATTTTGATGGTGTCAAACTCACCTGTATACGTTCATCTTTAGCAAAAGTGGCGCATATTTATGAGATCTTGGCGATTGCGGAGGTGTCTGCGGTGGATTAATCTTCGTAATAATCTAATCGATTTAATGAAAATGAGTCCAGGGGACTCAAAGGTTCATGTTGATATGACTTAAATCAATTGATAGAAAAGCTTGGTGTCACAAGTACTTGAATATGTATTCCTAGTGGAATTTCATCTTACCATAGTCTTAGACTTATATAGGATGTAAATGAAACTAAAACAAATCTAGGCAATATTTTGTTTTCAGGATTAGTGACTATTTTAAGTATTTGTTGTCAGCGTGGGACATAAGGGACATGATGTGGGTACCCGACTGAAGGTTAGGGTCGGATGGTGCAGTGGTACACTGTCCAGGCTCTTTGCCCAAGTAGAGTCTGGGTAGCTTGGATACATGCCCCACTTGAGAAAGGAGAAAGCTGGTTCGAATCCATTAAGACCCTCACCACTTCTCTCGCGGTGATACTGTATTCGTAGGATGACGAAAGCTTGCTCGGATAACCACAGGTTTTTCTCGCTTTTCCCTGTGGTGGGTATTCACGGAAGAGGGTACACGTCGCAAGGCGTTATTCTCGTAGTGGTATCTGCAAATGAAATCTGAGTATGAGTGTTCCAAACATCAAACTGAGTCATTCTGCGAAATATACATGTCTTCCGTAATCATGCGCGTCATAGCCTCAGGCTGCATACGCAAAAATGATTTAAAAAAAAAGACTGAAGGTTGCTAGCATACATGAGACACTGGATAGATGCATCACCGCTCGGCCAAAAATTGAGAAGAGTATCATAGAGCAAGAAGTGTAAGCACAGTCCTTGTAAACAAATTTGTATATATATATATATATATATATATATTATACAGTAGAGGCATTGCTGACAGTGACCTTGTTCTGCTTCTACTCACAAGTGAAGTAGAAGTAACAAAGTTAAAAGATAATCTTATCCTGCTAAACTATGTGATAGTGATGATGATGATGTATGAGCGTCGATGAGTCGGTATAGTGAGTATGAAAGTAGTGGATTATCAAATTTGTGCTTGCTATATTAAACACAATTGTTCAGTAGGCGTGGCAATTTCACTCGCATTTTTGGATTAGTCAGTCCCTTGTTGCCTGAATCCCAACTCAACCCTACCCCATTACCACTTTGCATAAATATTTGTGTTACCTATCACGTGATATTGATTTGCAGGTAAAACTGTTAAGAATATAGGAGGGGATGAACGGTAGTCACAAGAATGTGGAGACAGAATATACTTGATAGAATATGTAAGGATGTATATTGTTGAATGGTGTACAGGATACATAAATATAATTAGAAGTGTTAAGGTCGCTTAGACCTTCTGTTTGTGCCAAGTCTAGCTAGATGACTCAGCAATTCTTGACAAAAACATATTCAAAAGTAAAATAGGTATAAGCTTGTGAGCTGACATGTCTCCTTCTCGACATCAACACTGCCCAAATTCATCCCTCCATCAAAAACGTATCTGATCCACCTTCTATGATCTGGAAAAAAGTTTTTGGGCCGATATACACCTGAACCACATGATCAGGGATGTTGCGACACGGTATTTTAAATTCTACACATTCTCAACCTTTAAGGTTCGGCCATGTCTGGGTTTGGTTTTCACATAAATGAGAATATTTACTCTCATCTCTTGGCCCACGTCTGGACTATGTTATAAATGCTATCATAATACTTGTAATACAGAATTATTTTTTGAATGAGACGAATCATTATTATATATTAAAAAAATTATCTCTGCTTCTGTAACCAAGATACATCCGAATACTGTACTTGCCTTAACCAGTGTGCATTTTTTTCAATCATCTCCTTTTGTTCCTATGCTCCTAGATTAAAAAAGGCCTTTCGTAGACCACCAATTACTCGATCAAACATCGACTCGGGAAGTTCTTTCCCCCCACCCTCTTCAGGCTGTGGGAGGTTTTCAGACGACATTAAATTACTTGATTCTCCAATATTTTACCTTGTGTAGTAGTCAATATTGTAACCACACGTGCGCTTTACCGTAAACATATGTTTACAGACAACATTGTTCGCAGCCATGTATGGGCTTGTGCAGCCAGATACGTAACCAAGATCTGTCATGGATATCTTGTAGAACACAAGATCATCCTGAAAAGACCTTACCGTCACTAAGTTCTCGCATTGGTCATCCCCTGGAGCGACTGTTGGAATCTGAACGTATTCAGATGCGATTTCCATGGGTACCTTCATGCATTCCTCCAGCTGAAAGCTCTCATTTGTGGCCATCCTTCTGGCCTCAAGCCCCATGTACACCGTTAGCATCTTTACCATAAGGTCTGGGAGAACCTCTACCAATAGTTTATAGATGGGGGCGTCGGGGCGTATTTTTCTATCTTTGCTAAGATAGTTCATCCTCAAATTGCTGTGCCAGGATTCCACGTTATTACTAGTATTGATGCCAAGCATTTTCAGTAATTTTTAATTAATATCAACACATACTCCGAATGTATCAACATTATCACTTACCCTTCGAGCCCCAACCCACCAGGGTATAGGATCAGACATCCATGTTCGTTCAACATAATCTATCCACTCTTTCAAATGTCCAAACTGGGCTTGATAATTTGCCCATGTAGTGCCGAAGTCTTTCACGGTTCTAGTATTAACCAACACCTTAAAGTTTGACACTGCAGATCTTCTTACCATTTGCACATTCTCAACATGATAGTTGATAATTTTGCTGTTGGCTTGAGCTCGCATTGCCCTGAGCATGTGCCAGTGACAGAATCGAATCTCAGGCGAGCTAAATGCCATGTTAATTGTAGCTTTTTCCGTCTGACAACAGTCTATCATAAAGGTCGGTGCCTCATCTAGTCCTGTAAGGCCTTTAAACCACCTGAGCCCTTCTAATAGTGGCCACCGGGACTCAGAATTCGAAAGGAAAAATGCCACCGGGAGTCCACAGCCAGCCTCATCATTTTTGATCAGGACTGATGATAAAAAGCCTTCTCATCACCATCATCTGGTGAAAAACACGTGTTGTGTGTAGAGTCTAGAAATAGTATGGATGAGTACTTTTGAAGTAACTCACACTGCCATCTATTACAAATAGCAAAAAGAAAGCACCTTTTGTCCAAACCATAGGCCTCTGGAATTACTCTGAGGATAGCATTGTCTCCTTCAGATATAATTCGATCTCTGTATTTTTCGAGGCTTTTCCAAATGTCGCTATCCAGCAGCATTAATTTTTTTCGTGGTTCCACTTACAGGAATAGAAGTCCTTGGATTTGATCCGAGAGGCTTCAGGTATTAGGACAGGAGTAATCTCTTTTAAATCCTCTGAATTAAAATTGGACAGACCACTTTCTCTTATAGCTGCCTTGAATTGCACGTGAGTCACCCCAGATTCCACAAGTTTTTGAAGATACTGTCGGGATGAAGGTGTCATCTGCTGCCTTGCCCATGTCTGATTTGAGGTTTTGTTGTGGCCGGTGTGAGGAAGGTACATGGTCACAAGAACCTCATCTTCTCCATTTTTTTTCTTCGCATTGAATCGTGCCTTGCAGTCACATCTTTTATCACCTTTTGTTACTTTTTGTTTCTACCCTTCAGAATTTTTCTCTGTTTTTTCCACTCTTACATTAGGCTTGCCATGGAATGGACACCTGTAGTATTTGGTCTATCCACTAGTACGAGTCGACCCTGAGAGAGGCTATTTTGGGACCAGATTAGACATTGCTGCTTAAATTGGGGTGATATCACACACATCCAAGCCTTTTTTGGAGACATTATTACAGTAATTATTCCACCTGGTTTGATTTCTCTCGTTGTCTAGCCATGAATTAAATGACTCCTCATTTGAAAACGCTTTAACAGAATCTTTTTCTGTGTCATCAATTAAATTGCTAATAGCGCGGATTCGATTTAAAGACGGTAACATTGTCATAGCTATCACGAAGGACTAGCTGTGAGCTAAAATCAAATCTATATTAATGCAGGAGGAATTTATACCTTCAAGATTGGATAGTTTGAATGAAGCGTTAATGTTAGTGTGGTTAATGCAATTATTTGGTGAAGTGAAGTTGTGTGGTTACAACATTCATAATCGAGTGTAATGTTTGTTTGTTTGTTTGTTTGTATTATTTTTCGTCTATCAAGCACAGGCCTGAGCCCTTTCGCGCTGTATACACCCGAAGGTAAAGGACGCTAGGGCTTACTGCCCTAGTGGCTGAGGCGCCCAGCTTCCCAAACATCAGAAGTGGAACCCGGTTTTCTGGAGAGATTTGCCCTATGTTTAAACAAGAAGGCAAAACAATAAATTCCAACGACAATTTAAATGATTTATAGAAAGTAATGTTGGTTATCTGCTGCTCAATAACCATGAACCTAAACAGTTGAACTCCGAGACGCCTTTTTTTTTTTTTTTCCTCCAAATTAGATAAGAGTGTACGTGTCCACTGAGGGTGGGCTTCTGGGGCAGATTTCAGTGAAACAATTTGTGGCTTCCAGCCAGTTGGCAAAATTCTTCGCGCCTTGTGTCGAGCCAAAGAAGTAGGAAGCTTTGCTTTCAAATATCCTGGGGATCTTCGGAAGCCTCTGGGGCAGCAGCCTGCATTGTAATACATGGCTTGGGGATTTTCGGTCACCACAACTGCAGACGTTGTGCGAGTCTTCATGATTAAACCGTTCATGATACAAGGCAAAGTCACCATGCCCTGTGCGGGCGGCGTAAATGCGAGAGACTAAGGCTCTGGGTAGCTTTAATTCTCCAGGCCAGCTTTTAGACATCCCAATTTCGAGATCCCGGTATGACTGGGGCGCGCTTTGTTCCCAGTATTTCCTAATGTCGGTAGAAATTTTCTCTTTGGCCCATCGCTTCGCAGCGGCTAGAGATAGAGAGGCAGGAGGGGGGGACGGCATTGTTGTCGCTTCTTTCGCGGCCTGATCTGCTAGATGATTTCCACGGATGCCAGCATGACTGGGGATCCATCTAACTTCGATTTTACCCGGAACAGTGTGAGGAAGACGAACCCGTTGAGGCCAAGCGGCGGCCTTGTTGGTGAAATCTACAAAGAGCTCTTGCGAGGAGCAGACAGGAGATGAAAGGAGGCGGCGGGCTACTTCCAAGTTGTCTGTAAGGACCCAGAGATTATTAGCGAACCTTGTCGATGAGAGTGACAAGGTAAGGTTAAGAGCCTGTACAGCGGCGCTGGCTTCGGCGTCAAAGATTTCCAGCATAGGGCTGAGAGAGATAGATCTTCTGAGAATGACCCGGTCCGCTTGCATCGCAACTATACCGGCTCCTACTTGGGGACCAGAATCTGTCTCTAATCGACTGCCGTCCGAATAAACGACAATGTCTTGGAATGGGATTTCCCCGAAGCCTCGGAAGGGAGACCTAGAGACTCGCTTAATGCTAGCATGCCAACCTTCTTGATTATGCCATGGAGGGAGAACAAGGGGATCTATGAACTCTACTTCAGGGAGGCTGAGGATTCTATAGGAGAATCGAGAGATTCGCCTACGGTGTTGCAGAACCCATTCTGCCCGGCGACGCAGGGGGTGTCGGCGATCTAGACGGTGGTTACGTAGAGCAGCCTGCCGTAGTCTTGCTTCCAGGTGGATTTCAGGGGGGAGGAGTCCAGATTCGCGAAATAGGGCAGGAGTTGGCATCGTTCGGTAGACCGGGAGGATTGCTCTAGCGCTGGTAAGGGCAACTCGGCTCAGTAAGGATATATGCCCTTCCACTCGGTTTGAGACTGTGGCTTTTTGTGGAGTTGATCTATGTCGTCCAGGCCACCAGGTTTCAGCGCCGTAGTATGTGATAGGCATTACGCAGGCGATTACCGCTTGGCGGAGCAGATTCGGTGTCGCCCCGCGGGTTGTATTTCCTAAACTTCGGAGGGCGTTCGCTACCTTCATAGCCTTACTGGAGAGAATGTTGACGTGCCATTTGAAAGATAGTTTCTTGTCAAAATAGACACCTAGCCATCTTGTGTACGGGCGAGTGGTATCTTCGGAAATTGAGAATTCCCTGTAGGTGATACGTGGCGTGGAGCCGGGATCTTTGTCTGCGCGACGGCGCGAGAAGTGTTGGAGTTCTGTTTTGTTGGGGTCAAAAGTAATACCCTCCTCCTGACCCCACGTTAAGGCTTCCTTCAGCGCTTCCGTAAGCGAGAGACAGTTCTCTTGAAGCGACTTTCGGGTCTCCAGTATTGCTACGTCGTCAGCGTATCCAAATCTGCGAGATATGCTGCCCATCTTAAAAAGTGGAGCGATGTAGAGCATAAACAGAATTGGGGAGATTGGGGAGCCCTGAGGAAGGCCGCAGTTAATCTGTTGTGGAGGGCCAGTTTCGCCATCCAACTTGATTTGCACGGATCTACCCGAAGCAAAGGATCCTACCCATTTGACTAGGTCATCAGGCCAGCCTTGTTCTCTCATCCGTCTCACCAGTCTGCCTGGGAGCACAGCGTCAAAAGCACCTTTTACGTCTAGTGTAAGCATGCTGGCAGTATACCCTTCATTCAGAGCTCTTTCCACGTCGTGTGTGAGGCAGGTCGTTAGGTCTACTGCGGATCTGCCTGGAAGAGCCCCGAATTGTTGGCTGGCGAGGACCTTGTGTTGGACTGCAATCCATGCCATGCGTTTAGCCAATGCACGTTCTAAGTCCTTCCCTAGAACAGAGAGTAGAGCAATTGGGCGGTATGACCGAGGGCATGATAGGTCAGATTTGTTTGGCTTTTGACACATGATTACAGTAGCCTGGCGGAAGCACTTCGGGTGATAGCCTAGAGAAACACAGCCGCTGAACAGAGAGTACACATGCTCCGCGACTAGAGGCCAAGCATGTCGAAGGATAGCGGTCGGGATCTCGTCAATTCCGGGAGCAGTATTGCCGGCTCTGAGTACTGAGTCCCTAACTTCTTGGCGAGTTAGCGGAGGAAAGGGTATCGCGCGTGATGGAGCTGTGGGAGCATCCAGGGGTATATCATCTACTTGAGCGAGGTTAGTCAGTAGGTTGTCTGCAAGTACTGCTCTCTTCTCGGCCACGCTTGTTGCTAGAGGCTTTTCTGGAGATCTAGGGTTTTTGAGCGGCGGTGAGCGAAAAGAGCCCGTAGTTTTGTGCCATTTAGTCATGCCAAAGATTTCCTTAGCTGTGTTAGCATTCCCGACCTTTTTCAAATAGAATTCATTCTTCGCTTTCTTGATGGCCCTCCGATATACTTTCCTTGCCTCTGAAAATTCTTCGTCAGTTAGTGGGTTCCTTATGAGTGTCCTGTATCTCTGGCGGGCGAGCTTGCAGGAGTTGTCCCACCATGGGTTGCCTTTCCCGTGGCCAAGAGAGCGGCGAGCCGATCCAGAGTAAGCCGCCCGAATTGCGTCTGTAAGATCTAGTGCGAGTCCGTCTAGATCGACCGAGTTTGGGGCTCGAGGAATCGTGGCAACGTTTTTAATCGTAGTAGTCAGCAAGCGGTTGAATAGAGCGGGGTCCAGAGTATCTAATCTGAGCCTTTGGAGAGGAACGGTGTCCTCCGTCCAATCTACCGTGGTGAGCAGTGTAGCGTGGTCTGACGTAGTGTCCAAGTGGTGTGCTATGACACATTGCGTCTTGGTGATTAGAGCGGGGGACCCAAAGACTAGGTCTAGAACATTGCCGCGTGCGTGTGTAGCCTCGTCTATGGGAGAGAGAAGAGAGAGGTCATTACCCTCTACCCAGTCCACGAATTTTTCCGCGCCCTGGGATGGGCCCCGGGGCCAAGATGGTTGCCATCTTGTGTGATGTAGATTCAGGTCGCCCAAAAGCAAAAGGTTTCCATAAAGGGGGAGGGAGAGAGAGTAAAGGGTTTGTAGAGCGCCGCCACCACTGGAGCCTGGAGGTGCGTTGTAAATGTTTAGGATATGCAGCGTCTTTCCGGAGGGTGTGGTGAGCTTGAGTAAGAGTAGGTCGCTAGATTGAGCAGTGTGGCCCTGTTCTGAGTGGAGACAGGCGCCTTTCCGAATATATGACATCACCCGTGGGCGGTTATCTGTCCAGTCGTTGATGGGCGAGAAGATGATATAAGAGGGATGTCGTTTAGTGATCCGCCTGGTGCGATCTTTAAAAATGTAAGGCTCCTGGATCAAGATGACATCCGCGGAAATTGAGTGGGCTTCGTTTAGGGCAATTTCGTGTGCTACTGCGCCTCTGCCAACATTTGCCAAAAAGATTTTTAATGGCTTATTTGGAGTCCTTTTGCTTGTGTTGGTCATGAGGAGTGGATGTGAGCATCGCTCGGCACCTCTACGGCGAGAGCTCCGTAGGGATTGTGTGACGCAATTGAATCTTGTGCTGGTTGCGTCATTAGTGCCCTGCGGCAGTCTGCTGTTTGAGAGGAAGAGGTAGTGCGCTTAACGCATTCTGCTTCTGCTTGTTTCCTCATGCGAGCCGCTGCATTAATTCGGCGGATTTCGCTTACTTGTGCCTTTGTCTTTGGTGTGCCTGAGGTCTTGGGCCTAAGCTCACAATTTTTGTCATCTGCGGGGTGTGGCCCGTGGCAATGGATGCAGCGGTTTGGACAGGAGTGCGCTCCGGTAGCTGCACAGAGATTTCCATGCTTGTCCTCCAAATGGCTAGAAGATCCACATAGGCGGCATCTAGGGTTAGACGCGCAGGAGCGAGCATTGTGCCAGAGCCAGCATCGAGTACATTGTACTGTTATGCGGCGGCGGGGGAGGATTTTAGACTGTGTGCGGCAGCCAAACAAGAAAAGGGTGCGAGGCAAGCGCTGGTGTGCTTCGGGGAAGCGGGCGATCCAGGTTGTTTCAGAGGACGTCGGATTTGCCTCGTTATCTCGCGATGCAACGATGGCCATTGGAGCCACTCCAGCTGCGGCGGTAAGAGCCTCATGCATTGCTGCGGCCGTAACAGGCTGAAAGCAGTATTTCCACTCTTCGTCGATTTGATTTAGTGAACCATAGGACCGAGGAACATTCTTGATTCTATATGACGTCCATGGTGTCGAGTTTTCAATTGGTGCATCGCCAAAGAAACTGACTGAAGCAATTTTTTCCTTAAGCGTGTTCGTGTCCCCATCTTTTGGGCATAGAGCAAACCCGGTTTTTGTAGGCTGCACATTTGCGAGCAGTTGGCAGTCAGACCCCAGCTTGGCTTTGAGATGGGTTTGAATGGAGTAGGCAGAAAGATCTCGTATTTGATCTCCCTCCGGAATGCGCACAAACAAGCGATCATCTGGGCGGTTGGATTTTGGCTGAAGATGAGCTTTAGTTACTGGACGTGAGGAAGATTGGATGTGGGACCCTTGGTTGACGGGGCCGCGTTTAGCCACGCTTGCATAGGTTTTCGAATTTGAGCCGCGTGTTTCCCGGTTTGACGCGGGGGCAAGATTGATGGCCGGTGCAGGTTTGTTGCAGATGTAGGCGTCGAAGTGGCAGCCTGCGACTTTCGCTAGGTCCTGGCAGAAGTTCTTGAGGGCCACGTATTGTCGTTCGGGCAAAGAGCCGCGGCTGGCAGCGCGGCATTGTTTGTCGAGAATTGCTGAGATTCCTCCGAACAGTGCTTCCACTTCCTTAGTGCGGGCTGTCATTGAGTCAACGCTCTTTGTTAGAGCTTCCTTAATCGGGCTGGCGGGGGCAGGTTCATCGAAAGGATCGTCGTCCGACATGTCATCGTACTCGAGAGTATCAGTGTCCATGCCAGGCTGCTGGCCGTGTATCGTAGAATCCCAATCTGCATTGAGAGGGTTCAAGTTGGGTGTCACGTCAGGCGTGCATCTCTGAATGGTGGATTCCATTTCAGAGAGTGCCCTCACCGAGGGCGGTGCACGCGGGGCACGGTTTTGAATTGTGGGAGGCTTGACAATATGGGGAGATCTTTGTTGCGACTTTCGTGGTAGTGTGAGAGAAGATGCTTTGTGATTTGTACGTACGTTTCTGATGGGCGCCAGAGTGAGTACTACGCCTTGAGGCAGTTTATAGTCCTTTGTAGGTTTTTAATCGAGTGTAATGATCGACGTCATACAAATTATTTAGTCCCAGTTTGTCCGAACGGCACGTGATACGTAACACAAATATTTATGCAAAGAGGTAATGGGGTAGGGTTGAGTTGGGATTCAGGCAACAAGGGGCTGACTAATCCAAAAATGCGTGTGAAATTGCCACGCCCTTGTTGAGTTGATTATAAATCAGTAGCTATGCATAGCTTTCACTAAAATATGATAGTCCTGATAATCTGGGCAGGCTTGATTCCAAGTTTCAAACTAGCTGGGGTTTAATTCCATAAGCGTTATATCGCTTAGATTGATTCTTGCATGATCCCTGAAGCGAGATTACTCCCTGCTATTGCAAGGGGACGATTGTTATCGTAGTGATATAGTAAGGGCAAACCTCAGTGTTAGGTATACTAGCTGTTGTTGGATTCGACTTTCTTTTCGAGCTTCTAACTATCTGCCATTCGTTTACCTGCACCCTTTGCTGCTCATCTTCAGTCAGTTACCTTCTGGAGTCTTTGGTTCTATTAAGGACCGTTCTTGTCTTGGCTGCTATCCGAAGTGGGCAACTGAGGTCTTACGCTCGATGTTTTCTGCTACAGTTACAACACCTTACTTTTTTCTTTCCGGTACATTCCCGGGTGTTGTGTTTCTCTGCACAGTTTCCACACTTGGCGATCGCTGTGCAGTTTCTAGGAACATGCCCATATGTTTGGCAAATAAAACACTGCATCAGGCGGAATCCCGATTTGAATATTAATGTGGCTTTTAATTGATACTTCCACATGATTCCCTAACTGATGGCAACATCGACTTGCTCGGCCTTGTCGCACCATACAGTGAGAGAACCTGATTTTTTATTTGGTTTGCCTACCTCCTTAAGCTAGGACGCCTTTTTTGTTTCAAGGCCGTGTAGAAATTATCGGTTTGTGCTATCCAACTATTTGATTTGTTCCCTCTTCTCATTGTCGAATGACAACGGCATGTCATGGACGAGAATTAGGTAGGTCGGGCTTGCTGTGTGAGCTGTTGATGAAATTTTAACCACCTATTCTTGCTGTTTCGTCAATATTTGTTCCGTTATCCCCTCCGGAAAGTAAATCTTCACCTGACTGTTCCTCATCTGACGAGCCCCGATGACTTTTTCATCCCAATCCTTTTTACAAGCTCTCCACTTGACAATTTAGCAACTTCTTGCTTCTCTATTTCATCTTCGATCTCGATTGTGATTCCCTTCTTTTCAGCTTTTGCCCCGACTTTTGCCCATGTATGCGTCTGCAATTATTTTGGGGGCTGTACTTGGGCTATTGAGGCTTTGATATCCTTAGTTCCTGTAGAATATTTGGAAGGGCAGATGGGTTCTCTGTTAGGCTGGGGTCGGAGGGCTTGGCGTTTTCTTCTAATTGTTTCTGCAGATATTTGATAGCATACATCGCCTCCTTGAACATTTCCTTGTATTCCTTGAGGGGGAAAAGTAAAGGGAGACTCGCTGTAAAGCTTCAGCGTGGATAAAGTCTCTTAGACAGCCGTTAAAAAACTTTCTTTTTCATCATCGCTCTCACTGTAGTCGCCAACGTCCATATCTTCACGACTGCGACCTTCCACAGCTTTTCCTCTCAGATTCTGAACTCTGTCAATCGTATGATTCTATCAATACTAATTTTGATATCAAAACAATGGGGTAGAATTTCGACCTTTGTTATTGTTTTTCTTTTTTGACTGGGTACTATTATTAAAAATATTATTATTCTCTATCCAAGGAAAGGGATAGAGAAGAGTGGACTAGGATCAGCTGCGGAGAAGAGTCCATAAAGGGACAGAAATAGATAGGAAAGATCGTGGTATTCCAAAAGTGGGCGAACCCTTAGTCGCACCAACTCCGGTATGGAAACCGGAGAAAGAGAACAATAGCCGATCCTGAAGTCTGGAATGGCACCAACATCTACACGGTCAAGAAAACAGGCAGGCAAAAGATGAACTTTTGGGAACGCCATCCCAGTTACACTGACACCTAAAAAGGTCGCAAAGCAGTGTTGCCATACAGATGAGAAGCGAGCATATCGGGTTCAATTCTTGTCTGTACCAAGGAAAAGTCCCTGGAGTTGGTGATCCAAGTTGCCATTTTAAATAACCTCCGGAAAACGCCGAGCACGTGGTGATGGCTTGCCCACAAAGGATCAAAGGAAGAGGAGAGGTGTGAAGGAGAGCCAAGAACCGCTCTTCCGAGGCCATGATTAACAACCCAGAAGATCTCAGTAGAATAACGCAATGGATCCTAGACCAGGAATGGTAAGAGCAATTCTGTTTGACCGGGAAGTGGAGAGGCGGGTGCTAGAGAAGGAAGATAGAAGGTCCTTAGAGTGAAGGAATCCGCATTGCGCAGAGCAGTGCAAACACACTTTCTAAAGGAATAATCCAACCTGAAAGACATTCACATGGTAGGTTTAGGGGTGTATTTTACCGAAAGGTTTTTCTCCTGTGTAAATTAAGAGCACGGTAGACACCTACGTGGGCCACTATAGGCGCCACACTAGGGCAACTGAATTCAAATCAATATTTGATTTGATTTTGGTACGGATAAGAGTGGATCATAAAACTTGTTGTTCTTCTATCTAAGTGCCGGGGTAACTATACTCGCTCGGCTAAGATAAGCTAACTAATATAGGCTAGCCTTAATGTCACATGGCTTCTAATATCCTGTATGTGTAGTAGTAGTAGTTTTGTTTATTCGTGCTATGTAGAGTCCAAGACTATTATAACACTAGGGCTCCTCTCTGACCCAGGCCACACCTTTTACAGTGCTCCTATCCCCTTTTACCTCGAACCTAAGATCATTGATACATTGAAACATTGACCCATGACGGGTAGCCATTTAGCTCAGTAATTACCCGTAGAATTCAACCACCTTTTCTACGGAACCTTCTGCTCAAAAAAAATTGAAAAAGGGCAGCCATGGAAACCGGTACGCGTGAAAAAGTCTCAAAAAACCTGCAACTCCAGCCAGGCGAGGCCTAGACACCAGAGCCACACGAGGTGCGTATCCCCATCTGTATCTCCCTAATATCCCATAATCCAGATATCCTCCTTATACCGACACCACCAGCGCTCAGGTAGCGGTGCTCTTTCATCGGGAGACAGTATAATGCCAGAATATCTGTAAACAGTGTCGCCGGATCAGTTGATGTTGTTAACAACAGAGCAAGTCCAAGATAAATACAGTCTATTGTAAAAGTCTACAGAATCTACGAGCTGGTCTATCATATAATATACACTCCTCCCATCGTTCTACAATCTTCTCGAAGATTCTGTCAGTTCTAGTTGTAGGGTATTCTCCATACTAACCATCTCATTCCCTTCGACTCTATACCTTTCTACGCCGTTCCACGTCGTTCCATTCCATTCTTTTCCGTTTGATAACGTTCTGTCCAATTCTATATAATTCTATTTATGGTGGCCTTACATTTCTGGCATAGCCAGAATCGCCACAGGGTTTATCCCGTAACAAACAGTGAGAATTCATCTTGGTAAAAAGAGCCAACTTTGTCTGATCCATCACCACCATAACGGAAGCTGGGTACGCCCCGGAAACTCGTTTGGATGACTATTCCTCCGTGACCAAGTAATTCGTGTTTCTATTGGCTCTGAAGATAAACTCCAGGTTCTTAGGGGACACCACGTACAGGTAGAAACGCGGTCTTCATCCCCCTCCTGTATGTGTAACAAATGCCACTTATAGAATTATGCTTTGTCTCAAAGCATAACAAAGGTTAACATGTAATGTTAATCTCGCAGAGGATTTTCCAAATCATTCTATCTGTTCCGTCAGAAATCTAGTTTTTAATTCATCCGGTACTTGGCGGTCTAATAACCACTGGTCCCATTCTGCTGTATGTCCACGAAACCGAACTAAGAACTCTACCATGATTCCTCCATCATGTCTACGTATAATTCGTTTTCTTAAAATTCGTTCAGGCACTAAATCAGGATTTTGTAAAATATTTCGTGCGAATTGACGTTCAAAAGGATCAGCAGACGGGTTTGGCGCTGGTTCCAGATGTGCTATACTGATCACTGGGTGAACCTTCATTGCGGGTGGCAATTCAAGCCTGTATGCTAATCGTCCAACTCTTTCTATGATTTTGAAGGGGCCTGCAAACTGTTGTTCAATTTTTACATTCCTCTCTGACAGTCCAGGTATGTTGTACCCTCGATGTAATCTTAATGAAACATAATCACCAACGTTTAAGAAAATTGGTTTATGCTTACTATCATAGTGGCGTTTCATAAACATGGCTGCAAACTTAATAGCGTCAATGGCCTCTATTAGCGCTGGCTTGTACTTGCTATCATTTATTGGTTCGACAGGATAGGCTGGTTCTGATGCTGAAAGTCTTTGAGGAATATGTTCACCTAATTCCACAATTGCATCTGATGCCATATCCAAGGGCTCCTTAATCCGAGATCCGTACATTATCGCTGTGGCTGTCACACCAGTACCTCGAGAAGTGGAGTTTGAAAGTGTTGCGGTGATATATGGTATCGCTCTTGGCCACAGTGTGTTATCTTCCAGCGATTCCAAATAATATCTCAAAGCAATCTCAACTGTTTAATTTGTCCTTTCACTGGCTCCATCCGTCTGCGGGTGCCAAGCCGTACTGAAAAGCAGCTTTACGCCCAACGCATCCATCATACCGCGCCAAACTTCTGATATAAACTTTCTGTCTCTGTCTGATATTATGGCCCGTGGTACACCCTAGAGTATCGTTAGTAGATGCTGAATTATTGCGTTTCCCTATTGGGGAGCTGACCAATTTGTTTTTCCGGGGATAATTGTTATGGCTTTAGACAGTTTATCGGTAACGGTTATGCACAGTCAAATAAATCTGGTGTTCTAGGCAGCGCCAGTATAAAATCGATGCTAATGGTGTGAAATAAGTATGGCGGAGTAAGGATAGATTGAAGATTGCCATACGGCTGATGTCTAGGTGTAGATGATACCCTGCATGGATGACAATGATACAGGTAAGCACGTAGTTTTTTGGATATGTTGAACATATAGAAATTTGCTGTTATACGCTCATGGGTACGTTCATAACCTTGATGACCTAGTTGATCATGTGCATAGTTGAAAATCCCGTCTTCCAACGCCTTGGGCACAACTGGTCTTTTACTATTATGCAGTGCATCGCTCTTAGCATAAAGTATGCCATTTTCGAACTCAAATGGTATATCTGCGGCGTTCTCTCCTTGTGCCTCATTCTCTTTGATTTGATCGATCAATGCCATAGTTCGCGAGTCCAACGCGTAAGATTGCTTCAATTTCTGCAACCATGATTCACTGATCTGAAGAGTTGCAACTGGATATGCTAATTCGTCATCTAACTTTTCCATGTGTGCTACCTGTTTCAGATTGTCCTTGTGTCTTGTGGATTCGGTCTCAGATACCTGAAGTCGTGATAATGCGTCAGGTACGATATTGAGTCGCCCCGGCTTGTGTCGGACCTCAAGGCGGAATCTTGAAAGATATTCTGAGCTACGTAGATGGCGAGGATTTAGTCGTACCAAAGACGATCTATCCATGGAAGTTTGTGCGGCGATTTGAATGCTAGAAGAGTGATCTGTGTAAACTACAGTGGGAAGCTTTGATGACTCAATTAGGTGCCGAATTCGCGAAATAATCCAGCATAGGCCTGCGATTTCCAATTCAGTTGGCCAATAATTTTTCTCGGCAGGAGTTACAAGTCTAGATAAGAACATAATTGGCAAGACTGATTTTTGTGACGGGGGGTCGGCTGTAGAGTGGTAAATCATACCACCGATACCGTCTTTGGAGGTATCGGCATCAACGTAGAGTTTTTTCTCGGGATTAAAATGATGAAGGATTGAAGATTTCTTGAAAGCAAGCTGTAGAGCGTCAAATGACTTCTTTTCTTCTACTATTACATCCGAAAACCTTATTGAAGCGGCTTCTCTTTTTCTCATTGATCTGGTGATGCCATTACCTTCATGCTTTCGCAGTGATCGATTTAAATCAGATTTTTATTCTGTAGGGCGGCAGAAAGCTTTGCATAGTGCGGGATATATTGTCGTAGATAGCCTGCCAGACCAAGGTAATATTCAAGTTGTTTTAAAGTTCTGGGAAAAGCCAGGGCTTGAATAGCGGCCAGTTTTTCATCGGCAGATGCAAGTCCGAGAGCGTTTACTCTTTGTCCTAAAAGTGCAATTGACGGATAGGCCAGAAAACATTTCTTTGGACTCAAGGTGATGTTAAACTTTTTAAGACGACTGGAAACTTGTTGGACACGATTCAAATGATCTTCAAAAGTGTAACTGAAGATAACGATGTCATCAATATACGCTCGAGCGAACTTCCCCTCAGCTCTCATCACCGAATCGATACGTCGCTGGACATAAGCCGGTGAATTTCTGAACCCCATAACAGCACATGTAAAAGTTTCTTGGCCAAGATGAGATGAAACAGTGAGATATTTTTGATCTTCTTGCTTAACACGCCACTGGTAGAAAAAACTTGAACAGTCGATTGTAGATATGAAAGGGCATCCGCCACAGCTGCGATTATGTCAGCCTGCGTGGGAATTGGGTATGCGTTTGGGATGACGATCTGGTTTAATGCTCGAATATCAACAACAACTCGTCCTTTCTTTATGGTAATTCCTTTATCGTCGGTAATATATTTCCACACACAGAACACAGGAAAACTGAATGGAACGGATTTATTTGTCCAATTGAGCCGACCTTGTTCGTGAAGTTTTTCGAAAGTTTGGTCAATTTGTAAGAGGCGTGGCTAGGTGTGATCAAAGAACCCTTGGACGTGAACTGTAAGCTATGGACTGTTGGCGTAGACTGTGGCTGTGGACTACGGGCGAGGACTACGGGCGAGGACTATGAACTCGATGGACAAGACAATAACAATAACTATGAATCTAGACAATGACAATGACTGTGAATCAAGACAAGATTATATTGAACAACGGTAGATAACAAGACTCAGGTCTGAAGAACCTCTAGAGACAGAGGGAAAGCCACTATTTATACACAAGCCTAACTCCACCTCTACAAGGGCCATCTGGCCGACAACCAGGCCATCTTAGAAATACATAGAATATTAAAGAGTGCTGTAGAAGCCCATCAACCATTACAAGAGAGAGAATAGTATGGAAACCTGTAGAACCCTAACCCAAAATCCCTAGTGTTCAGACGGAAGTACAGAAGATTCTAGAAGGCTAGACCTCGATTAGCGACAACACGTGAATTGATTATTATTCACGTGACAGCATTAAGTATGCGCTAGTCCTGACACATGATATCACCTGAAATTACCTGATATCACCTGAAATTACCTAATATCAGTGCCGCAATGAATCATGGCCTATTCCTGACACAATTAAGGTTTGATCTTCTCTACTAGCAGCATATACCTTTGCTTTTCCAGGTTTAAGCTTGTTCTCCCAATTTTCGCACAATTCAATCTGCAATTCCTCACCTTTTGGTACCTTTGCAAAACCCTTGTGATCTGTCCATACCTCTGAATTTTGTTGAACTATCTTTTGTAGTTGCTGCTGTTGAATTAAATTTCCAAATATTGTTACACCATTTGACACTACACGTTCTTACTTAAGTATTAAATCTTTTTTATTAGCGGTTTCCTGACTATTTCTTACACTATTAGCTGTCCACAATACCATGGCTATCGCGGCTGCCAATAATCTTTTAGCCAAAAGTCGTGTTGACGAACCAAACTTGCGAGAGGGAGTTTCTGCAAGATGATAAACCTCAACTTCTCCAACAGCTGGCATTGCTTGTGCGTCGGAATCAATGATGATTCCGAGTTTGAGACTTGGTGATATAATCACGTCTTTATCGGTAGAATTTTCTACCATGACAGCCTTGCAACCATCCGAAACAAGATGTGCAAAGGTCGTGAAGTTGTCTTGACGCAAAGGCTCAAAAATCATATCGTGGTTCGGTAACGAAAGTTCCTCACCCTTATTATCACTGACAACTACAAATGTCCGAGATTGAGGTGGGATTACAACCTTTTCTTTGGCATAAATCGGGATTTTTCTCTCAACGTCTGTAGCTAATGTCATAATTTTGACTTGTACACCCGCACATTTTGGTAAAGTTAGTAGGTGGGCATCGAAATCAATCACCCAGCCTTCTGGATAGATGATGTCCATTCCTAGTAGGAATCTAGCATCTAAATTATCGACAATATGTATCTCTCTAGAAAACTGAGCCATTATCCCATTTGTAGTAGGTAAATAGAAATCTAGATTTACGAATTGACTAGCATCGTGTCTTTGAGAACCTAGGCCGCAGACTTTTATGTCAGATTTCATAGTTTGAATTGGAGCCGTTGGACACATTCTTAGGAGGAATTTTCTATCGATCAGACTCATTCCACAGCCTGTGTCTAGGCACACCGAGTAAGTTTCATTTTGAGGGCTGCTCAGTGCCACTCTGATTTCAGCATATTTTCGACCCTTAAAGGCATAGCCTGGAGGAGATTTACTTTTCTCGGCTGTAGAATGAACGACTTGCGGTATTTGCTTGTTAGAACGAATGTTGCTAGTATTTGTATTGGGGTCAGAATGAAGAGGATTATTACTGAAATTTGCTGATTGAAGTGATGATTGATTTGATAATAGGCTAGCTTTAAGTGTGATTGCTGGACGGTTGACTGATCTTTGTTTATCATGAACCTGTCTGAGATGATAGTGTAGCTTGTTACCAGATGGGAATCTGGTTCCACAAACCAGACAATCATGCTTTTTTCCGGCATAGGTAGGTTTAATTTTTGAAATGTGCCGTTGAACTCTAAGTTGGCAAGATTAGGCTCGGTCGCCATAGAATTTTTATGGATTTCAGTGCGTATAAGACTGATATGATGTATATCTGTTTCCTTAGTTTCCTCATCATCATCAGGGACAGATTCTTGATAATTGCCCCCCAAGCCTTGATAATATGTCTGATCGTAAACATCGAAATCTGGACTATCTACCTGATGGGCTTCGTCCTCATAGTTTTGAGGTTCTTCTTCCAAATTATAAGCACGTTGTTTTCCAGGCCTTTGGTTTTGACGCAGATCTTTTTTCCAATATGGTTATTTATCCAGTTTAGGGACCTCGTTATTGACTTCTTTTTTTATATTTTTATAATCAGGGTTGTTATTGGATGTAAAGGGGTCTTTGGGAAAATACGAGGGAGAGTTCCTACTATCGCCCCAGTGATTTGCCTTGTGTAAAGCAAATTTTCTATTCTCATGATTATTTTGGGGTCGAAGATTTATGGGATTTGGTTTCCATATCTCGAACCAATCATCTTTCTTTTGGCCAATGTGTTGTAAAAAGGTTGTCAGGATTGTTTCTGTTGTTGGAGTCGGGATATGTATGCGTAATTCTGCAGCGAGGTGTCGATGCGCAGTTAATATCTGGGAATACACGGATTCTACAGTACCAGCACTTTTCCCAAGAACGACTATGCTTTGGACAAATTCTTCGGGATCCTTACGTCTCCGCACATCGCCGATAGTGTATTTAAGTTTTTCCAGCTTTTCAAGAGCTACTCCAGGACTCATTCGGAAACGAATTTCCAGCCCATTGCACCAGTTTTCTATACTAGCTTTTAGTCCAGCGCGTATGGTGCTTGATATTTCATGAGTATACCACAGCTCGGCCTTACCCTCTAGGCACTGGTCAAGCTGGGCTGCCACCATAGTCGAGGCAAAAGGACCTTCGGTGACTCCCGCAGACTTTGCTTTAACCCTAGCGGTAAAGGAACATATATTGTGATAAACTGTTTTATTATCGACAAATTCTACAAAATGATCTGTTTCATTGTTTGGATCAAAGTTTCCTAAGTCCTGTGGGCGAAATTGTGAACTACTGTTACTGACTCTTTGAGGAACCTGAA
Source organism: Podosphaera xanthii (assembly GCA_028751805.1). NCBI lineage: Eukaryota > Fungi > Ascomycota > Leotiomycetes > Helotiales > Erysiphaceae > Podosphaera > Podosphaera xanthii. Next base: position 325,375 of record JAPWIX010000002.1, read on the forward strand.
TCGCTTGTAGCAGTTGTTGGAATTGCTCAGCAGAAAAGGTTGTATTTAAACCGCTCATATTGCTAATAGGATTGTTATCGGCGAGTCTTGAGTTTTGATGGAGTCCTAATGTGTGTATTGCTTTTAAGCTCGCAAATTTTTTTAAATTTTTTTTAAATCATTTTTGCGTATGCAGCCTGCGGCTATGACGCGAATGATTACGGAAGATATGTATGTGACGCAGAATAACTCTGTTTGACGTTTGGAACACTCATACTCAGATTTCATTTGCAGATACCACTACGAGAATAACGCCTTACGACATGTACCCTCTTCCGTGAATACCCACCACAGGGAAAAGCGAGAAAAACCTGTGGCTATCTGAGCATGCTTTCGTCATTCTACGAATACAGTATCACCGCGAGAGAAGTGGTGTGAGGGTCTTGCTGGATTCGAACCAGCTTTCTCCTGTCTCAAGTGGGGCATGTGTCCAAGCTACCCAGACTCTACTTGGAAGAACGGCCCGGATAGTGTACCACTGCACCATCCGACCCTAAGCTCGCAAATTGGACTGATGGTGATGTGTGAACCGAAGAATGTGCGCAAGGCTCAGTATTAACTATTTGAAGTTTACTACTATCAAGTGCTTCAGAATTTTCAGGAATAGGTATGGTAATTCCAACGTCTGAGTTATTTATCACCGTTTTAGATATGAGCTTTTTGTCACGGGGCGGCCCGCTGAAGCTAGTCGTTTCGGCTTGAATTCATTTAGTTCTTTTGCATAAATTTTATTCACATATTGTCTTTAATTAATTGGCGTGAGTTTTCATGCATTTTGTCGATCTTCATCAATGGCTTCAATGACGTTGATAAATTATTTTGCCGATTGTCACTAATTACTTAATATTGTTGTTATTGTTAGTTTTTTCCTGTTGGTCGTTATTAACAACGATTGAATTCCAGGCATTGCATAGTTCTATGGAATTCTATTTCAATCGACGGTATTTTGGGTGTTCTACAATATTCGCTGGCGTTCGATGGGATGGGGTTCTAGTAACCAGTACTAGGGAATGTACTAGGTGGACTCATGTATAAATAGTAGTTAGGCCTTCTCGATCAAAGCTCTCCAGCTTTCAGTCTTGTATTTATTCTACGCATCTAGTTTAGTCAGGATTCAAGAAATCAGGTTATCCACATCTACACTTGTCATTTGTTACACAAGCTTACGTGACATTATCTGCTATCGTCAGTGTCCCAGAGTTCCAGGTATTCAGTATCTCAAGAGATTGTTAACCAAAATCAAGCCCAAGCTAAACCATCAAGATCCAAGTACTAGGAGTCACGACACTTTTCATGAAGATGAGGTGTACAAGAATGGCGGCGTCAACGGCTTCAGCAAATTTAACGTAATTGTTTTTGTCTTCGTTTAACTCGATAAGAAACGCAGGATGAGGTGGGAAATATTGTGTAATCCAATTAATCTGACGATTTTGTTCTTTTGACAACTTTGAAGCAAAATCGGAATTCCTTGATCTTAACTCAGCCGCAGCATGCGCAATATCGATTGCCTTGTTCAAGGTCTTTGGCTCTTGGCTTTGTGCTAATGGCTCACTTTTAGCAATAGCTACTTCTTTAGATTCTCCTACAATTTTCTTTGACACTAACACTAGCGTAATATCTTTAATTCTATGTAGTTGTGGTAACGCTTGAATTATTAACTCTGCAGATTCGACTGCTTTGGAGTAGTTATTTAACCAGTTATTGGGGATTTGAAGACTTGACCCTGTTGTTAATGTAGGTGCAGGGCTACTCGTTGCAGTAGCGGGAGGGGCCGAAAAATTCTGCAACACCCATGTAATTGCTGCCTTCTGCTCCACAGAAAACCTTTCTTGAGACTTAGAGCGTTCTAGGAAAAGCCGTTCCAATTGTTATGCTGCTTGCAGGGACGTACTAATTTTTGCTTGTCGCTTTGCCTCTCTTGCATCACTCATAACAGTGTTTTTACTAACTCAAGGTCAACTTAGATGCTTATCATAAAAATTTTGACGACATAAGTGGTTTATAATGGTTGTTTAATTCTGGATCAAACAATTTGTGTCTACCTGGCGCGTATAGCTGGTGGATGAGACTTCACTAAGATAATGCTACCATTTGGTACGGATAAGAGTGGATCATAAATCTTGCTGTTCTTCTAAGTGCCGGGTATCTATGCTCGCTCGGCTAAGATAAGCTAACTAATATAGGCTAGCCTTAATGTCACATGGCTTCTAATACCCTGTATGTGTAACAGATTTGATATCATTTCATTTAACCCAATGAGGCACCCGGTGGGTCCATGCAGGTGGCTATAACTGTACTCTATTACAGGGGTAAGAAGTGTAGCCCCATATTCTGTGTAATTTACACGGGCTATCCCTGACATTCCGACTTTAGCGCTACAAAAATGGCTAGACTAAGGCAATAAGGCAACCGAGGCATTCCTTCTTCCTTGAACCTTCTCTCTTATGTTCGATAGTTGCACAGCATCCTCGTACCACACTAAATCGGTTGACACGACATATCGAATAACCTATATCCTCACGATAAACTGCGAAGAAAAATGAGCACCCCAGCATCTCCCACTACTCCAAGATCACGGAGCCAGCTTTCTAGGGATCAGCGAGTCCAGATATACACGTTACGTGGCCTTGGTTTTACTCATCTCGCCATCGGTAATCAACTCGGTATCACCGAAAGAAGGGTACAATATGCCCTTGCAAGGCAATGTCTGACGCCCAAAAAGCGAAATGGCCGACCCCACGCCTTGAACGCTCAGCAGGAAGTTGAGCTTGAAGAGTTTGTCACGTCTTCAAGTGAGGCCCGCCAGATGAGCCACCTGGAGCTTTCTGCTAAGTTTTCCCACCGGAATTGTGGCCAAATCGCAATCAAAAGTGCTCTTGAGAGAAGAGGTTTCAAGCGTTGCATTGCTCAAGCGAAGCCTACTCTAACGCCTGCACATATGAGGAAAAGATTAGAGTGGGCGGAAGAACACTCTTCTTGGACACCTGAACAGTGGTCCCAAATTCTTTGGTCTGATGAGACTTGGGTCACTGGTGAACGTCACACAAGAGTATGGGTTTCGAGGAAGGTGAGTCCAGATCTCAGCCATGTATCAACTGCATTAATCTAATTTTTTAGCCCGAGGAGACATATTATCACACTTGCCTGGATCGAAAAGGTCCTCGAAAGCGTGGTTGGATGTTCTGGGGCTCCTTTTGTGGGAACCAGAAGGGCCCTGCCCTCTTCTGGAGTAGGGATTGGGGGACTATAAAAGCGGAGAGTTACTGCCAGAGGATTGTTCCTTTAATCCACGCGGCAACACAACCAATGGACTCTCACGGCCCTCTTCTCTTTATGCAGGATGGTGCTCTTGCCCATTCTGCTCAACGTACGAAAAGAGAGCTGTCATCAAGGGGGTTAGATTTCATAGTCTGGCCGTCATATTCCCCAGACCTGAATCCAATTGAGTCAGTGTGGGATATGATGAAATCCCATATTGAAGAGCACCACCCAGAATTTGATTCTGGTAATCCATCTGAGGAATTGCTCTGTAATGCAGTCCTAGAGGCATGGGAGTCAATTTCTCAGGAGCAACTGGCTACGCTTGTTGAGAGCATGCCATAAAGGTGCCAGGCAGTCATCAGAGCAAGAGGAGGTTCGATTCCTTAATAATGATGCTTAATTATTGGTAAAAATGTATTTAATACTTGATAAAAGCTAGCACTTTTGAATAGAATATCATCATTTCAACGAGTTACAGGGATCTCCTACACTTCTTTCATCACGTAAAATTTCCCATACAAATAAGGTTCAGCTATTGTCGGATTTGGTATGGTCAAAATATTGCAGCCAATGGCATATTGTATAATCCCTGTCAGATCTTGGCATTCAGGGGTTTCCTTCACTATTTACCCCTGCAATAGAGTATAGAGTCGTCCCTCTCTAACTCGTTAGTGGGTCCCGGTATAAGTGTTGAAAATATTCATTGTAATTCAACCATTTACATTTGTAATACTTACCCCTGCGCGCAAAATGACCTGTAAGGGTAAGTGTTGCAAATATAAAAGTCCAAGTTACAATTAATATTTTCAAAACTTATCCCGGGACCCACTATCGAGTTAGAGAGGGACGACTGTATATACAAAAGGGGAAACCTCCCGGTTATAACCCCGCGGTTTTGCCTATTTAATGCTTTACATTTTTCCTAGTTTTCTCAAGGTCTCCTTCAGGAAGTGCGTTTACACTGCTATGCCCAGTGTGGCTACCATGTCGTCAGTTACCTACCTCTTTGATTCTTAAGTGAGTCTTCTCTCTGCTTTAGTTGCGCCTCAACTTCCCCAGCCAGTCAAAATTTTTCTATCCATCCCTGTTCTGAGATCCACTGTATGATTCTTCCAATATCTTCTGGGTTGCTCATAATTACTTCAAATGATCGATTCTTGGCCTTACTCCAGAATTTTGTTCTTCCCTTGGACCATAAGGGGCAGGCCATTATTACGTGTTTGACGTTTTGAGATATGTATCCCCATGGGCATCTTGGGTTATCGATTCCGGGGACATTTCTTCAGTGCAGATATGAATTGAGCCCGATATGGGCGCTTCTTATCCACATAGTTAAACTACTTTGGGCCCTTCTGAGGTTTTTGTGGATCGCGCATGATGTGCCTCTAGGACTTACATTTTTCAAATTATTATTTGATCTGATTTGAACTCAATTGACCTAGTGTGGCGCCTGTAGTGGCCCACGTGGGTGTCTACCGTACTCTTAATTTACACTGGAGGAGAACATTTCAGTGAAATGAACCCCTAAACCTGCCTGGTACAGTAGAACCTATCATAGCTAATAGTGGGTCCTGGTGTAATTACTGAATAGATTCATAGATATTTTACCGATTATTTTTGCAATACTTATCCCTGCACGCAAAATGACCTGTAAGGGTAAGTATTGCGAATATAAAAGTCCAAGTTACAATGAATCTTTTCAATATTTATACCGGGACCCACTATTAGCTATGATAGGTTCTACTGTAACATTCTATTGTTTTTGAAGGTCTATCTTCAGGAAGCGCGCTCACACTGCACTGCGCAGCGCGGATCCCTTCACTCCAAGCATCCCTTCAAATCAATATTATTATTATTATTATTATTATTATCATTATTATTATTATTATTATTATTATTATTATTATTATTATTATTATTATTATTATTATTATTATTATTATTATTATTATTATTATTATTATTATTATTATTATTATTATTATTATTATTATTATTATTATTATTATTATTATTATTATTATTATTATTATTATTATTATTATTATTATTATTATTATTATTATTATTATTATTATTATTATTATTATTATTATTATTATTATTATTATTATTATTATTATTATTATTATTATTATTATTATTATTATTATTATTATTATTATTATTATTATTATTATTATTATTATTATTATTATTATTATTATTATTATTATTATTATTATTATTATTATTATTATTATTATTATTATTATTATTATTATTATTATTATTATTATTATTATTATTATTATTATTATTATTATTATTATTATTATTATTATTATTATTATTATTATTATTATTATTATTATTATTATTATTATTATTATTATTATTATTATTATTATTATTATTATTATTATTATTATTATTATTATTATTATTATTATTATTATTATTATTATTATTATTATTATTATTATTATTATTATTATTATTATTATTATTATTATTATTATTATTATTATTATTATTATTATTATTATTATTATTATTATTATTATTATTATTATTATTATTATTATTATTATTATTATTATTATTATTTGAATTTGAATTTGATTTCATTGACCTGATTTGGCGCCTTTAGTGGCCCATGCAGGAATCTATCAACTTCTTATGTACATAGGAGGAAACCTCTCGGTGAAAACCCCTAACCTGTCTGGTTGGTTTCTTCAGTTCATACTGGGAGGTCTATGGTAAGTGCGCTCTCTCTGTTCCGCCATGTGCGATATCCACCCTTTCTTTAAGTCTTACCCTTTGACGCATCTTCTCTTTCTTTGAGTAGCTTTTCGACGTCTCTCGCGAGTCGGAATTGTTCTAGCCATCCTTCTTTGATTATCCATTCTGTTATCCGGGATATATCTTCCGGGCTTTGCATCATTACTGTGAAAGACTGATTCTTCGCTTTCCTCATCACTTCTGATCGTCCTTTGGCCCACCTGGGGCAGCACATAATCATGTGTTTTGGATTCTGGGATGGGTATCCGCACTGGCATCTCGGGGATTCGACTCCTGGGACTCTCCTTCTATATAAATACGAGTTGAGCCCAATGTGCTCACTCCTTATTTGTGTAGCAACGCTGCTTTGGGCCCTATTCAGGCGTTTGTGGATAAGCAATGGGGTTCCCCTAAAGCTTAATTTGGTGCATCCTGTGTTTTTATCTTTGTAGAACCTACCTGCTCTCCAAATTTCCGGATCCGCTGATGCTCTTTGTTCAGGGTTCTGTCTCCGGCCTTGGCCCTCCCACGAGTTCGCCCACTCTTGGAACGCCGCTACTTTCAACCTGGCTTTCTGGTCCTCTTTGGACTGTACCCCCACGCACAGCTGGTTCCATCTTTCCAAGTCTCTATTCCTTGAAGTACTTATCCTACCTTGGGTGCTTTGGGCACTTTGGTTACCTATCCTGATTTTCTTGCGAGCAGCGTCAATCGCTAGTTGTGCCGGGGTTTCCTGAGTCAGACCAGTGTGTTGGACTCTTCTATATTTCAGGTATATTTCTATTGGTAGGATATTATTATTATTATTATTATTATTATTATTATTATTATTATTATTATTATTATTATTATTATTATTATTATTATTATTATTATTATTATTATTATTATTATTATTATTATTATTATTATTATTATTATTATTATTATTATTATTATTATTATTATTATTATTATTATTATTATTATTATTATTATTATTATTATTATTATTATTATTATTATTATTATTATTATTATTATTATTATTATTATTATTATTATTATTATTATTATTATTATTATTATTATTATTATTATTATTATTATTATTATTATTATTATTATTATTATTATTATTATTATTATTATTATTATTATTATTATTATTATTATTATTATTATTATTATTATTATTATTATTATTATTATTATTATTATTATTATTATTATTATTATTATTATTATTATTATTATTATTATTATTATTATTATTATTATTATTATTATTATTATTATTATCATCATCATCATCGTCATCATATTTTTTCCTATTTGACCTCAACAGGGTCTTCAACTATGCTGGGCCCCTAGAACTCGCTGCCGGGCCAAAGGATAACATCTGATGTACAGGCTGAGTACACTATGATCAAAATAAAATGATGTTCAAACGAATGACAAAAGGCCATATGTATATATTTGATTGGCATGTATCGTGTGGCGCAGCTAAATGCGTGACTGGTAAAAGTTTCAATTTGTTACATCCTCAGACAAATTTTTTTTTCAGCATAACGCTCATCATAAAACACATTCATGAAGGATCTCTTTGCATTTCATTAATATCTAGTTAAAAATTTATCGGTAAATGCAAAAAGAAAATATTAAGTCTGGCCGGGAAATCCACTAGTGATTGTTCTTGTGAAGGTTTTTCCGTTAGATTTGGATTTCAGACACTATACGTGTACATGTATTCCTATGTCTCCTTTTCTTTTTTTTTTGAGATATTCAATTCTCAGGCTAAGCTCTTTTCCCCTTTTTTTTTTTTTTTTTTTTTTCTATTATCCTATTTTGGCGCCTGAAGGCCCACGTAGGTATTTTTCGGAAGATACGTATTCTTTGTTATAGAACGACTCATTTTGACGTTTGGAACACTCATACTCAGATTTCATTTGCAGATACCACTACGAGAATAACGCCTTACGACATGTACCCTCTTCCGTGAATACCCACCACAGGGAAAAGCGAGAAAAACCTGTGGCTATCTGAGCATGCTTTCGTCATTCTACGAATACAGTATCACCGCGAGAGAAGTGGTGTGAGGGTCTTGCTGGATTCGAACCAGCTTTCTCCTGTCTCAAGTGGGGCATGTGTCCAAGCTACCCAGACTCTACTTGGGAGAACGGCCTGGACGGTGTACCACTGCACCATCCGACCCCTCTTTTCCCCTTAGAAACATGGTCCAGCGCACACATCCAAGATAGTGTCGATGACACGCCCAATTAGGCCCCACCGCGTGAATCGCTACAAAATCAGTAGTCAAGCACAGTAAAAATGACTAAACAATTGTAACGAATCCTGCTCCAGTCCAAATAAATGCAAATAATGTATACAAAATTAAATTTCGGCACACGACACTCATCATCTTGTTACTCTTCAGACCATGCCTTTTGCAATAACTAAATTGTATGGTTCACGCCGAGAGTAGTGTATGACTCGGTAGTTTTGCCTTTACCTACATTATTACGCGGTGAGACTGTAATCTGAAGTATTTAATTTGAACATTTTGTTAAAACTTTTCATAACATTAACTCGCGATCTATAATACATGTGCGACCGTAGAGTATTTACTATTTATTAATCCCTTAATTCTATGCCTACCCTAGCCATTACGTCATCATTATAAGCAATTTACAAAGAAAAACTGCGCAAAAATTTAAGACCCTAGTTATGGAATGAAAATTTGATAGTTTTAGGAAGATATCTGTCGTAAGTCATGATCAGCGAGCAATCTATACATTGCCAAGTGAAATTTTTGGAGCGACAAGATAGTTTTTAGGGTCGTAGTCTGGCGCATATGTGGGTGCAAGACCGCCCAGCAGGAAGAATATGGTGAGAAGTATAATTATGAAGGTGAGAAGCTTGCGAAGGATAGGCTTATTGGCGCCAAACTCTGCCCAACGTCGACTGATCTCTGATAAGAACGGCTTGAGCTCTTTTTGTCCAAGCTTATAATAAATCATACCGCCTAATGCGATGCTGTAACCGATGAATTGGAGACCTGATATCTGAGTCCCCCAAATAATCATTGAAGCGCCGACAAGAAGTATATCTTTCAGAACTCCACATAAAGTGAGGACTAATCCTGAAGTTTTACCAATCTAGAAATTTCGTTAGTAAATCTTCGAAGCGAATAATATGTGGCGAGCTCTTACCAAAAATACGACAGAGACATTTAAAAGAAAAGCACAACATGCGTTGGCAAAAAAAGTGCCGAGTCCAACGGCATAAACTTCTGACATTAAAATGCTGGGTACTTCCCAGAAAAGGGCTACAGTTAAATTCATCACTGCGCAGACCGGCGCAAAATAATAAAGGGACACGAGGGGATCCATCTTGAACTCTGCACTGTTTAGTAATCTCTGAACCATACAAATTCGCACAGCTTCGAATATAATTCCTCCGGCTTGGAAGAGGAAACCTATGAGAACGAAGTCAATCTCTCCGAGAGAAGCCAGTGCAACTCCGATTACAATGAACGAGACATTTCCCAACTTTTTTAAATCAACAGGTTCGATGCCAAGTACCCAGCCGGCAACTAAAACGGCAACTGGTGTAAAGGCCTTAAGTCTTAGCATAGTTCTCGCGGTGCGGCAAATTGACCTACCTTAAGCATTTGGATAAAAGATACGCTGAGGTAGAGGTATGTCAAATTTCCACAAATTAATGATAGACTAAAAAAGAGTCCGATTGGAACAATGGCTCTGAGATAAATTTTGCCTGTCATTTTCACTGTTTTTCGTCCATCTAAAAGGTTTGTGACTCGAGCAAGAATTTGGCTCATTATGGTTGCAAAGATTAAGTGCCATGCTGTGAGTAGAATCGGATAGTCTATGTATTATTAGCAATATATTAATAGCGTGTGGTGTCAATGGATGGCGTACGGAATTTAAGGGTAGAAAGGATCCATTTGTTGAAAAGTATAACACTTGAAGAAAGGGAAATCCAGACTCTGAATAAGAATTTAGCGATTTGAAGGAAGCTTGGAGAAAAAACGATATGAGTATATACATTACATATACTGATGGGTGGATGCCATTTGACTTCAGATCTTTTTGAACCTGCAACTTTTCGACGGCAGGATTGACAGTAGGGAGTATAGGGGTTGCTCTAGAACCATCGCCAGAGAGACGTTCCTTCTCTTCACCCATGGCGGCGACTTGACCTCAAGGGAAGGAAACAGATTGTTTTGTAATGTTCGTCACGCAATTGTACTAAGAAGCGCGTATTTATCGACGCTAGCGAAAGTGATGATGTCGAAATTGAGTCAGAGTCCTGAGTTACACAACGCTTTTTTTTCGTTAAAGTAAATGAGGACATCAATACCAAGTTTCTGGTAGGAGGTGCGGCTGGAGGATAATTGCCAGGAATTGTGAAGCATAAACACACTTCACCGTCGTATATCTGAAGACACATATAGTTAGTGCACCTAGATTTAGTAAGCGAGGTTAAAGTTTTATCCTGAATGAGCTCACACTATTCGTCCGTCCAGATACGGCAGAAGAGACGGGGGATCTGTATTTTATCTTGGAAATACAGTGATACAGTTTTGACCACACTTGTCTTCATTTTTAAGTACACCCTGGCTAATCTCTCTGACACAATTCGTTCATCGGATTACGGGGATTAACTGAACTAACACTTCTATACATTGTAGAAAGATAAATCAGATACTTGTTTTTCCTGCCAGAAGATTACTTGAATTAGCCCACCGGCGCCTTTATTTATCCTCACCAAAATCTTTCCTTTTCAAGAATCGCTCTGCTCTTTGGGTTTATTTTTTTCGATCGTACTTCTATCAGTTCACTGAAAGTATATCCAGAGCTGTGGAAGTTACATGCACATTACTCAACGGGTAAAGATTGTTGCTGGCCGAAATTTATTTTGTATGTCATTAAAAGCAATTGCAAGACAACGACGTACGAAATTAGCTTCAGCTATTAACAATCTTGGGGGCTGAGACACTGTACACGTTTTCAGATTTACCATCTAATCATAACGATACTTTATTCTGCAACTTTCTTCTGTCACCGGTGTATTTGAAAGCCTATGTGCGTGCAAGTACTGCCCATTTTTTGATTCACTATTTACTTCGTCACTGTACAGAAAATATATTTGGTTGTGACAAACATTCAGGGGTAAATAACATGTTTTGCAATATCTCCGGCCGAAGGTTTCATTGGCCGTGTACAACACAGACCTGAACTCACACCGGAATCATTATCAGGTGCCTTTACTTATGATTTAACTGACTACACAACATCAATTGACATTGTCGCGGACCATCATAGAATTTTTATTTTGAATAAGGAAACTGCGAACATGAAATACTGCCATGTCACAGCATCTCGGCACTGAGGCACTCAATTTCGATGACCCTAGTGATCCGGTGTCGTGGAGAATAATGACATCTGAAGGTATTATTTACACCTTTTTGGATTTTCACAAAAGGCTTAGCTGTGTTGCCTGCTTTCCGACTCCAATTTCTAGTATTTATACTCTTCAGGTAATGAAAGCGGCAAAGTAAGCAGTTGTTTAAGATGAGCTGTTGTAGCAAGAGCCAGACATGTACATGTAGTACTTGCGATGCATACGGTTGATAGCAGATGGAAAATCAGGTAAACTACTCTTCGATGACTGTGGCTTCCCGCAGTGAAATTAACTCAAACTTCTGCAGATTTCTTCATGTTATCAGACGAAGTACAAAAAGTTGGAAGTATCAGCCAGGCTCGGTTCCTTGCCGGTCTTTGCAAGCTGACTGGTCAGAAGTCTATCGAGGTAGATGAGTCTAGCGCGATTTCAAGTCGATGACATGGATGATATGGAAAAAAGGATTATTCATAGCCCTAATATTAGCCGTCAAAAAGCGGTGTTCGAAATTATCTGCTCCATCCCATGTACGGCGGTAAGCAGTCATCGACTGGTAAACTATGATCTAAAAATCATTAATTCCCCGCTCATTGCGAATTTGGTTTGTTTGTTAGTATACTCAGCTGGCCGCAAGTCAAAAGAGCCATAAATCAAAGAAATAAAATCGCCGAAATAGACTCACAATTCATGTGCTTGTCATATTTTGTAGTTATCGATAAAGTGCTGTTCCTAATCAAAAATATAGCATAGTTGTTCGCTTCATGCAAACAGTTAGATCGTTCATCACCCAGATATCTCACAACGGCTCGTCAATAATATTCAATCATGGCAGACATGTACTCTTTTTCATCTACATGTTTAGATAGTTACTAATTTATATTCTCACAGCAATGTTGATATTCTTATAATAGGCGCTGGGCCAACTGGCCTTGGGGCTGCTAAGCGCTTAAATCAAATAGTGAGCACTTAAACAAGGTTTTATCTATTCCAAGCAATAACTGATTTACACAGAATGGTCCATCATGGCTTATCATTGATGCGAACGAAATACCTGGTGGTCTTGCTTCGACAGATGTCACGCCTGAAGGATTCGTGAGTTCGCCAGCATATCTGAAGCTGTAGGAAAAATGGCTGATTCTTCTTCTTTCAGCTCTATGATGTGGGTGGCCATGTAATTTTTTCTCATTACAAATACTTTGATGACTGCATCGATCAAGCATTGCCTCAACCAGAAGATTGGTACACACATCAACGAATTTCCTACGTCCGGTGTAAGGGTTTATGGGTACCATATCCATTTCAGAACAATGTATCTATGCTTCCAATAGATGAGCAAGTCCAATGTCTCGATGGTATGATTGATGCGGCCTTAGCTGCGCGAACAGCAACCACAAAGCCAACGAACTTTGACGAATGGATTGTGAGAATGATGGGAACTGGCATCGCCGATCTCTTCATGCGGCCATACAATTTCAAAGTATGGGCGGTTCCGACTACCAAGGTATGTTTCGGCTGTGAAAGTAAATTTACCTATCTAAGCTGATTTTTCTTGTAGATGCAGTGTGAGTGGTTAGGGGAACGTGTCGCCGCTCCGGATGTCAAAACTTGTATTCGAAATGTTATCTTGAAGAAAACCGCCGGAAACTGGGGACCTAATGCAACCTTTCGATTCCCCGCTCGAGGTGGTACTGGTGCTATCTGGACAGCACTATCGAGCACTTTACCAAAAGTTAATACACTCTATGGAAGAGAGAGCAAGGTTGTAAAGGTTAATGCTGATGCTCACACTGTGACATTAAGTGGTGGAAAGACTATTGGGTACCAGAAACTGATCACAACAATGGCTGTGGATCAGTTAGCCGATCAGATGGAAGATCAGGAGCTGATTTCTTTGAGCAAAGGCTTATTCTATTCGTCAACACATGTTGTCGGTATAGGTATCAGAGGTGAACGACCAGAAAATATTGGCGACAAGTGCTGGGTAAGCAGTACTGGTAATACTGAGGAACTAGACGCCTATGACTAACCTCGATCAAGTTATACTTCCCAGAAGATAATTGCCCATTTTATCGAGCCACAATATTCTCCAACTACTCGCCTTTCAACCAACCAGACAAGTCTGTGAAGTTGAAGACCAAGTATCTAGCAAATGGAACAAAACCCAGATCAAGCGAACCTCAAGAAGGCCCTTATTGGTCTATTATGTTGGAGATTTCTGAGTCTTCCTTAAAGCCTGTCATCCAAGAAAAAATTGTGGAAGATTCAATACAGGGTCTTATTAACACTGAAATGATTAAACCTGATGATGAAATCGTTTCGACATATCATCGTAGATTCGATCATGGCTACCCGACTCCAACGCTAGAGCGGGAAGAAGTCCTAAAAGAGCTTTTACCTAAGCTTGAAGCAAAGGATATATTTTCCCGAGGAAGATTTGGTAGTTGGAGATATGAAGTTGGAAATCAGGTGAGCTAAAAATTCTCTTTCGAAGTAGGAGATAAATTAACGTTACAAGGACCATTCCTTCATGCTAGGCGTCGAAGCTGCCGACCATATTGTCAACGGTGCCGTAGAACTGACCCTCAATTATCCAAATTTCGTTAATAGTCGTGAAAACAAAGAACGAAGATTAGTCGACGGCGGCCAAATATTTGGTAGATCCAAAAATGTTAAATGAACCACATTGTAAAATAAGCAAGAAATTTCTACCAGGCTATCTCACAGACCTCAGTCAGGAAAATCTCTGATTTTACAGCAAAATGAAGTTCCCAGAAAAACGGTTATTTTTACGAGATTCGAGGATTCAAGGAGTCAACCATACTATTTCAAAATTTTAGAATTGCAGAAAGCATAAGGGTTTGTCACATAGTCTTCAATCGCTTATAGAGAGATTTCTTTGATGCTTTTTATTCACGCAAATCTACGGCTTGCGGAAATCCCGCTGTCCAAGGATTTCGCTGTTATGTATTTATAGTTACCCCCTCATCCTATCATAAACATATAATCACGAAAATAGAAAACGTTAAGACGACAAGTATTCAAATTGCCTCTGCTGGCTGCCATTTCTCAGTCGGTTTAAAGTTGACACGTCAATAACACTACCTAACTATCACTAATACTTGTTCACAATAGTTGTATCAAAATATTCTGCCTCTACTATTTGCATCTGATAATGCTGCACATACTTGTACGTAAACTCATATCTCAATTGAGCATCACAAAGAAATCGGTATTTTATATTATATAACCTTTAGGTATAGAGAGAACCTAAACATCACTTGTGAACCAAATTATCACCTTATTCGAACTTGTGCTGTTTCTCCGCCCAAATCTAAGTTTTGTGAAACTCACTGAATGATACCGTTAGAGAGCAAATTTGTACATCCTCTCCTTTTCTAGTGTTCACTGATTCAAATCTTCTAGCCAGTGTAATGGATTTTTTTAGCACACCACCAGTCCCAACGTCTACAGAATCATATAACAGAATTCTTCAGATCTTCTCGGTATTGGCACAGTAGCTGAGAATTTAGAACCCAAAACAAGATAAAGACTGAGCCTAGCAAAAGAATTCCTAAAATTGATGACGCTTGGGTCAGGGCAAAGGCAGTCGACGGGTCGGATGATGCAGTGGTACACCGTCTGGGCCATTCTCCCAAGTAGAGTCTGGGTAGCTTGGACACATGCCCCACTTGAGAAAGGAGAAAGCTGGTTCGAATCCATTAAGACCCTCACACCACTTCTCTCGCGGTGATACTGTATTCGAAGGATGACGAAAGCTTACTCAGATAACCACAGGTTTTTCTCGCTTTTCCCTGTGGTGGGTATTCACGGAAGAGGGTACACATCGCAAGGCGTTATTCTCGTAGTGGTATCTGCAAATGAAATCTGAGTATGAGAGTTCCAAACGTCAAACTGAGTCATACAGCGTCACATACATGTCTTCCGTAATCATTCGCGTCATAGCCTCAGGCTGAATACGCAAAAATGATTTAATTAAAAAAAATAATATAAAAATAAAAATGGCGATTAGTCAACAAAATTAAGGTAATCTCGCAATCTGATGAGGTGAATTTGACACGTTGATTCTTTTATGACTCTGTGTGTAGGATAGGAAATTCGATGGCGTTGACTAGATCGGGGAAGAATAGCTTTGATGAGATGCAAGTGATAATTTTTTTTTTTTTTGAAATCATTTTAGCGTATGCAGCCTGAGGCTATGACGCGCATGATAACGGAAGACATGTATGTGACGCAGTATGACTCAGTTTGACGTTTGGAACTCTCACTCTGATTTCATTTGCAGATACCACTACGAGAATAACGCCTTGCGACGTGTACCCTCTTCCGTGAATACCCACCACAGGGAAAAGCGAGAAAAACCTGTGGTTATCTGAGTAAGCTTTCGTCATCCTTCGAATACAGTATCACCGCGAGAGAAGTGGTGTGAGGGTCTTAATGGATTCGAACCAGCTTTCTCCTTTCTCAAGTGGGGCATGTGTCCAAGCTACCCAGACTCTACTTGGGCGAACGGCCCAGACGATGTACCACTGCACCATCCGACCCGCAAGTGGTAATTGCGAGAACGTGTTGTGTATAGCGGCATTGGATCTGTGATGTGTAGGTATAAAGCAACAAGAATAGGCACTTGCATGCACGGATACCCTGTGTCGTATGTGCCGAGGATACCGAGTCAGGTGATATGAGTCGTCAGACAAAAGGAGACCCTGTATGGAAATAATACGTGAAGTAGTCTCCAACTTTGTAAATAGATATTAGTAGACTCGACTGGGTGCTTAGTAGATACTAGGCGCAAGTGTAGGATCCGGGCAATAGGGTAACAACGACTTGTGTATATAAGGAGAGTGTATTACTTACATGGAAAAGTTATCAAGCAAAATATATCTTGTACCCTATACACTCTTACTTATTCATTACTGTTCGATCCTCACCTCGAGGAATCATATGTAACAACTCGCAAGTTAGTTTCATTGCACCATTTCCTCACTCGTAACTGTAAAAGAACGAAGGCTTAGATAATCAGGCTGAGTGCAAGGCTAGGAGCACAAACCTACTTGACCGGCCTGAATTATTAAGTTAGCGTAATTTATTCCAAAAATCGACAGGGATATACTATAAGATCAGCATTTACAAGGATATACTCTTAATCCCTGAGCTGGAGTATGGTAGAATCCCTCTTAGCTAATAGTGAATCCCGGTGTAATTACTGAAGAGATTCATCGAAATTTTACCGTTTATATTTGCAACACTTACCCTTACAGGTCATTTTCCTTGCAGGGGTAAGTATTGCAAATATAAACGGTAAAATTTCTATGAATCTCTTCAGTAATTACACCGAGACCCACTATTAGCTAAGAGGGGCTCTACTGTATGTAGCTTCCCTCTGCTTCAACTTTAAGTTTTCTAAAGCAAGCAATCCGACGTCCTAATACGGTCTGAAGGACTGAGTACAGTCTACCATGATAATACCTCGTAAGCTCATAAATATAAAACATAGCTTAGAGGCTAAATTTAATTTTATTTAAAAAAAGATGTTGCTTTCCCAATGTGCTCCACAGCCTGCACTCGTCTCGATCCAATCCGACCCGACCCGAACCGTAATGCTTCGGTGTACCACTTCATTTACACACATCTTGCCTAATCCACCACAATCAAATCCTATCCTTACGCTTGATATCTAGTAAAACCAAGCACTTGTGAGCCCTGGCTTGTGTATATGTAGATAAAAATATTTCTGATTCAGGACCGTTACCGTTATGTAGGAGTACGCACTGCGGGATATATCTGTAAATCTATCGTGCAGGCTTTTAGTCGTTTTTGTTACGGGCTGTGCCCATCTAGGGGTTGGTCACAAGGACCATCTCAGCCTTAATTTGAGCATGGGTGCGTATCGGAGTTCAGGTACGTATCGGCGTCTATGTGCGGAGGGTATCCACGGACCGACGGAAAAGAGGATTGCCGCCCTCGAAGGTCGGACGGAAATGGAAGGGCTCCGACACCGTTCTCAGGAACCGAGGGTATAGGGGGATTCGCGACTAGGTCGAATGGAGGAACTCAGGGCTAAGGGGTAGGAGTTGGGGGCGTTACGGGGGTTGCGATGGAGACTGAGAGGTGCGTCATACTAGGGAAACCACTGTAGTATTAAGTAAGAGGAGTCGCCAGTCTGTAGACTCCAAGAGATTTTTTTATCTTTATTTGGTATCCGATTTGTTCGTGAATAACGACCTTCTAAGCGATCCCCTTACAGGTTTCCCTGGATTAGAATTATTCTCGACGCTCATCAATCACGTCATATTTGACGCAATTGATTATTACCTATGTCGGTACGAAAGTTCTGCTCCGAGAGTTTCCATGTAGCTCTAGTAAGGTGTTCGTAAGATGTCAATATGTCAGAAAATTGCTGCTTCAGGTTGATTGAGATTTTTAATCTTGACCTCTGCAGTCTACACGAACAAGGCTGGATGTCTGGATTGCCTTCTACTGTTTAATCTGTATGTGGAGATGACTTATACATAGCGGTTTATGATTCTGCTCTGGAAATTTAGCCGAGTGGTGACGCATCCATCCCGTGTATCATGAAATGCGGCATCCTCTAGCCTGTTGCCCCGTTCTCACTATTGGCCCCCGCCTCGCGACTTGCGTACTGATTCTGACCCTGAGAGAATCAGAGTCGCTACGTGCATTGTAACCGTTCAACTATTTTCTTCTAATCTCCTCCCTCCATCATGTTAAACACTCGTAGACATATCTTAACACATTACTTCTTTTTGATATATTTCCAAACTGTCTATGCGGGATGAATAGGGTTCGACAGCGTTTTTTTCTAAATCATATTGTATTCAGCGTACAAGTAATGATAAGTTTTTTAGGTACAATTGCGTGAGAACCTAAAGTGATCACTAGTAGTGGGTGAAAACCAAAACTTAATCCTGAGCCCGGGTGCTCCACGTCTTGGATTTTGATCACAGCCCAGAATTATCGGACAACGCTGAAAACTTGAACTTCGACGTGCACCTGGTGGACGACTCCACGTTTTCCCACGGACTGAACTATGAAGAGCAAGGCACAGAGAATTAAAAAATGTTAGATGTCAAGCGTAGTCCTCATCTGCAACTAGTGTCAGCATGTACAACCACATAAACCTGTCTCACCAGTACGTGTCGTCACAAAAGGCCCTAGCGGAAATGATGCGATAGCTTAGCAACTCCTGTGCAACATGATTATCATGATTTTCCTCATATCAGAACTCGAATTTGGGAGTTATTGATTCCAATAGCAGAACTTGAGCTTGTCGGTACTTCCAGTATAAATTGGGTTTCCAGTGACAACGTACTGCAGTCGAATCTGGGCTTGGCAGTACAGGGTCGCGGGGGTAATACTTTGCCCGCATAAAGTGAGCTCTGCCACTTTATACGGGCAAAGTATTACCCCCGCGACCCTTTATTTAATATCCCACATGTGCATATTGTAATTCAGAGGTTATTGCCAAGCCAAAGTCGGCTTATGTAAGGATAAAGTGGAATCATAGTAATTTTCTGCCTGATTTGCTATGAGATCCAACAATCTAGAGTAGACTGCTGCGTAGACTGAAGAGATAACTGTTTAAGTTGCCTCAATATATTTTTTTGCTATCTCAGCAGCTCAGTGTTAATATCTCCTGAGCTTTCCATGAACTTTAGAGCCCTTTGAGCAGACTGCACTGCGGCCTGCACAGTGGGGGGTTGTGTCAGTGGCTCTCATTATACCTCCTTCTTCAACGGGATTAATTGCAGCTGTATAGGCTTCACTATACTCCTCTGCAATTTCCCCAAGGATAGACTCTTCTGTATCTGCAATAGAGCTCTCTTCGAGGTCAGCCTCTCCCTCTGGGTCGCAGAGTTTGATAACGATAGTAAGCTCGTAATCGGCGCCTTTTGTCGTTGCAAATTGTCTCCCTTTTCGCCATATTGACACTAAAATCGACCTCGGCTCGACAATATTGTGAGAAAAGTATGTCGATACTCAGAGGTCCCAGGTTGCAAGGTATATTTGGTTGGCAAAAGTATCGGGACCAAGCTTGAGTACCATAAGATGGAGGTTATTGCCAAGCCCAGGTTCGACTGTAGTGTGCAACGTACCAGTCTTATTTCGAGTCGTGATACAAACCCCCCTTGGGATACGCATCTCGTGTGGCTCTGGTGTCTAGGCCTCGCCTGGCTGGAGTTGCAGGTTTTTTGAGACTTTTTCCCGCGTACCGGTTTCCATGACTGCTCTTTTTCAACTTTTTTGAGCAGAAGGTTCCGTAGAAAAGGTGGTTGAATTCTACGGGTAATTGCTGAGCTAAATGGCTACCCGTCATGGGTCAATGTATCAATGATCTTAGGTTCGAAGTAAAGCGGGATAGGAGCACTGTAAAAGGTGTGGCCTGGGTTAGAGAGGAGCCCTAGTGTTGTAATAGTCTTGGACTCTACATGGCACGAGTAAACACCACTACAATCTCCCCTTTGAAAAACCTATTCTGCCCGGAAATATAGATTTTTCGATTAGCCCCGCAACATTTACGAAATAATTGTCTAATTATAAACTGTAAATAAATACTAAATGCACGTACAGATATATACAGTCATCCCTCTGATAACTTTAAAAAAAATCAGGGAACAGACCATTTTGTATGCACCTGCCATAAATTAAAACCTCTGCTAAATTAACAAATTCCCTGCGACCGATCATTTAAGTTATCAGAGGGATGATTGTATTTGATTAATTATTATTGTATACCTTTGATGAAAAACACCTCCAAATTTTACGGCCTATTTATCACTTAATGGTTTATGGACATTGTACGATCTGATTTTCATTTGGATGAAATTAAATTAGATACTTTATCAAATTGGTAAATATACTGCTCGTACGAAATGTTTGAGTATTTATTATCAATTAAAGCTATTTCCTGGTCAAAATTTGGTTCAATTGCACAAATAGTTTCGCTCCGTAGCATCGTTTCAATTTAGTATGAGGAGTATCCCTAGGTAGTAGGAAAATAACTACGGTTATGACCAGTTGCTCTACATCTTTGATATCTTATTCTATCGTATCCGAGCTCAACATAAGCTGTGCAATTTCGTAACACTTTTGGCATGGTTTCGAGCTGAGACAGGACACGACCAGCTGCCTATCATACGCCGTAATATGTATATAGTTGTGTTTAATCGTGCTATCTTGAGTCTGAGACTATCATAAGACTAGGGCTCCTCTCTGGCCTTAAATCAGAGAGAACAGTTGATCTTTTGCGTTAATCCACATCGTTTCCTGAATGTCTCGTCCACTTCGCCGTGAAAAATTATACTTTTTTTATAGAATAGGAGTTTCATTCTTCGCCCTTTCTCTCTTCTATATTGCTGGTGGTGATGGCATATCCAGCAAACCTAGCGTAATTTTGGTCCACCTCGCAAAATTCTTCAAAGGAAGCTTAAGATCCGGCTGGAGCGAAACGAGCTATGATCCGGATGGATTCCATCTCGACGAAGTAAATCTGCTAATGTTAGTTTTAGAGGTGGACGTCGGTTACGCTCAAATTGATGACAACGTACATGAAAATAGATAGATGAACTAGCTATGACGGGTTACTAAATAGAACCTCTGAAATTGAAAGACTGTGGAATTACAGCCTCGCATGGTATTCATTTACACCAGTGTCGTTTTGCAGGGGTTAAACTGTAGATCTCCATACATAAGGAGAAGTTCTCTGTGATAATCACATGGACGGCTCCTGCAGCTCTGATGAATACGGCCATGATGTACGTCGAGAGTACTAGGATGTCTTACAAGGGGAAATGCTGATTGGACGTATTAGCTCATGAGATTTTTCCGTAAAACATTTACACCCATGTAACTTTCACCAAAAATCAATCTAAATTCAAATTAATTTCGAGAATTATTGAGAAATAATGAGTTCCTCAGTCATGGAGTTGCAGAGCGTATCATTCTAGTCATCTACGGAATTAGGACTAAGTACAGAGATTTTACATCACATGACTATCACCAACGTGACTTGATGACTAAGCCCAAATAGTCTATTTTCCATCAAGAATATTATTTTTCATTTCTATTCAAAGTTCCTATAAAAATAATTGTAGATATCACAGCTAATGGTCTATAGATCCGCCTTGCGCTCGAATAACTGCCGAGCACCTATCTTGCATATCACTGATAATATTTGCGAGAGTTTCAGGCTTTGTGCATTCCTGCCAGGCTTCTTCCACAAGGGCTTGAATTTCAGCCCTCCCACGCTGCCGTCCCAGATCGGAGTCTCCATATCGATCCTGTATATATGACTTCATCAGTTTCAATACATTTTCGATTGGATTTAAATCAGCGGAGTAAGGCGGCCAGACCATAAGTACTATCTCATATTCACCAAGGTACTCCTTCACGACAACTGCGGTGTGGACGGGAGCGTTGTCTTGCATAAACTGCCTAACATCCATTCTTGCAAAGCTTGACCTTAGAAATCCAGTAACCTCTGGAATAATACTTTGACGATAACCTTCCCCGGTTATTTTCTTCCAGCTTGTTTGCCAGAACACTAAGGGACCTGCTTGGGTGCAGGCAAGGCATCCCCATAACATCCAAAAATTATTTTTCGTATGGCGATCGATAATGCATGTACTTTAGTACTTTTCGTGCTCATGTAAAAATCTTTAGTGTTTCGCATCTCTCTTTAACTAATGAAACGTAAACTGACCATCCTAGTGACATGCACTTTGATGACTGGACCATCTTTTATCCACGTCTCGTCACTCCAGATTATCCGACACCAGTCATTGGGACTTAAATACTGATGTCATTCAGCCCGCGCAAGCCTTAGTCTTCTATGCTCGTCATAGAGAGAAGGCTTATTTCTTGCAATGCGCCTGTTATAGCTTCTTCTCTTGAGAGCATTTCAAATTGCATCTTCGCCAACATTCTGTTGTGGAAAATTAACTACTAGCTTCAGGTAAGTCATCTGCTAAGTCTCTTTCGAGCTGTAGACAAATATTTCTAACTCGTCTTCTTGTTCGGGATTTAGTCTAGGTTTTCGACCAGTGCTTTTTCCTGGCTCAGCACATCCCTTGCGAATCGTATATTTTATTTGATGAATAGTAACTCCAAGTATATCAGAGATCTCCTTATTGGACTTTCCAGCTTCGTGTAGAGTCAAACCCTGATTTCAAATAGCTTATACTCGTAAATAGAATATTTCCAATATTCTAAACTCGCCTGAAGTCTCTGATCTCGATTTAGTTTTCTTGAATGTTTGCGAGCATTTGGGAGATATTTTGGGATTTCATTCTGTGAAGACATGAATCAACAAAAAAGGGCAATTTCCACATGACTCACCTGTGAAACTGTGGTATATTTGAAATTATTCGTCTTGTTACTTTTTTTCTATACTGTTATATCATAGGAAATTTTGAGAAATTGCTTTGCAGACTTTATCGGATAAAAGAGCCGATTGATAATGGGAAAACTATAATTTGACGGGATGGAGCAGGTAAAAAGGGGTTGAGTAGAGCAAGTAGACAAGAGTGGGATGAAATGACATCAACATTTTAGCTTGATGGTTATGTAATATAATTTGTTGGGAGCATCTTGTAACTAATTTGTATATTCCCCGTAAAAAACTGAGATATGTCGGGGGACGAAGACGGCGATTCTACTTGTACATGGTGTCCCCTACGAACCTGGAATTTATCTTCAGAGCCAACAGAAACACGCATTACTTGGTCACGGAGGAAAAGTCATCCAAACGAGTTTCCGGGGCGTACCCAGCTCCCGTTATGATGGTGATAGATTAGACTAAGTTGGCCCTTTGTACCGAGATGAATTCTCACTGTTTACAGATATTCTGGCATTATACTGTCTCCCGATGAAAGAGCACCGCTACCTGAGCGCTGGTGGTGTCGGTATAAGGAGGATATCTGGATTATGGGATATTAGGGAGATATAGATGGGGATACGCACCTCGTGTGGCTCTGGTGTCTAGGCCTCGCCTGGCTGGAGTTGCAGGTTTTTTGAGACTTTTTCCCGCGTACCGGTTTCCATGGCTGCTCTTTTTCAATAATTTTTTTTGAGCAGAAGGTTCCGTAGAAAAGGTGGTTGAATTCTACGGGTAATTACTGAGCTAAATGGCTACCTGTTATGGGTAAATGTATCAATGATCTTAGGTTCGAGGTAAAGGGGGATAGGAGTACTGTAAAAGGTGTGGCCTGGGTCAGAGAGGAGCCCAAGTGTTAGAATAGTCTTGGACTCTACATAGCACGAATAAACAAAACTACTACTACTACTACTACTACTACTACTACTACTACTACTACTACTACTACTACTACTACTACTACTACTACTACTACTACTACTACTACTACTACTACTACTACTACTACTACTACTACTACTACTACTACTACTACTACTACTACTACTACTACTACTACTACTACTACTACTACTACTACTACTACTACTACTACTACTACTACTACTACTACTACTACTACTACTACTACTACTACTACTACTACTACTACTACTGAGATATATCCCTACATTCCCATGTCGATCACTGAGTAAAAGATGCCACTGAGACTCTGTAGTGGTGTTTATTCGTGCTATGTAGAGTCCGAGACTATTATAACACTAGGGCTCCTCTCTGACCCAGGCCACACCTTTTACAGTACTCCTATCCCCCTTTACCTCGAACCTAAGATCATTGATACATTGACCCATAACAGGTAGCCATTTAGCTCAGTAATTACCCGTAGAATTCAACCACCTTTTCTACGGAACCTTCTGCTCAAAAAAAATTATTGAAAAAGAGCAGCCATGGAAACCGGTACGCGGGAAAAAGTCTCAAAAAACCTGCAACTCCAGCCAGGCGAGGCCTAGACACCAGAGCCACACGAGGTGCGTATCCCCATCTATATCTCCCTAATATCCCATAGTCCAGATACCCTCCTTATACCGACACCACCAGCGCTCAGGTAGCGGTGCTCTTTCCTCGGGAGACAGTATAATGCCAGAATATCTGTAAACAGTGAGAATTCATCTCGGTACAAAGGGCCAACTTAGTCTAATCTATCACCATCATAACGGGAGCTGGGTACGCCCCGGAAACTCGTTTGGATGACTTTTCCTCCGTGACCAAGTAATGCGTGTTTCTGTTGGCTCTGAAGATAAATTCCAGGTTCGTAGGGGACACCATGTACAAGTAGAATCGCTGTCTTCATCCCCTGGCCCTGTAGTTAATGGCCTGAGGTACTTATGTTTTGAGTTTTTGTTATCTTTTGATATTTTTTATTTCTCATTTTGATTCATAATTTGTCCTGCCTGTAAGTTACGACAAGTGTTTTAAGAGTTGAAAGTAGAAAGAAATGCTTTGCCAGTTTTGTTGTTCGCGATTGTTGATTATAATTTGCACATAATTTTACTGGACGTGATTACGTCTGCTGCCGTGGGAATGTTATACGTAATGTTGGGGCATCAAGGTGGAAACTATCTTCATAAAACTAACTACCCTCCTCGCTGAGCTCTAGTGTGCGATTATATCTAGCAATAACTTCAGTGACGTAATACACCTATGACGCAGCACAGCCATGACGTAAGGTCATGTGATATATAAACTATACATGTACGAGTTTCGCCTAATCCCAAATGATACTAGTGATATAGTCTATTGTCTAGGTTGACAACACGTAAGGTGCTAAATTGTTAAACATAAGGCGCCTTCCAGATATTAATCAGATCTACAATGATCAGTAACGGTTGCTGTCTGGGAGGGCTAGCAACCGATCCACGCTGCCGTTTGTGTCTGTATGCATATACGTTAATAAACGAATTCGATTAACCATGAAGCGTCAGCACAACAATTAAACATCATCGATAATTATTTAAATAGAGGATCAAAAACGTCGAACTGTAATCGCTGCAAAATTAAACTACATGTATCTTCGTTTGTTAAAAGTTCTACAATTGATACCTAACGGTTAAAATTTCTGTTCTCCAGTGTGAAACGCTAACCAAAAAAATGAAGCTCTTCGATCTCGATAGCTTCGTCATCCTTTATTGCTTCCACGCCGCGTGAAGGCAGTTGGTAATGTCGACTGAGGTTTGCGCGTCGATGATTGACAAGTTGTACTATTACACTGGAAGTTAGCCTAATACTTGAAGTTGAATAAAGATCAACGCACTGTTAGACTGGTGTTCATGAATCTTATCACCCGCTACTTCAACATATCTTGCCTACTGCTGCCATTCTTCTCTTTTGAGAATAGCTATATCATTTCTCACTACGTCAACTTCTGGTGGTGCAGGCGTTTTTCTGTGTTCTCTGGATTCGAAATTCTTCATTTTATAACATGATCCCTTTCCATCGTGACAGTAGTTACTGCATGGTTTTCCCCTTTTCCGGCAGCATCAACCTCGTTTTTTTCAACTAGATTGTTATCCTTTGCAGGAATAGATGTTGGGTTCCAAAAATGAAAGACCAATTTGTTAACGGTGGTGTTTATCAACCGTGAATGTGATTTTAGCGTTGAGCGAATCCCAAGCGTATAAGCACTCTGTTGCGTTGTTTATCTACATATATGTATACAAAGACAAACGGCAGCGTGGATCGGTTGCTAGTCCTCCCAGACAGCATCCGTTGCTGATCATTTTAGATCTGATTAATATCTAGAAGGCGACTTACGTTTAACAATTTAGCACCTTATGTAAACTATTTTGGCACCTTACGTGTAACATTCCCGCTGCTGCTGTAGCGACGCGGATATCAAACTCAGTTTAATTAATAATTCAATTTGCGTTCACCACTCGACGGATTCAGCATCAAAAAACTGGTGCAACAAAATTTCAAGGAGGGGTTTGTATCACGACTCCTTACTTCAGGTCGTCGTAAAAATGTGATTCGGCCAAACAATGTACGTGTATGAATATCATATCACTGTGATGACCTTTTTTTTTAAAGGTCATTTTAGCGTATGCAGCCTGAGGCTATGACGCGCATGATTACGGAAGACGTGTATGTGACGCAGTATGACACAGTTTGACGTTTGGAGCACTCATATTCAGATTTCATTTGCAGATACCACTACGAGAATAACGCCTTGCGACGTGTACCCTCTTCCGTGAATACCCACCACAGGGAAAAGCGAGAAAAACCTGTGGCTATCTGAGCATGCTATCGTCATTCTACGAATACAGTATCACCGCGAGAGAAGTGGTGTGAGGGTCTTGCTGGATTCGAACCAGCTTTCTCCTTTCTCAAGTGGGGCATGTGTCCAAGCTACCCAGACTCTACTTGGAAGAACGGCCCGGATAGTGTACCACTGCACCATCCGACCCCACTATGATGGTCGAGCTAAGTTTAGCAGGCCTCTAATTTTGGCCGCATTAGTACTGCTCACGTTTTTTTTTTTAAATCATATTGTATACAGCCATCTAGCTATGACAAGAGATTTAAATACATTTATAAATAAAATAAATCTTCCCAACTCCTTGAACTCCCCTTGGCACCAGTCTAGAGGCTCATAACATGGGGTTAGGCTGTCCAACATTACTAATAATACCAAACTGACCTCAAATTCGAACTTGTTGCCCGTAACTTGTTTTCTTTTTTGAATATGTTTCTTTTGGCATTATTTTTATTTTAAGTTGCTTTATTAAAGAATTGTGGCTTCTTGACCTACTGCTTTTATTAGTTGCATACAATTAGACTTCTTCAAGTATCTCAATAGTTTCTCTCTGCCAATTTTGGTTTTGAACGCAATTTGTAGATTTTCAGGCTCCAGACCTTCAAATTCCTTGTCCCTCACTATAGAAAAATGTGGACAGTGCAAGAGTAAATGCTCCGTTGTTTGCTTCTTGCTATTACAGAAGTTGCATATATAACTAACCACTTTTCCTATATTGTACAGGTGAGCCAGGATGTGTTTCCAATCCATGTTCTTGCCTGGAAAAAGGAGGTCTGAGTCTGTCTACTAAATTTTGAAAGATTAAATGCCTGAGCTTTGAAAATTGGTACATAAATCCTTGCAAAAGTTATGTAAAACTTTCCAAGGCCAATGGCTTTCTGCCCTTTTCTTCCCTGAGTACTTGCTTAGTCCAGTCAGAGTACCAGGCTTGTAAAATATATTATTTTAATTCTTTTCACTAGGAAGGA
Source organism: Podosphaera xanthii (assembly GCA_028751805.1). NCBI lineage: Eukaryota > Fungi > Ascomycota > Leotiomycetes > Helotiales > Erysiphaceae > Podosphaera > Podosphaera xanthii. Next base: position 353,039 of record JAPWIX010000002.1, read on the forward strand.
ATATGAAGTAAATTGATCCTTTTTAATAGCAGGTTGATCCATGCCTTTTCTTGCCAGATTGTCGGCAAGTTCATTGCCTTCAATTCCTTGATAACCAGGGCACCAATAGATTTTGGCATCCATTTTACTACTTAGGGATCAGATTTTAAAGGAAAAATAACTATTAGATTTTGTAATTCTTAAAATAGCAGCTTTGCTGTCAGAAAATAAATGACAACTTGCAATACTTTGAAGGTGATAAATATATGTTACTGCTTTTAGTATTGCATAGGTCTCTGTATCAACTATGCCAATCCTGTCTCCAAGATTGTATGATAGTAACTTGAGCTCTCTTGTGTAAGAAAAATATAAACTTATACCAATACCACAGCCCTTATCCTCGACAAGGGAGCTAGCTGTGTCAACGATAAAATGAGAGGGAGGAATTGACTCCAGGAACTCCAGATATTGATCCTTTGCCCTAGATTTGTTTGAACGAGAAATTGAAGTGGATAAATTCTCTTCCATCCATGGTGGAGACCACTTGACATTGACCAACTTCAGTTTGACATATTTTAATAATGGCTTCAATTATAATGCAATTCTCTGAAGCTGCCCACTAGGCTTTTCATCAAGAAATGCAAACATGCCAAGATCAACAGCATCAGAAGGAAATTCAAGCTCATCTTGCAACTTGCAAGATAGGGTTTGATAAATGGGGTGATTTGTTTGAAGTTTTAATATTCGAAGTGCATAGAATGATGAGTGCTTGAGGTGTCTTACCCTCGGAGGAAGCAGTGCGGCTTCAACTTATAGAGCTTTGATAAGGATACTTCTGTAGGCACCAGTCTTAACAAGAGCATGTTTTTGTAGCTTGTCACACATATTAGAAAGCTTTACTGTACCATGTCTGTTGAAAAATAGCACCGAGCCATAGTCCAAAACAGAGATGATACAAGTGAGATATAACTGTCACAGTGCGTTAAAGCCAAGGCCTTTTGTTCTTGATGAAATTTGGAAAAGTCTCTGCAAAGCCCCTTGGGCTAGGTGCAATCTTTTCCTACGTGGATTTTAAAAGAAAGTGTGTGTTAGAGCCAGATGCCTTACCACTTGACTGAAGTGCTAGGATTCAGAGTCAGATTTTCTAACTCTAAGGAATCCAAGTGGGGTATTTTCTTCTTACACAAATGTATGAGTTCCGACTTAGACTTTTCAAAAACAATTGATAAAGAATCTGCCTTGGAAAAGAGTGCTTGAAACTTTTCTTTGAGGACCATGATGTTATTTTTGACAGACTTGGAAGCAACAGAAATACAAATATCATCCACATAGGAAATTTCAAGAAATGATGCTTGTGGAGATGATGAAAATAGTTCGCTTATTGATAGTAAAAATAATAAAGGAGAAATAGGACTTCCTTGAGGTGCCCCTATAACAGAAAAAGAATGACTCAGCTGGCCATTGAATAAGAGAGATATTCTCCTCCCTGTTAGAAATGATGATACCCAAGAAATAAAAATAACTGGAAGTTTTTTCCTATGCAAGATTTGGAGCAGTTTTTCAGGTTAAAGTCTGTCAAAAGCTCCCATAATATCTAGAAATACACAGGATACAACTTTGTTTTCTGCCATATTTTTGTCCGCAAATTGCTGGAGTAAAAGTACTGCATCAATTGCAGACCTCTGTTTTCTCCCTCCCACCTGACTAGGATGGGGAAGTCTGGGTGAGATATTTGCCAGGTATGAAATTCTGAGTGAAAAGATTCTTTCCAAAAGTTTTGATAAACATGAAATGAGTGAAATTGGCCTGTAGGCCTTAGGCATGGAATAGTCAGGCTTACTCCTCTTGGGAATAATTATGCTAATGGTTTTCTTCCATACTGATGGATGTTTGCCGCATTGAAAAAGAAATGAATAAGCCTTGAGAAAGAATTGGGGTAGACAGTGAACAGCTATATTGATCATTGACCAATCGATGCTATCACTCCCAGGGGCTGTTTTCTTCTCAGGTACTACCTGAAGTTCATTAAGAGAGAGTTCTGGCCAGTCCCACTGGGTACTTACTAATGGACTAATAGTTGGTATGGATACCGTAATAGCAGTATTTACAGAGTTTGGAAGAGGATCCTCATTTATAATAGGTACTTTTACTGGAAACAAAGTGCTAACTAGGGCAGTACACTTATTTGCAAAAGTTGATGCTGCTCTATCAATGCCCATAGAGTCCTTATATTTTAAAGTCGGGATCAGTGAAGGTTGAAACAACCTGGGGTTAGAGTAACTATAGGCTTTGAATAAAATCTTATCCTTAGCTCCAGCTAGGAACTCCTCCCAGTGAGCCGTCTTAGCAAAGCTAATTTTTCTGAAATAGTTGTTCCTAGAAATTCTAGCTTCCTCAATGTCAGTAGCATACCAAGACTTCTTAGCTCTTCTTTTTGAATGATAGTCCCTTCTTAGGTTGGTAAGTTCATCAGTCCACCAGGCTTTTGAGTGGCAAGATGGCTTAGACAGAGGAATAGCATTCTGTGATGCTTTGATAATTGAATCCTGAAGGATGTCACGGTCTAGACAGGAGTGCCCGTGTAGCTAAGTGTGTAGAGGTAGTAAATATTCAATTCTATAAGGAAGTAAACTATATCGTTACTCAACAAGTCTACATACAATCCTCACTCCAATCCAATGACTTGCCCCAACCCTGTTATCAATAGAGGTTCCTGGAAAGTCCTCGTTTATCGGAATTTCCCTGTATTAGAAAGTCTATAAATATCAATGTTACTCATGCACCTTGCTCTTATCCCTGTAAAGTCCAGGCACGCCTATGCGCCACATAGGCGACAGGAACAACTCAGCTCACCAGCTGTCACAAAGGAGACCTGCTACTTGGTCTGACTCCTTGGCAGAAATTGCATAATTGAGCTGGGATAAAAACAAGGGTTCAAGAGTTTGTAAGTTTTTAGTATAGGTCTCCCAGTTTGCCTTCTTTATATCAAATCTTGGAGGTAGGCAGGGACCAGAGCTAATTTGGGCTGAGAAGGATACTTTAAACAGAATTACCTCATGATCTGAACCAGTGCTTTCTCCATAATGCCAGTTGTACCACTTAAGCTTCTGAAAGCCAGCAACAAAGGCTAGGGTTATGATAGATGTATTCCTGGTGTTTTGTCTATGAAATGTTCCTCCATACTCTTCTATTACTTGGGAGTCTATCAGGAGCCTTGCCCTGTGACTTTCTAAGAATTGAACAAGATCAGAAGAAGATGAAGAAAAATTGGTGATCAAGGGGTTCCACCATGGGTGGTGTAAGTTTAGATCGCCTAAGAAGAGAAAAGGTTTGGATATATTGATATTCAACTGAAAGAGCCTTTGTAGAGTCGTAGTTTGTACCTCTGCCATTGGAGAAGACTTTTAATTGTAAACATGAAAGATAAAGAAAGTTTCAAAATATGTAGGTACTTCAAAGACTTGCATATCAGTGTCAGATAAGAGGTCAGTCCTTGCTGATATATCAACTGCACTATTTTTATTAATATAAGTAGCCACCCTTGGTTTGATACCTGCACTTGACTTAGGTAGGATCAAATGATAGGCTAGATGAGAAAGTGAAGTGAAAGCATGAATAGAAGAATTGAAATACACGAAGGGTTCTTGAACAAAAATGACACCAGTTTTATTTGACAGGGCAACTTCAAAGAGGGATTGTGTTATTAACCTCCCTTTGGCAACATTGTGTTGACAGAATTTGATTTGTTCTATCATAAGATTGCCTTGAAAAATTCACAATCCTTTTTCTGAAGAGCAGTATGAGATGAAGATTTGCAGTTATATCATTTAGTTGGGTAGTGAAGGCAGTTACCAGAGGCCTTGGATGTTGAGCAACTGTGCTCTGAGGTTTTGTGGTCCTTTACACAGATAGCACATACTGGTTCCCTCTTACACAGAAGCTGATGATGTCCATACTTAAGACATGTGCAACATAGAGTCTTCTCATTGCTGGTTTTGTAATTAACTGCCCTCAGCAAAAGACCACCAATCAGTACTCCTGATCGGAGAACTTGGACTTTCTCGGCTTTTGAGCCAACTGTCATGACTATAGAGCCATGTTCAGTCTCAGGTGGCCCAGTAAGCCATCTTGGCTTGCCTTGAACAGAAATTTTTGGATTGAAAGAAGAAATTTCTTGAGGAATATCATCAATGGATATGTAAGAAGGAACCCCATGAATGACCACGTTAGGCCAGGTCTCAACTTTCTGAGCCTCACTTACAGGCCAGTCAGCGAAAACTTTTTCCCACTTGGGTAGGTTTTCTAGGAGCTCCTCTCGGGTGGATTGGAAACAAGTAAGTACAATTTTGTTTCTTGGGGAAGTATGAACCCGAGAAATATCTATCTCACCCATAGCTTTATTTACCTTGTCCCTTACTTGTGTAGATTGATAAGCTGGGACTGAACTACCCTTAGTTAGAACCAGGGTGATAACATGAATTTAATTTTTCGTTGTGCTCTTATTGGGCAGAGTTTGAACTTGGTGGTTGGTGTTCGGTTGTTGACAGGACTGGTATGACTGGCTAGCCTTGGCTGGAGGCATAGGCCTGGTGTTTGGTGCTGGTGGCTTTTGAATTACCTGAGTATAGCTTGCCTTGGGAGAACTACCATAGTTATTATTATTATTATTATTATTTTACGTCAGCGGGGCACGTGTTAAGCACGGCCCCTACAATTCCCTACTGGGATACAGGACGCCGGGGGGTAAACCTCGGGCTTCATAAGTAAACTGAATTTACAAGACTAGGGCGCGTTAACATAGCTGCCACTAGTGAAATATAATAAGTAATAGAATATCAAGCGGATAGTTAAAGATGCATGAGTTCGGAAAACCGAGCTCAGAGGCTAACTCAGATACCTTATGTTGAAGGGCAAATCTCTGAGAAGAAACGAGACTCTTGGAGCCATTTGTTAAGAACAAGGCCACCTTTGTAGGTACCTAGGAGAAAGTTTATGACTTCAGCCGGTGGGCCAGGAGGACGCCGAGCACGACGCTTAGCTATACGGCAGAAAAAAAGTGAAGGGGAGCTTTCCGATGTCCGCACTGACAAAGTATATTCGCTTCAGAATGTCGGAAACGTTCGTGGTAATCCGCAAAGTCACCGTGTCCAGACCGGCAGGCTAAAATGCGGCCTAGAGTAGCCCGCGGAAGATCCAATTCCTTCGGTCTGAGCGGTGCGGTGGTTATAGATAGCTGCTGATAGAGTCCTATGCTAGGGGATAAAAGGTTCCATAGATTCTCCATCGCCCGGGAGGTGGATGCCTTGATGCGGTGTCTGATGCCAGCGGTAGTGAAGCGAGGGCTGCCTGAAAAAGGAAGGTGAGCGCCCAGTTTGGCTGCTTCGTCAGCAGCTTCATTCCCCGCAATGGAGGCATGGCCAGGAACCCAGCGTATCTTAACTTCACCTATCCCAGCATGCGCGAGTCGGTAACGCGACTGCCAAGAAGAGTTTAAACCGATGAATTCGTCGAAAACAGCCTGCGAAGATCCTGAAAAAGGCGAAAGAAGATGGATGGCGACTTCGAGGTTATCCAGGCAAATCCAGAGATTTGTCGCGAACTTGGTTGTTGAGAGTCTAAGGGCTGCTTTTGCACCTTCTAGGGCTCCTCTAGCTTCGGCGTCAAAGACCTCTGCCCCTACGCCTAGGGCTAAAGATTGCTGTAAGACTTGTATGCCACCCTGGTATGCCACGAAGCCAGCACCAGCAGCTCCATTTTGTTGCTTCGATCCGTCGGAATAGACTATGATGTCCTGGGTTGGGATTGTCTGGAGAAAAGAGAGAAAGCTTTGTTTCGCAACCTCTTTAGAAGAGCCGCTTGGTCCCCCGATTCGATTTATGGCTGCATCTCGTGCCTCATATAGGGACCAGGGGGGGTGGGCAATTGGATTTATCTGTTCGCACACTGGTAGATCTAGAACTCGTCGGGCAAACCGGGACGTTGGACGCTGCTGAGAAATGATGCGATTGGCTCGGCGGAGTAGTGGATGTGAAGGGTCGAGTTGGCGGAGGCGCGCAGTGGCGGAGGCTGCTCGCCTTTCGAGAGCAATTTCGGATGCGAGAAGGCCAGATTCGCGCAGTAGTACTGCGGTTGGGGTGGTGCGGTACACCGGAAGAATTGCTCGGGCACAGGCGAAGACAACTTTGTCTAGCCGCTGCAGGATGGTTTCTACGCGGTTTGAGATCCGAGAACGAGCACCTTGGCGGGATCTTCCAGGCCACCAAGTCTCGGAAGCATAATACGCGATTGGGAGTACGCAGGCTAGAGCTGAGGTCCTAACAAGATGCGGCGGGACTCCGCGAACTGTGTTCCCCAAAGAAGAGAGTGCATGGCTGACCTTGAGGGCCTTGTCAGTTAGGGCACGCACATGCCACTTGAAAGAAAGTTTTTTGTCGAATAGGACACCCAGCCATCGAGTATAGGGTAGCCTTTGGTTTTCAACAATCGTAATTGGGCCAGACACGACTACGGGGGTGTGCAAAGAATCCTGGTCTGCTCTGCGGCGGGAAAAGTGAATAAGTTCCGTTTTGCCATGGTCGAATGTTATACCCTCTTGTCTACCCCATTCGAGAATCTCCTCAAGATCTTGAGATAATAGTTCTGCGTTCGTGAGCAAGGAGGGTGAGGTCCGAAGGATTGCAACGTCGTCCGCGTACCCAAATTTTGTTTCCGAAGAGCCCATGGTGAATAAGGGAGCTAAGTAAAGCATAAACAGGATAGGAGAAGCTGGAGAGCCCTGTGGGAGACCGCAGAAGACTTCCAAACTTGGGCCGGTCGACCCATCGAGTCGAATCTTAACAGTGCGACCTGTGGAAAAGGAGATTACCCAGCGAACCAGGTGATCAGGCCAGCCTTGCTCTCTCAAACGTCTTGCAAGCCGGCCAGGAAGGACACCATCAAAAGCACCTCTTACATCCAGAGTTAGGAGGGAGGCAGTTCGTTTACTGTTGAGGGTAGACTCGACATCATGAACAAGGCAGGTGGTCAAATCGGTTGCGGAGCGTAGAGGAAGCGCCCCAAACTGTTGTGATGCGAAAACTCTGGCGTCAATGGCGATCCAGGCAAGTCGACGTGCGATGAGCCGTTCGAAACTTTTACCCAAGACCGAGAGCAATGCAATGGGGCGATAGGAGCGTGGGTTTGTTTTGTCTGGCTTGTTTGGCTTATTAACAATGACTAAGATTGCTGATTTGAAGCAAGCTGGATGATGACCAGCTGCTAGGCAGCCGCGGAAGAGCCGGGTAACTTTGCTTTTTATGAGGTGCCAGCCTTTTTTTAAAATGGCCGTAGGATTTTCGTCTTCGCCTGCCGCAGTATTTCTAGCGCTAAATACTGCATCTCTGACTTCCAGGTCGGTGAGGTCAGGAAAAGGTAATGTCTTAAGGCCTACAGTTGGGGAATCTGACGGTATGTCACCTACTTCAGAATTAGTTTGCAAAAGGTTCCTAGCTAGAACGTCCCGCTTTTCATCGATGGTAATGGCCGGTTTAGCTTGCGGATTCAGAGGGTCTTTCAAGGGAGGGGTACGAAAAGATCCGATTGATCTATGCCACTTAGTTATACCAAAAATATCCTTGCTAGTTGCTGCGTGTTCTAGCTTCGCCTGATAGAAACGACGTTTGACACGGCGCGTTACGGTCCATAGTGCTTTCTTCGCCGCCAATATGTCAGCTTGGATCACCGGGGTTCTTCGAGAATTGCGATACGCTTGTGCAGCTTCTCTACATTCGTCATTCCACCAAGGTTGGCCCGTCCCCCTACCGAGAGCTCGCCTAGCTGAGCCACGGTATGCGTCCCCAATTGCGGTGCAGAGATCCCACGCGGCAGCGTCGAGTAGTTCAGCTGATGGGGCTTGCGGGATGTTAGAAATCCCTGAAATTGCTGTTTCGAGTAGTGTGAGGAAAAGCTTCTCATCCAGTGTATCAAGCTTAACCCGAGCTAAATGTTCTTGGAAGCGACTATCCCATGGAATCACTGACGCGATAGGGAGATGGTCCGAAGTAGCGTCCGCCTCCTGAAAAATAGAAGATTCTGCACCATCGAGGACTAGATTGTTGGAAATAAAAGTCAGATCAAGCACATTTCCACGTAGGTGAGTTGGAGTGTCGGGTTGTGTGGTTAGAGCGAGATTGTGGTTTGCTGACCATTCCAAAAGTCCTTCCGACATCGGGCTGGTGGTGTTTTTTGACGGTTGCCAGCTAGGATGTTTCAGGTTGAAATCGCCAGCAACGAACAGTCTCTCGCGGGAGCTGCGCAGAGAAAGACCAAGAAGGGCTTTAACAGCTTCGCCTTCATCGCGTGAGCCCACTGGTGCATTGTAAACATTTAGGATGGAAATTTTCTTCCCTGATGGGGCTACCACTTCAAGAAGGAGGAGATCCCTGATAGCAGGGCACGGAGGCTCTAATGGGTATAACTGATGACCTTGCAAACCAGCACCCTTCCGGAGATAAGTCAAAACTCTAGGACGGGAGGTCCAGTCGTCAGTTGGAGAAAAACATTCGTAAGTGGAAATTCTTTTGGTGATGCGCCTCTGTCTATCGCTGAAAATATACGGTTCTTGTACGAGTATAACATCAAATTTTTGGTCGCTCGCAAAAGTGAGGGCGAGCTCGTGGGATGTTGCGCCCTTGCCAACATTTATCTGTAAAATGCGGAGAGGTCTCGTGATTCTATGCCGTCTATAGGTCATCGGAGGAATCAAGAGCGGAGTACGGATTCTCTGTGGCAACAGAGAATTGCGGAGTAGAGGGGATCCTAACGAGTTGATTCGAGCTAGCCGGTTCGAACTGCGGTGGGCCATTGAATTGAGGTACCTGATTAGTTGGCACAGATGGGGAAGGCAGATTGCTGTTAGTCATTTCCAAATCTTCAGGGGTTATTTGTGAGGAGCGACGAGAGCAGCCGACAGTGGTACAAAGGCTCATTCTTGCGGCAGCAGATGTCTTGCGAATTTGTGATATTTGCTCCTTTGTGAGCCTGCTACCATTCCGGCGTGGGCGAAGGGGGCATTCAGGGGCATCTGCTGGGTGTGGTCCATGACAATGTATGCAACGTGCAGGGCAAGGATGAGGGTGAGGAGCACACGCTTGGTGGTTTTCCACAGGATGCTCGGTTGAGCCGCATAGCCGGCAACGCGCAGCTCGAGAGCAGATGCGTTCGTTGTGCCACTGGAAGCAACGGCCGCATTGAATTATTGACGTCTTTTTTGCGAGGCGGCGTGAGATGACTTCTACGCCGAATAATTGAAATTTACTGGGAAGAACAGTGTCGAGTGGGAAACGAGTGATGAATCTCGCTGTGTGGGAGTGTGCTGCCTCCAGGCTTGTTTTAGTTTCGAAGGCTGCGACTGGGGTAACTCCTCTCTCTTCCTTGAGTTCATTGCATAGAAGTTCGCTAGTAATCGGGTACTTTGTGAGTTCGTAGTTTTCGTCCAAAGCTGTGAAAGATCGCGGGACAAAAGAGATTAGGTACGTGACCAAATTTTGTGCTTTTTCGATGCCGATCGCCCCCTTAAGCTTCCCTTCCATGATGCCATCTGAGAAGAGTGCCTCGAGTCTGGGCCCGGCAGCTTCGGAGGAAGGGCGGAAGGCAAGGCCAGAGGGGACGTGTTGAACCTCTTTGAGTAAGGCTCCATTCTCTCCAAGGAATTTGCGATAGTGTATGAGTAGTGGGTACGGTGAGAGTAGCCTTTCTGTGGCATCTTGTTCTAGACGAAGGAAAAGTCTTTCATCAGCGGGGGGGGGAAGGAATCGGTTTAGGAGCACGTTTAGCTTGTGCTGATTTACGAGGTGCAGCTTTTGCTTTTACTGAAGCCGCAGCGACTGCATACGAGTTAGGGCGCGTAACTGGAGGAATAGTAGGAGTTGGGATAGTTTGTCGCGCAGTAGGAGTATTTTGTTGGGTGCTTTGCGTAGGTGGACGTCTGTTTTGGCCATTAACAGTAGATCCCCGAACGTGACTCTCGAAGAAGCTTTGAGCGACTGCGTGTAGACGGGAGAGGAATTCTTCGTAGATACCTCTCAGATGAGGGGGAAGAACGGGAGAATTGGCCCCACGAGCAGCTTCATCGATGGCAGAGGCCACTCCACCAAACATGAGTGTCGCTTCGTTGGTACGAGTTGTGGCGGCGGTTGTCGTGAGAAGGAGGGTCTCGGTCAAAGACCGCGGGCCACCCGGAGGAGGGTGATGAGAAGGATATAGATCGGGCATTTGAAATTCAATATATCGATAAAATATGAATGATCTTGAGAGTGAAGGAGATGTTGTGTCGATGACTACCATAGTTAGTACTACTAATCGATAAAGTGTTACGGGATAACCACGTGAGATTAGTCCTGGCTGCGCCAGAACATTAATGCACTTACGCTATTACAGGGGTAAGAAGTGTAGCCCCACATTCTGTGTAATTTACATGGGCTATCCCTGACATTCCGACTTTAGCGCTACAAAAATGGCTAGACTAAGGCAATAAGGCAACCGAGGCATTCCTTCTTCCTTGAACCTTCTCTCTTATGTTCGATAGTTGCACAGCATCCTCGTACCACACTAAATCGGTTGACACGACATATCGAATAACCTATATCCTCACGATAAACTGCGAAGAAAAATGAGCACCCCAGCATCTCCCACTACTCCAAGATCACGGAGCCAGCTTTCTAGGGATCAGCGAGTCCAGATATACACGTTACGTGGCCTTGGTTTTACTCATCTCGCCATCGGTAATCAACTCGGTATCACCGAAAGAAGGGTACAATATGCCCTTGCAAGGCAATGTCTGACGCCCAAAAAGCGAAATGGCCGACCCCACGCCTTGAACGCTCAGCAGGAAGTTGAGCTTGAAGAGTTTGTCACGTCTTCAAGTGAGGCCCGCCAGATGAGCCACCTGGAGCTTTCTGCTAAGTTTTCCCACCGGAATTGTGGCCAAATCGCAATCAAAAGTGCTCTTGAGAGAAGAGGTTTCAAGCGTTGCATTGCTCAAGCGAAGCCTACTCTAACGCCTGCACATATGAGGAAAAGATTAGAGTGGGCGGAAGAACACTCTTCTTGGACACCTGAACAGTGGTCCCAAATTCTTTGGTCTGATGAGACTTGGGTCACTGGTGAACGTCACACAAGAGTATGGGTTTCGAGGAAGGTGAGTCCAGATCTCAGCCATGTATCAACTGCATTAATCTAATTTTTTAGCCCGAGGAGACATATTATCACACTTGCCTGGTTCGAAAAGGTCCTCGAAAGCGTGGTTGGATGTTCTGGGGCTCCTTTTATGGGAACCAGAAGGGCCCTGCCCTCTTCTGGAGTAGGGATTGGGGGACTATAAAAGCGGAGAGTTACTGCCAGAGGATTGTTCCTTTAATCCACGCGGCAACACAACCAATGGACTCTCACGGCCCTCTTCTCTTTATGCAGGATGGTGCTCCTGCCCATTCTGCTCAACGTACGAAAAGAGAGCTGTCATCAAGGGGGGTAGATTTCATAGTCTGGCCGTCATATTCCCCAGACCTGAATCCAATTGAGTCAGTGTGGGATATGATGAAATCCCATATTGAAGAGCACCACCCAGAATTTGATTCTGGTAATCCATCTGAGGAATTGCTCTGTAATGCAGTCCTAGAGGCATGGGAGTCAATTTCTCAGGAGCAACTGGCTACGCTTGTTGAGAGCATGCCATAGAGGTGCCAGGCAGTCATCAGAGCAAGAGGAGGTTCGATTCCTTAATAATGATGCTTAATTATTGGTAAAAATGTATTTAATACTTGATAAAAGCTAGCACTTTTGAATAGAATATCATCATTTCAACGAGTTACAGGGATCTCCTACACTTCTTTTATCACGCAAAATTTCCCATACAAATAAGGTTCAGCTATTGTCGGATTAGGTATGGTCAAAATATTGCAGCCAATGGCATATTGTATAATCCCTGTCAGATCTTGGCATTCAGGGGTTTCCTTCACTATTTAACCCTGCAATAGAGTACTTCTAGTACTCTCGTTGATGGGTGCTGAATGTCAAACCCACTTTTTGACTAGGGTCTCGCTATACAAATTTCTATAAAAAATATTTATCTAGGCCCACTATGGAAGGGATACTCGAAAATTTGTGTGTATTACGTGTACTCGAAATCGCGAATGTCAAAAGGGAGAATCTTGGAGCTTTCATGAGACTAAGCTTAATCTGGTAAATTTTATAGCAGATTACGCGCTAAATACGACTAAAATTAAAGCTAGTGACTAGCCGTAAAAATAAATCTTCAATATCTCGTAGCTCCCCCACCAGCTACAATCACCGCCTGACATCGCGCCGGCATACTTCTGATGAGATACTGCAAAGAGTTATGACTTATAGAATCCCATGCTTCCAGTATGATAATGCGAAACTCAGCCGAAGACCGCTCCCGCCCATCCTCGAGTTCAGGATATTGATTTTCAATATAATCCTTCATCTCGCTCCACACAGCCTCAATAGGGTTGAGGTCTGGGGAGTAAGGAGGCCAGTTTATGGACTCAATATTTTTAACCCTTAAACTTTCCCGAGTGAAGGCCGCTTTATGTGGCGGTGCATTATCTTGCATGAATTGCAATTCAGGATTCACCTCCATGTAGTCAGCCACATGGGGAACAATTTGTTCGCAATAACTCGGCCCTGTTATTGAACCCCAATTTTTTCCCAGAATAAGCAGGTCCCTTTCTGAGTTCCGTGAAAACTCCCCCAGAACATCCAGGCTGTGCTCTTTCTAGTCTTGTCGACGAGGCAGGTGTATTCAAGCTCGTCACCAGGCTGTGTAATATTAGCCATCTAAATCCTAGCTGATGACACGCGCTACAAACCTTTCTCGTTATGTAGGCATCTCGATGTCTACCATCCGTTACCCATGTCTCGTCGCTCCAAAGGATCTGACTCCAATCGTCAATGGTCCAGTGACGATGATTTAGAGCCCACTCTAACCTTTTTATCATGTTGACCTCGGATATAGGTGGCTTTGCTCGAGACAAACTCCTGGAGTAACCTCTATCTTTGAGCGCACTTCTGATCGCATAAAACCCAGCGCTCCAGCAACTAAACTCCATGGCAAGCTCTATATACGTCATCTGGCGATTCCTTTGAGAGAGTCGCACAAAAGTTTCTAGCTCATCAGCTTGGGCCTGATCCAATTTTCGTTTTCCACCCGGATTTCTTTTGGGAGAGGTAGTGCCTCTATTGATGATGTGAATAACTTGTTTGTAGCTCAAGTCGAGGATAGATGCAATTTCGCCTCGTTCGTGGCCAGCATTGTGTAAAGTAATTACCAGGAGTTATTTAGCTGAGATCTTTCCAAATCCACTAAAGAATGACCTGAAGGCACTTATCTGCTGAAGCTCTTCTCGAATAGCTACGCCTCGCAGGAGATGTTTCCTCGCTGTTCATCTATCGCTACAATTGGTACGATATATAGCGTTAGGGTCATTTAAAGCATGCCACAATTTCAACAACGATTCAGTGTTAGTCGCTCGGATTTTTGACTGGTGTAAAACTAGACGTTGGCGATATATTCTTGTTGGGTGACTGGAACTGGATTAGGAGCAGGCGTAATGTCAGATGAATGGATAATTACTGTTGAAATAATTGTTGGTCGATCTATGTCACGTTGCAGTTACGGCGTTCGGTAAACGGAACTAGGCAAACAGAACTCGGTAAATGAATTAGTCGGACAAACGGAGTTCGGAGAGCAGAGTTTGTTTTTGATAGTCAAGCATTTTGGCTTGACTAGTTTTACATGGCATTTAGCGATGGTTAAAGAATACCGTTAATTCCTTAGTAGAGAGTATACACGATTTTATTATTCATAATCTAATACTATACCATTTTTCTCCTTCCAGATAAGACGCCTGAAAGATTCATAATCTAATAATTACTGTAAATTAGCCCATAGATATTACTAGGGGTAGACCCTGTACAAAGCCCAATAGACAGGGAATACTCTTTTGACATTCCGGACCAATGTATGAGAGCACACATAGCTAGTAATTGCGAGGCTGAGGATAGTAATACCGGCGAGGCTGGTATTACACATTCCCAAGGCTAATTTCCGTGAGGCTGATATGACGAAACCCGCGAGGCTGGATGTTCACCTGGTGGAGATTCATATCACATTCGTGAGATTGGTATTCGAAGGAATGCAGAGTTACGAGCAGGCTTGGGGCAAGACTAAGAACATGTACATATATGAGGACATAGATGCTTCTTAAAGTTCTTTAGGGAGATTAGAATAATTAACTGATTTTACCTTTGGACTTGCTCTGTTGTTTACCACCATCAATTGATCCCGCAACATAAAGGATGGAGAAGAGAGGGTAAATTGAAGCCTGGTGGAATATTATGCCTGTGATAAATTTCTTGGCCAGCGTAAGTGAAGGTAGGGGGTTCAATGTCTTGATCTTTATTTGGTATGGTTGTGACACCTTTTCCTAAATTTAGATGTGGTCTTGTATTGTGAGTAGAGTGAAGAGAGGTCCTTGGAGGAATAGCCAAGTCATTTAGTGTTGGAAATTAATAGGAATCAACCATGGTATCCCTAATTTCCGTTATGACCAGCAAGACCGTGATCAGGGATATGCTTCCAGCATATGATGTTAGCTTTGATGACATCTGAAACATCAGGGAAAGTTTACTGTATCAGTGGAACTCTTGCCTTCGACGAGAGTTGTTCCCTTGACACCGTGTTATATTCTAAACTATGTGAAACGTGTTCACATCAATTTACACGTTAGTATTTTTGTATTGTATTTGTATGTATAAGTATCTGTATATCTTATAGTGATTACAATTAAAACAAAATCAATTAATAAATTATAACTTAACATATAATTTTTCCATATTCGAAGTTCTTTGATATTTGAATTACACCATACCCAACGATATAACTACTGAATCGCCGGGTCTCTGTTCAAATATTTTTACATTTAGATGAATAAAACCTTGGATAGCGTTAAAGCCCTTTTCTGTATAGGCTCTGAAAAGGTTTACAAAGTCTAGTAATTGCTTTTGGCTGTCTCTGTCAGTTGTTAGCCTATAAGCTTCCAAGATATTATCCCTTGTAGAGTATAGGGCTTCCGCTGCATAGGTAAATTTGGGCTTTGTTGATTGTGTGACAGGGGTCACACTGGAAGTTGGTTTTGGGGGAGTGGTTTTGCTTGGTTTAGCTTGGGTTTTTTGAATTCTTTCTTGCATGGTTATGCTAGTGTCCTAAGAAGAGGCTTTGGGCTGTGAATGTTCTTACTTCGTAGGACCCTCAGATTGTATCGTCTTGGACGTTGTATTAGGACCTTCATTTTCACCATTATGAATAAAGCATACGCAGTTGCATTGCTTCACAGAGTGAGTCAATGGTCTAATCCAGATGTTCTTACTTCCAGGTAAATAGCTGTCATATAATGGTCTACTTCTCTTCTTTGTGTTTTTATTTAACTTGGATTTTCTTTAAGAGAGGTATTGGAGGTAAAATCAATTGAGGATATAAGGTCACTGCTCAGGATACAGTTGTCAGCATTTTGATTCATGGATTGATTTTGGGGATTGTAAGGATTGGACTTGGGAAAATTTTCGTCTCCCCATCTAGACGAGTCTAATCTTGGTAGGGTTGCAAGATCAATCTCGGGGGAGGATCGTAAGCCAGTTGATTCTTGAGAAGTAGGAATGGAATCAATTTCCATTGAGGTATTCACTAGTACAGGTTCATCAGGTGGCGGGCCAGTCCTTGGGGCCATTCTGAAACCCCTATATATATGCTGTAGGCTGAATTTGAAGAACAGCAGTAGTAGTAGTAGTATGAAGATGTGTTCAAAGAGGATATGGTTGTGAAAAATGGTAAAATTAATTCGTGCCAGAAAGAATTTCGGTATGGTACTGCTTACTTGATATTGTGGTCTATCAGAGTTACGTAAATTATTGATTTAGAATTAGCTCAATACAAGCATAACTGGCTAACTTATGGCTATAACCTCGTCTTTAAATTCATGATGATGAGTCTTTTGCTTTAAAAAATATAACAAACTTTGAGTTTGCCTCTACTAGTACGAGACTGCTAGAGTGAATTGATTGATTCCAAATATCGCTAACGTTAGGCATGCAACCCAGTAGCTGAATTTATAGTTTCATGCTATTCGTTATACTTCGATTCAGCCCCAATAACTAATCTTCAGGAACTTCGTTGCATGCTTCATCTGTAAATTTCATGAGATTACCGTAACTCATACAGGGAGCACAGGATCTCTCCCGAATCCGATGCGTGATTCATCTCATAACACTCTCAATGAGGTTCATCTCAGGGTAGTTTTGGAGTCATTCTGAGTTTTGGGTAGCTTTCTCGACAATTTCCTGAGCTCTGGACCTGTAATCATGATCTGGTGCATTTTGCTACATTAGGATATGTCCTTTGTGTAAACTCATCCATCTTTTCATGGATCACTGAACGTTAAGTTCTCAGTATGCCGCCCCGATCATCAAGCAAAATTCTTTCTCTCTCATGATACTGGAGCCTGTTCCGGACCTTCAAGAGAAATATCCCCCAATCATTCAGCCAGTTTTCCGCCTTACACAACCAAGCAGACGAATTAGACCAGGAGATTGAGACTTGCTCCGAATGACACAGATGTTTAAATGTTTGTGCGCTGAGATCCAGGTCTGATTCATTTACAGGATATTCTCCCACTTGTTAAAATAATAGGTTTCATAGCACAGCTCTCTAACAATAAATAAGTTGATCCAACAGGGGTATTTCGCTAATGAGAAGTTTGGAGTTTTGATTATCAGGAGTTAATTTGGTGGAGATCACGGATACCCTTTAATTCTAATATTTCCTTTAATGTTATTCGGCGCTGTTCAGACTAGTGCGTCGAGGGTTTAAGTAACTCGTAGACATAATCTTAGTTGAATAGCTTTTTTCCAGAATTTAAATTTACCGATATTGTCGTCTCACTTCTGGTGCCCACTCTAATTGTCTACTTTTAGTAGGACTTATTTTCAATACCACTGCTCATTATACCAGTTTCTATGAACAGGAGCAAACTCAAGTCATTCCAATGAAGTCTTCTTTGTGATAACTGAATTACGTAGGGAAACACATATTGAGTGCCCCAGTCTTTTTAGGCCGAGCATATTTAATCTTCACCAATGCCCTCCTGGTTGAAGTGAGTAGTGAGTTCCAAAAAAGGCTATCGTCGATTCTTATTGGATGGGCAGATAAAGTTGATGACCTTGTTTTCCTGGCTTTCATTCAGGCGAGGAGGGCTTCCAGAACACTTCTATGAGATTTCACACTCCTGGCGAGCATAATTAGCCTGCTTGTAAGCTAATGGTACTTATTGGTTCCCATTAACCCAAGTAACGCTGTCGGCGCATTTTGTTTCCACTGTGTGATACGTTCGAGCCCTGATTCGCTGACCTAGCAACTTTTTTTCTTTCTAAATAGGCGTCATCATTCTTTCAGAAATCTCAAATGCTGAGGCTGAATGTTTGATTGACAGATCTGACAGAGCTACTGGTGAAGCTACTATTTAATTAGGTCCAGCATAGGTAGGACCAATCCATAAGCGCTTACCATCCACGTCGATCTAATTGAGAAAATTATGCGGTCGTGAAGATACAACATTCCTTGAGAGCAATGGGTCGAGGCGCGAAGAAAACTCAAAAAGTGAGGGTGAGCAGAAACGGATAAGCCGTTTCCGTTGAAAAGCATCACTTACATAAGCTAAAGTAAATATGATTAAGCGAAGAGTAGAGCATATTTTAAGGGATCCCTAATCTAGTCAAAGAACATCCATTTACGTGATATAAGCCGACCACCTGTGTATTACTTTGATATACCGACTGATTTAGACATCCTGTGCCGACGCTGTCTGTGTTTTCTAAGATCGAAAGACTATTAACAGTGGTGTTGCAATTCATGATAGATGTACCAGTGTGCGTACGTATTTGCACACGCATACCGGTTTAGAATTCTTTCATTCTTCATATGGGCATGTTGCAACCAATCAAATCGTTGATATTTGATTCATTTCCAAGCACTACTGGTGCGTGCACAAGACCTGATCATGGACGGTCCCCCCATATCCTTTTGGCGCCTTTTGGTGATTTTTTTTCGTTGAACAAATTACTCAAAGGCTCTAAAATTACATGGAGGAACAACCCGTACATGATCAGATCTTGTACGCGACGTCACACGCCTATCAACGTCTGTGTTCCCTTAACGGTTGATGTTCACCCAGCAAACACCCCTGCTTCCTTGTGCTCAGCAGATCACGTGTATGACCTCATAATCAACATCACCGCGCTTTCTAGTAGGTGTGGCTTGTGCATCTCCGTACATGTGCCACATGTCCAAGCCCTTGTGGCACCACTAGTATACATGAACAGTTACATGTAGCACTCGCACTTATCCGTTCGCACACGGAGTTCATCTGTATCACGTATCGGTAGGCGTTACGTCAGAGATTTCCAGACTTCATGTACGAGCACTATAACGCCGAGGACTCGCAATAATGATTTCTTGGAAAGAGGGCCCAGACAGGGCAGCACTTCCCTACAGATCTCTTCCCATGAGAGAGAGTCTTCTAGCTCAAGAAAAGAAAAATCATGCTCGAGTTATATTCGGGTACATGAATTCGACTGTACTATCACGATCAATCCCCGTAAAGAGCGGGTCGAACACATCCCTGGGACGGTTTACAGTCCATTTCTCTCGGGTCTATTGAGTTCTAGACCCCGATAGGCTTTAGAAATGGTATTTGTTTGGGAAGTATGAGTTCTGAGTGACGAGATACCGGTACATGTCTGGTGTGTAGACCAAATCATGTATTATCCAACCAAGCTAGAATGCAGCCAACTGTATCGAGCCCGTAGAATTTCAAGAGCCCACTAATCTCTTACTGCGTATACAATTTGATATTGTGATAGCCTATGCCACTTTTTAGAGCCCAAACTCATGAAAAAAGGCCTGTCAGTCACGAACACCTTGGCCCTGGATAATCGTCGGGAGACTGACAACACTTGTACAAAGATCCCTTGTTCTTCACGAGTAGATCAAATCACGTTGTCAACTTATTCTTCACGACGATATTGAAGATTGAGCTGACTGTAGCACAGACGTTCGTAATCGTCATGGGCAAAATTACTGAACCAGTCGGTAAGTTCGGAATTTTTCATTTTTAAGCGAGAACTGTCAGTAGAGTTGGCGTTAATTAGTCGTCTATTTTTGGTCAATTAACGCTATGCGGGATAATGATGTATAGACATTGTGAGCTTGTCAATGAGCACGGAGAATTGATCTGAACAAGAATATTGGGCGATTTTTAATTAATGTTATGTTTGGTTTCATGATCAACTCTAGTGATTATTGATGTCATCATGGTCACTACGTGTACACGTATTGAGTTGTTAGGATCTGCATTGAATTGGGAGATGCCATGTATTTTTCTGAAACCGCACTTGTCGTAGAGCACGTTGGGTCGATAGATATACATGTACAGTCATCCCTCTCTAACTTGATAGTGGGTCCCAGTATAAGTGTTGAAAATATTCATTGTAACTTGGACTTTTATATTTGCAACACTTACCCTTACAGGTCATTTTGCGTGCAGGGGTAAGCATTGCAAATATAAAAGTCCAAGTTACAATGAATATTTTCAACACTTATACCGGGACCCACTATCGATTTAGAGAGGGACGACTGTACGTGTAGGATTGTTTTCAAATTTTAATCAAGAAAGAGAGATCGACACGCCTCCAAGTAATAATAATAAAAATGGATATACACCGACACCTAAAAAGGTCGCAAAGCAGTATTGCCATACAGATGAGAAGCGAGCACATCGGGTTCAATTCTTGTCTGTACCGAGGAAAAGTCCCTGGAGTTGGTGATCCAAGTTGCCACTGTGAATAACCTTCGGAGAACGCCAAGCACGTGGTGATGGCTTGCCCACGAAGGTTCAAGGGAAGGGGAGAGGTGTGGAGGAGAGCCAAGAACCGCTCTTCCGAGGCCATGATTAACAACCCAGAAGATCTCAGTAGAATAACGCAATGGATCCTAGACCAGGGATGGTAAGAGCAGTTCTGTTTGGCCGGGAAGTTAAGAAGCGGGTGCTGGAGAAGGAAGAGAGAAGGTGCTTAGAGTGAAGGAATCCGCATTGCGCAGAGCAGTGCAATCGCACTTTCTGAAGGAAAATCCAACACGATAGAAATTCACATGGCAGGTTTAGGGGGGGTTTTTTTACCGAAAAGTCTTCCTCCTGTATAAATAAAGAGATCGGTAGACACCTGCGTAGGCCACTAAAGGTGCCACATTAGGGCAATTGAATTCAAATCAAAATAAAAATGGATACATGTTCACTGCAATTACATTAGTACAGAAAAATGCATGCAGGTCGGATGGTGCAGTGGTACACTGTCCGGGCCATTCTCCCAAGTAGAGTCTGGGTAGCTTGGACACATGCCCCACTTGAGACAGGAGAAAGCTGGTTCGAACCCAGCAGGACCCGAGCACCACTTCTTTCGCGGTGATAATGTAATCGTAGAATGAGGAAAGCATGCTCAAATAACCACAGGTTTTTCTCGCTTTTCCCTGTGGTGGGAATTCACGGAAGAGGAAACATGTCGTCAGGCGTTATTCTCGTAATGGTATTCGCAAATGAAACCTGAATTTGAGTGTTGCAAACGTCAAACTGAGTTATTCTGCGAAATATACATATCTTCCGTAATCATTCGCGTCATAGCCTCAGGCTGCATACGCTAAAATGATTTTTTATAAAAAGAAAGATGCACGTTATTCCTAATCTCATACAAATTTGGATGGGACTAGGAAAAAAATATATCCTATCATTAATGTACATGTATTATATCATATCACGTTCAGTAACCTTACTTAATCTGAAAGGAAGGCGTCAAACTCCCGGTGATCGAAGCATTTATTACCCAATACCATTCGATAATGCCGGAACATATTATAGACCGATGCAGTTCACTCTCATGCACCCCCGGGCATTACAACAAGTCGTGCTACCAAACGTTCATGAGACGTCTACATATGGGCTAAATAGCAATGGACTATGGGTCAATCTGATCATGATCGGCGTTCAAGCATTCTCGACATAGCTTCAGATCGCTGGTCGAGGATTTTCTGAGAGATCAGTATATTTGGATGTCTGTTTGAAAATGTATGAATAGCATCACTCTTATTAACTCCTTCAACCAGAGAAGATCAAACCCACAAAATTTATCGTATTTTGTAACGTAATACGTGTGAATGCAGAACTGAACATACGCTGATGGGTAATATTCCTTCAGACAGGACAAAATATGCACTTCATAAATCACGAAGATGATTCATTTTAAAGATAGCTATGGATTTGAACTGCTGCTCCAGCACAGGCACATGTTCTAACACAGGAAAAATTCTCGCTGAAAGTATGAAGGACGGCGTCCCGTGATTACCATACAGAGGAATCAAAGGTAAAGCGATGAGACGGAGGATAGATCTGGTGCCATGTGTAAACAATACCGATACGAAGTACATGGATCACAAGAATCACTACATGTACATCGTGTATAGAGCGGACAAGATAAGGCATTCTTCAGCCCCAAATGAGAAGTGTCGAGTTATTCCCCGCCGTGCTACATCAGGATTTCACGTCTCTTCAAACAGTTATGCATGGCGAACATGTTGCGTTGTTGTAAAAACATAAAGTCATAGCCGTTTTAGATATAATAGAAGAATTCATGATAAAAATTGAGTCATGCTAAATTAGAGACGCAAAAACCGGTAGCCAAGTCTATAATCTCATCAATACCGCTGTAATATTTGTGTGTCGATGTTCTGTAACCCCGCCCTTCAATTTCATGATTCTAAGCCACAAATCTCCTTACATAGAACTTCTTGTAAACGAATCCCTGCCTCGGCTGTTATGATAGCCTCTGAGCAGCTGTTTCTTTACAACCTTACCATAAACATGGCGTGAGAGAAACCCGCATCGCAGCTCCCATTCAAATTTTTTTAGAGAGTACCTTTTGGGAAACTCTTTCTCGTTGCATAGAATGTGCAGTGTTGTTCAAGGTCTCTTGTCGCGCATGATGATGTATCTGTAGCGCACCAAGAAGATATATCTATTGAGAATGCCTTGGCTGCTCAAATCTGATCAGGATAGCGGTGATTGAACCACAGTCGTTGGAGCAGCGTGATCTAATCTCAAAGTAGTGATCATACATAACCATAGGAATCCACAGTTTTCGGGCGATAATAGTTCCTAGAGACTCGGCTTTGTTTAGATAATGAGTAAACTCATCGCAAATGTGAAAGACGATGATTCAAATACGTGGGAGGACGTGGCGACGGTGGAATGGATAATAAATTCTAGTAATTGTCGAAGGGCAGTACTATATCTACCGATAGTGTCACGAGGATATGTCATGGGATATGGAGGGAAAACCCGACATCCTAATCGAGTATAGTGGGGTATGGCACGGGTAGGTGGCAGCCATCGGATGGCGGCTGGCCCATGAGCACAAAATGGAGAATTATGAACATGAAGTATTAGCCAATGTGAAATAACCTTGTCAAACATGGCCTGGAGATCTAAAAAATGTTGTGTTACGTGTATCCCCAATCAAAATTCAAGTTATCGGTAACGGATTCATGGGCCCCTCCGCTCCTCCCAATCGCAGCACCTCGCTAATGTGCTTACGCTGACGTCATCGAACCCTTCTAGATCGCCTATCCGATTTCAGAAGCCCGGAGGAACACTGAATCTGTGGCGACTTCATCCCGTACGAAATTCGGTGTGGGTAATTTCTCAGAGCTAAAAAATTGTATCTCTAAATTTTGAAATTAAGTTCTCCGAAGCACCACTGGTGTGTTTCTGAGCTGCGGGATGCCATCACCCAAGCAGCTTCTCGAGCCAGCTTCATCAACATCTCATTCGCGAAAACCCGGCTCTCGGTGCTCTACAAGTGACCACTCCACAACGGGGTCACTCCATAATGGACAGAATTACAGGATAAAGAGTTCACTCATAGAAGAGAATTTAAGTGCGAAAACTTCAAGCGAAAAAGGCAAGAATTCACACGACACGCACACGCCTCAAGACCCACTTGGCCCAGTACCGATATCGAAAAATATCAGACATGAAACCTGGGAAACAATAGAAAGTCAGACAAAGTCGACCGAGAGAAACCTGGTGGTCGATGTTGAATCCTTGCGAGTAGCCATGAACGAACAATTCCAGTTAGATCGACATTGGGATCAAAATATCTGGCAAGGGGAGGTTGAGAAACGAGTGATCCCCGAATATGTGACCACGGAGGACCTCCAATCTCGGATTGTTATCGAGAAGAAGGATTCCGTTTTGCCGGCAATAGATGTGGAGGTATCGAGTCCGATACCAACTGGATTGGAAACAACATGTACAAGTTCATCTTCGAGGACCATTCGGGGTGAACCAGGACTCGCGACTGAAGCGATAAAAAGTTCCGAATATCCCTTTCCAGCGGTGTCAAGTAGAGGTATATCTCCCTTCCGTGCATGTCGCACGCCCCATCAAATTCACCAAATTTTTGCTAATATGGCTACAGGCAGTTCAAACGACTCGATCAGCCATGTTGGTGATGCACCAACATCAAATTTTACCAATCAAGGTGTTGAAGCTCATAAAGAACAAAAAAACATGAAATTTGAGTCGCCAAATATTGATCAATTATCGCTAATGTTAAGTTCCGAGCCTGGTCTTCAACCATGGTGGACCACTCTTGTGGAAATAATGAAGAACATTTATGGAGCTCAACGAGTAACGCTCTCTGTTCCTGCTGATTCCACTGACATCGAAAATGTGCCCTGGGGTCAAAAGGCAACCTATAACTTGACAAGAGAAGCAGTAGAGATAAAGGATTTCCACAAAAGAAGAAGTACCGATAATTTCAATGATGGGACTGGCGATGCATCAACTTGGGAAGACTCGAGCTGGAAGGGGGCTTTATGGCCCCCTGGATCACAGATAACGAAGACAATTCATCGGCCTGGTCTTCCCACCCGGCACTCATTCGTTGCGCAGGAAGAGTCCAAAAAAGTTTCAACGTCCACATCTGAGGCCCACAAAGCGTCGGTGTTGCGTTCTAATATGGTGCAGAGGTCTAAAAGCCATTTGGTACCTCGCTCCGGTGTTCCCCCGCGATCTGGCACGCTACAGAACGCTCAATTAAACTTGAAGTCCTTCGAAGACCACCTGGTATCTGATAAATCTCATTTATCGGAGCTATGGAATGGCTTAGAACAGTCCAAGAGAGGAAGCACGGGGTGTGTGTTTTCGGTCCTTCAAGCTCTTGACTGTGAAGCAGATGCATTGATTGATAATAAAGGCGTCTCAAGGGTTCTCCAACGCGGGAAGGTTGTTGCTCTAACACGCGATTATCCATATATCGCTTCATCATTCATAGAAGATAAGGGTGGAGAAAATTGGTCATATCAGGGCGTCAAAAGCAAAAGCTCTGTTTATGATAAAATAAAAACAAAATCTATAGACCTGGGATCTAGACTTCCGTCATTTTTTGGTCATAGGTCAAGTAAATCGGGTGGAGTTACTCGCAACCCGAGTGCAAATCAAGGTATGTATTAAAACCCGTTCTCAAAGACAAAAACTGAACGAGAGTCTAGAACCAGAGCCAGAGGCGAATTATGAAGAATATGAACAAGCACCAGCTTCGCCATGGTCTCAGTCACCAGCGCCATCCCCTGCAATTCACGCAGAAACAACTGAAAATATTTTCTTCCAAAATGTACAGCCTGTTGACGAAGAGACCTTTAACCCACGTACAACAACCCCCAACTACTCTGAAGGCCCTCAACCGGAGACCATTGGGGCAGATAGATCCTGGACGGTACTTCATGTGCCGCTAATTCACCCTCTTCTATCAAAGCCTGTACAGACATTTCGATTAGATGCTGCCGCCCTGGAATCAAGGTCAGCCGGGCTGAGAAAAACTCATGTGAAAAAACATTCTCAAGGCCATCGGCGGCAGGCATCACGGGATCAGACATCAAGAACAACACCCATTGCGATTCTCTCTTTATTGTCACCCCTTATTCCATATCCGAGCGAACTTCGCAACTCCTTAGAAAGTCTTGCGCCCCATCTCGCAACTACATTTTCTCTGTGCCGTAATTATTCTAATCTCGAAACTGAAATTGCTGGCCTGACTCGTAAACGCCCAACAACGACAGGGTTTGGAGCTGTGGCGACTGCAACAGCTCGATTTTATTCAGAGGACCCTTTGCATTTAGGGCCGATCATGCAGTCTCCACTTGATGATGGCGCGCAGCAAAGGTCCAATGGTGGTAGTATCACGAGCTCGAGTGACTACTCGGGACAGACTCATAGTAACATGGGCTCCAATGCCGGTACGCCTGGTTGGGATTCTGGAGGCGCCTACTTCTATCAAGATAAGCGGTCAAGCGTTGGAAGCCCTGGGTATTTTACGGCCGAAAGTTATTTCAGCAACCGAGAGCGCCCTGGATTTGGAAGACTAGACTCTGAGTCCACTAGCAAAATTAGAAAAGTTTCAAAAGAATTTTCACCAACAGACACCAGAATACAGAGAGCCGTTTCTGAAGTGGATGAAAACACGGCGGAACCATGTCCGTTAAGCGACCCTGTCGAACAGCTGCGAAAAGAGCATGGGCTTCTTGATTCTTATGAGCTGGAATCTCATGAACGTCTGATTAATAAGGAAATGACTAATTTTATGTCTACCCGAGACGCTGGCCCCACTTACCATCAATCGAACAACATTGTATCTTCTAGAAAATCTGCTCTGCGTACGGTCGCACAAAAGGGACCGTCGAAATTAGATCGTCAACATACCACGCACACTTTGCTCCACTCATATGGTGCAGATTTTGGAGCTACTTTTCAATCACTGCCAGCAACGTGCCGCAGTCGCATCTCGATGAAGCCTAAGACGCGTAATCGTTCTAGCTCGGCATCAGAACCTCCACCTTCTGATTATATGCCACCACCATCTGATCGGGTCAAAGGAATCTTACTGGATTCTCTGCCTCTTCATCTCTTTATTTCTTTGCCATCTACTGGTGAAATCGTCTGGGTAAATAGTCGCTATTTGACCTATCGCGGACAGAGTGTTGAGAGCCTGCATGAAAATCCTTGGGGCAGTATTCACCCGGAAGAACGGGAATTGTACCTCAAGTCATGGAAGCATGCTCTTCGCACTGGCGAACAATTTGCAATGCAGGCCCGGCTCAAAAGATTCGATGGTACGTATCGTTGGTTTTACACACGAGCATCTGGCCTTCGGGATAGTCGTGGAGTTGTTGTCCAGTGGCATGGTTCATCCATGGATATTCACGAGCAGCATGTCGCTGAAGTAAAAGCCGCGCGACAAGAAGAAATCGAAGCGTCTGAAGCAAAGCACCGCCAGCTCGCTAATCTGATACCCCAGATTATTTTTTCTGCCACGGAAGAGAATGGTCTTACATTTGCGAATCAGCAATGGCTCTCGTATACAGGACAGCCTCTCGATGACTCGATTGGGCTTGGATTTATTGACTTTGTGCATCCCGAAGATCTTGCAAAGTGTCATATTTTATTCGCAGAATCCTCAAATACATCATCGTCACAAACAACTAAACTCTCCAATAGATCTCCAGCTTCTCTCACCCCCATGGATAGTCAGTCCGGATCCAGCTCCATAGGATCTGAAACATCTGACACGTTAACTGAAAATACGGTCAAGAGCCCTCAAGGTTCCCTCTCTCGAACGAGCAGCTCATCCAGTGTATCCATCTTTGAATGCCCTTCTGCTGACGTAGCTCAATTAATACGGTCTGGTGTTGTAAAAGTTGACAGAGACAGTAACAATCAGGTATCTTACAGTACAGAAGTCCGACTTCGGTCTAAGTCTGGGGAGTACCGGTGGCATCTTGTCCGCTGTGTCGAAATTGATCATATCAACCTTGGCACTGGAGTTGGGTCGTGGTTTGGTGCTTGTGCAGATATCAATGATCACAAATTATTGGAAATGAAGCTGAAAGAAGCCATGGAATCTAAAAGCAAATTCCTAAGTAATATGTCTCATGAGATTCGTACACCTTTGATCGGCATATCCGGGATGATTGGCTTTTTGCAAGATACTGTTTTAAATGAAGAACAACTGGACTATTGCAACACTATTTCGTCTAGTGCTCAAGGTCTTCTCGCAATTATAAATGACATATTAGACTTAGCCAAAGCAGATGCAGGTATGATAAAACTAGTCTATGACTGGTTTCATGTTCGGTCTTTAGTTGAAGAGGTAAACGAAACTTTATCCACCATGGCAATAACCAAACATCTGGATGTCAATTATGTGGTAGACGTTGATGTTCCGGAAATGGTAAAAGGTGATAGGTTCCGAATCCGGCAAGCATTATTAAATGTTATCGGCAATGCAATAAAATTCACAACCGTTGGAGAGGTGTTCACCCGTTGCAAAATATTGCCTCAAGAAGATATAGATCACCAAGTTGGTGACAATCAAATTATGCTACAGTTTTCGATAACGGATACAGGGAAAGGTTTCACCCAGGAAGAAGCTGAAATTATCTTCAAACCCTTTAGTCAGATTGACTCTAGTAGTACTCGCACCCAAGGAGGAACTGGGCTAGGACTAGTAATATCTCGTCAACTCATTGAACTTCATGGAGGAAAAATGGAAGGCACAGCTGTTCCTGGAGTTGGATCAACCTTCACATTCACGGCAGTATTTGGCTTGCCTACCGCTGATGACCACCCTGATCCGCCAACCAATTTTGTATCTAGCCCTTCGTATCTTGTCATGCCTCGTAACCGGTCTTCTGGACGAGCTTCGATCACGGACAAAGCTCAAAATGATGGCATCAGGAAAACCAACGAAGAATCTGCTCTTTCGATTACACAAAAGCGCTTCTCCGTTAAAGAAAGCCCAAAGATTGACCCAAGCCTCAACTCGTTGATTGGGACCTCACCTACATCATCAACCCTTTCACCACGCTTTTCTCGATCAATAAATTCCTCTCTTTTACCTCACTCATCCAGTATTCAGCTATCTTCAAATTTTGGCAAGACAGACAAGAATAAGACCTCAGATCCCTCTATGTTAAAGCTTGTGATTCCTGATCAGGTATCATCCATTCCTAAATTCACAGATGCTAAACTCGACGATGATATATCTATAATGGACGGCACTAATCCCCCAAAAGAAAATAACAGATATAGCAATCAACCGAAAAATATATGCTCGCCTATGTATTCGATCCTTCTTATCTGTCCTCAGAAACACAGTCGAGAAGCCACAACACAGCACATTGAAATGACTCTTTCCAAAGATGTTCCTCATCGAATAACTGCTCTTTCGAACGTTGAAGAAGTTAATGCTGTTGTAAATACGACCAACTCTCAGAGCTTTACACATATTGTGATCAATCTTGGATCCACTGATGAAATTGTAAATCTGATCAACCGGATTCTAGCTATTTCCCAAATTCAGCCCTCAATTGTAATCCTTTCCGATCCTCTTCAACGACAGGAGGTCATGAAAAAATCAACCAGCTATGATTACGTTCAGCTTGCAAAGGAAAACCGTATAATCTTTATATTCAAGCCAGTCAAGCCTTCACGTTTTGCGGTCATCTTTGACCCTGACAAGGAACGTGATTTAAGTACTGACCGAAATAGACACAATGCACAGCAGCAGGTCGAAACCCTGAGACAAAATTATGTTAATATAGGAAAAAGGCTCGGGAATAAAGGCCTCAAAGTATTGCTAGTTGAGGATAATGCAACGAATCAAAAAGTTCTATTAAAATATCTTAGCAAAGTTGGATTGGCTGTTGATCTAGCACTTGATGGGGTAGAGTGCACCAAAATGGTCTTCAGCGAGCCGCATTCATCCTATTCTCTTATACTTGTATGTGTGTCGCATCATTTTCCCTCATTCCCGCACTAATATAAATTTTACAGTGTGACCTTCATATGCCAAACAAAGACGGCTATCAAGCCTGTCGTGAAATTCGCGAATGGGAACGAAAATTTCGCCACGAGCCAATTCCGATCATTGCTCTCTCTGCTAACGTCATGACAGACGTGCTGGATAGATGCATCCAAGCTGGATTCAGTAATTATATCACCAAGCCTGTGGATTTCAAGGCACTTAGCACAATTATGGGCGACTTACTCGACCCAAACGGAGCTACAAATTAATCATATCTTAATGCGCCCAGATCTATTTTGACACCGCTGTATGATGAATATAATACTCCCCAAAATTGAGAGGCGGTTTTTTTAATGTTTACTATATCTAATTGAATTAGAGTAGACTTTTTCGCTTTATAGCTATAAGATACTTCGAAGAACTAGCATGGTGTTAGGCGTATAAGATCTTCTCATAAAATTCAGGAAATGGGTTTGGATTTGGATTAGGTCTCGAGAGCCTTGGAGTTTGAGAGGTGCAACTTATTTAATACATAGTTATTAATGTTAAATAAACGGTGAAAATTGGAATGGAGTTGAGGTACAAAGGTTGAAGAAATAGATCAATCCAAGCCACGGGTTGGAACAGAGTTCGAATCTTCAAAATCAAAATTCACACGGTCATGTGTTTCGTGACTAGAAATTTTTACACCGAACAGCCTTTTGGTCGCTGTTGAATTTGCAAATTCGAGACTTAATAGTGAGGATTTGTGACGGCTGGTTAGCCGATAGTATTCCTGCAGCCTATGCTATTCAGCCTAGGCATACGAATGACGTAAATATGCGCACGGTAATCCATGGCACATAATATTACATATTTCCAAATAAAGCTAATTCCCTTGGAAAGGCTTCTGGACCGTGCATTGTTGTTTTATTTTCTACTTTTTTAATCATATTGTATTCAGTCTCATAGCTATGACAAATTTCACCGTGCATTATTTTTTTTAAAATCATTTTTGCGTATGCAGCTTGAGGCAATGACGCGAATGATTACGGAAGATATGTATATTTCGCAGAATAACTCAGTTTGACGTTTGCAACACTCAAATTCAGGTTTCATTTGCGAATACCATTACGAGAATAACGCCTGACGACATGTTTCCTCTTCCGTGAATACCCACCACAGGGAAAAGCGAGAAAAACCTGTGGTTATTTGAGCATGCTTTCCTCATTCTACGATTACATTATCACCGTGAAAGAAGTGGTGCTCGGGTCCTGCTGGGTTCGAACCAGCTTTCTCCTGTCTCAAGTGGGGCATGTGTCCATGCTACCCAGACTCTACTTGGGAGAACGGCCCGGACAGTGTACCACTGCACCATCCAACCCTCCGTGCATTATTAGAACGCTATGGAAGCTACTAGACTGCCCTTCAAGGAAGTGTGCTGATGTTGATTTGTGGCGGCGGGTAGCAGTAAATCTAGTTAATATTGGCTAAGTTGTAATTCAACAAGATATGTTTTTAGTTATTCTGATCTAGACCAGCGATCAAAAAACAGATAATCTTTTGTAATTAGATAGTACTTAACTTAGAGCTAGGATAGGGAACTCAGGATATCAATCACTCTGAGATGTACCTGGTTAGTAGATGCGAAGCAAGGGAACTCAGGACATAAACTACACTGAGATGTATCTCTTTCGCTATCAACAATTGAATCCCACAACTGAGAACCCACAACTTGTCTTGATTTATTCTACGCGATTTATAAAGCCTTGTAGGCTCTATCGCTCTGCTACAATGTGTGTACAAAGTTCTACTGATAGATATAATACGCTATGTATATTTTTACAGCTACAACCTTCTAGAATAAGGAGCGTATTAATATATATATATATATATTATAATTTGTATTATGATACATAGCTGTTTCCTCTAGATAGAAAATGAACTACCATTGAGTATACAGTTGGTCTAAGCCTTTGTACCCCAAACCGTGATAGCATGAAGTTGGTTTCACAAGACGATTTTTAAATATGGAGCTACTTAAAAAGTTTCATTTCCTATAATCAGTCTACTCCTCATTATTAGAACACACACTGTAGGAGCAGCTAGCTAAAAATTTCTGCTAGCTACCCAACTACCTTGGTCAAATATTGAACTGAGTGATTTAATCCACAAAGTCGTCTCGTTTCTAACCTTGAAACATTAATTTACCGCGTCAAAATATGTCGTCGCGTATCCAAAGCCTCGACAGACAAACCTTCAGGTGACTGTAAGACGAGTTGAGTGTGCAACAAGAGTTGGTACGAGATTGTGAGAGTATTTTGCAGCAAACGACAGAATATTGGACGTGACTGCCTAATCTAAGCTCCAGTCGGGAGCTAAGCCTTGGTCTTGTTGGCTTGGGCAGGAAGAACTGGCACGCATGACGCGGGGGGATCACGGTGAGCTCGCTACCGTGATTTATGCACAGAGATGGACGGCAAGAAATCTGCGTGGTAGTGAAAAAATACAGAGAAGAGAAGTCATGGGTTCCATTTCTTCCTGGGTGAAAGGAAGCTCAGCGTGCACGTAATTATATCTTTTTTGTCAGGTTTTACGGGGAAGCTTCGGGTAGTCCTAAATAGGCCGAGATAACCAGTAAGTAGTCCTTAGGACTGTGTATTATGTGCCGGCACGACGCAACAGGTAGTCAAAAAAAATGAGTAAAATTCGCCCTAGCCAGTGCCTCTGCTATTACAGAGCTATATGTTATTGTGAATAGACTATAATTCTTATACTCTAGTACAAGGCTGTGCCTTGTTCTTGGTTCGATATATGCAGTAATTCGTATGGGACTAGGGACAAAGTACATTCTTGCGTCAAAGTACGTGTATAATAGCTCTCTCTCACTTGCCGTCTTCACTCAACAGGTGTTAGAGTTCGCGGGTCACTTGGCCTATGTTCAGTTATATTTTAGATGAGTGGGTTAGTGTCAGATGTTTTCCATCGTTTGGCTTCACGTATTCTGGTGTCGTGTTTGGTATCGGAGGAACCCCGGTGTTTTGGAAGTTCTCCAGATATTCTCCTTCAGTGTGACAAGATGCCTTTAGTAGTTTGGGATGTTATTCCGGATATATAGTACGGCACTGATTACTAGATGAGCTCCTCACGCTTAGTTTTCCGTCATCTCAAGACTATAGAATTCAAGTCAGTCACCTTCAGTCTTTGTTGTCTTTCAGTTTTTAGTCTCTTTTCTTTATCTCCGCCCCTTTACTTCTTTATTGGATCTTTAGCATTAGTCTTCGGTTACATTTTAGTTACCTTTTCAGCCCCTTAAGTCTCCTCACCTCAGCTTTGCGCTTCCGATATTAGGCCTTTCACCGATGAGTCACGTGCAGGTCACTACTCTGACAACAGGTTTCGAGACTGGACGCTTTCGACGCTTTGTTCATCGTATCTATCTTTGAAACTCTGTCATGTCTTCTTAGATCCTTCCAGTTGAAGTCAGAGATGAGATTAACAAGACTCATGTGTGACAGCAGGAAAGCCCTGAAGCCTACGCGGATCGGCGCAGGTGCTGAAGCGAAGGCGCAAACTGGGATATGTGAGACCGAGGAATATGAAACAAGGGCAGTGGTGGCGCTAATAGGTTTATTCCTAGGGGACACAGCTCGCGGCACTGAAACAGGCTATGTCATATCAGATGGCGATTATGATGAGCTGCATCAAAACTCAGCAAGTAATAGAGAGTAAGCCAGATGTATAATAGTAGCCATTGTTTCTCGATGAGATATTCCTTTTTCATAGTTAATCATATATTACTTTGCATTACTTAATAGCTTAAGCAGTTAGGGCGTGTTTAACATCCGGGTTGGCTAAGTTTTTTCGGCGCTTATTTCAACCATTTGAACCCAGATTTGAGGTGTTTGACACTGCTGGGTTTCGTCATTTCAATCTAGAACGGGTTAAATTGGCGGTGAGCAAAAATAGCCTAGATCGCTAGTAATTATTAGTAATTTAGCTTGCCATTGGACCTGCTATTTGCATAAGAAACTCACCCCATAACACTACCATCGATTAGCACCCTATTCTGCTAATCTTCACAGTGCCATATTACAAGAAGCCTCGATTGCAGCCTCGTGCCCGTTCCACATTTAAAAACTTCGACAATATTATGGAGGCAACTCAGGTCAAGGTGGCAGCCGCTCGTGGGGCCCGTGTAGGACGTGATGGTAGGTCGAATTTTAATACGAAACCTCTCTGGCTAACCTTGTAGCAGTAAATTGATCCTTTGGCTAACGGGATGAGGATTTTTATACATCGGGATTCGATTAAAGTAGCGGCGTAGGTTACGCTTTCTCTCTTTTCGGATAGCCCTGGCAGCCTCTTTCAACTGCTGCAGTCTCTTCAGAGCAATATTCCGTACTGTAGCATTGAGGAGTTGGCTGTTAACGTTATTTTGAGCTGACATAAACATGATAGGTTTTCGTCGCATAGAAAATGTGGGTATTCAAGGTTTTGAAGACGGGACGGCAGAATTGTCTCAACCAAGTGAGCCCAGCCAGCTTTGGCTGAGCTAACTGGGTTGAAGTCCCGTGCATTTGATTGACTAATAACGAACAGCCGGGCTATTTTTAACTCAAATAACCCAGAAGGTGGTTTAAAGTTTATTTTTTTAATTTCAACCCAGATGTCAAATACGCCCTTAGTAGTGAAATTTCACATCATACAACAACCGGTTGTTGGGAGCTACTTGAAAGGACTGGAGTAGTGGCTCGAGACGAGCCAGGGTTCATTCGGACCGCCCATTGTAAGAGATAGAAAAGAAAATTCGAGATTTACGACAGGCAAAGAGAGAAAGCTATCAAGATAACATCAACCTCAATCGATGACGCTTTGGCGAATAAAGAAGCTAAAGTAGTTTTTAGACATGATAATTTATAGGAGGGTTGTAAGTGTGTTGTTGAATATAGACAAAGCAGTGATCGAGGATGGATGTACGCCAAAGAACAGCTTTTAGGAACGAAAATTTGTTCAGTGACGAGTCTCTACGGGCCTTTCATACTCGCCCCCTGAACTTGAAAGCTGCTCTCTTTAGTTCCTTGCGCCCTAGAATCTCCGTGACTCATTTTACTTCCAAAAAGATATAAATAAACGATGAAAAACACTAAAAAGTTAGTAATACCCAACCAACTCTGTTCGGCACCCACAGAATTTAGTGATCCTCAATAAAGTCGAGCTATTTGACAGTGTAAGACGGTCAAAACGAAGAAGAGTTCAAACCGTTGTAGAACAACTCAACCCGGTGCGATCACCCAAGTGCTACGGATCTGATCGGGCGAAAACACCCTGAAATCATCAAAGCTTGTGTACGACCTGGGCTGATAAGCGACAGCAAAACTTCGCCAGCGCACTCGGCACACAACTCCACTCTCAGTCTGAGTCGGAAGATTTTTGGACTTCGGTTTGAGAATAGGCCCGGGTTTGAATTTTAGCGACGGCCAGTGACATCTATATTGGCTCCAATATCAAGAAACCAGCGATTTGCAACCTCGTTTTCTTCAGATGCACTGAGGATATACTGCGTGAATTGAGCAGAATCTCACGGTGCGTTTGACTCAGATAGCATTTGTTCGACCGATGCTTCATCACGGCTACGCGCCATCTCATTCTTGTAGAGGGAAACCATGTTTTTATGAACACAAGGATTCACCTGGGATCTGTTTTTTTCTAGTGGGATTCCCATGCGGAATCTGGGAACAACTTCGGCGATTGCTACAGGTAGGCTCATTTCGCTTGACGGCCAGTCGTGTACAGCTTGGGGGTTGCATGCTTAGCCTTTCTCGTTTTCAGGATAATCCTTTTTTACAAGGCCTATTTCCTCATGATTATATTATTGGATGGGAATTTACTTCTTGGAGTTGTTACCCTTGCCCTTTCCTTGGGATTTGCCGTTGTCTTTCGCTTTTTCTTCAGCCTAAGCGTTGTTTAAGGATTTCTCGACTATTTCGGTTGATTCATGCATATCATTTTTGCTTATATGTCCGATCCTATCATGATGATAGGAAATAAAATCTTGGGTCGGATTTTCCATCTTTCAGCTTCCTCTTTCGTTAATTAGTTGAGAATCGTTGAGATCTGTCCCTCTGCCAATACTCCACCAGTGAAAAATTAGTGCCTTAACACTACTTCGAATCTTGTGACATTTTCCACAAACTACCCTTCTAAATAGGTGAAGATAACGAGGATTCCCCAGACGGCTTCCTGTTAGATCCTCCAGATAAGTGATAGATAGGATTAAGTAGTTTCATAATTTCTATGCCACGCTCCATTCCTGTAGCCAAGCTTCTCATCTCCATTGACATGCTCCACCATATTACTGCTGCGAGTCTTACTTCGCCACGCACGTTAATTTATTCCGGATTGACAATGAATATGCTCCATCTGGAGTTACTTAAACTCTTTTTTTTCGTTCCTGCGTAAGCAGCCTGAGGCTATGACGCGCATGATTACGGAAGAATTGTATATTTTGCAGAATAACTCAGATTGACGTTTAGAACACTCATGCTTAGATTTCATTTGCAGATACCACTACGAGAATAACGCCTTACGGCATGTACCCTCTTCCATGAATACCCACAATAGGGAAAAGCTAGAAAAACTCATGCTTATCTGAGCATGCTTTCTTCATCCCACGAATAGAACATCACCGCGGGAGAAGTGGTGTGAGGGTTTTGCTGGATTTGACTTAACCTCTCGATACCTGGACTAGTCGCTAGTTCCCTTGGAAAAGTTGACCAAGGCGGTTTCCAATCGCAAAGGATCCATTCTGATAAAGTTTTGCTCTCGTCTCTTGAATCTATTCCAGCAGGCTGTCCGACTTGGCCCTGTAATTGTCGTCGTCTTTAAGCAGAGGTTAGATATAGCACTTCAATCTGATCCTTTTGAAGACATGGCTTGTCTGAAATTTATTCCAGTCCCTTTTTCTTCATCTTAACTTATAACAGTTTATCCACTAGCACGTGTGCAACTCTGGGATCAGAGGTAGATTGCATTGAATCGGTAGAGAGTAAATGTACAACTACGGAGCTTTACAACAAATCTGACAACAAGGGTCCCCTGTCCTCCACTAATTAAGCGAGGCGACCCCACTTGGTGTTAAGCAACCCTGTGCATAGTAGTAGTAGTTTTGTTTATTCGTGCTATGTAGAGTCCAAGACTATCATAACACTAGGGCTCCTCTCTGACCCAGGCCACACCTTTTACAGTACTCCTATCCCCCTTTACCTCGAACCTAAGATCATTGATACATTGACCCATAACAGGTAGCCATTTAGCTCAGTAATTACCCGTAGAATTCAACCACCTTTTCTACGGAACCTTCTGCTCAAAAAAAATTATTGAAAAAGAGCCGCCATGGAAACCGGTACGCGGGAAAAAGTCTCAAAAAACCTGCAACTCCAGCCAGGCGAGGCCTAGACACCAGAGCCACACGAGGTGCGTATCCCCATCTGTATCTCCCTAATATCCCATAGTCCAGATACCCTCCTTATACCGACACCACCAGCGCTCAGGTAGCGGTGCTCTTTCCTCGGGAGACAGTATAATGCCAGAATATCTGTAAACAGTGAGAATTCATCTCGGTACAAAGGGCCAACTTAGTCTAATCTATCACCACCATAACGGGAGCTGGGTACGCCCCGGAAACTCGTTTGGATGACTTTTCCTCCGTGACCAAGTAATGCGTGTTTCTATTGGCTCTGAAGATAAACTCCAGGTTCTTAGGGGACACCACGTACAGGTGGAAACGCCGTCTTAGTACCCCCCCTGTGCATAGTACGAAGGGGTTGAAGATAGGGAAGACGTGCATAGATGAAGGTATATCAAACTATGAATATTCTCCTGTGAAGAACAATAACTGATAGAAGTTGTAGACTATATGAGCTCCCTCCGGGGTTTCCGATAGTCGGCACTTGCCCTATCCCTGTACCGGAGTGGGTGCATGTTCCCTTGCGCGCCTGTCGGTATTGATGCTATGTCATATGGTCTAAGGCGCGTTTATTTAATTTTTCCATAGACTATTCACCACAGCTATCTACGTCAGATAGGACTGCGACCATTATAGCGAGGAAAATTTCCTGGATGCCATTTCATTCTCCTGTGTCCCTCAAAAATCACTACTGCGCTACTATTTCTCGTTTTTTGTCATCGGCAAACCCTCAAATGTCTCCGGTAAGTGAAAATTTTCCACTGACGACCACTTCCATATGCAAAAAGCAGGTGCGTCAGAGATCTATCCTAGGGAAGTCAATGACCCCTCCCGATGCTGAGACGATCGATGCTGACTAGCTCAGTGCTATCAACTACAGACATCTCTCTGATAACTTAAATGATCGGTCGCAGGGAATTTGTTAATTTATCAGAGGATTTAAGTTACCGGGAGTTTCACTTTGCAAGATGAAGTTCGCTTGTTCAGCCAACTTTTTACTCAAAAGCTCGTAGCTTCAGAACCACTCGATAGAATACAGTAGCTTACTAAAGTGGTCGAATAAATCACCAAATCTAATACATTTGACCATAACTCTACAACATGATCTTGAAATGAAAATATTACAGCATTATATGAAAATCTAATTACTTTACTATCGCTGAGACAATTTTGAAGCAAAAAGAAAGAGAATTGATTATTCTATTGTGGTCTTGGCGTTCTCAATTACTAGACCAGTTTTGGAAGCATCATTTTGATACAAGAACTCAAAGATCTTTTCCCAACTAGCCATAAAATCCACAAGATATTTTCTCTTGCATTCTGTAATTTCTTATTATCTGTACCTTTAAACAACCATGGATAATGAATCAACCGATTTCTGAGCTAATATATAGATCAATGGTGAAGATACGACCTGTCAATTAGGTAAAAGCTACAGAAGTAACGTTATTTGAAATACAATCGAATCGATCGGTGAGGTGATAAGTGCATCTATAGCGTAATTTGAATCTCAATGGAATTCAATCGATTGGAAAAGATAGAGTTTGAATTAAGTCGTAAGAGAACTCAAACCATCATGTAAAAAGGAAACATAAAAGTCAAATTAATTGTATTTATAGGAATCATTCAGCCTCCTGTATTAAAATCATTTAATCAATTGATTCATACTCATAATTTGAAAATACTTCTACCCTGAACGAGATTATTTGGGATTTTTATCAAAGTAATCTTTCCTTTAAAATATATGAAAAAGATATCTCCCGACCAAATAACATCCATTGCAAAATTAGTCCATGAAGGGAAATCAACGAATGAAATTT
This sequence comes from Podosphaera xanthii, assembly GCA_028751805.1. Taxonomy (NCBI): domain Eukaryota; kingdom Fungi; phylum Ascomycota; class Leotiomycetes; order Helotiales; family Erysiphaceae; genus Podosphaera; species Podosphaera xanthii. The sequence continues at coordinate 391,304 of JAPWIX010000002.1, forward strand.
CAGCAATATTAGGACTCAGTCATGCCACTGTTGTAAAATATCGAAAGATGATAGTGAAGGAAGCACCAAAATTCAAGAATGGACAGCAACAAAAACTATCAGCTAAAGACAAGCGAGAAATCGGCCATTTAATGGTAAATGGGAGCGCTAAGACGGCAGTAGGAGCATCCAAACTAGTAAATTCAGAAAGAGAAGATAAAGTTTCCGCTCAGACTGTCCGGCGGGCTTTAAGGGAGCAAGGTCTGAAGGCGATAAAAAAGAAGAAACCAAAGCCGTCAAAGCTCATCAGAGAGCTCGCTTGAACCGGGCTTTATGCCACGAAAATTGGACGAAAGAAGACTGGAAAAGGGTGATTTGGTCAGACGAAACCAAAAATAAACAGGCTAAATAGCGATGGGATTAAATCTTCTTGGATTAAAGGCCCAAAGAATTTGCAACCAGAAGCGATCGAAGAGACCCTGAAGTTTGATGGGGGCAATCTAACGATATGGGGGTGTATGTCATGGTATGGTATAGGTGGAATGGGCCGTATAGTTGGACGAATGGATTCTAAACAGTATTTGGAAATGTTGGATAATTTTCTAGTACCTACTATGGATAGAATTGCCAGAGAGCCCGACTCGGTACCTGCAACTGAGCTAATCTTCCAGCAAGATAACGACCCAAAGCACACATTCAAGAACACAAAAAGCTGGATAGTTTCTAAAAATCTCAAGACAATGAATTGGCCCTCTCAATTACCGGATATGAACCCGATTGAGCATCTTTGGGGTCAGCTCAATTGTCGACTCGGTGAGTATCCAGAGCCACCGAAAGGTATACATGAATTGTGGGAAAGACTTAGGGAAATTTGGCAAAACTTAGATCCAATTTTATGTCAGACTCAAGTTGAGAGTATGCCGTCGCGTGTTGCAGCTGTAATAAAGGCCAAAGGGGGTCACACTAAGTATTAAAATGATGCTTCCAAAACTGGTCGAGTAATTGAGAACGCCAAGACCACAATAGAATAATCAATTCTCTTTTTTTTTGCTTCAAAATTGTCTCAGCGATAGTAAAGTAATTAAATTTTCACATAATGCTGTAATATTTTCATTTCAAGATCATGTTGCACAGTTATGGTCAAATGTATTAGATCTGGTGATTTATTCGACCACTTTTGTAAGCTACTATAAGTCAAAAACCTACATAGATGTAATTAAGTGTCTAATCAAGCATATTCTAAATTTCTGAATCACGACTTAACCTATACAGAAAATGGTGGCTGGGAGAAACTGGCTAAGCGTGGCGAACTTCATTTTGCAGGCTAATTTGGTATCTAGAATTGTCGCCCCTTCCAGCCACGACGGTCTCAATTCATCGAACTAAACTCAGATCATTATTCACAAGTGCTATACACGGTCAATCGCCACGTATTGGGCTAACTTTTGTTTGTAATTGAGTGTACAACAAAGCGAAATGCCTAGATTAAACATGACAACTCGAGACCAAATCATCCAGCGCCTCAAAGAGGGAAAGTTATTCAGTTCTATCACGAGTGAGCTTAAGTGCTCCAAATCTACGGTTTCTAAGCTTCTGAAAACCCTTCCTGAAGAAATTAGTGCCAGAAAAAGGGGGGTGTAAGCAAGCTGACCCCTCAAGACAAGCGAAGAATTATCAACAATATAGCCAACAGGATTGTTAAGACACCAAAACAAGCGGCAGGAAGTCTACAGGCGTCTATGGGTATTAGTGTCAGCCCACAAACCGTCAGAAATGTCCTTCGAGAGTCGGGCTTGAAGGCCAAAAAGAAGCCCAAAAAACCAGCCTTGGCGGCTCGGCACAGGAAAGCTCGTCTGGATTTCGCCCTAAGACACAAGGAAAGGACGATAGAAGACAGGAAGAAAGTGGTTTGGTCTGACGAAACAAAGATCAATTGAATTTGCAGCGGTAGAATCAATTATACCTGGCACAAAGATAAACAATTGCCCAACGACAGTAATACAATCCAGACAGTCAAATTTGGAGGGGGGAAAGTGATTATTTGGGCATGTATGACCTGGTCAGGGCCAGGTGCCATGGTTCAGGTAATGGGAAGGATGGACACACAACAGCACATCAATATTTCAGACCAAATTTTGATCTGTAGTATGGAGGCAACGTGCCTCTTAGGAGATATGCCTCCTGTCGACCAACTAATCTTTCAACAAGATAACAATCCCAAACACACTGCACGAGCTACAAAGGCCCTCTTAAGATCGAAGAAGATCACCTGCTTGGATTGGCCCGCCCAATCTCCGGTTCTGAATCCAATAGAGCATCTCTGGGATGAGTTGAAGAGAAGATTGGGTAGGTACGACGAGTATCCCAAGGGAGTAGGGGGATTATGGGAGCGTATCAAAAATAAATGGTCAAAAATACCTTTAAGCAGCTTTCAGAATCTAATTGAAACTATGCCGAGACGAATTGAAGCCGTCATGGCTGCAAAGGGCGGTAATACTAGATACTAAAATAGCCTACAAAATGAAGTTCGCCCCGCTTAGCCAGTTTCTCCCAGCCACCATTTTCTGTATAGATTAAATCGTGATTCAAAAATTTAGAATGTGCTTGATTAGACACTTAATTACATCTATGTAGGTTTTTGACTTATTCTATCGAGTGGTTCTGAAGCTACGAGCTTTTGAGTAAAAAGTTGGCTGAACAAGCGAACTTCATTTTGCTTAGTGTAACTCCTGGTAACTCCGGGTAACTTAAATCCTCTGATACGTGGCATTACAGAAGACGTTATGGAAAACTCAGCTTATACGACGGAAAGAAGCCTTCCTACTCCCCCTACTCCCCCGGATCCCTTCATTCCCTCTTCCCCCCCTTTCGCGCCACCATCGCTACCGTCATCCTCGGCTGCAACCAATTCTGCAGTGTGTAACAGGCACATCCTCCAGCCTATTCCTCCATCGAAACGCGTATCCACGGATGCCGTTCCAGAAACTACTGACCATGGCTCCGAAAACACCAACTCCTTCCTCCCTCGCGAGATCTCGGAGATAATTGCGGCAAGGCAGCTACGTGAACGCGCCTGGCAAACTCGAGTGATGATTTGTACAAGTGTAATCAGCAACATTGATAGTACCACTAGCAGTTTTAAAGACGAAAATCAGAAGGGCGAGGCCACTGCTCTGAGGATATATCTCCATCAGGCAATATCCCTCTTTGTTGCTTCTGACGCTCCGCAAAATCCTCCAGTCCCATTACATTCGCGACCAGATAAAGGTACGAATACTTCTAAAACTAGGGAATCAAACAAACCTGTAGCGGCAGCTATTGAATTTTGGAGGGTGTATATTGTATATGCACTTGGGGGCTTCAGTCAAAAGAGGACTACTTGCTTCGAGGGGTTTGGAGAGTGCTTGGGTGGTGATGGCTGAGGTGTTTGTAGGGATGCGAAAGTTATCTCAAGTTTTTCTTCTTGTTTTAACTAATCCAACTAGATACAGACATATTTATATATAAGATCCACCGATTCTAGAAGCTTCGTAGCAAATCCATAACTAACACATTTAAGCCAGTTACTTCAAGAGCATTCCAGATGATACTATTTCTGTCGGTGGTTTAAACTAATTCTAGTCATACTTACTTTTTTTTTTTTTTTTTTAATTCATTCTTGTGTATGCAACCTTTAGGCTATGACACGAATGACACTGGTATGGTACATGGAGCGATGACTCAACTTGATATGAGGGGCACTCACGCCCGAATATCATTTGAAGACATAACTCGAAGTCAGGCGCCTTACAGCCCTTTCAACCCTCAACCGTTTATGTCTGCCGCAGGAACGCATTTCAGCCACCCACGACTATCCAGCGTGCCTTCGTCATCGTCACATGCATGACCACGCGAGAAATGTGGATAGGGTCTTGCCGGATTCGAACCAGCTTTCTCCTGTCTCAAGTGGGGCATGTGCCTTGGCTACCCAGACTCTACTTGGGAGAACGGCCCGGACGGTGTACCACACCACCATCCGACCCGTCATACTTACTTATACCGATCCTAACCGAGATCAGTGTGGTCAGCGCATTGTTACAACAGCAGCAACCCCAGTTATTCCATTTATTTCACCCCGTGCCAATAATTCAGTGCATGCGACTCCCCTGAGACAGCACACATTGCCACAAAAACCGCAATTGAACGGCAGCACATGGGCAACCGTGGCCCGCAAAGGTCTCAAGAAAGCAAGAATAGACTTACAAAACAGTCAATCATCAGTGATACCTCCTAATAACTTTAAAAAGACAGTGGCAGCGAAGCATGCTGACGGGACGAATGCAGCTGCCTCTCAGGATCCTCGTCTTTTTGTTCGGATCCCTCGAGAGCACGAGTGGCATAAACTTTCACCCGCTGGTCTTCGTGAATTGGTAGTGAAAAGATTGTCAATATCACCTTCCTTAATTGGGAAGATTAAACCCGTCAATTCGGGATTCGCCTTGAGCCCCTCAAGTTCCAGCGCGAGGGACGAACTACTCAAAGCAGAGAATGGCCTTTTCTTGTCTGGTGCCAAACTTGAAGCTGCCTTAAACTAGGTTCAGCTTCTCATACCTACTGTTCCTACAACCATTTCCAGACTTGATGATCGCCTGGAAGTGACTCGCTTAGAGGTAACGAAAACTATGCTAATGGACGAGATTGAACGAGTCACTTCGGTGCGCCCTGTCACAGTGAAGCTATTCGGCTATCAGAGATTTGGTGCACCCCATAGAACTTGGATGGCCCTCTTTTCAAAGGTACCTCGCCCTGGCTTTAGGGTCTTCGACGAATCGGGGATGGCAGCTAAATTAAAGAAACAACGTGCAATTGACTTTTGTAAGCGTTGCAACGGTCACTATTCCTACAAAACCTGCTCGCGGGCACCCTCCTGTGAGAATTGTGGCTCTACTATGCATTCTGAGGACGGGTGCAGAGCCCGAACTAGATGCAGAAACTGTGGGGGTCCACTCCGATCAGATAGTGTAAAGTGTTTGTCCCGCCCTAATCGCGCTGGAGCACCCACTAAGGAACAGCTCAAAATTTACCGTCAGGTAGGGGACCGCGAATATCAGTTGCTAGTTCGTGTCAAAGCAGCTGAGTCGAAAGCGGCAGCTACTGCGGAAGCTGCTGCTGCTGCCTCCACTAGTAGCCAGGACTCTAGTAATACTTCCACGACAGAGGATACTCAAGCGTCACCTGCCGAGGAAGAGGCAGGTGACGAAATGCGTTTATGAAAGGCTCCTCACGGGGCCGCCACTCCCTCCCTTCTTTGCTAAAGTTCATGTCAGTCAATGTGGGAAGAGGGGGCACGACGCATGATATCGCGCTAGCTCGCGCATGTGAGTTGCAACTCGATATCTTGTTGATACAAGAACCATGGTGGTCGGGTCGGTCAAAATCCCATCCCTATTTTGATTGCCATATCCCGTTTGGTGGTACAGATGTCCGACCCCGCGCCATTACCTACACCCGGAAGAATCCGAAGGAAGTAGTCGCAGTCCAAAAGTTTACCTCATCTACCCCGACAGGAGGCTATTGTTGGGTTGTAGTAAACGGAATAACATTTCTAAATGTGTACAAAGCGCCACACGATCCTTCAGAAATTGAACCATTGTTAAACTGCACCCCTGATCCGAAATCAGTCACTATTGGTGATTTTAACTCGGTACACTGGGCCTGGCAACCTTGCGCCGCACGCACTTATGGGCAGGGTGAAGAAATTGAAAAATAGGCTGAAGACCACAATTTGACATGCCTGATAGTTGGAGAACCCACTCATCGTGCTGGGAATACTTTGGACTTAGCGTGGACAAATATTGCTGAATCTAGCGCGTGGGTTGACAGGGAGGAATGTATGACTAGTGACCACCTACCTATCTGTGGATCAATATTCAGTCAGAACCAACTAAGAACAGCCAAAAGGGGACCTCTGCGCGTGTCAAAAGAGAATCTACCTCAGTTTGCAAAAGTAGTCTCGGAGTAGCTTCCACCGCTTCCCTCTTTAGACTCCGTTGAACAGATAGAGAACTTTGCACAAGGTATTTGCAGGGCATTAAAAGATGCGCTGAAGGCAGTTGGAAAACGGCAGAATAAAGCGTCTGGCAGAGCCGCACCCTGGTGGACTCCAGACTGTAAAGAAGCCCACCTAAAATATCGATCTGCTGCCTCGAATGCAGACCGCAAACAGTATGCAAAATCTTTTCGGGCTACAGTCGCTGCTGCAAAGAGAGAGCATTGGAAACGAAAGGTAGAAGCCATGAAATCTTTCTCTGACGTCTTTGGACTCATGCGATGGGCTGCTTCTAGATAAATGAAGATACCCCCACCTCTCATGCACGAAGGAAGATTTGTTTTGGATCAAGCCGAACGTGCAGAAATTCTACGCGACACCCTCCTGGCTCGATGTCAGGCTTCAGACGACCTCGCCCCCAGCTCGCTTTCAAGTGTGACTCACAGACCTTGGACGGAAGATCTATCAGATCTCGAAGTACGGACCTGCACTATTGGTAGTGGTAATACTAGCCCAGGTGCTGATGAAATTTGAGTGGAACTACTAACAGCCTGCTTGAAAGACATTGGGACTCATGTCACACAGCTATTTCGCGCATGCGTCAGATTTGGTTACCACCCTTCATGCTTTAAACTCGCAGAAGTCGTGTTTCTTCAAAAGCCTGGACGGGATCCTTCTTTACCAATGGAATGGAGACCGATATCACTTCTCTCCTGTCTTGGGAAAGGCTTGGAGAGGCTACTAGCAAAAAGGATGTCACACCTGGCGATTGTGTGTGATATAGTGGGCGAATAACAATTCGGGGAATTGCCAAAACGGTCTGCCAATGACTTAGTCTCTTGCGTCGTGTATGATATCGAGGAAGCTCGTACTCAGAAGTGGGCTTCAACATTTGTCACCCTGGACGTCCAGGGAGCATTTGATGCGGTCCCACACTGTAACTGCTAGTCAGCCAATAGTTACCTGTAGCCTACGCTAGCTAGCGTAGGCTTTCACAGCGCTTTGATAGCCGACAGATAGCAGGTTAATCTTGAAGATTCCACGATTCTGGTCCGTGCGCGAATAAGCGGGCGCTCACGAAGTAGTTCTGATGGGATAAGTGGAATCTTCGAGAAAACTCTTAAGGTTACTGGGACAAGGAGGAAGTTATCAAGGGATAGGGATTAAAGTATATAAATTCCTCTGTTCATAAACTCATGCTAAGGCATCACTAGCATTATTATTATTATTATTTTAGATATTTCTTCATAGTTAGATTATTAATTTACCATCATTTACTCGAATACTCATTGCTTCGATATCTTGATCTGTGACATACACAATCGACTTTTACGCCGGATGTAATCACAAGGATGGCCTGCACACATTTTGAGATGGACTTCTTCGTTCTTGACTGGTCGCTTAGTTGAAGTGCGCCACTTAGACAGTGTAACAAGCCCTAAGGAGCTCTTCTGTGGAGTACCTCAAGGATCTCCAATATCTCCGGTCTTATTTCTTTTATACATGGCAGAACCTATGCGCAGCGGAAATACGAAAGCCCGATTCAGCTATGCCGACGATGTTGGAATATTGGGTATTAGGCGTACAACTCAGGAGTCTGCAGAAAAAGCCCAGCAAGAAGTAGATTCTTTACTAGATTGGGCTCAGAGAAATGCTGTGTTTTTCGAAGTGGCAAAGTCAGAAGTCATACAATTTCCAGGACGCGCTCAAGAGGAATCTGTAGGGATCCGAATAAACGGAAATTTAGTAGAACCGACCGAGCACATCAGATGGCTCGGGGTGCATCTAGACCAAAAGCTATCTTTTAAGCATCATGTGACTACATGGTGTAGCAAAGCCCTCAAGGCGGCTCAGCATATGCGTCGCCTGAATTCAGTCAAACGTGGAGCTGCTCCAGGTCCTTTGGTGACCGCGGTTAATGCATGCATAGTTCCAGTAGCAACTTTTGGCGCAGAAGTATGGTGGCCCGGGTTAACACGGGAGACTACTCGGGGGATTGTTACGCCGGCGACCTCGCATTTCTGTAATCTGATCGATAAAGCGGTGCACCTAGCTATTAGATCTGCACTACCAGTATGGAGAACAACGCCCAACGTAGTTCTTCATAGAGAAGCAGGCATACCTCCGGCTCGGATCATTTTCGAAGGCATTCGCTTATGACTCGCCGCTCGTCTTAATTCCTTGGATGACCGGCACCCACTCCGAACTAGAGCCAGCCTGTGTCCGAACGTGGGCACCCTTAAGTACAAAAGAAAGGCAAGAATAACGAAATATCCTGGCTCTCTAATGTCACGGGTACAACGTGCATATCGACAGCTCCCTCCGGCTGAGCTTGCCGAACCACTTCTCCCACCAGTATATCATACAAAGCTTTGGACTAAGCCGGAAGGGGTGGAAGCTCATTCGAAGTGGGTGTGCTCGGTCTCTCCTACTGATATTTGCGCTTACTCAGATGGGTCATCTATTGGCCACGGCCGTTCTTCCTGGGGATTTGTCCTCCAGCGAGGGGGCGGCACGTTCGAAAAGGGAAAAGGTGCTTTACATGATGGCGAAGTATACGATGCAGAAATCGTAGGCGCCACTGCAGCACTTAAGACTGCAATCCTAGCAAGGCGATTTGGGGAGAAGATATTTGTTTTACTGGACAATCAGGCAGCTGTTCAGGCATTACAGACAGGAAAGTCAACTTCTTGCCTCCAGAAAACATGCATTTTTCATCACGTCGCCAGAAAAGTTGACGCAGTGGTGAGATGGGTTCCAGGCCACTCAAAGATTACCGGGAATGATGAGGCAGATGAGCAAGCCCGAGCTGCACTACAAGAACTACCAGCGCCACAAAGCACACCAGAATATATTACTTTAGCATATCTTCGTCGACTTATGTACCAGCGTCGACAGGATCTAATAGACGAGTGGTGGTCAAAAGTATCACCAGCTCGATATAAAGAGTTAGATCTCCAAATGCGTCGTCGTAAGCCACCAGAACTTCACCTTTCTCGTCGACTACTACACGGACTCCTAGCGGCAAGAACAGGCCACGGAGATTTTGCAGCGTATCACCGTCGCTTTCACCATGAAGACGCGAATTTAGAATGCGATTGCGGGCTTGAGAATTCGCCCACCCACTTCTTTCGCTGTCGAAAAGATGCCGCCCAGGTACGGAAGCTTAGGAAGGGGGCCACATTGAATGAATACATAAATCAACTCCTGGGGCCTCAGTGTGTTGAGAAGTTTACAGAATTCGCCAGGGAAACAGGCTGTTTCGGGAGTCTGCCTGCACACTCATCCTCTGCTGGACGCGAGGATAGTAATCGTCTAGTTGCCAGAAACTAACGTTTGGCAGGGCTGTAAAATTGTGTGAGAAATACAGGTTCAGCCCACGAATTGGTTTTCATTTGATCGGAGTTTGGGGGTTAGGTTCATATTATAAATGGGGTCTTGCGTTGTTTTATTTGTCATGGTGAGCACCATTATTAGTTGGTGCGAACGAGTAGGGCACTCTTCGGGGCATGATCCCTGCCGGCTCCACCGGTCCTGCACCCTAAACGGACATGGGGCTCTAGCTTAGGACCTTAACGTAAATAAATAAATAAATAAATAAATAAATAAATAAATAAATAAATAAATAAATAAATAAATAAATAAATAAATAAATAAATAAATAAATAAATAAATAAATAAATAAATAAATAAACAAATTCCCTACGACCGATCATTTTAGTTATCACAGGGATGTCTGTATGCTCCTTAGTGCCATGAGCGACGAGCAGTTAGCGGGACAAACACAAGATAAGCTATAGACTTGAAGCCAGGCTATGGGCGTTGTCGTAGACATGTCACTTAATAGATGTAATACTACTTGGCCAAAATATGAAATCAGAAACATAGAGCACTGTTTTCATTTGCGTCCATATATATATATATATATATATATATATATATATATTTTAAACAGCAGAGGCACTCCTGATATTATCCCTCCTAATCTACAGGCCATCAGGGGCAATTAGTTTTACTTGCATGTAGCATTGTATACCTAAATATTGTTACTAAACAGCGTTAATTTTATCTAATTAGTAACAATATTTGGGGCTACAATACTACATGCAAGTAGAACTAATTGCCCCTGATACCCTGTAAATACATTAGCTCAAGAAAGTGCCCCAATAAATCGCTAGATTTGATATCTTAGATAACTCATCAAAAAATGCCTAGAAATAAATAATTCTTTTTTTTTTCTAATTCATTCTTGTGTATGCAGCCTTTAGGCTATGACACGAATGGCACTGGTACGGTACTTGGAGCAATGACTCAACTTGATATGAGGAGCGCTCACGCCCGAATATCATTTGAAGACAAAACTCGAAGTCAGGCGCCTTACAGCCCTTTCAACCCTCAACCGTTTATGTCTGCCACAGGCACGAATTTCAGCCACCCACGATTATCCAGCGTGCCTTCGTCATCGTCACATACATGACCACGCGAAAAACGTGGATAGGGTCTTTGTAAGAATATAAAATAATATTAGCCGAAAATAATTATAAACGGAGCTACAATAAGAATAACACTCAAGAATATAAATCAACATAAAATACAATAATCACTGTTGTACTATAAAGTATACATATACACAAATTATACATAAATTATGAATATTCACAAACAACACAAATATAGAATATATACATTAATTATACATTAAATATAAATTATACATAAATTATACATAAATATACAAATTATACAATTAAATAAATTGGGTATAAATAAATAAATTACTACCACAAGGGTTAACAAGACTAAGATCGGCAAACTTATAATTCAGATCAATAATATTAAAATTAATAGTACAAGAAGTACTAGGACTAGTCTGTGCATGGGTTCTAAATTAATACAGCACAGACCATCTCAACACCTATGTCAAAGAGTTTTCTCTCTTAGTCAAAATATCTTAGAACATTTTAGAGGGATTAGAAACTAAGTTATTTTGGGACTAATTAATGACTTCATGTATAAATAGAGGAAGTTTTCCCTTGACAAAAAGAATACAACGGAGAACAGCCCAAATATACATCATACACAATCTACAAAATTATTCAACCACAATATTTCTTGGTTAGAAAATTATACACTTATAAACAAAAGTTATTTCTCCCAGTAAATGTATACGCTTCCACCATATCTAATTAAATCTTGAATCTGCTACTTGATTTTTTATAGTCTTGCTGTATTCGAACCAGCTTTCTCCTGTATCAAGTGGGGCTGTGCCTTGGCTACCCAGAATATACTCGAGAGAACAGCCCAGACGGTGTACCACACCACCATCCGACCCTATAAATAATTCTTGTTTGCTAGAATTACTTTATCAAATTTCTATAGGTCTAATGTAATGCTTTTGAAGAAATAATGGTATGAGTAACACCTGACAAGAGCCCAAAGCAGCATAGCCACACAAATAAGAAGCGAACATATTGGGTTCAATTCTTATCTTCACCGAAGAAAAGTCCCTGGAGTAGACGCCCCAAGTTGCCCATGTGGATACCCCTCTCAAAATGTGAAGCATATGATCATGGCTTGCCTGCGATGGTCGAAAAGAAGAGCTGAAGTGTGGAGGAAAGCAGAAGAAAGCTCCTTTGAGGCAATAATGAATAGTCCCAAAGATTTTGCAACAACTAGCTGGATTTTAAGAGAAGGATGGCTCGAGCAGTTTCGCCTCGTGGGGGATGTTGAAGCAACAATTGAAGCATGAAAAAGTAGGCCGAAAAGGAGAGAAGTAGGATGAAGAAAGGGGGAAAGGGGTCCACATGCGACTTTACAGCATTCACCGCGCTTCCTAAAGATAAGTCTTTGACCAATTTTACAACAAAGAAATAAGACAGGCAGAGATAGGGGGTTTTTACCGACAGGTTTCCTCTTTGTACATACAATAGTTATAGATTCCTGGATGAGCCATTCTAGGCACTCTATCAGGTCAATGAAATCAATTTCAAATGGTATGAGTATAAAATATATCGATCTTGGCATTTTCAAACGTTATGTCACTCTTCTGTGCATCATTTTGAAATCTAATCCCTTGGCTTCCGTCCCAATGGCATCTCTTCACAGCAAATATTTTTCATTTTATTTTCGATTATTGTCTTTGATAGGAATCCCATTGTTGGCAGGCAAGAACTTATGTTTGTGAGGTTTGACACAACGAGAACCTTATCCCCGGTTACAAGAAAGTATTTAAATACACAAATCAAGCGAACACTACACTAAACTCCAAGCAATCATGACTAACACCGTTCCAAGGTTTCTGTCACATGACAGTCTTCCCATTATCTATGAATCGCGATTAAAAAGCTATTCCACCGACCTCCCAGCTATTATCCTGATTCATGGTAAAGGTCAATCATGGTGATGAAGTGATAATTATATTAGTGGCGAAATGAAACCCAATCGAATATATTAGGGTCAAAAGACACAGAATTTGGGGGACGAAGACGGCGTTTATACCTGTACGTGGTGTCCCCTACGAACTTGGAGTTTATCTTCAGAGCCAACAGAAACACGCATTAGTTGGTCACGGAGGAAAAGTCATCCAAATGAGTTTTCGGGGCGTACCCAGCTCCCGTTATGGTGGTGATGGATCAGACTAAGTTGGCCCTTTTTACCAAGATGAATTCTCACTGTTGACAGATATTCTGGCATTATACTGTCTCCCGAGGAAAGAGTACCGCTACCTGAGCGCTGGTGGTGTTGGTATAAAGAGGATATCTGGATTATGGGATATTAGGGAGATACAGATGGGGATACGCACCTCGTGTGGCTCTGATGTCTAGGTCTCGCCTAGCTGGAGTTGCAGGTTTTTTGAGACTTTTTCCCGCGTACCGGTTTCCATGGCTGCTCTTTTTCAATTTTTTTAAGCAGAAGGTTCCGTAGAAAAGGTGGTTGAATTCTACGGGTAATTACTGAGCTAAATGGCTACCCGTCATGGGTCAATGTTTCAATGTATCAATGATCTTAGGTTCGAGGTAAAAGGGGATAGGAGCACTGTAAAAGCTGTGGCCTGGGTCATAGATGAGCCCTAGTGTTATAATAGTCTCTGACTCTACATAGCACGAATAAACACCAATACAGACAAAGAATTTGATAAGCAGGCGTGGTATTCCACAGAAATAAGTGGAATAGAATCCCGACTTCCTGTAAACTGCGAGGTGAGATTCGACCGCTAACCATGTGAGTTGTCTTTTTTGATTTACACATCAAATTTTTTCAACTTTGAGATTTTCCTGGTCAAAATTGAGTACAGTCATACAAGGTGTTAAAAAGTTACTTTTTACTCCTAGATGCAGTAGAGCCCTTCTTAGCTAATAGTGGGTCCCAGTATAAATATTGAAAAGACTTATTGTAACTTGGACTTTTATATTTGCAACACTTACCATTTTAGGCCATTTTGCTTACAGGGGTAAGTATTGCAAATATAAGCTGTCAAATTTCTATAAATCTCTTCAGTAATTATACCGGGACCCACTATTCGCTAAGAGGGGTTCTACTACACTACGGGCTGTGCCCATCTAGGGGCTAGCCACAAGGACCATCCCAGCCTTAACTTGAGCATGGGTGCGTATTGTCAGCGTTGGTATCTGATTGGTGAGATCATCAGTACAGGGATAGTTATAAAGGGTTGCGGGGTTAATAGCCAAGGTATAGGGGGTCAAAGTAGAGTGAAGTATTCGCTTAATCAACAGGGATTGGCGTGCAGGGGCTTTGTCAGCATTAAACAGCAGGCGGTGAAAGCACGGTGAAGTCCCTAAAACAGGGTATCCCAGTACTATTACATAATTTTCTGTGCCAAGATTTGTTTCTTACAAAGCATCTTTTTCCGCTCATTTCTGCCAGGTCTAGATCTGCTTACACTCGCTGACCTCAATTTTCTACAAACATCTGGACCAATGTTTTCCTTCATTACCCAAACTTTATCAAATCTTTAGCGCGATAGAGTATACAATAAGTTTCATTCGTTAAATTCAAATTTGTAATTTCCCATCAAACAGATAAATGTACCTCATTGCTAACAAAATCCTTAAAAGAATGAATACTCAAATTACTCCACCTGTTAGCAGACGTGCGCCCTATCCTACTCGAGATCAAAGATTGCAGGTGATTACTGGAATTCAGTCATAAGAAAACTTTCCCCATAAACTAAGTACATTTAGATACTCACACTCCACAGAGCCGGACTCTCTAATAGAGAAATAGCAGATCAACTTGAAGTCACAATCCTTCAAGTTCGGAATACGGTCACATCTGGTCGTGCCTCTCTCCAATCTCGGACAGGACGTCCACGGCTATTAAGCTCAGCCTAAGTTGATGAGCCGGAAGCATTTGTTTGCTCTTCGCGGCAAACTAGGCAAATATTGTTGTTTGAACTGGCTCTCTACTTTCGTCGTAGGAGTGCCGGAGAATATGCTATTCTGAATGCGCTCAGAAAATCAGGTTACGAGCCGCAAATTCCACGTGGCTCTCCCCCGCTTTCTGAAAATCATCGTGCGGTCCGAATATGGTGGAGCGAACAGCATCTGCATTGGCGTCAAGAGTGGTCACGAGTTCTTCAGAGTGACGAGACATTGATAAACGGTAGCCGAATAATGTCTGGACATGTTACCAGAATGTTTAATCTAATCTTATTCTTTTTCAAAAATATCTCAGAAACTAATATCTACAAAAGAGGGGCCAAGGATTTGATGACACTTGTTTTATCGATCGTTACAAGAAGAACAATTACTGGATACTCTGGAGAAGCTTCGGGGGAATCGAACGAGGTCCTTGTGTCTTTTGGGGGCGGGAGTGGGGAAGTATGACCTCTGAAGGATATAGTGAACATATCCTCCCAAGGATAGGTAATTGGATCAGAGAAAAGAGAGAAGAGGCGGGCCATGATTATATCTCTATGCACGACAACGCCTCTGTTCATAAAGGACGTCCGGCTAGGGAGTTTCTCGATGCCAATGGAGTTGAATCAATGCCCTGGCCTGCTAACTCTTCTCACTTAAACCCGATCGAGAATGTATTAAGTATAATGGAATACTACATACAAGAACGATACTCGGAGTTTGAGCGGACGAGACAGCGGAACAGGGCAGAGATTCGACCCATTGTGCTAGAGATATGGTACCTTAGTACAACAGAGGAAAAGCTCACACAACTGACTGGGAGTATGGCTAGAAGATGTGAGGAAGTATTGAATGCAAACGGGGTCCAGTTTCATATTAGGCTTAGAAATCTGTATTAACAGCAAACCTGAATTGCAAGTTTTAATATGACCTATGAACTCGATTTTTTAGGCTTAGTGCTAAACAAAGTGGGCAGAGACAGGCGACTTCACTTTTGTCCACCTCAATTTCTCTCACCTTATTTTTGAAAAGAGTTTTAAGCTTTACCATATTCGGTCTCGCTTAATTGTGATCATCACGGTAGATACTATGTTTGGGTAAATATTGGCAAAAGAGCCCCAGTAAATGACTGACGACTTCACTTAACCTTGACCCCCTACAGCCCGCTGAGGCTCTGTTATGTTTCCTTTTGTTTGTTTAGTATCTTTTACTTATCCGGCGTTAGTAGGACTCTTTGTGACACTAGGGCGCCGATCGGAAGCACTCGGCTGGACTGTACATTTGTTATCTCCCAAGATGAACGGGAGTCTTGGAAGGTTGTTACAATATTGCCGGCGTTAGCCTTTGGATTTGTGTACTATGCTTCATGGGTGGGTTTGGCACAATGGGTCCAGATAGGGGTGTTTAGTGGGTCCGTTAGTCCTAGTTGAGAAAGGCGTGCCGCGCTTTAATAAAGTGGCAAGGATAATTTGTATGGTGATTTTACCATGCGGTTGATTTTGCACATTTAAGCGAGCTCCTAGAGCTAAGCCTCTTTTGTATATTTTGATTATATAACTACAAAATCTACAAATATCGGACGTGCTAAACGGACAGTCCCAAATGCTCGCTGGACGTCCCTGCAAGTAGATTGCGCTTCCACGCTAACCAAATCTGCATTGATCAGCGATCTCGTCGAATATTTTTTGCGCTACTCCAAATTTGGTCACTATCGTTACAAGTATAGTAGTTACCATGACAACTTAGAGCCCGTGTTTAACAAACATAACATAAAGATACCATTTAGAAATGTTGGTCCTGGAATTGCCTTAATAACTTTTCCAAATCGTCCAATTCTATATTCCAATTTCATCTTCCTCACCTCCAACTTCGCCTCACTTATTGAACTCCAAATTACAATGGCTGAACTGAACTTTAATGCACTATCAGCATCAATCAACATATCTCAAGATACTAATGAAAGAGGTATTTTTCCCTTTCTTTCTACTAAAATACATATTGGCTGATTTCTCCAGGAATGGTTAGCGGAAGTGCTCTTTTAGAGGCCCATGATGGGCATCAAAGTATACCAAATAATGAGGATACCCGTATGCTAAGCTCCCTAAAACTAATTCATTTATGGCAAAATTTCCACTAATACGCAATTTCTTCAGTCGAGACCCAGTGCGGAAGTGTGGAAGAAATAATTGGTGTCCGGATCGACGAAATGGAGGACTGTAAGAGAGCTGTCGAGCACCTAGCTAACGAAAATGGATTTGCGACAGTCCTCCATTTGGTCGGTCCGGACACCAATTATTTCTTCCACACTTCCGCACTGGGTCTCGACTGAAGAAATTGCGTATTAGTGGAAATTTTGCCATAAATGAATTAGTTTTAGGGAGCTTAGCATACGGGTATCCTCATTATTTGGTATACTTTGATGCCCATCATGGGCCTCTAAAAGAGCACTTCCGCTAACCATTCCTGGAGAAATCAGCCAATATGTATTTTAGTAGAAAGAAAGGGAAAAATACCTCTTTCATTAGTATCTTGAGATATGTTGATTGATGCTGATAGTGCATTAAAGTTCAGTTCAGCCATTGTAATTTGGAGTTCAATAAGTGAGGCGAAGTTGGAGGTGAGGAAGATGAAATTGGAATATAGAATTGGACGATTTGGAAAAGTTATTAAGGCAATTCCAGGACCAACATTTCTAAATGGTATCTTTATGTTATGTTTGTTAAACACGGGCTCTAAGTTGTCATGGTAACTACTATACTTGTAACGATAGTGACCAAATTTGGAGTAGCGCAAAAAATATTCGACGAGATCGCTGATCAATGCAGATTTGGTTAGCGTGGAAGCGCAATCTACTTGGAGGGACGTCCAGCGAGCATTTGGGACTGTCCGTTTAGCACGTCCGACAAATATGGCGGGAAGTTATAGTGACTAATACTTAGTTGGGCCTCCGTCGGCATCGATTACGGCTGACATCTGTCATGCATGCTTTCGATGAGATCCGTGAGTTCTTGTGTACACACAGAATCCTACGCCTCCTTCACGATCGCACGAATTTGATCTGACGACCGCCGCTTGCCCCCATTCAAATCCGGATACTTGTATTCGATCTTATCTTTCATGATTTTGCAGATGTGTTCTATGGGGTTGAGGTCGGGCGAATAAGGGGGCCAATCGATAGGAGTGGTTGACCTCTCCTCGAACTCTTCCACCGTCCTCGCGGCAACTTGGGGGGGAGCGTTGTCCTGCATGACAGAAAGCCCGGGTCTAAATCTAGTCATACCGTCTAAAAGAGGTACTATCCTCTCAGAATAGTTTGAGGAAGTGATATTCCCCCAATCCTTCTCCAAAACTGAGAGGGACCTTTTTCAGACCCCGCAAAGGACGCCCAAAATATCCAATCAATCTTCTTCTTGATTGTCTCAACAATGTAATTAATGTCATGTTCCTACCCTGGCTTGATAAAGTTTTTAGTTTTGATGAGTTATCCAAGCTGGACAGTAAGATACTAACATTTCTGGTAACCCAGCGTCTCGAATGATGACCATCTGTTGCCCAAGTTTCATCAGATCAAAGGATGGACATCCACTGCTCAAGGGTCCAATCGATGCGGGCTTCTGCCCATTCTCTTCGCTTCCTTCTATTCTCAGGAGATGCAGTAGGCTTATTCAACGCCGTGTAGCGCTTAAAACCCCTTTTCTCAAGTTCACTCTTTATCACTCTCTCACTCATGCTCAAGTGCTTGAACGGTCCATTCGTAAGTTCAAAGTAGGTCATTTGTCGGTTTTCAGGAGATTCTTTGATAAATTCCTCAATCTTATCGACATATTCAGATGAAAGCGATGGAATTCGACCATGAGCTTTCTTGGGCGTCACTGATCCGCGGCGTAGAGAGCAACCAACTTGCTTTCGCGAAATGTTGAGTTGGGCTGCAATTTTTGATTGGTTTATGCCAGTGTCGTGAAGCGCCTTAATCTATGCTTCTTGATATCTCAGTTTCATTCTCTTGTCTAACTATTCACCTTTATGCACTGATCTCTGCTTAAACATTTGGATGAGAGCGTGGAAGGGGGTTTTTGAGGTTGATCCATCTATTTTAAAGACAACTCAGCCAACTAAATCGTCAGCCTAGATGTTAAAATACCTCTTATTTTACTGACAAAAAATCTGTGTATGATAGGCGAAATAAGTACAGTCGTCCCTCTCTAACTCGATAGTGGGTCCCGGTATAAGTGTTGAAAATATTCATTGTAACTTGGACTTTTATATTTGCAACACTTACCCTAACAGGTCATTTTGCGTGCAGGGGTAAGTATTGCAAATGTAAATGGTTGATTTTCAATGAATATTTTCAATTCTTATACCGGGACCCACTATCGAGTTAGAGAGGGACGACTGTACAGATAGTTGGCTGCGCACAGATGTTAGGAATCGTGCAACGTCCTCGTTTTAAATCCTTATCATCTTAACTTTACTTACGTTTTCCCTCATCTATTTCCTCTATAATTCCCCGTCTCCCTTCCATACCCTATCACGTGTCGGTGTCCAGATGCGGAGTGTATCCACGGATCGACGGAAAAGAGGATTGCCGCCCTCGAAGGTCGGACGGCAATGGAAGGGCTCCGACACCGTTCTCAGGAACCGAGGGTGTTGGGGGATTCGCGACTAGGTCGAGTGGAGGAACTCAGGGCTAAGGGGTAGGAGTTGGGGGGCGTTACGGGGGTTGCGATGGGGACTGAGAGGTGCGGTATACTAGGGAAACCACTGTAGTATTTAGTAAGGAGAGTCGCCAGTATGTAGACTCCAAGAAATTTTTTTATCTTTATTTGGTATCCGATTCGTTCGTGAATAACGACCTTCTAAGCGATCCCCTTACACTAGGCCACAGAATGAAAAAGTTATCATCAGATCAGAAAGCCTCTGTTACCACTACATTACTTGATGACGGAAAATAAACTGGGGAAATCGCCAAAATTTTAGAATTCAATATAACTCTGGTTGCCAGATATCGCAAGACAATGGTAAATGAAGCACCACATACGAAGTAAGGACGACCACGAAAACTGTCGTCGCGAGATGAGCGAGGCATAGCACGCCTGATGATAAATGGTAAAGCGAATACAGCCGTTGAACTCAAAAAAAAAGCTTAATCTAGAAAAGCAGAATGAAATTTCATCACAAGTTGTCAGTAGTGCTGTGAGGTAACACGGGCCTAAGAGCTATGAAGAAGAAGAAACCAAGACTCACTTTGGCTTATCGAAGAGCTCGTCTAAATTGGGCATTAGCTCATAAAGATTGAACCCTAGACGACTGGAAAAGGGTAGTGTGGTCAGATGAGACCAAAATTAAAAGAATAAGGGGGGACTGTTATATCCACCCCATATCTTTATTTCTGCCCCACGCCAGTTGAATCTAAATCCACCATGGTGTGTGAATATGAATGCTTAGGCTCACCTGAAGGTAGTAACCACAGTAACGCTGCGACATGCAACTGTTATATCATAAAGCATGAAGATTGTATTGGAGTCACTAATTAGGGATATACAGTAGAACCTGTCCAAACCCATAGTTGGTCCCAGGATTAAGAATTGTTGAGATTTACGGAATGGTTGGAGCTTAGTTTTGCAACACTGATCCTTACAGGTTACTTTGGATGCAGGGGTAAGTATTGCAAATTTAAACGGTAAAATTTCTATGAATCTCTTCAGTAATTATACCGGGACCCACTATGGGTTTGGACAGGTTCTACTGTATACTGTGTATCACGTGATTATTGGTAATTTTCCATTTTAGCAACTCATCCACTTAATCTTGAACAGATATGTACCCTTTATTTACATTCGTCAATATTGAAGTCGTATGTGAAATTGATGAGCTTGATTAATTGTTATTATATTAATATTTACATTTTCAGATTTATACCTTGTCCCGTTCACCAAGCGCACTAGTGTTTGCCTATACTACCATTATGATGACCTGATATAATAGGCTGATAGACTGATCTTAAACAGTCAATACACCTTAATTACCTTCGTTCTTTCAGTAAACATTAAAGCGAGTAATTGAAAGTTTAACCAAGTCAGATAATAGTTTACCTGCTAATTATGTGAAAGATTGATCTGAGCCTACGAGTCCAGAAAGTTGAATAGATTGATCAACATGTAGGCTAATCTAATTTATATGACCTTTTTTATGTTAACAGCCTCTAAACTGAAATTCGTACTGGAAGGAATCAAGATAGACTTGTGCATTGAAAGTTTAAGTGTCTTGTAAATACTGTGAAGTTGGTTATAAACTGATAAGTACAGGTAACGTAATCAGGCTTTCATCTGTACACGTAAGAATTTGCTGGCAGGAACCAATGATATTCCCACATTAGGGGTGAAAATAGGATGTGGGACGAAATTAAGAAACATGGGTGGAAATAACAATTCACAAGAATAAATAGCGACAGGGTTAAATACGTCCAAGTGGCGGATCCCAGGAGGCTCTTTTTGGGTGTCATCGATGAAACCATCAAATTCAAGGTTGGAAATGTTATGAATTTGGGATGTGTGTCTTGGTTTGGCGTCGGTGGTGAGCATCGTTTTGTCGGTAGAATGAATGCACGACAGTTATTAATTATATTTGACGCGTGTTTGGTGTCAACTGTGGACCAAATCGCCGCTCAATCTGGTTTAACCGCCAGGAGCAACACCATTTTCCAGCAGGATAGTGACTCCGAGCATACAGCTGCCGTCATAAAAAATTGGCTATCTACTGGAGACATCACTGGCATGAGCTGGCTATCTCAATCTCCTGACCTCAATCCAATTTAGTATCTCCGGGGGGTGTTCAAGGGACAACCAGGCCAGTACCAAGAGATACCTAAGGATATGCATGAACTATGGGAGAGATTGTTAGAAGTTTGGTCTAGAATTGATGTAAATTTATGCCAATCTTTGATTCGGAGTATGAGATCAAGGGCTGAAGCAGTGGTGAAAGCAAGAGGAGGCCACACGAAATATTAAAATGATGCACAGAAAAGTAACACGACGTTTGGAAATGCCAAGACCGATATATAAATTTTTTCTCTATTATCCTATTTCGGCGCCTGAAGGCCCACGTAGGTATTTTTCGGAAGATACGTATTCTTTGTTATAGAACGACTCATTTTGACGTTTGGAACACTCATACTCAGATTTCATTTGCAGATACCACTACGAGAATAACGCCTTACGACATGTACCCTCTTCCGTGAATACCCACCACAGGGAAAAGCGAGAAAAACCTGTGGCTATCTGAGCATGCTTTCGTCATTCTACGAATACAGTATCACCGCGAGAGAAGTGGTGTGAGGGTCTTGCTGGATTCGAACCAGCTTTCTCCTGTCTCAAGTGGGGCATGTGTCCAAGCTACCCAGACTCTACTTGGGAGAACGGCCTGGACGGTGTACCACTGCACCATCCGACCCAAGACCGATATATATTATACTCATAAAAGTATTTTTTCAAACAATAGATTAGACCTGCAGAAAAATAATTAAATAATTCTGGCAAACAAGAATGATTAATTTCCAGGCATTTGGTGTTGAGTTATCGTCAAAGATATCAAAAATCTAGCGATTTATTGGGGCACTTTCTTGAGCTACTGTACATATCCACTATGTACAAAATTAATCTCATCTACAAACAACCTTTAAGGTTGAGACACTATTCACTAAGCTAACAAGCACTAGCCTAATTAGTGCAGGATGGGGCCATTCCATTCACGCTCAACCCTTGTAAAATGGACGGGACCTAAGCATAGCGAGGGGTATCTGATGATGACGTTATAATTCCATGACAACATGCGCTCTGTCATCTTAACTAAGCGATCCAAACTGGAAAGTTCGCATTTATTTTTTTAGTGAACAACTACAGAGAGCATGAGACTCCGAATTACTCACTCATACCCGCAGATAAATGCGGAGCTGAAGATAGATCCACCTGATGGATTGCCAGAAGTAATACACTCTGGTGATAACTAGGACCAGATTTGGGCAAATCTGGCATCAGAACTAAGTTGGCTAAAACCAGTCTGACGCTCAGGCGAAACTTCAGAGGACAGTTGATCTCTAGAATTTGGACAAACCAACGAAGGAATCCGTGTTCTATCCGAAATTGTTTGTCAAAAACTCTAAATTCCGGGAATCAAGAAACATTACTTTGCCATCCTGAAAAATCCTATACCCTAAGATGTTATCTGTAGCCAAGTTTAGGCACTAATAAGTAGAGCCGACAAGTAATATAATAAAAATGCCGGAACATGAAGATGAGGCTGTCTACTTACTTCCACAAACTACAGTAGGTAATGAAAAAAAGGGCCTTGCCTTGAGGAGTGTGAGAGTTTGGTTTGCAGGAAGATTTGCCTATGCTTCCTTCTGCATCTTTGCTTTGGCTGTAACAGTCTTTGCCTATAGCCTGGGGAGTGAGTCACCGAGTGTTAACAGTCTCTGATTTCCGCTGATGAACTAAAGAGCTATATGGGGCTAAAACTTTAGATAAAAATATCTGCACAACGCCTGCTTGTATTCACGCGTCTTCCGAGATACTCCACAATCTTTCCAAGGACTACAAAAGAATTGATCCTTGCACCAACTTCGAAGAACTGGTATGTGGTGGTTGGAGAGACCGCCATGATCTTCGATCTGATCAGGCGAATGCATTTACTGGCACCGTCATGAACGAGAAAGCAGAGACGCTTTTGAGGCATGTTCTTGAAAAACCTTACCGGAAGGATTCAAATGTGCGTATCAAGCTTTACTCTCTTTTCTTACTATACTAACCATGCACATGGTAGTATTCAAATTTCTCACGTCATCAATTCTACCTTTCACGACTCTTCAAATCAAATGTAGCTGAAACGGCGGAATCGATTGATGAAGCCAACTTCAAAAAATTGAAATATGCATATGATGCCTGCATGGACATAACAGCTATTAAAGAACGAGGTGTTGAGCCGCTAATGAAAATAATTCATCAGGCTCTAAATTTATTCCCTGTAACTACGTGGGATAGTGATAAAGGAACACCTTTAACTATTGCTGACCACGAAAGCTTATCAGAAATTTTCATTTTCTTTGAAAGTATCAGTATTACCGGGTTGTTTGACCTAGATATTGGCCCTGACGAAAAAAATCCGGACGTCAACGTCATCTCGGTTAGTCCTCCTTATCATATTGGACTTCCATCGGAAGACCACTATAAAGATGCCGCAGTACTGAAAAATTACACTACCATCCTTGCTCAAGTTCTAAGTAATTTAGACCTCGATCACCAAAAAGATAACGTAACCTCTCAACCCACAGTGAAAGCTATGAAGAGTTACACCCCAGCATTAACTAGAATGACTAGTTTAGCTGAAAGAGTTGTTGAATTCGAAAAGAAACTATCTGCTGCTTCTCCTGACGCTACTGATCGTAATGACATCATTGTAGGCAAGTCCAGTTTTATATAAGTTTGATGGCTAACTGGAAAGAAATCCTATAATTTATTCACCCTTGAAGATGCAGAAATCCTAACTCCACAAATTGGCCTATCAAAATTAATTGGCAGGATGAAACCGCCAGGCTCTAATGCCAAAAATCTTGTCGTTGTTTCCCCTGATTACATGAAAAAGCTGTCAGAAATTTTGAACGAAGAACCAAAAGAGATTCTACAAACTTTTTTTATTTGGAAATGTATTCAATCTTTTTCTTTGATAGTTGAAGCCCCAGAATTAAAGCCATATACAAGATTCATCAAAGAACTCCAAGGAAAGGTAACATCATCGACTTAAATAAGGTCTCAATTAACTGGATTTAAGGACCCGGAGTCTATACCAGAACGGTGGAGAAGATGTGTCGGTCATGTCGATAAAGGCTTGGGCTGGATTCTGAGTCGATTTTATGTTGAGAGAGCTTTTTCTGAGAAAGCAAAGTCAATAGGAGACCAGATGATCTCAGATATAAAAGAGATTTTCATCAAAAAATTGAGAAATTCTTCATGGATGGACCCTATTATTGTTGAAAAGGCAGTCGATAAAGTTCACAAAATCACGTCTAAAATTGGGTATCCTACGAAAGTAAAGTTTATTTGAATTTCTGAAAAGATCTCGCTAATTTTTTACAGAGTCCAAATATTTTGAATCCTCAAAGTCTGAATGATTTTTATGCTTCTATCAATATCACATCAACAAGCTTCTTCGATAACGTTCTCTTGATTTTGCGCTTTGAAGCCTCTCGAAAGTGGTCTTTACTCGCTAAACCAGTAGACCGTGATGAGTGGAGCATGACAGTACCAACTGTGAACGCCTATTATAATGCACCCGGGAATGAAATAGTATTCCCTGCTGGTATAATGCAATTTCCAGTGTTTGATGCTGATCTCCCTCATTACCTCAACTATGGAGCGTTTGGCTCCATCGCCGGCCATGAACTCTCTCATGCTTTTGATTCTACAGGGCGTCACTTCAACGAAAATGGAAGCTATGCTGACTGGTGGAACAATAAGACGGTCTCAAATTTCGAGCAACGCGCTCAGTGCTTTATTGACCAATTTTCTAAATATACGATACCCGGTCCAGATAACAAACCGCTTCATGTCAATGGCAAGTTAACTTTAGGGGAAAATATTGCTGATGCAGGCGGAATTTCAGCTTCATTTACCGTTTGGAAAGAGCGCCAGTCGAATTCTCCTGCTCCAGGCCTCCCCGGCCTTGAGCATTTTTCGGCCGAACAGTTATTTTTTGTGAGCTATGGAAATTGGTGGTGCGGGAAAAGTAGCAGGGAATCGGCCATTAATCAAATTCACAGTGATCCACATGCACCATCTTGGATACGCGTCCTTGGAACATTGGAAAACTCAAGGACTTTCAAGGAAAGTTTCAAATGCCGGGACAAGGAGCCCATCTGTGAGTTGTGGTAAATTGGCTAAGGATTATTGATGCTTCGTCACATTCATAAAATTAATGTTTAATAGTTTTATTTATTTAATAAACTGAGCCTTGATGTCCTTCTCTTACGACCTTTCTAATTTATTTCTTTGATTCACTACAAAGTTAATAAGATGGGAATTTTTTAAAGCTGTATAGAAGCCAAGTTGGTTATCATGAAATTTGATACATTAAACTGTATGTGTTACGGTTTTCCGATTTTGATTGGCTTAGGTGATTACCTAAGCATTCACGTGATAAAGGATTAGTCTGCGGGAATATTTGTAAATACCTAGATTCGAGGTTTAACCCTTTTCTTGCTCCTCAGATTAGTTTATTTCATCGTACTTCCAAAGACCATCCCGGTAACCGTCACAGTATGAAGAGAAAAGATAATACAGGTACCAACTACAACTTACGCTCCTTCCTCTATTAAGCTTTCATCATCTCATTTCTTATGTCTTTCTATGTGTCATCTCATACTCTCCCCAACATCTCCATCGCACATTCCCTAAATCGTTGATTCTAAGTTTTCCCTACGTCATTTATCGGGTTATTTATGCTACTCGCTTAACGGATTATGATGAAATCACATTGACATCATTATCTCGCTCAGACAAATCGGCTTAGTCACAGTACGGTCGAACAGTGACAAGATCCATATCTTCTCTGCCACTAAGGTGTACCAAATGTTTTGAAATATAAAGCAGGTACATGCAGTAAGCAGTAAGCCAGAAAATGTAAATTAGTATCACACACATAGATTAATGGGCTTGCAAAGTCGAACTCTTCACTTTCGTGCGGTGCCGGCTATAAACGCCCGATGTGTTCGCATAACTGGGATAGCTAAGAGTCGCTATCGGATCGCAAACAACGTATGCGCTTCAGACTCCTCAATCAATCTACACCGAACTTCAGTCAATTCAACCCGAAGAGATCACTTTTTCCAATCCGCCGCCTTCCACCTCCCGCAGTATCGAACAAAAAACCCTCCCATTAACTTCGTCGACTGAACTATCAAAATCTTCTGCGTTGCTTTGGTGCGGATCCATCTACAAACCCACAATGCTACGAATACCTGTCGGAGGAAGAAAGTCAGAGGGCACAAAGATGGAGAGGTTGTAATGGTTTTGGAAGGCCAGATTCCGGTGAGATCCTACGAGAAACAGAGAGACAAGGAGTTTGGCAAGGGAAAGAGACGAGATGGTTTTTGGAGGGAGAATGTCTGATATTGCGTCGGAATTTTTGACTTTGGGAGTGCTGTGGGTGCAAAGGTTTTTCGGTTCGGTTAGGTGCTGCCAAAACTTTGTAAACTGGCTGCGCTTTCTTTTTGGAGGCGAGATATGCAGCTTCAGTCCTGACGATGGTACTCGGCAAAATTCGGTATGTTGTTAGAAAATCTCTTTATTGCGTGGACTTTCGCGACAGAGAGGAAGGGAGAAATACAGGTTGTCCAACCTTTGGCACTTGTTCTGATGGGCTATCACCAAAACAATGTAACAAAGTAAGCTGGCCGTAATGCAGTCTATTTTCTATGTAGATTTCTAAATGAGTTTAGAGGGAGAATCACAATATACAAGTAATTCTACATCACACGATTTACTTCCCAAACGTCGGCCCTTTTTTCTGATGAGTTCTGCAACGGGTACAACTCGTAGATTGACGTGGGACATTGTCTTTAAACTAGGGGTATATGTGCTTAGTCAGAGTAACCATAATCGAACCAACTATAGCAACAAACGTCCCGTAAAACAGGGTGTCAGCCATAAAACTTGTTAAGTCGCATTAGTGGATGTGTTTAAAGTGGGTTTTTATGTAAATCTTTTCCTACTCTAGATAAGATCGACCTAGCTTGCATTGATACCCTGACACGCCCTACCAGATTTGGGCATGACCTACAATAAAATTGCTTTTTCAATGATGAAAAACCCTTGACGACAAAACTTTGTTAAACTATAAAGGACTCTATTATTTCTGCTTTCCATCATTCTAATGATTACTCTAGATACTATTATTTACAAGATCTAGAAATGAAATGCCCGATTAATATCTAGTTGATACACCATTTGCTTCGATTACTGCCTGACACCTTGATGACATACTTGCGATAAGCCTCACAAGTTCTGCCGATGAGATTGATTCCCATGCTTCTAAAATCGCCTCATTTAGTCTGAATTGGGAAATTTGCCTTCCCACATCCACATCTGGATGATATTGTATGTAATCCTTCATCGTATTCCAAAAACACTCAATAGGATTAAGGTCAGGAGAGTATGATGGCTAGACAATCGGATGTATACCTACCTCCTGCAATTTTTCCATGGTATTCGGTGCGGCATGACACGGTGCACCATCCTGAAACAACGACATATTTGGGTGTGCTTCCCTTGCCGATAATATGAGAGGCAAAATCCGTTCACAGTATGATTTCGTTGTGGGTGAGCCCCATCTCTTATTCCACACAAGAAAGGGGCCTTTTTCTGAGCCAATGAAGGAACCCCAAAACATCCACCCATTCCTGCGCGCAAATAGGGAAGATACACAAGTTTCATCAAACTGTTCTCCAGGCTGATATCCATCATTAGTACAACATAACAGTAGGATATAGTAATAAAATCTTGCCTTCCTCGTTACAAACACACGTGTGTGCTGACCACCAGTAATCCAAGACTCGTCCGTCCAGAGAATCTGGTTCCACTGCTCGGTAGTCCATTCTAGATGTTCTCGGGCAAACTGTAATCGTTTAATCTTATTTTCTTCTGTGAGCGGAGGCTTCAAACGGGAGATACAACGTCTGTATCTTCTTTTATGGATGGCTCTCCTGATAACATGTTCTCCAATGTTCCAGTGAGAGAATGGGTACATGGATAATTCTAAGTAGGTCATGAATCGACCATTTAGAGAGCTATGGACATAATGCTCAAGCTCATCCACTTGACTAACACTCAATTTAGATGGACGGCCTGGTATTTGGGGATCCAAGACATCAGCACGTTCGGAGGCATATTGAACCTGCCGGTGGGAGATTCCTAATTGGGTTGCGATTGCTTGAAGAGAAAGACCGTACCTCCGAAGTGTTTGAACAGCGACCCGTTGGTCTCGCGATAGTTGGGGTCGACAGGTTCTAGCTGTTGAATTTTCTGGAGAGTTCATGGTTATTATTCCTATTATATTTATAATCAATAGTATTTAATATGTTTGTTTTTGTCGTTGAGACATCGCGGTTTTTTTTTTTTTTTTAAATCATTTTTGCGTATGCAGCCTGAGGCTATGACGCGAATGATTACGGAAGATATGTATGTGACGCAGAATAACTCTGTTTGACGTTTGGAACACTCATATTCAGATTTCATTTGCAGATACCACTACGAGAATAACGCCTTACGACATGTACCCTCTTCCGTGAATACCCACCACAGGGAAAAGCGAGAAAAACCTGTGGCTATCTGAGCATGCTTTCGTCATTCTACGAATACAGTATCACCGCGAGAGAAGTGGTGTGAGGGTCTTGCTGGATTCGAACCAGCTTTGTCCTTTCTCAAGTGGGGCATGTGTCCAAGCTACCCAGACTCTACTTGGAAGAACGGCCCGGATAGTGTACCACTGCACCATCCGACCCGACATCGCGGTTGCTAGAGTGCGCGTAGGAAGTCACATAAAGTCGATCGCGCGAAACAGGATTCAAAATAGAGCAACACTTGAAAAGCAGAGAAACTAGAGTTTAGATCTAGCCTATTTGGTAGTACTAAGCGGCTTTCTGCTGGGCATACCCTTGTACTTTTGGGAATTTGGGTCTACTATGTCACTACGATAAAATTCGTCTCCCTGTCAATTAAAAGTGGATCTTATATAGAGTATCAGGGTCAATTAGTTTTACTTGCATGTAGTATTGAATCCGTAGATATTGTTGCTAACTAGCGCTAATTGTGTCTGATTAGTAACAATACTTAGGGCTGCAATACCACATGCAAGTAAACCTAACTGACCCTGATACTGTATATGAGATTCACTTTTAATTGACAGGGAGACGAATTTTATCGTAGTGACATAGTAAAGTAGAGCCCCTGTGTGTTTTAGTCCGGATCGATATCACTGGTGTCTCGAGGCTCCTAACTACGGCAATCTAGTGCGAGTAGAGCTTGAGACTAAGTGTGATAAAAATTCGTTGATTTCCCTATCTACCTAAACTCCTGAGATCTTATATTCTGTTATGTGCTTACTAATAATACATTGGCAAAGAACGACATGGTTACGTCATTTGTTCTCAACAATTGGATCCACAATTATTTCTCTTCCTAAATGAGCTGTCCGCAGCTCACTTGCCTTTCACATTTACAACCCCACAATCTCTTTGATCAACCGCCTGTCCTGTTCCAATATCCTCTTACTGCGATACCATAGACTGCGCACCGGGTGGCCATCCCGAACGTATGCTGGGAATAAGTTCGTGCCGTTATACCTATTGATGAGTTTGAATCCACCTGAGGATTTTAATGAGTAGGTATTATTTGCATGACACGCTGAGATAGCCCAAGGTCTATCATAAAATGGCTCGATGTCATAAGCGGTATGTAGACAGCGTGGGGAGAGAGAGGGGTCAAGAGGTGGGTGTCAGGCAAAAGGTTGCCAACCTACATGATACGCGAGATAGATGCATCACCACTCGGCTAAAAGGCCAGACCAGAATCACAGAACACTATAAAAGGGCAATCTCCATATATATATTATACAGCAGAGGCTTTCCTGACACTCGAGCCTGTGTCGCCTCTCAAGAGTTCGGAGGACCCAGTCACCGGGAGCGTAAGTGCGCATCAGGGCTTTATGTTCCTGCAAATAGGCGCGCATCTGATCTCTGTTCGCCTTGATACTGGCTGCATACGAGCGTGCAGTTGGTGCTGCGTGAGATCTAGCCAACTCCTTTGCCCAGTCGAGGTCTTCTTGCTCTGTTGGTTCTCTTGTATAGACAGGGTAGGTTAGTTCTTCCATTGGTGGTTGAGTGCCGAAAAGCAGGAAGAACGGGCTGTATCCATTTGGCGAGATTTGTCGGTCATAGATAGAAACCGCTCGGCAGAGAGCGTTAGCTAGCCTCACATTTGGGTCATCGAGTAATGTTCGAGTGAGTATTGCTTTAAGAACACCATTGGCTTTCTCAACTTTGCCGTTGCTCCTTGGTCTGGTGGGTGTTGTGTGGGTGAATAGGAGTTTATGCTTAGCTTGAAATTGCTTTGCGTCAGCGCCTGTGAAGCAACCAGCGTTGTCACTGATTATTTGCTTGGGAGTTCCAAAGGTGTGGCTAATGTAAGTTAGCAAGGGGACAGCATTTAAGAAGTCTGTGCTTGGAACAAGTCGAGACTCTAGCCAGCCTGTGGCATATTCCACAGCGTGCAACATGATTTGCGAACCAATCTGGGTATGGTCGATACCCCATCGAGTTAGTGGAGGAGCTGGGAGGATTGGGACTAAATTGCCGAGAGCAGGGTCTGGTGCTTTGATTAATTGGCATGAGTGACAATTTAGTACTGCTTCGTTTGCTGCTAGCATTAGTTCTGGATGCCAATACCTTAGTCCTGCCCGTCGCATTGTTGTACCGATTGAGGCATGCCCACAATTCTCGTGGATCGTCGGAATAAAGTTGACTAGTTCGTCATATTCTGGAACTAAGAGCAGTGTGGCTATTCCTGGGGGAGAAAGAGGATCTGTTGTATCCTGCGCGTGATTCATGATGAAGTGGAGTTTGTTAGTGTAAATGGCGAAATGTTCTTTGACCCATGCTTCACCAATTTTAGGTGGCAAAACATGTCCTAACACTAAGAACTCGAAGATGAACTGTAAATCGATGCGATTCAGTTGATGTGGGTATTTGATCTCCTCTCCAGGAATTTCTAATATGTTCCTGTCGTTCGCAGTATCTGCCGGGTAATCTTCTGTCAGGATTGGAAATGCATCCTCCGTTGGTCGAGAAAGATAGTCGGCTAACACATTTGCTTTGCCGGGTCTATAAAGGATACGTATATTATAATGCTTGATCGTGTCCAAGAATCTAAGCATTCTTGGTGGAAGATCCGATTTCATGTGAGTCGTTTTTAGCGATTCATGATCAGTCACGACAGTGATGTCGCCGCCTTCAATCCAATATCTCCAGTGCTGGAAAGCGAGGAGTATACCAAGAAGTTCACGTTCTTGTGATGAATATCTCTGTTGCGTGGGATTGAGTTTGCGGGAAAAATATGCAGCAGGGTGAAGAACGGAATGCTGACGGTAATTGTGAGCATGGAGCTTAGGCTGAAGTAACGCTGCTCCGACAAACTTCTGTGAGGCATCACTCTCGAGTACAGTGGGAAGAACCCAGTCAAATTTCTGTATGACTGGCGCGGAAGAGATGGCGTTCTTAATTTTCTGCCATGATGCTATGGATTTTTCAGAGAGTGTAACTGGAGCGTTTTTAGTGTTAATTATTGGTAATATGGGAGTATATAAGGGCACGGTGTTGGATGATACCCACGGAATAACGGAGTTACTGCGTATTGCTTACACTCACTTCACGGCTCGCGTAAAGATAACCAAGAATAAAAATTGCCTTTGTAGATTTAGAGTAGCTCTTTAGCTTTATTAAACTTCTTATCTGAGTTCTTACCTGTCTTGCCTTAAGTGTCATAACATTTAGGTCCGACAGATTTATCTGTTAGAGGGCCTGCGATTTTTGAAAAATCTTTAATGAGGCTGCGAAGATACTCAGCTGCATTAACAAATCCACGGATTTCAGAAGTTGTTCTAGTCATCGGGCGGTCACGAATTGCCGCTACTTTTTGGGGGTCCGCTGAAATACCCGACTCTGAAATATGGAAACCAAGGAAAATTCCTTCGCGAACAAAAAGTCGACATTTTCGTGAATTAAGAATTAATCCGTATTTAACAAAGCGTTCGAAAATGAGAAGTAGGCAGGAGTGGAGATTTTTGATAGAATCTGACCAAACACATACATCATCCAGGAGTCCGGCTACAAATGAGCGGAAGAGTTGAAGAACTTCTTCCATCAGGCTCTGAAATGTCGCCGAGGCGTTGCAAAGTCCGAATGGCATGACGTTCCATTCGTATAGACCGAACGGCGTTACGAAAGCAGTCTTTTCTCGTGAGCTTTCATGTAATGGAATTTGCCAAAATCCATCTTCTAGGTCTAAGAATGCGCAACATTTATGACCTGCTGCTCGTTGGATTTCATCCTGGGCGTTTGGTAACGGGTGCGCATGTTTCTTTGTTAGTTTGTTGAGTTGTCTATGATCGACACAAATGCGCCAAACAGGAGATTTTGTAGGATTTGGCGTTTTCATTGGGGTCAGAACTAGCGGGGCCGCCCAAGGACTTTTGCTTTTACGAATAATTGAGCCTTCGTGCGTCTTGCAGAAATCTCGGATTGCATCCTGTTGTGAAGGACTGTACCGCCGTGGTGGGAGTTTGACTGGCATGTTATTACCAGTGTCGATTGTGTGTTTTGTTTTATGTAAAAGATGAGTTTTGCGAAGTGTTTTATCAAACAAGCTAGGAAAATTTGAAGAGTACAGGTTTGTAAAATGAGAGACAGAATTGGGTGTTGACTGGTGCCATACAATTGATGGTGTAGAGTTTGCTGTGAAAGTCGGTGAGAATTTTGATGTACGCGAAGTAACGAAATAAGAAAAGGAATGTTTCTTTGGAGAATTCATAGGTGTTGCAGTTCAGACATCTGTAGTAAATATAGTCAAAAGATGTTTAGATGAAACGATAGGAAAAATAATTGGTGACTCAGGTAAATTCAAAAATTGAATTGAATCATTACAAGGGAAATTCAAACCGAGAGAATGAAAAACAGTTTGTCCTAGCGTGAGGTCGGCTGGAAAAGTATTGTCAGGAACAACACCTGCAGATACAGTAACGTTTTCAGACCAAGTGTTATTGTTATTAGTGCGCCGAAGTTTGAATTGGATGTTGAGAAGCGCATCGTTGGTAACTGTTGGTCCTTGTCCGCCGATGCCGGAAATAACAGAAGGTTGTAACGAAGGGAATGTTTTGAGAGAATGTGCTAAAGATGTCGAAACATAGCATGCTGGCGAGCCGTAATCGAAAAAAGTAGGGAATATAATAGTAGGATAATTAGTTAAGCGTGTAGAGAAAAATTTATGAGGCTTGCCGTAGCCTTCGCGCAAAGGAGTGTCGTTGGTGAGCTTTTGTTTTATATTGCCTGTGCCTACCGTCACCAAGTGAGCATCCCGGCACCCCTATTCTGCATCCTCCTCTGCCTGAGCAAGAACTTGACTGAGTAGATCTTCCAACTCGTTGTCCACGTTGTCGTGACTCCTTGTACTTGGATCTTGATGGTTTAGCTTGGGCTTAATCTTGGTGAACAATCTCTTGAAATACTGAATACCTGGAACTCTGGGACACTGACGATAGCAGATAATGTCACGTAAGCTTTTGTAACAAATGACAAGTGTAGATGTGGATAACCTGACTTCTTGAATCCTGACTAGACTAGATGCGTAGAATAAATACAAGACTGAAAGCTGGAGAGCTTTCATCTAGAAGGCCTAACTACTATTTATACATGAGTCCACACTAGTACATTCCCTAGTACTGGTTACTAGAACCCCATCCCATCGAACGCCAGCGAATACTGTAGAACACCCAAAATACCGTCGATTGAAATAGAATTCCATAGAACTATGCAATGCCTGGAATTCAATCGTTGTTAATAACGATCAACAGGAAAAAACCAACAATAATAACAATATTAAGTAATTAGTGACGATCGGCAAAATAATTTATCAACGTCATTGAAGCTATTGATGAAGATCGACAAAATGCATGAAAACTCACACCAATTAATTAAAGACAATTTGTGAATGAAATTTATGCAAAAGAACTAAATGAATTCAAGCCGAAACGACTAGCTTCAGCAGGCCGTTCCGTGACACACGTCTGAATCTTCCAAATGGTCGGCTGGGCATTTGTCGACTTCTGAACTTTCGTTCGGCTGTTCGACTACAAAACTTTTGTGTCTGCTTGATTTGTTGCCGAAGTTTTTAAACCGTCTATTTTTTAGCGATGTATATCGTTGTTTAATTTCATCGTTAAAGCGCGTTCGAAAAATACCTTTTCATTCTGTCCGCTTCTTGTTTCCTCCAGAGTGGTCAATTTTGAGTTGACAACTGTTTGACCGATGTCCCAACTTGCCGCATTTATAGCACCTAGAATTGGTTTCATCTACGACGAACGATGGGTCGTCGGGCGAAGCAGACTTTGATATGAAGATGTTGCTGCCTTGCAATCTGGGGTCGGCAATTTGAGAATTAGTAATTCCTGGCGGGGAGGACAAGTTCTTGACCAAACGGATGGGCACCTCTTTTGATGGAAGGAAAGCGTCATCTTCTAGTTTCCACCTGGAAATGCCTTGGGTTGTCTGGACGGCGTGGTTTGCTAGTTTCTTGTTCGTCATTGTCTGGGCATAACACTGAATGGATGACCAAGTTCGCGGCAAAGAATGTTGGATGTGGTGAATGAGGATGTCCCTTGCCTGTGGTCCATTCACTAAGTCTTGCGGTAAAGCATAAAAAGCTCTTCTCATACGTCTGGCGAAGTCTAATGTTGATTCGTCGGGCGTGGAAAGAACTTGTGCGAAAGTCGTTAGGGGAGAACCCAACATGTTATGATCGGAGAGCACCTGCAAGATTCCGTATACGGTGCCTGCCCAGTCCAGGGACTGTTCTGTAACGTCACCTCGAGTGTCCAAGAAATCATCCTCCATTTCCATGGCAACTCGTCTGGGCCAAGCGGAATATGGGAGCATGGACTGTATCATCAGTATCTGCATCCGGTATAGTTTCCGCAAGGTGTCTTCATCAGCGTATTTCAGCTGAAGTTCGGGCGGAAAGATGACCTTGTTTCGTTCGGAGGCTTCTTTGAGGGGGCCCGATGGGCTTTCCGCTTCCCGAAAGGTTAGGAAGTCAGGGAAGTATCTCTTGACTTTTGCCTTGATGTTGGCGCGGGAGGTATTTTTGAAAGTCAGCTAAGGGTTCTTTGGCGATGCATCATAGATGTCCTAAGCCAAAAATGATGGGTGTATTTGGGCAGCTTTTGTAGGAGGCGGGGCGCTGAAGAATTGAGTGTTATCGTAAAAAGGGTTGGGGGGAGTCGGCGGCTTGGGCTGTTTTTTGGTTGAAGGGAACTCGATTCCGCTATTTGCTAGCTTACTCTCCTGCGGGATGGGGGAGATCTGAGACGGACGTTGTTCTTCAGGCGCGAGAGGCTTTGCCAAAGATGGGTTTGCTGCGGCTAAGGCCGCTGTCATTTTGCTAATTTGGACCACTAGCATTCCGAATTGACTGGCAGACGTAGTCGAAACGGCCTTGAGTTCGGCTTTGAGAGTTTCTTGTCTTGCATCTAGGATGCTTGAGAATTCGGTAGTCAATTTTTTGTTGTTCTTCTCCATCTCTGCTCTTAAGTCTTGAGCCGTTTTCTTGAGTTCGTTGGCGAGGCTCTCCTGCTGGCTCTCGACATCCTTCACCGTCTTCTCAAGCTGAAGATTTGTCAAGCCGACCATTCTGAATCGATTTGTCAAATGTGGTAGAGTAAGAATGAGGTTTTCTCAACAATAATAATTATTATTGTGTGTTCTAGTCCGGATCGATATCACTGGTGTCTCGAGGCTCCTAACTACGGCAATCTAGTGCGAGTAGAGCTTGAGACTAAGTGTGATAAAAATTCGTTGATTTCCCTATCTACCTAAACTCCTGAGATCTTATATTCTGTTATATGCTTACTAATAATACATTGGTAAAGAACGACATGGCTACGTCATTTATTCTCAACAATTGGATCCACAACCCTCTTAGCTAATAGTGGGTCCCTGTATAATTACTGAAGAGATTCATAGAGATTTTACCGTTTATATTTGCAATACTTACCCCTGCACGCAAAATGACCTGTAAGGGTAAGTGTTGCAAATATAAAAGTCCAACTTACAATAAATCTTTTCAACATTTATACCTGGGCCCACTATTAGCTAAGAGGGGCTCTACTGTAACAAGTATTATGGCTGACACCCTGTACATAGACCAAAAAACGCCATCACGTGATATATGTACACAAGATTTTTTTTTTTTTAAATCATTTAAGCGTACAATTCAATTTGCAGACTCACATTTCACAGAACCTCACGCGCACCTCATAACTCTTTCGATAAAGTATACTCATAAATCTGCGCATATTCTCTAGATAAAGGGTATGGCGCCTCCGGCCCGCGAAAAAAACGCGGTGTGTCCGAGACTGTGGATGCCATGAAGCGCATCCTCAAACATGTCAACAATTCCGGGCGAGGGCAGCTATCAGCTGCTTCACTAACTCGCTCCGCTTCAAAACTCGACGCAGTAATATCTAGTATTGCTGCATCTCAGGGTCCGCAGGCTGTGCTGCCCCCCTCGAGCCTTCCCAATGCCGACATGGATAATGACAACTTCTCAAGCCTCAGTTGGCACTCAGAAACTCCCTTCCCGCCGTCTCAGTTCGATCCCGGCGATGATCTTTTCTGAAGTGCTATGGCAGTGGAATAACATCTCTTATAAAAGCGTCATCTCGAAACAGACAACGAGGCCCCAGAGGAGAGCCAACAGACCACTAACCTCATGTCAATGACCACAGGACTACTAAATTTAGTCGGGCTCTACTTGGAAGAAATGGAGGACGTCTGCCCTGGAGCAGGAGCAGACTTTTTTGCCCTGATTTCCGACGCAGTGTCCCGGGCAATGCGTGGGGAAAAGATCTACAAAAACCCAGCAACCACAGCGGGGGCTAAGGACAATGAGCCCAGTCGTAACAGTAATACTTGGGCCGCTAAAGCCGCTGCTGGGAACGTGCACGGCAAAAACGTCGACCTTCGCCGGCCACCGAGAAGACTCTCCCCGCCGCAGCACAAGAGCAAAGAAGACAAGCGCATAATGATCCGTCTTGACAGCTAACACGAAGCTCGCAAAGTGGAGCCATTCTAACTCCGACAGCAAGTCCAATGGCTTGTCCCTGATCTATCGCTAGTGGTAGACGCATGGCAAGTGCCCTCAGGAATCGAAATACTATCACCTACTCCGGCTAAAGCGAGCAGTATTCTCGAGCACAAAGACGCCATTGCGGCACGATTCTGCAACGCCACGGTAGAAAGATAGGAAATTTGAACTACATTTGTTATGGGGCCCGTCCCAAAGAAAGTTGTCACTTTGGAGGGGGCGGCCGACCCAGTCGAGGGCCTTCTCCAGTCAGAACCGGCCATAATGGATGTTAGGCCCATCCGTCACCTAGCAAGGACCAAACGTTCCATTGAATCTGCAAACCTAGACGGCTTATATGAATACACGTCCCAGAGGCAAATGCGCACAAGTTCCCATCTCGAATGCAGCTATTTGGACAAGCCACATGTAAGGGTCGAAAGATAATTGCTATTCGCAGAATATCGAGAGCTAGATACAAAAGAAGATCTTGAAGTGAAGAAGCAAAGAAAACCAAGAGCAAACATCATATATCTATTCCTAATGTTCAACATTTCCTCCCTTTCTTTGCATGATCTAAATCAAAATCGCATGATCTACAATCTCTGCATTTGCCTCTAACATCTTATGATGCTTTGGTGTCCTTTGTGCAGACAACCAGTGTCTCGTCACGTCTCACTCTTCATCGCAAACAAAACTGTAAAATCAACATATGTTACCGTAAATGTTTGGGGAAATTTGCGTGTCGGAGAAGTTTCAGCTTGGAGCTGCTTAGTAAAGAGTATTCTTTTTGCCTTAGGCACCAGCCTTAAAATTACCAGGCATTGGCCTGTGACACCACAGGCGTACAACGCGTTCGACTCCGCAGCCAGTTATCTACCTGCAGCAAATGCTTCGGCTTCCACGCCACCAGGACCTACGCCCGCCAGTACAAATGCGGGTCCTGCGGTAAGGTCGCTCACGAAGGCCCGTGCGCCCATCCACTCCAATGTCTGAACTGTTGGGGCCCCCACAGCTCTACCGACGTTTTCTGCCCTGCCCGACCACGTCAAGATCATGGCAATTTCATCCGCCCCAATGAGGCTCAACTACGTCATGTCCGCGCAGCGAGTCGAAAAGAGCTTGCAAAGTCTCTTAACCGTCCCCAAGAATCTGCAGCTCCAGTCCCTCAGGGCGCGGCTGAACACCTATCCTCCTCAAACTGAGCATGGTAAGGAGGCAAAAATTCGCAAAAAAACAAAGGATACGCATCATGCAAGCAAACGTGGGTTGAGGTGCCAATGCACATAGTGTGGCATTATAACTCGCGCATGACAATGAAATCGACAATCTTCTAGTTCAAGAGCCCTGGATCTTCAGAGACTTATCCGCGAGGCGCTCAATATCGCACCTAAATTTTATGACATATTCACCCCTCTCAGAATGGCACCAACGTCCCAGAGCCCTAACATGTGTCCGCAAAGCACAGGGGCTCCAACAATATCAGACCGCTGTAGACATTTCTCCTGACTGTGTTCAAATCGCCTTTTCACGCGGGCGCGGTCGGAAAATTGCTGTTTGGAATATTTACAATGCCCCGGCCAGCTGCGTAGGTGCCGGCGAGGCTCTACAATTGCTCTTAGACTCCCCAGAATCTCCTGAGTTTGTGGGCGGCGATTTCAATCTAAAACATCCTGCCTGGGACTCATACACCTCCATTAATTCCATGGAGGCAGCCGCCTTGCTCGACTGGGCAAGGGAGAAACACTTATGCCTCCTCAACCCGATAGATGTCTCTACTCACAATAAGGGAGGCATCCTAGATCTCGCGCTCTCTACTCTCGGAGGAGCAAAAGGTGAAATCGCGCCTGAACTCCACACTACATCAGATCACGAAACCTTAGTCTTGTCACAGTCTAGACAAGGGCGCTTGCGCAGCTAAATGAATAGAGGTAGTTTATATTCTATCTGAAGAGAAAGCAATCTATCTCGTAGTCCTACAAATTTATACAAAGCTCTACACCTCTTAGATAATACCATAGCCCTAACTTCAATGAGGATTCCTGAAATAGGAGTTTGCCACGGAGTAGAAGTTTGCCGCATGCCAGGAAGCTCTTATGTCTCAGCTCCATGATCTATCTATTTTTGGGAATTCTGATATACAGTGTCTCAGCCAAAATTAACATTAGCCACTATATCTGCCAGTGCATAATGCACTACACCTGTTAAACCTGTGCACGCCTGTGAACGCCTGTGCACGCCTATGTATAACATAGGCTACAGGAATTATCCAGCTTACCAGCTGTTACAAGTCTCAACAATAGCTTTGCAGTGGGACTTGAACAAGTGCACAATGGGGCGCCTAAGATATGGGTCAATTAACGAGACTCTATTAAAGGCTCTTCTAGGCGAGCGTCAGGACCTCTCAACCATCCGGACTGCAGCAGACATCGAAACGGAAGCCGAGGATATCACTAAAACTATACACATGGCCCTACAGGTGGCCTGCCCCGTGCGAAGGGCACCTTTCGAGGGTCGCCCTGGTGGAATGAAGAGTGCAGAACAGCAGCAAGTAGGTACCGCAGGGCGAGACGGCTGGGGCGAGCTGAATATGAGAAGCATGAACTTCAGAATGCTGTCAGACGAGCCAAAAGATCATACTGGGAATCGAAAATCGAGAACTCAGAGTCCCTAAAAGATGTTTACAAGACAGTTAACTGGCACAACACTGCCCCCCTTTTCCAAACTCCGCCACTCAAAGGAGCCGACGGTATCGCCGACGTCCAATGCCCTAAACAAAAGGCTTCCCTCCTACACAGAATGCTCCTCTCTCGACAAACAGAAGCTTCGGACATCTCGCCAGACACACCCACGGTTGCCATGAGGTCTATACCATGGGAACCATTCACCGGGGAAGAAGTCTTCAGGGCTACCTGTCAGGTTACATCCTCGTCGCCAAGTATTGATGAAATTACGACTCCTATCCTCAGACTAGCATGGCCGATAATTGGTCGACGCATTTCGGACCTGTTCAACAAGTGTGCCGTGCTTGGTTCTCACCCATGTGTCTTCAAGGATGCAGAGGTAATCATTCTGCCCAAGTCAGGGAAGCAGGACCGCACAGCCGCAAAATCCTATCGCCCGATTTCTCTGCTCAGCTGCCTGGGCAAGAGCCTTGAACGCTTTATTGCAAGACGCCTCTCTTACTGGGCTCTTAAGTGTGACGTCCTTGCTAGAGATCAATGCAGTGCAGTTAGCAGACGCTCTGCCACGGACCTAACGAAAGCGCTATCATGCGATATCAAAGATGCTCTCGCGGCGAGAAATGCCGCGGGCATGGTGACTGTAGATGTGAAGGGTGCCTTCGACGGAGTACTGCGGAATTGGTTACTCAACCGACTCAGATTTCAAGGTCGGCCGGCTAACATTACACGATGGGTCAATTCCTTCCTCCTCGACCGGACAGCAAAAATTCGACTCGATCAAATAACCTCAGAAAAAATTCCGATAATTTGCGGCCTTCCCCAAGGATCCCCAACATCACCAATTCTTTTTCTGTTATATGTCGAACCAGTCTTACACATCTCTAGGAGTCGCTATGGTTATGCGGACGATATCGCAACGGTAGAAACAGCCCGTAATCTGGAGGAATGTGGTAGGAAATTACAAACGAGCCTAGACCAGACGCTGCAGTGGGGCCTTGAAAATATTGTACAGCTTGAAAGCGCGAAGACTGAAGTCCAATATTTTCATCAAAAAAGGAACTACATGGAACCCTCGCTACAGGTAGAAGGTACTGTCATTACATCGAATGATTACACACGTTGGCTAGGAGTATTTTTCGACCGGAAACTCTCATTCAAAGGACATGTGCGCAGAGCCTGCCAGCGGTGTCGTGTCGTTACGGACCACGTCAAGCGTATCAATAATACAGTAAAAGGAACACGTCCAGCACTACTCCGCCAGGCGATGCAAGGAGTCGCCTTTGCGTCACTTTTATATGGAGCCGAGACCTGGTACGGGCCAAAGACCTCTTCTTGGATAATAAATCAAGTTCAGGGGGCTATCAATCGAGCAGCTCGAGCTGTCTTGCCTATCTATAAAACCACCCCTGCCTCGGCGCTCCTGCGCGAAACGGGTTGGGGCCCAGCCACCTCATGGCTCGAATGTATCCACAACCGCCTAGCTGTGCGAGTTGCCGCAGCTGACCCCAAAAACCCCTTACGAATCCGTTGGAATTCCTCCTGCTTTCTATGGATCAGACGCCGGCAGCCTCTAGAACTGTCACTCGACTCACCTGCACCTCCTTGGCGCAGAATTGATAGGACCACAGCAAAAGCAGAAATTGGTGCTGTAGGCCGAAGAGAGGGGATAACTGAACATCAGAAATAGGTGGTCTCAGGAGAAGTAGGCATATTGGATCTGATGGTGTTTTCTGACGGATCTCTAGATGGGGAGGAAATTGCGGGGGCAGGCTACTGTATACACCGTCGTCCAACTACTGAAATTGCAAGCGGATAAGTCCCATTGGGTCGAACGGCCGAAGTGTACGACGCGGAAATAATCGGAGCTTTCGAAGGTTTAAAAGCGGCCTTCAAGCACGTAATGGCAAAATACGCCACCAACGTTACAGTACTACTTGACAACGAAGAAGCCGCCCTGCGCCTACATACTGGGCACTGGACATCGTCCAGTTCCAGAAGATCGCGGAATTTCAGACACTACGAGACAGCTGGCTGCAAAGGGAGAGAGTATCAGGAATACCGACAGGGACGGTCAGAGTGAGATAGATCCTGGGGCATGCAGGTATTCCCGGGAACGAGCGGGCCGATGCTTTGGCGAAGACAGCTTGCAGTGAACCCACCAGGCGTCTCAAAGCCTCAGCTTCAAGGGCAACAAGACTCCTCAACGAACGATATGAGGCTAGTATATTGAGTTACTGGCATAGCAATGCCCCCGAGAGATACAAATTTTTCGGAATACAGATGAGTGGGAGTATGCCCAAAGAAATAAAACTATCTAGAAAAAGTTTAGGCCTGCTCCTAGCGGCACGATCGGCACACGGTGACTTCGCAGCCTACCACAGAAGATTCAAGCACGAAGATGCTGTCCTCTTTTGCGATTGCGGCGAAGAACGATCCCCGGAGCACTCTTTTATATGCGAAAGACAAAGGGGCATACGAAAACCTCGCCCCAAGGCTTCGCGAGGTCTAGAGGGCAATATTAAGTGGACTTTCGGTTCAATAGCTGGAGCGCGAGCATTTGCTAGATGGTACAAAGAGGCACAACCGTACGGATAAGATAGGGGTACTTCCTCTGTTCCAGCTTAATGCATTATCACTTTCATGTTTCTTGGAGTAGTATGGTTTTGGCGAGGTTCGGAGTATTTGGGGCTTCTTGGCGGGCTTTTGATTTAAAAAAAAAAAAAAACCCCATAGTGACATAGGACACTACTGGAAGAAACAGCTCTGACCGCAGCAGGCTCAGTGTAATGCTAAGCTGCTGTTGTAGAATAATACGGTTGTCGATAAGACGATAGAAACGCCTGGCGGCCTTAGGCTGCGCAGGCGGGCCAAGCGCTCTCCAAAGGGCTTAGAGGACGGGCCTATCCCGTGTGCCTACTTGGCGTTAAATTTAAGTCAATCAATCAATCAATAATTTAAGCGTATGCAGCCTGAGGCCATGACGCGAATGATTATGGAAGACATGTATATTTCGCAGAATAACTCAGTCTGACGGTTGGAACACTCATACTCAGATTTCATTTGCAGATACCACTACGAGAATAACGACTTACGACATGTACCCTATTCCGTGAATACCCACCACAGGGAAAAGCGAGAAAAACCTGTGTTTATCTGAGCATGCTTTCGTCATCCTACGAATACAATATCACTGCGAGGGAGATGGTGTGCGGGTCCTGCTGGATTCGAATCAGCTTTCTCCTGTCTCAAGTGGGGCATGTGTCCAAGCTGCCCAGACTCTGCTTGGGAGAGCGGCCCAGATGGTGTACCACTGCACCATCCGACCCTACACACAAGATTCATACTAGTATAAAGATGATTCATCAAAACAATAAAATTAAAATAGACTAGTGATGAATAATTTAGGGTCCGTGAGTTGTCGGGGAAAATTTTTGGATTTTACTATACAATTCGAATGGCTCGGATTTTTGAAGTATGAATTCAAATCTATTAGGTAAAAATTAATGTTAAGCCTACCCCTTGGCAATTGTTACTTACGGACTCCGAGTTAATCATGCTTTTAATCTCGCGAGAATGTCTGTTTGGTAGAAGT
Organism: Podosphaera xanthii; assembly: GCA_028751805.1. NCBI lineage: Eukaryota > Fungi > Ascomycota > Leotiomycetes > Helotiales > Erysiphaceae > Podosphaera > Podosphaera xanthii. The sequence continues at coordinate 434,902 of JAPWIX010000002.1, forward strand.
CGTAGTTAAATTTTTGGCACTTTTATTACCCAAACGATATCCATTGAACTGATTTTAGAAAAAAAACTAAAAATTAACGAAGTGAATCTATTGCGCTATATGTTAGGAAAATAAATCGCCAGTGAATATTGAAGGGAATGTTTACATTAAAAACTAATCATGTATTTTGTAAAATATCGTTGCAGAACTTCGTTTGAGAACCCATGTCTGCAGCATAGTGCGACGATTCTCAATTTTCTCGATTTCCTCTAAGAGGATAATGCTGTCTTTCATCGTTTTCATGGCTTTTTCAATAAACTTTGTATTTCAATGGTCAGCTTGGTCGTTCAGACACTTCACTTTTGCTGGATTTCTTGATTGAATTCTGGAAGATTAGGTGGAGCCGAAAATCCGTCCTCCGAGGATATAAGTTGATCATTTCTATTAGAATACTGTAAGAATCTAAAGTCATCCGAATCTAGAATTGGGTATAAAGAAGACTCCTCGTTTGTGCCTGTGGAGATACAATATATTGAGACCACAAATTCGGGAAGAACGAGTAGCATATGTACCCAGAACGGACATAATCTCTGGCGTTGAACAACGCTGAAGAACGTGATCGGATCCCGTAATTCCTCGTAACAGTTAACAATGTTCTTACAGAAAAGAAATCGGCTAATAAGAAACGCCTCGTATTCACACGTCCATCTGACCATATCGGTGTAGTGTTTTACCAGACTTTGCGGGTTCGTGTCCTTATCTTTACATTCTCTCCAGGCCTGCGTGAAAGATTTTCTTCAGCTTGAGACTACTCTTCTTTTATTAAGGTTTTGGATAGCATTTATTCGATCTAAGGCCTGTTAAATTGAATGAGTTAACATGATCCAAGTCGCCGTGTGGATGCAAGAGCGGCTGATGCATTCAAATCTATCCATCCGACTTGTGTGCCGTATTTCTTTTGCTCGTTGGTATTTCTCAAGTGAGATATCTTGTGATGGTGTGAACGTGTAAGACAAGTAAACTGTAAAGTTAGATCCAATGTGCCCAAATCGAAAGCCACAGATCTCCTACGGAGGTACAGCCCATAAGTATTATTCCATGTTGACCAGGGGGGGCTTGGCCACCACAACGCTTTCCTTAATTAGGCAACATCGCGAGAATGCACCTCGCACCCATCCCTACTGTGTTTTGTGTGTATTCCGATGACAACAACATCAACGCAGTGGATTGTTTACTAAGTATTAGTTATTATAAGAATAGGAATTATTTTGAATTTTGTATTATGAGTTGGGAATCATTGAATCAATGCTTTGATCATTAGAACTCATACAAAACACAGTAGGAATGGGTGCGAGGTGCATTCTCGCGATGTTGCCTAATTAAGGAAAGCGTTGTGGTGGCCAAGCCCCCCCTGGTCGACATGGAATAATAATTATGGGCTGTACCTCCGTAGACAACATGAACGAGATGATTAATTGCTCTGGTTAGCTCGGTTCAATCAGTGACGCCTCCCTCATTTGCGTGAAATTGTGATCCAAATGTAACAGACAGCCGATCCAGAACAAAAGCATACTAAACTTCAATCATATCAGTTTGGGCCTTTGAATGTGATTAACTATCTATATATGTCGTCTCAAATGACAGGCAGAACTCTTGCCGGTCGGGTCTTGATGGAAATCTCATTTAGAAAGTCATCCCACTCGTGGATTCTAACAGTTCTAGTATCATTGCACGCCGCTGGCAAGTCTTGTTTATCTCACCTCGTTTATTTGTGTTGAAATATTCGCAGGCTCGGGAAAAGCAGAATTTGGAGTAGAAGCAAGTGTTTGGCTCCAAAACAAAGCAAAAATATGGATGATAGGTCAAAGGTCCGGAATGATTGTAATGAGAGCATTCTTACATCAGAGAATGAGCGTAGATTCAGTGGTTGATGATATGAATGTTGATGGTTTAAGCTTGATATCTGTTGGATTATTGATGTACAATTAGTACGACGTTATTTGCAAGCTGGACATTAACAGAATCATGAAAAGTTTGGAGCCGTTAGAAGTTGAAACTCGAAAAAAAAAACCGAACTTAAACGATTCAAATACATATCATGTGATGGTGTTTTTTGGTCTTTGCATTACGCTCTGATATAGCAAAAGTTAAGATCACATAACTTGTAATTAGTAATTCATAACACATGATCAACAATTGAGGTTAAGGCACAGCCCGTAACATTTGTGTGTCTTTCTTGTTTTTTTATTTAATTTAAAGCACTTACTGGCTGGCAATAGTAAGGGAATTAGGTAGTTTATAGTCTCTAGGGACCAATTATGTCGAAAGAGTTGAAGCCTCAATTCCATCGCTACCAGGAGCAGTGTTAACCGTCTGAGTATTGAGCCCTGCATTTCATGTTGGCTATGGGGGGAGGGAAAAAAAGGTTAACGGGTAGGGACCGTAGGAGAATTCAGAGCGATATCATCGACTTCAGCGAGGTTGACTGACAGATTGCCAGCGAGAACTTCCCGTTTCTCAAAAGGATTGATTACAGGAGCTTTTTCCGGATTTCTAAAATCCTTGGGAGGGGGCTTGAAATAAGAGCCGGTGGACTTATGCCACTCTGTTATCCTAAAAATATTCTTCCCTGAGCTAGCCTTTTAAATCTTGTCAGAAATGAAGGCTCTTTTCGCTTTCTTAAGATCCTTCGATACTCTTTCCCGGCTTCTCATATCTGTTCTTCCGTTAAGGGGATCCTAATAAGTCTTTTATACTTTTGTCGGGCTAGTTTGCAGGAATTTACCCACTAAGGGTTTCCCTTATTGTGCCCCGGTGAGCGTCGAGCTGATCCTCTATACGCCAAGTAAATGGCGCCTGTCAAATCCAGAGCAAATTTATCAAGCGTCTGTGAGTCTAGGAAGAGGAAGAAATCTCTTTTGTTGCAGTGGAGAGGAAACGGCAAAAAAGTTCAGGATCAAAAGTACCGATTCTAGGTCTCCGAAGGAATTGACTATGTCCCAACCAATCAATCATTGGTAGTAGGGTGGCATGATCTGAATAGTTATCTAAATAGCTTGCTAAGACGTACTGGGTCTTGGTTAGCAGAACATCAGAACAGAAGGCTAAGTCCAAACATTGCCACGATTGTGAGCAGCCTCATCTAGAGAGAGAAGGTGCTTATGCGAAGCTGCCTACTCTACAAAGTTTTTAGCACCTTGAGACAGGCTGCGAGACCAGAAAGGCTTCCGTCCTGTGTGATGCAGATTAAAATTACCTTGAATAAATTAAGCACCACAGTACCAAAGAGTAAAGGAAAATAACATCTGGAGAGCATTTTTGCCGGTGAAGCCTGGGGACGCATTGTGGATGTTGAGATCATGAAAGGATTTGCCATTGGTTTTGGAAGTCTGAGCAGTAGAAGATCGCTAGAGAGAGCGGTGTATCCTTACTCCGCCTGAATTTCAGCACCTTTCCATACATAATAAGGTCTATAAGCGAGCGGCAGGCCAGTCGTTGGTTGGAGAGTAAGAATGGTGTGAAGGTGTCACAGTTCACGGATTTCAGCGGGAGCTTGAATAATCGAGGTGAAGGTAAGTTGTTTTTTCGGATTCTATGAGCAATGAAGCCTGCTACCGTCGTATCTACTTGAACACTTACTCGTGTATCCCTCAAAAAGTGCTATTGTAAAGGGCTTGAGAGTGTGAAGAAAGGGTGTAAGATAGCGGTGATGGAGTAAATAAATGTACGAGTGCAGGGTAGGTAGGATAGATGTTGTTATCGTTGTATAGTCACAAGATGTATATGTCTATTTGTGTAGTCTAGAATATTCAGAGATTGATATGCTGTGCGTGCCAAGATACGCTAGATGACTCAGCAATTCTTGACAGAGAGTTCGGCAAAAAATGCACGCATGCAAAGCTGCCAGAAATGAATTATATCTTAATACAGTCGTCCCTCTCCAACTCGATAGTGGGTCCCGGTATAAGTGTTGAAAATATTCATTGAAATTCAACCATTTACATTTGCAATACTTACCCCTGCACGCCAAATGACCTGTAAGGGTAAGTGTTGCAAATATAAAAGTCCAAGTTACAATGAATATTTTCAACACTCATACCGGGACCCACTATCGAGTTAGAGAGGGACGACTGTATGTTCTATCTCGTGATGAGCGAGCCGGTCTTTATCTATTCCGCCGATGAACCTCGACCGTCAACGTGTTTGGATGGGTTACTACGATCTATGCCAATTGCCACCAAGATCTATTCCGGTTGATTACCAATTCGGACTACGTAGTACCAGCTGCTTTGTAAGATGGTTAGTTCTCGAGATCTCCCATGGTCGCCATCGGCTGTCGTACGTCACTCATGAGAGATCACGTGACCAGGATGGGCAGCCCAGATCAGTCCAGCCAGAACACATCGGGTTTAGCTCGTCACAGCTACGGCGTCAACGCACCCAGCGCAAACTTCTTCTTCTTCTTCTCCATCATTGGCCCAAAGTTTCCCGCCCGGTACAAGTTCTGATCATCGGGATATTACACTGTTTGTAAATCTCTCGCCTAGCTTCCCGAATTCTGCAGATCTTCGTTGGAAGGTGGGTACCTCTTTGCTTGCCCGTGTAAGCTCACGTTGCATGACGTGAGCTACAGGTTACACTCGGACCAAAAGTTGTTTCAGAGAAGCAGCTTTTGATGGTGCATCGGGCGCGATCGCTGTAGGTGTGAGGTTTCCTGAAAAAGGAAATCATCTGCTGAAATAGAGAATGCTTCATTGAAAATAATTTCATGTGTCGAGGCACCTCTACCAACATTTACAAAGAGTATTGTGAGTGGCTTTGGAGGTTTCTTTCGTATATTTTCCGGGGTCACAACGTTTTTATCTGTTTACAGCTCTACCCAGTCTTAGTGCCCAGAATAATGAAGCGGTTATTAGAAATGTTCGGTGGGCCGTGGTTCTACTTTGAGCATTCACCGAAGCCTCTTTAAAATCCGGACTAGAGAGTTCTTGAGGACTCTTTGCTTAGTGCATGATACAGCTAACCTCTCCTTGTCTCCAGAGATGAATTTCGGCGCTAATTTGTTGGATCGCACTAACGCAGACCTCGGTTCTTGGTAGTCTGGAAGCTTTAGGTCAAATTTTACAGCTAATATTATTGACAGGGTGAGGTCCGTGGCACTAGATGTAGCGAGAGCAAAAGTGCTCGGCAGATGAAGCAGCGCAGTGGCTGCAGTGTCACCCCTCAGTATTCTGGGAGGATCCACAACGACGGTATCTGGGTGGGGGCGGGCAAGTGCGAGAGTTTTTCCAGAGCCAGTATTGCGTAGATAGAACTACTGAGTACCGTTGAGGGAGTAGTCTGATATTTGTTTGGAAGCTGAAGCGGAAAAGAGTGCACGGGAGCTGTCGGTTTATAGGCATATGACGCTGGAATATAAGTGTTTGTTCTATTATCATGTAAGCAATAGTTAAACACATCATGTAAAGCTATAAGTGTGACAAGTTGAAGAAAGGATTTCAATTCATCATTGATTGTCCTATATCTATTGGGGACGTATTGTATTCTGTAAGACATCCAAGGCGTAGCATTTTCCATTACGGTATCACCGAAGATACCGTCATATTTTATCTTCTCTTTGAGTTTTGATTTGTTCCCATCCTTAGGGCACAAAGCAAAGCCAGTCTTTGTAGATTGTACACTCAAGCGGAGGTGACAATCTGCACCAAGCTTGGATTTCAGATGGGACTGAATCGTGTACACTGAAAGTTTGCGAAGCTGGCTTTCTTTGGCCAACCGAACGGACAGATGGTCATCCGGGCCATGAGTTCAGGCTAAATTCTTGGGGCTCGGCAGAGCTGAAGCACCTTGTTCATGAGTCATTAATAATATTGGGTCTAATTTGCCGCAGCGAGCTGCATTGGCATGCGTAGAGGTAGGAGCACGAATTTTGCGGTATGGCACAGTCCAGATTTCCGGGACTTTAGAGGTTGATGATATTGACACTGGGATGCCACATGCATAAGGGCCTGTTTGGATAGGAACTGCGCGCAGGTGAAGCTTTTCATAGAAATGCGCAGTTCGTGTCTTGGCAAAGTTTGCAGGAATAGCTGCGAGTAAACCTGCGTTGTTTGGCTTCGCCAGATCGCAGATCTTAGAAAGCTGTTCATAGCATGATTTGTCAGCAAGGCTGCAGAGTGCTAACCGTGACACCATGTTATTGATGACATCATCCGCCTCAGCAGTCAATCTTTACTCTGATACTCTTCGCCATATCTCTCTTCGCTGTATCATTAGCAATGTCGCAGCTCCAAAGGACGGCCACTAAAATAGCGCTGAAAGCCAGACAGCCCAATGCGAGATGGACAGATGAAGATGTTTTGACAATGATTGACATCCTGAAGCAAGCGACAATTGATGGCAACACTTCAGAGAATGGGTTTAAAGAATCTGTTTGGCAACAAGTTTCAGACAGCCTCAACGATGGATTGAAAACAAAGCGCTCCTCAGAATCAAATTTCAGCAGGGTGAAGAAAGACTTTAAGGAAGTGAAGTTTCTCAGCGAACTTTCTGGATTTGGGTATGATTCAGCAAACAAGCTAGTTATAGCTGAGTCTCAAGTATGGGATAGTTTATTAGAAGTAAGTCATATAAGCATGATGCTACGAAGATTGCTGACATGTTACCAATAGAAACGTCCACATCTAAAGAAATGGCAGTGAAGCTCCTTTCCTTGGTACGAAGATATGGATCAAATGTTCGGTAATAAGCTGGCGGTTGGGAAACATAGCTTCTTTGGAGGAGAAGACGATACGCCACACGAGATCTCAAGTGACGAAGAAGAAGAGTCAAGTTTCGAGTTTATACGAAGCCGCTCAAACTCAGTCATACCAGTTACACCTACTCCCCGTCCACGCATCAGCCTCAACATCAATGAAAGCGCATCTGGCAGCGAAGAAGGTACACCACAAATTTCCAAAGCTACGAAGAGACACCGGGATTCTGCAAGCATTCACCAACCTACGAAGCGTATTCGAGTAACAGGTGTGTCTGTATTACAGGACATGTCGGAGAGCCTCAAAGCTGCAGTCTCTAACGATGCATCACAGCTACCAGAAGATGCGTCTGCTTCGTTAGATGGTCAGGCTTTTACGAAGATACAAAGTGAAACATGCTTGACGGATAAAGGGATTTTGGCTATGCTGGAAGTTTTGGCGGATACATCGATGGCACGAAGATATTTGCTATTACAGCGAAAGAGTATTAGAGAGGATTGGATTAAACAAGAGATGAGAAAGCATGCAGCGAAAGTAGACGAGGGTTTGGCAGAGTTCATTATCTACGAGACATTTCAGGAGCTTTTATAGTCCTAATCTATTTCTTCGTTGCCGCTTAATAAGATGAGCTGCCCACATATCTTCAGCGATATTGTCCCTGCGGCTGTTTGCACGAAGTGTCTCACTTCATGATATGTTGTAGGCTTGCTCTACTCTGATGGGCTCTTGCTCGTTTTCGTAACTATCATCTATATTGAGCGAGTGTCCTTCTTCGTTGATATCAGAAAGAATGTTGTGAAGCACGCAGATTGCAGCAACTACTCGCACTTGAGCAGCCAGCTTGAAACTACGAGGCCGTGTCAAAATCTTGTACTTTGCTTTCAAGACTCCAAAAATTCTCTCCACGATGTTACGAAGCTTTGAATGCTGATGATTGATTAGCTCCTCTTTGTTCTGCGGTGCTCTGTTTCCTTTCCCCCATTCTTGCAAGTGATAACGGACACCTCTATAAGGTGTCAAACAAGCATCACAGTTTGGGAATCCTGCATCTCCAAGAAAGTACTTGTCCTGGGGTAAGTTGATTGCCTGACATCGTATAGCTTCAAACCAGAGAGTAGAATCCGCAACACTCCCTTCCCAGCCACAGAGCAAGTTCGTGAATTGAAGATCAAAGTTGCATGCGGCGAGTACATTCTGCGAAAGAAAACCCTTCCTGTTTCTGTAAACAGCTCTTTCACTATCAGGTGGTGAAATTGGTATATGTGTCCCATCAATTGCCCCTATGCAATCTTTAAACCACGGATAGTAGTCTTTCGTATTATCTTCAATCACAGATGACAGCGGTGTTTCGTTCGTTGCAGGCTTGATTGTAGCTTTGTATAAGTCTGTGCTAATGAAGCACCGCATAACTTTATGATATGTTCGCTGTATTGTTTCAGTGCTTCGTTGAAAGCGCTCTGCTAGTTGTCGCATCGAGAGATCAGTTCGTATCGCGAACAGAAAGATAGCCAGCTGCTCCTTTGTCCCCATTCTCCGTGTGGGTTGGAAAGCCGTTCTTCGTAATAACAGGTTTTCTACGAAGTAGAACCCTTCTTTTGATACACCAAGATTGGTAATGCGTTCTTCATGGCCTTTGAGCATTTCGTTCACCCAGCTCTCTCCTTGTAGTTTTGAGTCGTGTTGCCGAGCTTTATCATTGTGCGTATTGTGATAGTACGAAGCAGCTGCAATACATGCAATCGTAGTACAAAGAAAGGTTTTACGCCTACGGCGTTTACGATCACTCAAAGCAGAATTAGATGTTGTGTTTCGTTGCATCATAGCGATAAACAAATAGCTGACGTCACTGATAATAGAAGGCTGAGATGTCAAAGTCAAAACTGCAAAGAAGTCAAAAAGTTGGAGCGAATCGCTGCAGTTTTCATTTGTGTGGTGCAGGAATGGATTTTACGAACTGCGGAGGAATTGCCGGGAAACTGCGCAGTTATGGTTCGTATCCAAACAAACCGTCAAAAACTGCGCAGTTTTGTAACTGCGCAGTTTTTCTCGGTGCACTTTCGCTGGTGCAGTTTTCCCGCAGTTCCTATCTAAACAGGCCCTAAGCCTCGAACTGACGTATGCTGACCTAAGCGAGACCTTGGCACAAGACGTGAAGAGAGTGTTTTTGTCTCCCCGGGAGAGACGCGGTCGAATTGTTGGAAATGCATGATTATTGCCCTTCATTTTCCTGTAAGTTCCCGTCAAGACCAACTTCATAGAATTTGTTTGTACAAGATCATTGTTTTTCCCAAACAGGTTTTTTACTGTATTTCTTGTATGCGCAGTTTTGTCGGATTTGTCATGTCCCAGTTTGAACAACTGAAGGCATCATGGGGATTATTACTTTTTTCCTTTGTCTACGTCTTGATCGAAAACATGTTAAATAAATTGCTATTCCTTCCATCAGATAAAAATGAAAATAATTATTATTTACGACGTATTCGTTATCCTTTCCAACACAAACTCGGTACGATGATTGTCTAAGGCCATTGCGAAACTACCAAAGAGATTCTCGTCTTCTTTGGCACGAGTAGTAGCAGCATCTAAGCTCCTGGATAGTGCAACCTGGATAGGACCAGAAGGGCTAGAAGAAACAAGAGGATCGGCCTGTGATTCGTCGTAATCAGTTTAAGATAAATGCGGCTGACTTGAGCTGGGAGCTCCTATTCTATGCCTGATAAATGTAGACCGTTGTTACTGACAGGTGTTTGACCCAGATGACGGCCCGAATTTCTGGGAGAAATTCGGGCGCGAGACTCGGTTAGGTTGTGTCTGGACAAGTGGTTTGACGATTAGAGGCGGCTCTTTCTGCAATTTTAGGGAGAGAATAAAGAAGATTTTTTACTACCGGAAGATTTCTGATTGGAGCCAGAATGATTGAGCGTTAATAGATGTGTGATTGGAGTAGTATCGCCAGATGCTATCTACGTTGATGTGTGTAGCTTAGAATACAGAGCCTTTGTTTAGACATCAGCATCCGGGTTGGCCCTATTATGTGGCACATGGAACTCTAACTCTTTAAATCTATAACCACGACAGTTCAGCCATGCTATAGCAGTAGTGCGTCTGGTATAGTTATTGTTAAGATTCATGTAAGATTTTCGAATTATATTTTCAATACTTAAGCCTGCTAGACATTTTGCAAGCAGGCGCAAATATTGCAAATATAATTAGTAAATCTTTAAACAAATCTTAACAATCATTACACCAGGACCCACTATTAATTAAGAGAGGTTCAATTGTAGTAGTGAGACGAGGTAACACAGCAAATTTTATTTTGAATAGCCCCACATATGCTAAGACTAGTACTATTAGTATTGATACAAATATCTGTACGTATCTCCATATATGTATAGCTCTTATGGAGGGAAATATGGCTTTTTAAAATACCGATCAAAAGACGACCGGTAGATCTAGAATAAAAATGATCTCGGATAAGATCACCAATAAGTTTTCACCTTATCAAAGTGGGGCGAGTAGCATACATAATCGGATAAATCAATCACTGTCTAGATATCTCTCATTGCTTTCCAAATACTTGCGAGCAGAGTGTAATTAGGGGAGAATTTACGTGTAACTTATGTGGGGTTCTGTGTTCTACGGAAATCTGTTGACCGCAACATAGTTTGGGGAGACTGCAGCATGGACGAGGAGCCATTGGAGGAAGTGCCTGCTAGATTATTTGAAAGGTTACGCCAAATAAAGGGTTTCACATGGGACGAGAGCAAGCCAGCATATCACTCCAGTTATGACAATTGGTAAGTTGTGTAACACATTTAAGCGTCTATGATTAGGTGAATGCTAGGCTCACTGGAATCTAGGCAGGTCTACGGGACCCGAGAGGTCTATAGGTCACGAAATTCCATCAGTGAAGATGTTTCACAGGTTAGACGCAATCGTCGAGTCCGGAGATCGATCAGCGATAGTAGTAGCAGCGGTAGCTGCTGCAGTAGTGACTCCCACGATGAGTCTGATACATTTACGTTTGAAGTAATCGCTTGCATATCAACTCATATCCTACCGGAAGAAAGGGCATTTCATGTCTGCAAGAATTTGATCAGAAATTTTGATCCTGATGGTAATCATTTTGTGCGTCCCATCAAAGTTCTACGACTACTCAGCCAGCCAGGAGACAAAGGTCCGATTGTTGTATGTATCTACGAAAATCCAGGTCTAAATTTTCTACCAAGAGTTATCGACTATGGACCTGCGTTTTACAGAGGTAAGCAGGCAGGAGAGAGGCATCAGGCTTTCAGGGATGATGCTCCCTTGGAACCCATCCAACTACAAGTATTCATGGACTTTGCAATAGGAGCCGCAGAATGCCTAGAAATATTGCATCATGGTCAACGAATTGTGCATGGTGAGATAAGAGGTGATGCGTTTCACATGAACCCCGAGACTGGTAAAGTAAAGCTTGTAAATTTTGGCTCTGGTCTGCGTACTTTTGAATACGGGCTGACAAGTAATGGATGGTCACTGTTGAGCAAGCAAATTGGGGCAAAGACAAAGTTATGTTTCATGTCTCCCGAGCAAACTGGTAGAATGCCCACCGAACCTGACCGGCGAACTGACATTTACTCCTTGGGAATTTTATTTTGGACCATGTTAGTTCAGCAGCCTGCGTTCGATGGTGAAACACCCATGGACATAATTCAAGGCGTTCTAGGAAAAAGGTTACCTTCGGTTTCGAGTATTAGACTAGACGTACCGAATGTCATTAGTAGAATCATTCAAAAGATGACAGCAAAGATTATAGGAGAGCGCTACCACTCGGCTTGTGCTTTAAGGCATGATCTTGTGGAAGTTCGCAGCCTACTTGGAACGGGCGATTCTGCTGCCCTTAAAAACTGGAAAATCGGAACCAAGGACATTTCTTCATTTTTTATTCTCCCAACTATTATGATCGGTCGGTCTGAAGAACACGATGAAATTGTAAAGGTTATTGACAAAGTTTCTCGTCGACACACTGTGACATCAATATATGATTCTCATAGTATATCTTCTTTTGGGACTAGTTTAACTGAAGGAAAGCTTCAAAACTTTGAGACAGCACTCGGGATAGCCGATCATATGTCAAGTGATGGCGATGGTGCCAGTTCAGTAGATGGTCGGTCAAGCTCTTTCACAAATAATATGATGTCTTGGGACTCAAGACCACCGCGAAGCAGCTCCTCGCACATAAGATCGGCAACTACTTCGTCACAACATATCTCGCATGATAGTTTGGATGGCTCAACTCGATTAATTCCAATTGTCAAGCCATGGGAAAAGAGCAATGCATTGACACTGGACTCTACCTGGAGTGTTGCAGAAAGTATAAATTCAGACCAGCAGTCCAAGAATTCACTAGAAACACTTGGCACTCACTGTGTCCATCGAAATGCCCAAAAATTTCGCCGTAAAGGACGTTGTGAAGTTATCTGCATTGCCGGTACGGCAGGTCTGGGAAAAACTTTCCTAGTCCAATCCATACAGATTGAAGCCCGAAGAAGAGGGTATTTTGCCAGCTCAAAGTTTGAACAAGCTAAGAGAGCTACGCTAAGACCCGTCTTAAAGCTTCTCTCCAGCTTATTTAGACAAGTTTTTTCTGAGAGTGATACCGACACTGCTTTTCATCAAATGCTCAAGAAGTATGTCGGCCCGGTCTGGCCAATGCTCCATAAAATTTTAGATCTACCTATATTTCTCTTGGGTGCTGTTACTACTGGCAGAGCGAGCCACCAAGTGTCTTGGGCACAACAAAATTACAATAAAAGCCTAAAAGCTGATATCGAGAAGGAATCATCCCCGACTAACACCTTATATAGTATAGCTCTAGCCTCACAAAATGCCCAGGACTTTCTCCGTGCTGGCTCCTCAACTAAATCTGTGCGACTGCTAGATACATTTCTTGACGTTTTACGAGTTTTCACTCAACATAAATTCATTTGTCTTTGTCTGGACGACCTTCAATATGCAGATGATGAGTCTCTTGATCTTATAACACAGATTTTAGCTTCTCGAATGAAAATGGTCATCATAGTAACGTATAGGCCGGATGAACCACTCTCTGAAAAGGTTAGGGAAATTATTGAACCTTCAACCAATAACGGTACAAATCTAGCAATCAATCTTGGGGATTTACGAGCTCTACTAATAAAATATAGAACACATCAAATCTGGTGGTGTTGGCATCACCAGAGTGAATTTAAGGCCTCTAAATGATATTGACGCCAGAAAATATATTGCTGCGACTCTATGCCGTAGTGAAGCCGATGTAGCTCCCCTAGCTGCTGTTATAAATTCAAAAACCGCAGGAAATCCCTTCTACCTGAGGGAAATGCTGGATATCTGTCATCGAAAGCAATGCATTTACTTCGACTACAAGCATAGCATATGGCGCTATGATATCGATAAAATTTCTCGAGAATTCAAGATTTCCGGATATCAGGACAGATTAAACAATGATATTGTTATGAGAAAGTTGAATGAACTTCCTCCGGTATCCAAAGCGATTCTAGCCTGGGCATCGTTCATCGGGAACTCTTTCTCGTTCGGCATGATACGAAAACTTTTAAGCGGCGAATTTGATTATGATGATACGAGTGGAAATCTGGATGACCGCCCATCATATTCTTTATCTTACTCGAATAAAGATGCTGTTGAAGGCTTACAGGCTGCGATTCAAGCGTGTATTATCGTCGGAACGGAGGATGACGAGAGATTTATTTTTGCACACGATCGATATGCACAGGCTGCTAGTGCATTGAGAATTCATACAAGTCCCAAAATGCACTTGATCATTGCTCGAACTCTACTGAAATACTATCTTTCTGAAGATCAGGATAACATTGCCATGCACATCGGTAAGTCTATTGAAATCATAAAGTCTCGGGTTGTCCACCGGTTTCCTTTTCGGAAAGTTTTGTACGATTGTGCGCAGTCTGCAGCAGAACGTGGGGCTCGAAAATCAGCAATCAAGTATTACACTAAGTGCTTTACACTACTTCAGGACAACCCATGGGAAGATGGAGCGATCGACGTTTACTATGATGAATCACTTCAGCTCCATACCAGAGCTGCTGAGTGCTACTTATATACTGAGTCTTATTCTGAGGCTACCAAACTTTTACAAATCGTATTCAATCGTGCACAAACAGAGGTTGAGAAGGCCCCCGCGTGGGTTCTCCAATCGAGGATATATGCTCAGAAGGGTGACCCAGGCGAAGCTTTTGGCGCATTAAAGGCATGTCTCACAGGGCTGGGCATTAATATTGATGATGAGCCTGACTTCGATAAGTGCGATCGGGATTTTGAAATACTTATTGTAAAGATTCAGTCGATCGACTTGGAAATTCTCATCAACCAGCCTGTAGATTATGATTCGAATCTCTCTGCAGTAGGAGCAGTGCTTGTTGAGACTATATCGGCTGCTTACTGGACAGATCAACTTCGCTTTTATCAAATGGCACTGGTCATGGTTAACACACATCTTAATTGCGGAAACTTTCCTCAAGTTGGAATGGCATACATTCACTTAGCAATGATTGCTATCACTAGATTCAATATGGTTAAATTTGCTTGCCAGATGGCCGAAATCTCCCATACTCTCGTTCAAAAATGGCAAGATCCTTATACAATGGGACGAAGAGGCGCGTGGTACTCACTATTCGTTGGCCATCTTCAACAAAATCTACAAGAATCACTACCTCAGCTAGAAGAATCTCTCGAATATGCCATTCAAGCCGGTGATAGAATAGCCACGATTCTCAACTTCGGATTAGTTGGCAATCTTAAGTTTCTTGTATCTGAAAATATGGTTGACCTAGAAGAATTTTTATGCTATGGCTGCGAGGACATACTCAACTGGAATCTGGACACTCGTGGGGGTACGATGGCTATCGCTGTCCGCCAAGCTTGCCGTGCGCTTCAAGGTAAAACCCGTACAGACGAGCCTTTCGAGATTATGAGTGACCCGGAACACAATTCCGAATCGTATAAGCTATGGCTTAAAGAAAATCTGGAGAACAGTGATCGTCAAATGTTTTATTATGAGGGAATAGAAATTGTCCCGCTTTTCTTGTATGGGCATTACGAGAGAGCCGTCGAATTAGGAAAGTCTTGTCTTAAATCAGTAGATACTGTCTGGTCTGCACGCAATACCCGGTTTGTCATGTTCATTCATGGTCTCTCTCTAGCGAGTTTAATTTGGTCCAAAATAACCGACCCGTTAAGGATGGTGAGCGGAGGACGAGATTGTATGCGATCTGATGCAGAATATGTTAGAAGTGAAAAAAGCCTTTGTTTAGAACGTGATGATGCTCTTGTGCAGATAAATTATCTAAAGAAAAGAATTGAAGATTGGCAGGCCGTGAACGATGTCAACTATTTTGCGTGGTCAAGATTATTAGCCGCACAAACCGCGGAGATGGAAGGCCATCATGGCCTTGCAATGAAATTCTATGAGCAGAGTCTTGACCATGCGTCTGCGCATAAACTTCTTTTTGAGGAGGCGTTGGCAAACTATCTTCTTGCAGGATTATTCTTGAGAGCAGGTTCGCGCAGAGCAGCAAAGGCAGCTTTGCTTGAAGCAATGCTTCTTTATCGAGCTTTTGGCGCTGCCGGTGTCGCTAAATATATTGAAGATGAACATAGCTTGCTGTTAAAAGGCCTAAAAAGTAAAGAAAAAACGGTCAATGTTGCTGTGCAAACCGAACTTGCCGGAGTCTCCCCGCCCATCCAGTATGACAATATACAAAATATCGAAATTTATCGTCGTCAAAAAAACTGCACAATAATCCCTGAAATTCAAGAAGATCGATTAAGCACAACACAACATACCATAGAATCAGGACTACAGGCTCTGGATATGCTTGATTTGACATCCATCCTAGAGAGCTCACAAGTCATCTCAAGTGTTCTACAGGTTGATCAATTATTGAAAACAATGTGTGAAATTATCCTACACAACTGCGGAGGATTAGCGACGATAGCAGCTATTGTAGTTGAAGACGAGGACCTTAATAGTTGGATTATTGCTGCTAGCGCTGATGCGGAAAAGGGTGCTCAGGCTCATATGCCTGGTATTTTACTCGAAGAAACTGCACTTGTCGCCGAAGGAGTTATCTTATACTGTGCTCGCTTCAGAGAAACTGTCTTTGTACCTGATCTTATTCGTGATGAAAGATTCAGCAATGTAACAGAAACATGGGCCGCTCGAAATCAACACGGAAAATCAGTCATTGCAATCCCAATTCGTCATGGAAATAAACCACTTTTAGGAGTTCTCTACCTTGAAGGAGAACCAAATGCTTTCACAGAAAAAAATTTGACTTTACTCCAGCTCCTTGTTAACCAAATTGGTATTAGTTATTCAAACGCCCTGACAATGAAGGAAGTTGAAAAGGTGTCAGCTTCCAATAATGCAATGGTAGAGTTGCAGAGAGCGGCTCTTGCTAAAGCTTTAGCGGCCGAGGAAAAGGCAAATTTGGCGAAAGCAGAGGCTCTTCGGAATGTAAAGCTTGCTGAAGAAGCCGTTAAAGCGAAGTCAATCTTCCTGGCAAATGTTTCTCACGAGCTTAGAACACCTTTGAATGGTGTCATCGGAAATGCTGAACTTCTTCGCGATAGCTGTCTAACGAAAAATCAAATGGAGATGGCAGATTCGATCCGCGTGTCAGCTGATCTTCTTTTAACCGTGATAAACGATATTCTCGATTTTTCCAAAATGGAAGCCCAAAAAATGGAGCTGTACATTGTTGCGTTTAGAGCCAATGAGATCATGCAGGAAATATTTAGATCAGTGTCATACAGCAACAAAGAAGAAAAGAATGTTGAAATCTTGCAGGATATTTCTCTTCCTGATTGCTTAATTTTTGGAGATCCTGTGCGTCTTCACCAGGTACTAGGTAACTTGGTAAGTAATAGCATGAAATTCACTGATAATGGCACGGTGATTGTCGGTGCTAAAACAGTCTTGGAGACAAAAGATGAAGTTCAATTGAAGTTCTGGGTCAAAGATACTGGAATTGGTATTCCATCTCAGCAGCTAGCCAAACTTTTTAGACCCTTTAGTCAAGCTGACACAAGTACTGCACGTAAATATGGTGGGAGTGGGCTAGGCCTCAGTATTTGCAAATCTCTCATCGAGTCAATGATGGGAGGTAAGATTGAGCTTGAGAGTGTTGAAGGCCAAGGAACAACTTGCTGGTTTACAATTGCTTTTCCAAAAGCACATGAGGCCTCTCCTGGAGATAGTCCAAAAGTTGTTGAGCAGCAACTTTCTCTTTCACCACATAATCATCCCGAGCGCTTCAAAGAAATTGTCTCTAATTTTTCCGGAATTCCTCGTAGCGACATCCGTGTTTGTATAGCTGAGGATAATCCAGTTAATAAAAAGATCGCAGTTAAATTTATGCACAGACTTGGGTTTCAATTAGTCGATGCATATGAAAATGGCTTGGAAGCCATAGAAGGTCTGCGATTGAAGGCTAGTGAAGGATTCCCTTATCATATAATTCTTATGGATGTGCAGATGCCGGTACTTGATGGCTACGAAGCTACGAGGCTTCTTCGTCGGGATTCGATCGAGTCAGTCCGAAGTATTTTAGTGATTGCTATGACAGCGTCTGCCATTCAAGGGGATAGAGAAAAATGTTTAGAATCTGGAATGGATGACTATCTCGCAAAGCCAGTTGGATCAAATGTGCTTAAGAAAATGCTCGATCACTATCTTCAGCAGGTTTGTCAATTCTAGCCATTTTAGGATTTGACTAGGAACATAGCTAATCAAATTTTCTAGCCTCTAACTTCAACGCCTTTTAACCGACAAGCTACAGCCAAAAAAATGATCAGTGATAATTCTGGTAATAAAAACCACAAAATACATGCAGATCACACATAAATTGACATGATCTAACATTTTCGGGGCAATAAACATCATTCAAAACTCCCAGGCGACTCGACAAACAAAATTTTGTGTGTCTACAATCTAACACAATGGGTACGATCCTGCATCTGGCTGTTAGGCACTAGAAGCTATTATATCAGAATTATAAGTATGGATCTTAATAGTGTGGTCCCTCGTGATGTCATGCTACAGGGGGAAGGTTAGAAAATTATAGCGAACACCCTCATCGCTTTAATTTCGATAATTTCGAGCCTTAATTTTAAGGAAAATTCGAAGATTTGATGTCGACAATTCTAACATAGCAGGAGATTAAAATTATATATTCTAAAACGCGGCATATTTTTTTGGTGTTGGTTGAAGTTTCAAATATTTACGGCCGGCGAACTCTGGGCATAGGCATCAAAATTTTGGAAGGAAAAAGTTTATTTACTTGCTTTGACTAGGGCTTAGTATATACTGCTGAGCAGGGCGTTTAGGGTGGTCTAATGTAAACAGATGGCTGTCTTTTTATTTCAACGTCATGGCAATGATGAATCAGTTATTAAGGAAGAAATTGATGAGTTTTTTTACGTACGCAAAAACTGGCATCTCGCAAATATAGGCAGTAATTAAATTCTTTAATAGTAATAAGCATAGGGTATGTGCTTCAGGAAAAATCCGAGGGAATAGTCATCCTGGAATTGCTACTTGGCAGAGTCTTATCTTACTGTTCTATGCCACAGGTTTTTCAGAGCTGAAATAACTATCTGACGCTTGATCGATGTACAGCGTAATGGAAAAATCGGGAGTCACTTTGGAGGTGACTGATGAGCTATAGTTGAAGCCCATCATGAAGCAGCGTGCAAGACCCCCAGTCATAGTCCTTGATTATTTCTGCTTCACTGGCAGACACATGAAAAATCTAAATCTGTTTCTTTTCTGATTATCAACCGCTCTACTCGCATTCCAGTCTTCTCAGAACTTCTACTACGGCTACTAGATGACAGGAATCGTCGCGTGTAGAGGATGCGAAGAGACGAGTACAAATTGAAAGCGAGAGAAAATACTTCGATGTGATTAATCTAACTGTGAACATGACATATGTCATTAATCGTGTGGTGAACAAGTTTATCCCACTTTTTGCGACTGCGCCTGACTCCTGCTCATTCGATGGCACGATTTGAGTAGAACGGTGGACGGCAGCTCATCTTGTGAACAGGCCACGGCATACGCATCCACCAACGTTTATGACGCAACTGCACCCAAACTCGCGAGGTAATTGCCACGACTGGTGCGTAGGTTGTGGGAGACGCACAACACGCTCACATTCTTCATTGTTTTGTCGCGGCGAGGTGCAAATATGGTTTATTCAGGATCGCTCGTTTGGTCGCGCATGGTCTTTAGGGAGAAGTCTGCGTAATTATACAAATCTGAATTAAGCTGACTTTTTGACTTGCTCTGGTTCATGCCTAACTCATCTAATCTAGTACATGATTTTCAAGAAGGGCCGCAGGAACTTCAAGAGTCTCATCTTACATACTAAATACAGCTCGGTTTGCCCCCCTTTCATGACCACAAGCCTACATGCACTGAGAATGTTAAAATAGATACAATGATCTAATGTGCATCCTGAGCTCACGATTCTTCAAGTTTTTGGTGCATAATGTATTCAAACATTAAAAATTTAGGGTCTCCTACGTGTCACATTTTATATAGGCCTGGCGTGGAAGTTGAAGTTATGAAAACCTCGCTCTACAATTGACGTGTCAGTCCCAATTTTTTCTTTTCTTGCCCCGGATTTCATGGCTTGATATCTCTACTGAATTTACCCAACCTCAGCTTCATCGCAGCGTTTAACGTCGATTTCAGCCTGTCCATCATCTCATCTGTTGCATTCTTGAGCTCTGAATCGAAAAATTCCAGCCTCTACTGCCCCAAATTTTGAAGCGTCCTATTGATTTTATTCCTTTTTTTCCTCACACTCTCTCTGTTTTTTCGGCTAGACCGTCACTCAGCAGCATGGGTTAGGTGCCCTTTTCACTATTGAAGCTCAACCAGCGAGGCAAGAAAGTCAGAGGGATATCTTCGAGAGCATCATCAACGATTCTTCCATTGATATAATCTGTAAACCTTTGAATATCAGCAAGGCTACGTTTAGAGACGGAAGAAGTCCGCCAATTAATCCTGCACTGAGGTGAGAGAGTTTTAAAGCCGTACAGGGGTCGCGAACTCCAGCATCTTACTTTTTACCCTTCCAGGGATGAATAGTTGAAGCCTTGACTCCTTCCAGTAGTGACATATAACTTCCTTTTAAAAGGTAGGGTTCTTATAAGTGGCACAAGCTTAAGAAACTAGACTTTATCAAACTCATTACCACTCCGCCGTGTGAAATCATCTAAGCATTCTTGGAGGTAATGCTTATACTGCTGAAACACATTAATTTCTGAAGGTTGTAGCGGGCGCACTGGACGAGAAGAGAGGAAAAGACGGAATTTTTCTCGTATTTTGATGGCAGTAATTAACGAATTACGGATCGAGGGGCCACCGTTGCTACTTATGACGGGCATTTCTCATTCTTCTTGATTACTAAGTTTGGTATGATTATCGGTACCACTCACCCATTTAAAAGAGAGCAAATCATGGCTGAAGCTAGATTCAGTTATTTTAAGGAAACCCCCTTCTGCGAGATAGTTATCAAAAGATTCCTTCAATAGAGGGGCACTAGCAGGATAATCAAACGGGGTATAGTTGTACCACTGACTGAGATGATCTCAATATATTTCATGCAGTCCCGATTATCGGAACGAGTTCAATATACAGCTTTCTGGCTGTTTAATATCAGAACTAGCTGACAGTTCAAGTGGTCGATGTGAGACTGGTCTCATCAAAATTCCAGAGATTCTCAGTCTCGCTTCTTCTAGTACTATGTTCGTCCCTAAAATTCTTAAAATTCTTATTTATTTCTTAATTTGCTACAGCCGCTTTTCGTATAGCAGTGAGTTTCCTACTCTAACTTAGTTCATTTGGCAGATCTCTCTTCATTCTCTGGGAATCAAACATACTGTGATAGGTTAGTGCTAGTTAGAGTTGTGTACACGCACAAGCCAACATTTGCCTGGAAGCCGTGACGTCCAGTCCCTAATAGGCAAGTAGATCAACGTTGTTTCTTTAGGCAGTGGCTAGGGATTTCAAGAAAGGTAACTGTGGTAAATATGTGCTCTAGTGTGAAACAGGTGGTAGACTTGGCTTCACAACGATGCACGCTCATTTGTGACCTCATTCGACGATCATTCATCCAGGAAAAGACAGGGAAGACTATATACATAGCGTGATGTTTGCGTTTCTTAAAGTTCTGCACTAAAAGCTTATGCTTTTAGGACTTGCCGAAAGGTTTCTTTAAGATCGTGATTACCGAGGTGTCACAGTAGTGAGACCCGCTTGACGTTACCGATGTCGTAGAATTTTTATTTCTTTGTAAATGGAAAGGCTTACTTTTTATTCCTTGAATAAAGCAGTCAACGGCTTGTGATCATTGGCTCCTGTGTACTCGCCTTCCGATCCCTTCACACATACAAGAGATTCGTTCATCGTAGCCAGCTACTCGCAAGGGGCTGTTGATAACTCAACAAATGTCCTTCACTTTTGTATTGATGCTCGAGCGTTAATACCGGTTAAAGTACTGACGGAGTGCTTCTTTCCAGCTTTTGTCAGAAATTTATTGTAGACACAACTTTAGCTGACAGTATATTAAGGTTAATACCATGGGCTTGAGTGGCCTTGCTGTAAAAAAATCCTCTACAAAATTTTGACGTTAGAAGTAATTCGGGTTTTTTTCGAAGAAAAAGACAAAGATGGTGATCGGCTTTTCATGAATGTCTCGGGGACTTGAGCCAAGGTGTTACTATAAAAAATCTATATAATTTAGCTGTGCCCCAGTTATCTTGTGAGCAGAGGCAGGTGAGTCGTGCAATTATAAAAAATGCTACGGGCCGAGTCCGTATAGTAGGTAGTACAACTAACCTTCATGCTGAAAGCAGGAATGAGCAAATTATTTCTGTCAAGATCAAAATCACTGAACTTAAGCTAAAAATTTTGTCTAAACTTTTTGTTTAGTTCATGGTGTAAGAGATCCTAGATACAATTGATTCAGGCTTTGACAAACTCTGCACCGCATATGATATTATATCTTCAGCAATGATATATAATCTTACTTATAGGCCGCATCAAAGGACTAAGTTTCCGTCAGTTGTTTTTAGTCGGCAAGGATATAAAAATGTCGTAAAGTTCAATTTTCGTTTGACTATCTCCCCGCTGAACTCTCTGTAGTCAATTTTTCTGGTACCTGCGATGACTTAATTCAATCTTTAAACTTCACAGTGTCTGTTGTAAGAATAGTGTATTATCGAATTATGACTTTAAATATATCATGATCTTCCTCATCTTCACACTGGAGCAAGACCAATAAATTTTTTAAGGGACAGCCTTTAATGCTAGGAGTGTGGTCGATTTTTATGACGTCCGTTCCATTCGAGCTATTTTTTACCTCTAGAAATTTATCTTTAAATGCAGATATCTCAGGCGACCATACGAACTGATGGCAATCTTTGAGACTCAAAATCGGTTAAAGTATGTTACTCCTGCCTCTTGAATAAGGTGAAAATTTTACTTGGATATCTGAAGTTCTTTCTTTCTACTTGTATAGATTATGGCAATGTATTCAATGACAACTTCATTCTTGCTATAAGATGCCACTGGCCGTGTATTCGTGTAGAAAACTGTATTTTTATGGAATGAGATGTCAGCATCACGAGGATTTTCTCTCCATCAACTTCACTCCAATTTTCAGACCGAATGTACTTGGATATTTTCGACCCTTTCGTACCCTAAGGAAGAAGTTGGATATTGAAAGTTTTGGTTTTGTACAGTGACCTGTATTGATCAAGTCGACCGTCAAAGATATTGCACTAAATAACGTTCAATGGCCTCCACGAAGATACTGATCATGGTTTCTTGTTGATGAGATACTTAGAGTTAATCTTAGTTGCAAACGAATGAATGAACATGAAACGTTGTAACTTTGGTACATGTACCTGTATGCATTCAATGTGGCTTGATTACTATATAACGAGCTGTTGAACATAACTCAATAATGTCCATTGTCATTTAGAGGTTCACATTCAGTTTGGTTGTATTTGCCACCCATTCAATGTTCAGATCGGGTTTTGATTCATTGTTAGATCAGATTTGATTAATCAGTTGCTCGCTCAGCTATATGTCAACGAATAAACCTGATTTGAAGACTGACCAGGATACAGAATTATTTGACTCCGCTCAAGTCACTTGAGAGGTCATTGCTGCTACGTATAATAAACTTTCCACCTAGGCAGTTATTTTTCAAACCCTGTTGACTTTTTACCTACCAATTCTCTCTTGTTGTAAACATTGTATTTCTTGCTTATGAAAATTAAACCCCATATGATATAGCACATTACTTGTAGTGATGGTAAAGTGCCCTAGAAATAGATTGGATGGTGCAGTAGTACACCGTCCGAGCCATTCTCCCAAGTAGAGTACGGATAGCTTGGACACATGCCCCACTCGAGACTGGAGAAATCTGGTTCGAATCTAGCAAGACCTTCAAGCCACATTTTCTCGGGGTGATACCGAAATCTTTGATTATTGAAAGGATATTCAGATAACTGTGGGAATTTCTCGCTCTTCCCGATAGTGGGCATTCACAGAAGAAGTTGCATGCCGTAAGGGTTAATCCGTTTGTGGTATCTGCATATGAAATCAGAGTATGAATTTTTTGAACGTTAAGGTTAAGTCTTAGGTGGGACAACAAGTATCTACCAAATATACCTGCGTGGGCCAAGAAGGTACCAAATCAGGTTAATCGAGATCAAAATAACCCTACTAATACAAATGTGGTGTTACGGGCTTAGAAACCACACCGCCTATGTAACGCTTCGTTATTCTGCCGTGTACAATAACCTTAGAAGTTAGATACACCACGGACCAAGGCAATGTCAAGTAACGATTACACACCCGTCGTACGCGGGTCGCTAAAACTCAAGGGTGGAACACCAATTGGCATCTGTAAGAAAAAGAAGAAGAAGAAGAAGCGAATCGACGAAGTGGGTGCGCAGGGAGACAGTGTTGGCAGCTCAGCGAAATCTGATGGCGCACTCGATGCCGTCTCGACGTCAACAGAAGAAAAGATATCAGATATCAAAAAAATAAAGCCAATACAAGTGACTACAGTTGATGAAGATGATGATACCAAAACGCCGAGCGAACGCGCGTACGAAGAGATGCGACGACGACGTGTAAGTGGACTTCAGCATCTTGGATAAGAACGTGACTAATGGACCAGTTGTATGACCGACTCGCCAAGGAAGGCCTCAAGTCGCATAAGCAGCGCGTGGAAGAACTGAATAAGTATTTGTCTAATCTATCTGAGCACCATGATATGTATGTGCTCTCTTCCGATTCTCTTGATATTCGATCTCGAGCAGTGATATTCTAGCACATGTTATAGATTGCACGTACTTACGTTGCTGACTGTCTTTAATTTTTTAGGCCTCGTATTGGCCCGGGATAATACGTGCTTACGTCCAGGGCCTTTCTCGCTACTCGTTATAACAAGGCATCATCTTCAGAGCTGAGTACATGTCATAGTATCCTACCGGGGGTATATCTGGTAGGTTAACAACGAGAATAAAGACTCCTGTTTAAGACACCTAACTCTATGGAATAAAAAAAATACAATGCCACTCAATCTCAAGTACTTGTTCCTAATAGCACTTCACTTTATTCATGATTCTCTAAGTTTTCATGTGATATATCAGCCCGATAAAAAGAGGAACTAACTAGTCAATCTAAGAAATAATGGCCTCTCCTTTTTTCCTTTTCATTTGGCCCGATTTGGTACCCCGAGGGCCCTTGCAGGCATATTTGGAAGATTCGTATTTTCCGTAGAATGACTCATTCTTGACGTTTGGAGCACTCATACTCAGACTTTTATTGCAGATACCACAAACGGATTAACCCTTACGGCATATAACTTCTCCTGTGAATGCCCACTATCGGGAAAAGCGAGAAACCCCCTTAGTTATCTGAGTATGCTTTCATCAATCAAAGACTTCGGTATCACCCCGAGAGAATGTGGCTTGAAGGTCTTGCTAGATTCGAAACAGATTTCTCCAGTCTCGAGTGGGGCAAGTGTCCAAGCTATCCGTACTCTACTTGGGAGAGTGGCTCGGACGGTGTACCACTGCACCATCCGACCCTGTAAGACTACATGTGACCATGGAAATTCCGCTAGCGCGTGATTTGCTAGATCTACAAGTAAAGTTTACTGATACAAATATCTGACAAATTTATGAACATAACATAGATGGCGACGATAAATCAAGACAACTCTCTACTAACGATACGCTTCTCCCATTTAGTTATTCATCTGCTTATCCACTGGTATACAGATTCCTTCTGCCGAGATCTTCACTATGTTGAGTAGTTTTTCGATACTTTTGGTCTTGCTGTGGGCTCCGGTAGAGTAGGATGATGAGCGGGCTGAGTTCTTTTTTAAGCCACTCTTGCCCAACGGTGCTTTCGACTTGGAGACGCGATCCCTGGCGTTCGGAGGATCGGGAGGAAACGCGTGCGGCGTCATAGTCTCGCCACGGAGATAACGGGATTGGACTAGGAGATGGGATTGTGGTTGACAATGAAAAGTGTATGTTCGTTACTTCGAAGTCTGGTTTTTACCGCAATACTTCAAGACTCCTGGTGATGGGAGGTATGATTGTTAATTGTATTGAAATCCAATATCACCAACTAATGATATTAAATTAGGCAGTGAATCTAATTAACTCTGTTGCACAAAGATCTACCGGTAACGAAAAAAAAAATACTTCAATCCTCTATTTCTTCAGTAATCGCCGTGCTATTGATCCTCTTTTATTTAATATTGAGTCGGTATAATTGTTGTCAACATTCACAGGAATTATACTTCCTTTAGTTGCAATACTTACCTGTTCCTGACATTTTACAGTCAGGGATAATTAATGCAAAAACAATTATTAAACCTTAGATAAATTGGGGGACGAAGACGGCGTTCCTACCTGTACGTGGTGTCCCCAACGAACCTGAAGTTTATCTTCAGAGCCAACAGAAACACGCATCACTTGGTCCCGGAGGAAAAGTCACCCAGTTGAATTTCCGGGGCGTACTCAGCTCCCGACACGGTGGTGATGGACCAGACTAAGTTGGCCCTTTTTACTAAGATGAATTCTCACTGTTTACAGATATTCTGGCATTATACTGTCTCCCGAGGAAAGAGAACTGTCACCTAAGCGCTGATGGTGTTGGTGTAAGGAGGATATCTGGACCATGGGATATTAGGGAGATACAGATGGGGATACGCACCTCGTGTGACTCTGGTGTCTAGGCCTCGCCTGGCTGGAGTTGCAGGTTTTTTGAGACTTTTTCCCGCGTACCGGTTTCCATGGCTGCTCTTTTTCATTTTTTTTTGAGCAGAAAGTTCCGTAGAAAAGGTGGTTGAATTCTACGTGTAATTACTGAGCTAAATGGCTACCTGTTATGGGTCAATGTATCAATGATCTTAGGTTCAAGGTAAAATGGGATAGGAGCACTGTAAAAGGTGTGGCCTGGGTCAGAGAGGAGCCCTAGTGTTATAATAGTCTTGAACTCTACATAGCACGAATAAACAAAACTACTACTACTACAAGACAAAGAATAAAATGAATTATACAAAGTAGAAGGTGATAAATTGGATTAGGTTGAGCAGAAGCAGCATAATTTTTAAGTATTAAAATTTATCGATCCACATTTAAAATCTTACGCTTATTAATGTAAAAACGAGAGCTTGTATAGGTCACGTGGTCGCAATATTTATCGGTCGATTAAGGGACGTTGTTTGCATGCCGGAGACACATTCCCTGTCGCTCCCTGTTCCCCTAAAAGTTTGGCTCAGGGTCTTCTATATTTTGTTTTTCAATATCATCTGCATGAAAACTCCCGAGGTGAGAAAAGCTAAGATTGCTGAAATAAAATTAAGAAGACGATCCTTACATGATCTTCGCCTTCCCAGAACAATTCAATGTTACCGACCTACAGCTTCAGGGGGTCATCATGTCACTAAATCAACCCAGTCTTCTCCATAAGACCTTGATGTTGATGTGAAAGCTCTATTGATTGCTGACTGACTACAGGCGATCATGTATATCCACTTCTCGTATCATACACCGTTATTCAAAAATAACAATGATTTGCAGTACCATTGTCCTTAGATAATGTAGAAATCCGTTTATCAAAATGTTAAGCTCCAACCTTCTATCCTGTGATATCAGTCTAGAACGAGTGAAAAGAAAAGAAATCTCATCTAAAAATAAACAATAACTTCAGAGAGAGGCTAAAACAAAGTCAAGTTAAGATTTGAGTTTGTGGGGCCGCCGGCTAACTGGAATTAACGGTTAACTAGGCTCTACTCGAGGAACTGGTGGAACAATTTTGAAGGCTCATGGGAAATTGTGATGACCGAGGCTTAGAACCATGGATTTTTATTGATGTGATTCTGCCACTTTTACCTCACTAATTCGTTCACAGCTACCATGATTTGGATATCATCCTCCACACTGGCCGCTCACTATATTTCCGTGTCCTATTCCACATCCCGTACATTCGTGCATTCTTCTTCTCGCCATAATGCTAATTTGTGCTATTCTAAGAGCTTTTAACGAATCATTATTTGCTTCAAATCTTCTATGCTTCCTGGTCTTCTCCTCCATAGCCACTAAGGTAACAGGGGCAACAGATTGGACTCAGTACGTGAAGCCTTTCCTCGGCACCGAAGGCACGAGACCAGGTACTGCTTTCAATGGCGGAAACGTTTTCCCAGGCGCCGTCTTGCCTTTTGGCTCTGTTAAGTTAGGTCCTGATACTACCTGTTACACGCCTTTCACCGAAGCTAATGCAGGCTACACACCCGACGGAAATGTGACGGGCTTCTCTCTGACTCATGTTTCTGGTACTGGTGGGGGATCTATGTATGGAGTTGTTTCTCAGATGCCACTGCCCTCACTAGAAAATGTAAACGTTCTCGATAACTTAACATATCAAGTTCCCCGACAGGGCAATGACGAGGCATCTGTAGGTTACTATAAGTCAATTTTACAGAATGGAGTGACGGTGGAGCTGTCGGCGACTCGCAATGTAGGATTTTTACAGTATTCATTCCATTCCCCGGGACACGTACTAGTTGATGTATCTCATTTTCTTCCAACAAATGAAGGTGGTTATCAATCTCAATTCTACGCCAATGGTAAGATTACTGTATCAGAAGACGGGAAAACATACCAAGGATACGGCATCTATAAGGGAGCTTTCAGTGAGATCCCCGCATACCAGGTTTATTTTTGTGGTGAATTCGACTCAGTACCAATAAAAAGACGGATTTTTTCTGGTATTTACACAGATCCTTATCCACCAGCTTTACTAGGCGCCAAGCCTGAGTTCAGCGAAAATTTGACTGTTTCTGGCGGACCAACGAATTATCTATTTGGTAGAAGAGTTGGTGCGCTCTTCAGTTTTGATACAACCAAGGTCAAATCCAAAGTTGGAATCTCGTGGATTTCAGAAGAGAAAGCTTGCCAATTCAAAAGTTCGGAAATCCCAAATTGGGATCTGGATCAGGTCGTACAAGATGCAAAAACTGTCTGGAATAATGAGGTTCTAAGCAAGATTACCACCACTGATCTTTCAAATCGAACGCGGCTTGAAATGTTCTATACTGGTCTATATCACACTGCCTTGATGCCCACTGATAAGACTGGCCAGAATCCACACTGGGAGACTGATGAACCCACCTATGATGATTATTATACTTTCTGGGATACATTCAGGTGCCTTAACAGTCTGATGCTCCTCATTCTCCCAGATCGTGCCGCTGGGATTATTCGATCCTCTATTGATATTTGGCGACATGAACGATTCATGCCCGACGGTCGATCTGGTTTTTATAATGGTCAAGTCCAAGGTGGTAGTGATGCCGATAACGTGCTAGCCGATGCTTATGTGAAAGGCTTAGATGGAGGTATCAATTGGGAAGATGGATTTGCAGCAATGAAGACAAACGCTGAACTAACTCCCTACAATACTAACGACGCTGGAGATCCGACTTCTAGTGTTAAGGAAGGTCGAGGTGCATTACCTGATTGGCTGCAGTACGGATGGATCACACCTCGGTTTTCGCGCAGTGTTAGTCGAACGGTCGAGTACTCCCTGAATGACTTTGCTGTGGCTCAAGTGGCTAAAGGAATTGAGCCGGAGAGCTATCAAAAATACTTAAATAGATCTGCGTGGGTGCCCATTCTTCCTATTATGTAACTGTGACATCTCAAAAACTGACAAGAATGCTCCTGCTCATAGTGGGTGGCAATATATCTGGCAACACGATCTTGTCAGTTTAAATTTCACAGGTTTTCTGGCGCCTCTATTTGCAGATAAATCAAGAGATCCAAGATTTTCTCCCGCAGGTTGCGAAAGTGGCTGCGAAGCTACTAGCTATACTTACGAAGCTTTGCCTTGGGGTTAGTCTTCTAAAACTAAACTTGAGAAAAAAAGATTAATTTAATCATCAGAATATTCGTGGACCGTACCGCATGATATGGAAACACTGATTTCGTTTATGGGAGGGCCTAATACAACAGAATCTAGATTAGACGCCATGTTTATTCCAGGTGGGAGAACAGGTGGTGTAGGGATCGGTGGTAACAATGGTGCTGGAGATACGCTGTATAATCCAGGTAAGCTTCAATTCTTTAGTGCTAAAGAAACTTCGGCTAGAAACCATTTTTTCGCTAAAATGTCATTCCAGGTAACGAGCCTTCATTTGCAACACCTCTACTATATAACTACCTTCCGGGTCGTCAATACAAATCTGTTCTCCGAACACGACAGGTAGTGAATACCTACTACTCTTCCGGACGCTCTGGTCTTCCCGGTAATTCGGATAGTGGCGCTATCGACTCTTGGATGATGTGGCAGATGATCGGACTTTACCCTGTCGTAACGCAGCCTGTATATCTGATCACATCACCATGGTTCAGCAATCTAAACATGACAGTTGGTGAGAGAAAATTCCTCTTCATAACATCAACCATTATAGGAAACGAGACAGGCACTTCTAAATCTTCAGAAAATTGGTATGTGCAAAGTCTTCGTGTGAATGGCGTCCCGTGGGACCGCAGCTGGCTGACTCATGATGATATTCTTAATGGTGGCACATTAGAATTTGTGCTCGGGCCTAATCCCAAGATATGGGATACAGGTAGCGTGCCACCAAGTCCTGGACATGTCGTTCGATAGTCTCCATGCTAAGTGTACGAAAAGGTAGAGGTTATGCGCACAATCAGTTGATTTTTTACAATGTACATGTGTTTTGACTGTTCGTGTAAATAGAAGTTCTATCCTAAATCAATTTACCTACGCCATCCTCTAATTATAATTAAAAACTCCTATCGGTCTTGACATCTTTTTGCCAGCTTAAGCGACAAAACATCTCATTATATCACAATTTCTTGTCAGGTATCTATCAGGAGCCAGGTTCTGAATGTAACTGGCCTAGCAAGCCTAACCTGCTTAGTCGAGCAGATAACTATGCACCGGCATCTGTAGTCGTGCGATATCAGAGTTGGAGAATACGCAGCCCCGAGGTAAAAATGTAGGATCAATTTTCGTAAAAGAAAGGGGCTTCTTGTGGTGCTTTGTACATTTTTTCAGGAAAAGTCAAAGAGTCTCTCATGAAGTGCCATATCAAGATGCGAACAATTGCGGAGACAAAAAGGAGGCCTTGTTTATGCGCACTTGTACATATCTGAATTTCCAAAGATAGAATATACAAAATTTAGGGCACTTCCTTGTCGTGCAGTGGCCAATGCTCGTAACCCTTATTGAAAGTTCCAGATCGCTTGTGCACTGTGCGGTCTGGGTTGTCACCCGCTTATTTACATCGATTGATTTTGGATAATTAAAATTATCTCCTTACTGATAAGCACTAAAGTCTATATCTATCTAAACCTCTATGGTAGGTGGTCACAATAACAATGTTGTATTTTAAGTCTTTGCTTTTGTCCTCGCCGAGTTGAGTTCATCTCAGAAACTGGTCCTATTGGATAGGAGATGAAACTTCAAGGAGAGCTAACTAATTAAATACCCAGGAAAAGCCTCTTTTCGGTAATTCCACTCATTCCTGCGTTTCTCGTGGTTACCACCAATAGAAGCTTTCTAAATCTTGTCTTTCAATTATGATCTTTGAGAGAATCGGACTTGGTTGTGTCACGCGTTGCCACTGTTTACTTTCGCCATATAAACAAAGCTTTGCGTCACCCATGCTCAACCACGAAACAGATATCTCAGCGGAAGCTTCAACAACAGTTTTCCGACTGGGATAAGAACCTCTTGCGAATCTTTAGATTGGATGAACTTGGTTTATTGCTCGCCGTAATTCCATGACTGATCTTGTTCTCAGACGCAAACATGATTCTCAGCATCCTCTTGGGTCTTCTCGGGGATCTCCTCTTCGGCCTCGACGATGGACCTGTACGACCCATGTTTACCACGGACGCGACCGCCGATGACTCATCGTCTGCCAAGCAACGGCAAATTCGGATCGGAGCTACCTTCAATGAAATCAGCTCTGAGTATCAGTGTGAGTTCATCTGATCTGTTCGCCTTGCTCGTGAAACTTACGTCAGAAGTTGTCCCCGTTGACTGGAGCGCTTGGAATAAATCTCTTAGTGTACGGCCGACTGCCGCTCCTGAAATGTATGTCGTCGAGGAAATCTTGCCCAAGATCAACCTCTCCCGTTCACTCTCTACATACGAGCCGCGTATCTTTGACCCCCAAGCGTTGCCTCGGCCAGTTACTAAACCTACAAAATTATTCAACGTTCACGATAGCCCTTCTCACTTGCACCAACAGGACAGACCACGTCATGGAGCTCTCAGCCGTGAAGGCCATTGTAAAAGATGTTTCCGAGCTTAAGCTGCTTCCCTTAACCCTTCACTCAACTTTTCTGCTCTACCAGATGTATTTCCATGTTCGGCAGTATTTATCTTTCATCACGGGATGCTATCAAATAATTTGGACTATGATGCGGAGCTTCATTTTGCTGTGGGTGATAAGTTCCAAACACATCTCTTGATGACGTCGTTGCTACACACAGCTTCTCGGATCGAGGCCATACCCGCTTTGATGGCCACGAGGAATAACTTTTGTCATCTCTTGGCTGGATCAAATACAGTCGTCCCTCTCTAAATCGATAGTGGGTCCCGGTATAAGTGTTGAAATATTCATTGAAACTTAACTGTTTATATTTGCAATACTTACCCCTGCACGCAAAATGACCTATCAGGGTCAGTGTTGCAAATATAAAAGTCCAAGTTACAATGAATCTTTTTAACGTTTATACCAAGACCCACTATTAGCTATGAGGGGTTCTACTGTACTATGTCTGACAACTGTAAGTCAATGTTTTACTCTCCCTCTATCAAAGAATAGCGATGCGCACCATCTACACAGTGATACCCGTATTTGATCGAATAAGAATTGATCTTCAATCGGCATCTCACAATGATTCTAGTGCCTCTCACAAGATAAAGATCAATGCCACAATAACTCACCCTTGATGCCTTACCTAGTCTCTTCCAACGAAGAATGATAGTCGCCGCATTTGGCTTTCCTCGCTAACGCGCTTCAACCTCTGAATCTCGTCATCGTCGGAAACAATTCGGATAATGAGCCTCCGATGTCTGGACGGGATACGAAAAACGATTGTGTATTATTTAGTGCCAAGTTGCACCATCAAGAAATCACGGATTCGATGCAAGGGGGCTGAAAAATCAGCCAGCAGTGGTTCGCGTGATGATTCGAATCTGGGTTTCGACATTTTCGTATTCATAGTCTGATGACTGAGATCATACTCTGATACTACGGTATTAATCGTGTATAGGCGCTAAAATTCGACTTTTACAGGGTATATAGGCTTTTACTAACTTGAATTAGCATGACGATAAGTAGATCTCCCCACCTAAACTTTAAATTTGTATGGCAAAAATTTCACAACGAAATATTCGTTGGTTTTGCTTTTTTGGTCCATTATAGCCCTCTATTCACTTTTTAATTCATTAATACATTTCATAAATAAATTATACTTCTATCTAGCTAATAATTTACATATCCGCCTTCAGCTTCGTAAACGGCTCTGATTCTTCGGGGCATCGAATCTATCAGTTTCTCCAAGTCATCCCCATTAAACCCCAGATCCCACGCCGCGTTCACTATTTGACGAAGATGCCCTTGACTCCGCTGCCCCCTTGATCCAACGCTGGATAAAGACGCTCCATGTACGCTTTCATATAACTCCACAAAGTTTCTATCGGATTTAAATCAGGAGAATATGGCGGCCACTCCATTAGAGAAATATTCCTCCTTTCAAACTCACGCATAGTTTGCCTCGACTTGTGAGGAGGGGCGTTGTCCTGCATCACATCTAGTCCTGGTTCCCGAAAGACCGCACTCTCTATGAGAGGCACTATCCTCTCGCAGTAACTGGCCGCAGTGATATGGCCCCACTCCTTCTCCCAAATCAGGCAAGGCCCCTTCTGTCGTCCAAAGAAAGATCCCCAGAACATCCACCCAACTCTCCTCCGCGTCTTGGCTAGGACACAGGTATCTTCGTACTCTTCCCCAATCTTTGACTTAAACTTAGCTCAAGGGAACTCTAAATCTTAGGAGCCTTTAAGGGACTACTGACCTTTCTTGTGACCCAACGATCACTTTGCCGACCATTCATAGCCCAAGTCGCGTCGGACCAGAGGACTCTCATCCAATGTTCCTTCCGCCAGTGGAGATGTATTCTGGCAAACTCATATCTCTTCAGTTTGTTGACTGAAGAGATAGGAGGTTTTAATCGTGCAATCCTGCGTGCATATCCCCTCTTTGCCAGTTCACGTCGGATCACATTCTCGCTCACACCAAAGTGCCGAAATATAAAATGTGCAAGTTGGAAAAATGACATCCGACGATTTTCCGATGATAAACAGACGAAAAATTCTATTTCATCGACCTGGGAACTACTTAGAATAGGTGGCCTACCACTGGAGTACTGAGGCTCGGTATTTTCAACGCTCATGGTGTATTGTACCTGTCGCCATGTAATCCCAAGGCGTTGAGAGATTTTGACGTAACTGTGTCCCTCACTGGCCAAGGTTCTAACCTGCACATGTTACTCTCTTAACCTTATCAATTTGTAGATTTCAGACTTACTTGAATACGTTGAGTTTGTGTTAGGCGTTTTGCATAAGTAGGAGATGCTGATGATGGAGAAGGTTGTTGAGGTGAATCCATCTTTGCGGCAATCTAGTACAGTAAATTAAAATCTTCTAAAGTAGTTGACTTAAGGTTCAGATGCACTCACATGAAGTAAAAATTAGATAGATGAATGAAATAAAAGTATGCCGTTGAGCAAAATAATAGTAAATAGCTGACAATGATTTAAACGAAACGACCTCAGGTGTGCGCGAGTGAAGAAAGGTGCAGGCATGAAGGTGGGCGTTGGACTTCATATACAGATGCATATCTCTTATGCCTTAGGCCATAAGATTTTAAAATTTGAAGCTAACAGGGATACTGTGGATCTATCGTGAGGTAACCTGGAATATCACCACTTTATCTTCACTTTATCCCCGCTTTAACCCCTGTACCCTATAAGAAGCGGATCAACGAACAATACCCTATCATGAGAGTAGTAGTTTACCTTTCCAGATATTCCCTGCTGTGGACCCATGTCGCAACCGATTGACCTACAAGGATATACTTTAACCAGTCTGTTTATGCGTCTGATAGAATCACACTGTTGGACCACGAAAATGGCAATGAGACGTCATTGCGCGACAGCGACTGAAATTTGTAGTTGGTGAATTTATATTTTATGCAGTTGAATATTGTGTTTTAGCCACTTAGCGAGATAGGTACCGCACGCGTTAATAAAAAATTTCTATCATTAGTGGGTTCCATTTCGAATAAGGTCAAACTAATATTAGTTGACGCTAGCAGGGTTACATTCGAATCTTTTGTGAAGAAATTTCAACGTCTCCTCCACGCCACATTAACTCCGACAATTAACGTTCTACAATCCCTACATCTATTGTTTCGCAGACAAATTCAGATCGTCAACTCAGGAAAATAGTCAAAACCAGGTAGGTTTGTAGGTTTGGTTATCAGAATTGTTACTGACAAATGTCAAGGCAAAAACCTGTAGCATACCCACTACTGATTCGTTCAAATATCGTGTACTGCTTCAGTTGCAATTATTGTGTAATTGTGGCAAGGATACAATCTTCACCAGGTACGCTTGAAAATTGCCAAATAAAATCTTTTACTGACCTGTTATTTGGAGTTTTTCCGGTCTTGCACTTTCAGAATGGATTCTCTGACATCTTATTGCTCTAAATGTCGAAGGCATCGACCCGTTACGGATTTTTCAACAAAACCCTCCGGACTTTATTATCGAAATTGCAATCATCATCGGGTATGTCTACCCATCATTTTTTGGGATCTATAACTAACTTATGTTCGTGAGAAGACCCAGGCCTTACGTCGGACTGTGACAGAAGTAGACGCATCAGTGCCTCAAACACGCAATTCTGAAGATGCCGGTCTTACGGTCGATACACGACCTACTAGGCGTCCGCTGCGGACAAGGGCACAAATGGAAGCTGCCCGGGCTGCTGCAGCAGCTGCCAATCCACCCCCCGTCGTCACATTACCACAAGCACCTGTTGCCGACATAGCACTCCCGACGACATTTATACCTCCACCTCCTGCGCCCATCATCGACCCTTTCATACAACAACCTGCCAATGAACCTCCTGCGCAGATTGCTCTACTTCCTGCTCTGTCTCCGTCGCCAGAACCTGCACCTCCTGCACCAGCGGTGCGAGCGCCCAAGGCCTTCAGGTCCGTCTTTCGAGCGGTACCTTTACATGATGTTGGTCGGATGGAAATTGTTTGTAGACATTGCCAAGCTCTCCACTTTGCTCAAGAAAAAGTCGCAAGTGGTGAGTTTGAGCTTTGCTGTAAGAAAGGAAAAGTATCTCTACCGCTTCTGCAGCATCCCCCACAGATGTTGTTTGACCTTTTCACTGGCCAGGACCCACGTGCGGCTAGCTTTCGGAGCAGGATCCGCAGTTACAACTCTGCCTTGGCGTTCACGTCCGTCAATACTGGGAGAGAAGATCGAGTGGACTTACGCCGTGGGCTCACGACATTCACAGCTCACGGTGAGTTGTACCATTTACAGGGGCCATTGGAACCCGGCCCACACGAAACGCCAGCCTTTGCGCAGTTGTTCTTCCACGATCCTGAGTATGCGGCAGACATACGACGAGAACGGGACCCTCAACTCGACTCGACGATCCTCCGTGACCTCCACACGATGATGATGGAAGTCAATCCGTTGATTCGGATCTACCAGACAGCACGCGAGCGCCTTCGGGTTCAAGAAGGCAACTTTCGGATGGTCCTAGGTCCACAAATGAACTTAGTGGTCCAAGCTGGAGCTGATTGTCGTCGGGAAAATTTGCCAGTTACGGGCGAAGTGGCTGCCATCATTCCGGATAGATATGATCGTGCTAGTTATCGGGATGTGATCCTTGCAGTGCGTGAGCCAGGCCAACATGGTCGCAAATTGCATCGAGTGCCAGTTACAAATAGTGCATATATGCCTTTGCATTATGTTCTTTTGTTTCCGTACGGTGAGCCGGGGTGGCACTGGGATTTACGGCTACTCAACGACCATCAGAACCGGCAAAATTTACGCCTGGAGCAACAACCGTTTTACCGATTCCGGCTTCATGAACGGGTCGGTGAAGTCACTCTTCTGTTTCTGGCCGGGCGGCTCTTCCAGCAATACGTTGTCGATACGTATGTCGCCTGTGAGACAACTCGCCTGGATTGGATACGGCACAATCAGCCGAAGATTCGGGCAGCTGTCTATAACGGGCTCTCCGATGCTTTGATCCGCGAAGATCAAGCAGAAGTGAATGGACGTGATGTTGGTCGGCGCTGTGTGCTCCCATCTTCCTTTGTCGGTGGGGATCGTTTCATGCAGCAACTCTTCCAGGATTCGATGGCGATTGTGCGCTTTTTCGGACGGCCGACCCTGTTTATCACTTTTACGGCCAACCCGAACTGGCCAGAAGTCAGGGCAGAGCTGAAAGACGGACAGCAACCCACGGATCGCCCGGATTTAATTGCTCGCGTGTTTCGCTTGAAGGTCAAGCAGCTTCTGGCAGACATCCGTCAAGGGGTTTTCGGTACGCACCAAGGGCACGTATATACGATCGAGTACCAGAAGCGCGGCTTGCCTCACCTGCATCTTTTGTTGTTCCTGTAAGATGCGAGGAGCTACCTAACTGCTGCCAAGGTTAACGAGATCGTGTGTGCTGAAATTCCGGACGATGCTGCGGATCCGTCGGGTAGGTTACGTGAGTTAGTACTAACTCATATGCTTCACGGACCCTGTGGAGATGAATTTCCAACTTGCCCGTGCATGACCCGGAAAACTCCAAGCAGCCCTCTTAGGTGTCAGAAGCGGTTTCCGAAGACCTATAACGAGGAAACGACCATTGCCGAAGACGGTTATCCCCTTTACATGCGACGAGACACAGGTACGTTTTCTTTTTTATTCTACATAATCTTGAATTCAGGCTGATAGTTCATTGAGGCACCTTCACTGTGCAGAAAAATGGCCGGGCCGTGACCATGGACAATCGCTGGGTGGTACCTTATAACTCGTATTTGCTCAACAAATATCAGTCGCATATCAATGTCGAGGTTTGTGGGTCAGTGCAGGCTGTAAAGTACATCCACAAGTACGTTTACAAAGGCGCTGATCGCACGACCTTAGCGATCGCAAATACGAGTGACGAAATCACCCGGTACGTCCAAGCACGGTACGTTAGTCCTCCCGAGGCTGTCTGGCGACTGTTTGAGTTCCGGACCCACCAAGAATTCCCACCTGTCCAACACCTGCAGGTGCATCTCCAGGGACAACAAACAGTCTACTTTCCAGACAACTTGACGGCGTCCCAACTTGCCGAGCGAATGGAGTCTTCCCGGAGCACGCTGATGGGTTATTTCAAGTTCAACGTGGATCATCCGACAGCAGGAGACTGGCTTTATTCCGAGATGCCGGCTCACTGCGTGTGGTATAACAACTTGAAGGAGTGGACCTTTCGGAAGCGCGGCGACAATCGGATCGGACGGATGTATCACTGCAGTCCAGTTGCGGGTGAGAAATTTTACTTGCGACTGTTACTCACCGTTGTCCGCAAAGTCAGGTCGTTCGCCGAATTGTACGAATTCGAAGGTGTCACCTACGAGTCCTACCAAGCAGCCTGCATTGCTCGCGGTTTGGCCCAGAATGACCAGGAGTGGTTCGGGTGTTTCGATGAAGCAGTCATCTTTGCCACCGGTAATGGACTTCGGACGCTCTTCTTGACTGGCCTCCGACAAAGGGAAATTGCAGATCCGTTGGCTGTTTGGGATAGATACAAACACCACATCTGTGATGACCTAGCGCATAAGCTTCGGGAGGTGACCGGTTATCCGCTGGACTTGGTCGATCCTGAGTATGATTACGGTCTTTTTCTGCTTGCGGCTGGGCTGGCGGATCAACAGCAGTCTCTGGCAGACCATGGTTTGCCGATGAACGTTTGGGATTGGAGCCGGAGCCATGTGGAGTGGTCTGCAAGAGTTCAGAGAGAAGATCTTTGTGCTCGCGCGGAAGGAATGCGTGCCCAGCTAAATGACGACCAAAGCGCTGCCTTTCTGGAGATCACCACAGCCATCGTCACGGATCCACAAACGGCGCATTTTTATTTGCAGGGTCAAGGAGGGACTGGGAAAACCTTTCTCTACCAAACACTCTGCTATTACTACCGTGTTCAGGGGAAGACTGTTCTCTGCGTGGCGTCGACGGGAATCGCAGCTCTCCTACTTCCCGAGGGGCGCACGTCACACTCTCAGTTCAAAATCCCGATCAATTTGGACGAGGGGTCAGTAAGTGGCATTGAAAAACAAAGCATGCTGGCCTCGCAACTCCGGAACGTCGGATTGATCATCTGGGATGAAGTGACGATGCAGAACAAGTACTGCTTCGAGGTAGTGCACCGGCTGTTGGTGGATCTGAGGGATACGTCGGGTGATGTGTTGTTCGGGGGGGTTCCGGTCATTCTCGGCGGAGATTTTGCACAAATCCTTCCTGTGGTTTCAAACGGCACTCGCGCTGATATCGTTGCGGCGTGTTTACAGAAGTCGTTTGTTTGGGGACGGTTGAAGCGGCTCTCACTCAGGATCAATATGAGAGTCCGGGAGGGGGTTCATGGCGCGGAATTTGTGGATTGGGTTGGAAACATCCCGTACTCCGAATCTCAACGTTACGAAGTTGAGATTCCAAGGTACGTTCATCAGCCAACTGATGTTTCCAACCTTATCGATCGTATCTATCCGCAAGAGCTGATGGTGCGAGCTGGGACGGATCCGACTGTGTTTAGTGGTCGTTGTTTACTGTCAACTCTAAACACCACAGTAACGGAATTGAACGGGACGATTCTGGGACGACTACCAGGGCAAATCCGGGTGTACCAGTCAACCGACACTCACGTCACGGACGCCGACGTTGCCGAAACGGGTCTCGACGAGTTTCCTGCGGAGGTTTTGCGGAACATCGACCTCCCATCGCTACCGCCGTCTCAGTTGTCTCTAAAGATTGGCGCACCTATCATGGTCCTACGGAACCTTGCACCAGCTGAAGGGCTGTGCAATGGAACCCGCATGGTGGTGACCAATCTCAAGAGGCACTGCATCGAGGCACGAATTCTTGGTGGCGATAGGGACGGTCAAAAACGCGTTCTTCCCCGTATCGAGTTGACCTCCGATGACCACAGTTTGGGAATAAAACTAAAGCGGAAGCAATTCCCGGTCAGGTTGTGCTTTGCGATGACCATCAACAAGTCACAAGGTCAATCGTTCCACACCGTAGGGCTGGATTTGCGGACGCCGGTTTTCACCCACGGTCAACTCTACGTCGGTGTTTCGCGAACTTCCTGCGTCGAAGGCTTGAGCGTTCTCCTACCTGCCGAGAACAGAGGTCGAACCCAGAACGTCGTCTACACGGATGTCTTGACAGAAATCCGGTAGCATAAGATATGTTCAACCCGTTCCCAGTGAGTTTGCCAATTCTAAAAAGTTTTATTTGGAGAACTATTACTAACGTGGTCTAATAGGTCTTCCTAGATCCGTCCCATCCGTTGAGCGCCATCCCGCCGTCCCCCGCCCGGGCTGATTTCGGTTACAAGATAAATTACAGCCGACATCAGGTATGTCCGTAGACTGTACTTTGCGAATTTAACTAACGTTGTATAAGCCGCAAACCCAGATCCCGATCCCCGAAGAGAACCCGCCTTGAAGACTACTCCTCAAAATGTATGGTTTACATTCCTTATAGGCTCAATATGTAATCTTCATGTGGTATGTCGATAAATCATGATTTGATAACTGGTACTAACAAGTTTTAGAGGTAGTCTTCCGACCCCGCACCACAGCATACACCCAATGGAGCAGTTGTCCTCTCGCCGCGTCAGTCCGTAGGTGTCTCCCGATCGTCGCATTAGCAGTTGGAGTGGTTGGATTTCCGTAGTTATTAGAGGTTAAGTCCGAGCTTAAATAGATGCAGTCTCTTAAATTTCAGTTGGCGTTATGGTCTTTAATTTAAATTACATTGAACTCGCGATCACCCGTATCTGCAATTTGATTCCGTAATTCTTTGACATTGAAAAAATATCTCAAGTGAAGTCAATACGAAAACCCGATTGTGGAATGAAATATGTTTAAGACGTCTACAGAGTGATGACGTACTAATTAAACGCCAACTGGTAGGGTAGGAAACGTACTGTACTCATTATTTTAATATACAGTAGAACCCCTCTTAACTCATAGTGGGTCCCGGTATAAATGTTGAAAAGATTCATTGTAACCTGGGTTTTTACATTTGCAACCCTTACCTTTACAGATAATTTTGTGTGCAGGGGTAAATATTGCAAATATAAACTGTAAAATTTCTATGAAGATCTTCAGTAATTATACCGGGACCCACTATTAGCTTTGAGGGCTTCTACTGTTTACAGGTATACAAAGCTAAGATTCGATAATTAATTTTCATGATGCAATGTTGCTCCATTAAGCCTGCCATTCTGAACATGTAGTTTGTGGTTTTTGTACCTACGAGGGCCACACTTTGAATGCCCAATACAACACGAGTTAATGACCCAATATTTGGATATCTTTAAGATACAGATCAAATCTTTATTGTAAAATTAGATGGTTAGGTCATAGTTGCGCTATTCTGCCAGCGCAATCATTAGGGTTATATTGTGGTTCATAGTCTTTAAATAACTGCTAATTGGTTGCCACTTAGCAAGTAATATCC
Organism: Podosphaera xanthii; assembly: GCA_028751805.1. NCBI lineage: Eukaryota > Fungi > Ascomycota > Leotiomycetes > Helotiales > Erysiphaceae > Podosphaera > Podosphaera xanthii. Next base: position 476,121 of record JAPWIX010000002.1, read on the forward strand.
TACACATGATACTACTGAAAATGTACCATATTTTATTTTTTTAAAAAAAAAAGTTATTCATCTAAACAGTCACGTCACTTTCGTAATATCTTTATTTTTTTTTGAACTGCTTGATAGTCTTATGTAATGATAGCGTATCGCTTATATTATGACGCTAGCAGGTCTTCATCCGCACAAATTATAAACATTTCTCATCATCCTCATCTGATTATCCATGCTTCCTAAGCTTTTTACAAACAATTTCATTTCAGACGATTTCACCACAGATCTTTAACCATCAACAGGTAAGTCTGTACTCCGTTTAAAAGACTCAACTAACAAGTTTATTGACAGTACTCCACACACATCCACTCAAATCTAATCTATGTCCACGTCCTCAACATATCTATCCTCTGTCTACGCAAAAATATATGCTTCGCCGGCTACGAGTATGAAACAAAAATTGAGACTTATCATCGACATTTAGAGATAAGAAACTCCAAGCTATACAGACGACGTACATACGCTGTAAAAAACATAGCTTCTAAAGAAAAAAAAGTTCTGTCTAAAGACTAAAGTTCATACCAAGCACATTTTTATCCTACACGCCGCAGTTGTGCGTGCAATTGCGCATATTGCTTGAGACAAACACTGTAAGAGATATATAATCGGGCGCAAATAAACCATAAATGGAAAGCAAAATGTTTTAACAAAAAAAGAACAGCATTGTTAGGATTATCACAAAATAAAACGTTCTTCGTCCACCAACATTTACCATCCATCTGATAACTGCCACAAATATTTTAAAGATGGCTATGATACGATACTACCATTAGAGCCATCTGATGTACAGGCACAGCTACTGTTGCATAACCGAATTGAGCCCCGGAGACTTTTTCTGATTTACAAATGTCTGTGCAACCCAACTTCGTCAATGCAAGATCCAAGTAGTGCCGATGCAAGCTAAGCACTTCACCCTACCGGTCATCATTCTCCATGAACATCGAGGATCTTAATTATTCTCCTCTTAAATCTTTTAAACCCCCGGATTACTTCTCTGTTTCATCACGACAGACACTATTGATCTACATTCTACACAGAAGTCCTTAAATATTCTTTCCAATGCCCGCTTATAATACCTTTACAAATGGACACATGACCCTTAATATCATACTACATGAACTGTATTCACGCTCTCCACTTGACATTTCACGTCCAGGGAATAGACTAACCATTCCCTGACGAATAAAATACTTTGATTCAGCTAGAAGATACTTATCTGCCGTTATTCTGAAAACATTCCAACTTCCACTTATGTTTCGCCCATACAAGTATATGCCTCTTTTCAAGTAACAGAAGCTAGAAACTCCACGCTTCTCATCTGGCTCTGATAAAGGCAAGATTATTTTTTCCAATTCATATGAATCAAGCAAACCGTACTCTTAAATAACTATCTTCTGCTTAGCGTAAACTGATTTTTACTAACCCTAAACTTTATAATTTGCTTCATACTTTTCATGGAGAAGGACTAACGGCTCTCATGAAGATAGTATAACATATATTGAAGTCATGATTTTCGATCGACATCGTCAAGTGATGAGGTCATCTAACTCAATTCTCATCTACATGTTCTCGAATGGATCTCGAAGTTCAATCTATGCCATTCCTCACAAGTGCAAACCAACTTTTGCTCAGGTTTGACTCAAAATATTTGCACGCCTTTCCCAAGTACCAGATGGTAGCCACATACTCCACGCTTCTCAACTAACTGTACTAAAGGCAAAATCTTCCCTTTCATTGCATGTGAACAATGCCGACTAACGCAGCTCAACATATCGAACTTTTCCCTTCCACTTTATGTGATCCGTACTAACAACCATAACTACAAACATTCCACATGTCCCCTTACATGTGTAACAATGTTAATGTATTACCTAATACTTAACTACCTGCCTCCGCTTCATCTGACTTAGACCTGTAAACCTCCACAGACTAACTCCAACTAACTACATCACAGCTCAACAAAACCAGCCACCCACTTCCGAAGCGACGCGAGGAACCCTGCCCCGGAGCGAAGCGCAGGGCCGCAGGGCCAGGACCTAGTGCATAGCTACTGATTTATAATCAACTAAACGGATATGTTTAATTTGGCACGCATACAATTAACAATTAACAATCAACTACCTCCATACCCACCATACCGACTCATCGACGCTCAGATATCATCATTACCATCATCACTATCACATAGTTCAGCAGGAAACAATTTTATTTTAGCCTTGTTAATTTTACTTTACTTGTAAGTAGAAATAGAACAAGATCACTAATCCTGAAGACAAGTTATTAAACCGGTTAGATTATCACAAAATTGAATCCACCACGGACACCTCCACAATCACCAAGATCTCATAAATAGGCGCCAAATTTGACACGGGAGGGTCGGATGGTGCAGTGGTACACTGTTCGGGCCATTCTCCCAAGTAGAGTCTGGGTAAATTGGACACATGCCCCACTTGAGACAAGAGAAAGCTGGCTCGAATCCAGCAGGACCCGCACACCACTTCTCTCGCGGTGATATTGTACTCGTAGAATGAGGGAAGCATGCTCAGATAACCACAGGTTTTTCTCGCTTTTCCCTGTGGAGGGCATTCATGGAAGAGGGAACATGTCGTCAGGCATTATTCTCGTAGTGGTCCGTCAAACTGAGTCATTCTGCGAAATAAATATATTTCCGTAATCATTTGCGTCATAGCCTCAGGCTGCATACGCAAAAATGATTTTAAAAAAAAAAAATTGACTCGGGATAAACGTATCAAGTGAGTTTGATACCTTACAAAAAATGAATTCGTACCATTTTTACGGATTATCAGGTGAGAACCTTAGCCCAAGAGGGTCTGTCGTACAATATGTTCGCAGAGCGACTAGAAATCACTCACGGACAAGTTCGATACGCTATGAAAAGTACTCAGTTCACCCACAAAAATTTTAGTGGGCAGATCCCCATACCCAGCAGTACATAAATCGACGAAGTGAAAGTTTACATAAGTTCCTCTCCAGAAGGCCGCCAAATGATCTACTTTGAGGTTGCAAATCCAGTCTTCCCGCACTTTGGTGTGAGTGATAAGTTATTTGAACGAGAAATGAAGAAGAGAGGTTATACTCGTAGGATTGTCGCTTCGTAACCTTCTCTTCCCCCAGAAAATTCGAGAAAGCGATATGAATTCGTTCGAAACCATCTCCACTGAGAGAAAAAAAATTGGGTGCGAGTACTCTGAACTGATGAAAGCTTAGTGACCGATGATAGGCACACTGGATGTTGAAGCACAAGAAAGGCTGGTATTGCCTTCAAATATCCTCTGAATCTAAAACCTTAGGCTAGTCTCTCGACTTAGCTAGATGAGATTTACGACAACACATGTGTCGTTAGTAATTTTCGAAGGCGAATTGGATGGATGGTTTGGGGACCTCTTTTTGGGAGTGAGAAAGGACCTTAATTGTTTTGGAGAAAGGATGGGGTTCCATAACTGCTGAACGCTACAGGAAGAGGATGATGCTTCTCATTCATAGCATGGTCTCATTGAGACCAGATTTAGTGGTGATGCAGGATAACGCTCCCCCTCATCTAGCCGCCCGAATGAAGAGATAACCAAGCGAAAGAAGTAATGTTCCTCTAGAATGGCCACCGTTCTCTCCAGATCATAATCCGATAAAACATGTCTGAAATATGATGAAAAATTATGTTCAATAAAAATATCCAGACGTGACTGAAGGAGGGTAGCGGACAGAGGAGGGAATACGACATATTGTCAAAGATGACTCGAAATGTCGTAGGCAGACTTACGCTTTGCTAGACTGCCGGGTTATCTTTGCGTTCGCACAGGCGGCAAGCAATTGTGCATTTACGCCAGATGCAAGACTATTATCAAAGAACATAGATTCTGGTGGAAAATAATCAATCCCTCAAAATAGGTTAGATGCTTCTGAGAGTGCTTTGTAGTGAAAGGAATCTCGGTATGAATCATCCGGGTACCAAGTTACGCGACCAACCCAAGGGCGCTCGACAGATTCTGGTTGAAAGATCTTTTGACGTGATCATCGTGTGGATGCCTTCAGGTCTCTGCCACCGTGTCCAAAGGGAAAATTTTGGAAAGTGTGACACGAGTCAATCAATTTTTTTTATTAAATCATTTTAGCGTCTGCAGCCTGAGGCTATGACGCGAATAATTACGGAAGACATGTATATTTCGCAGAATGACTCAGTTTGACGGTTGGAACACTCATACTCAGATTTTATTTGCAGATACCACTACGAGAATAACGCCTGACGACATGTTCCCTCTTCCATGAATACCATCCACAGGAAAAAGAGAGAAAAACCTGTGGTTATCTGAGCATGCTTTCCCCATTCTACGAGTACAATATCACCGCGAGTAAAGTGGTGTGCAGGTCCTGCTGGATTCGAACCAGCTTTCTCTTGTCTCAAGTGGTGCATGTGTCCAAGCTACCCAGACTCTACTTGGGAGAATGGCCCGAACAGTGTATCACTGCACCATTCGACCCGAGTCAATCAATTATTAGGCTATAGCCTGTAGCTAGCATGCCATCTACAATACCACATTGGTATTCGTGAGGATCTTTAGTGTAAGAGTATGGCTGGTGTTGCCTCGTTATTCATCCTTGTTACGAAAAATGGGATTCAGGACAAGCGAGCAGACCCTGGCATCCGGGAGTTAGTAACGTTGACGCGTCGTAACTACGTTGTTGCTATTGTTGTTAATTACAGTTGTTGTTTACATTTGTGCACGGACGCAACCCACGGGAGTTAAAACGGTGACTCCAAACCTATTTCCTAGAGCAGTTGTTTTACAGTATTAAAATCTAGCACTTCCGCTTGCCGAATTATAATCTCCTTCAGTGATCATTACACCAATTTAGGAGTAAATCGTAATAGGTTATGACACCCGGTGCATAGGTTGCATAATACTGAGAAAGCGTCACGAACGAGAACGCGTCAACCATATCAGTCGAAATACTTGCATCACGAACGAGCACGCACTGAATTCGACAAGAAAAGCCCCTACGTCACGTACGAGCACGTAGTCACGAACGGAAGGAGAATGGGCTCCGATAACGAAACGTACAATGACAAACTAATACTGTCACGTCTAAATCATGAGAAGTGGTTCCGGAAAATTCAATTTAAAGCTCAGGCTAATGGCTACTTCTATGTAACACAGACAACTAAAGAGAGGCATGCTTGGATTCCGAGAGAAGGAGGAGCAACCCAAGAGTCTGACTCAAAAGAAAAGAAGATTCCCAAAACGGCTAGTTCAGACGGAGGGATCGAGCATATAACAACAAAATTTGAAAAATTAGGAGGTACTTCGAACATAGAAAAGGCACAAGTTTTTGATCGTGAAACGGCAAAATTTTTCTCATTACTCACTGACTACCTCAGTGACGATGATCAATCTGTCTTTGACGAGTACCAAAGACCTCGTGACATTTGGAAAAGATTAAAAGATAAGTACGATAAGCCCAGTGAAGCAACAGCATCACTCTACATGAAGAAAATTCAGGACTTTCCTAAAGAGTTTGATCTAGAAGTTAAGGGCATAGCCAACGCATGGCAAACATTACGAACGTATGCAGCCAAGCTCGAAAATTCGGATGAGTCGTTTAAAAATACTTGTCCTGAGAAATTCCTCTTCCTGATTTTGACCAAGATGCTCTCCAAGGACTACATGTCTTTACTCGACAGTTTTCGCTTGCGACCAGACTTAACTATCAAAGAAAAAGTCGAGATTCTTGAGGATAAAGAACGTGACATTAAGGGCTCCGAATATGCGCACCCGGCATTCGATAAGAACCGAAAGTATAAGGAAAGGCGATCATCAGACATTTCTATGCCCGATATACCAAACGAAATGCTCTGTTATAAATGCGATGGTGACGACTATCTTTCTAGAGAATGCCAATTTGCAAATGAAATTAAATCCTTTGGGGTCGCGCTTCGGGAGAAATTTGAAAGACGAAAACTACAACAGCGGCATTCAAAGCCCCCAGCAAAGAAAAAGTATGTTAAATCTGAGAAAAAAAAGCCAAAGAACTATAAACGGGTTCCGAAATCTAAGAAAACGCACGGATATACCGCACATGAAGATTCAGATTCAAGTTCAGATACCTCGTCTGACGATTACTCGACGGAGTATATTGAATCAGACCCCAATCCCCCCCGGGTGCAGAAAGTAAATTTGTCCAGAGCTCTTATCAGTAAGAGCCCCTCTGACCACTGGGTACTAGATACCGGAGCTACTTCCCCCATGACTGACCAGATTCAATTGTTTAGGGGAAAAATAAGAAGAATCCCACCTACAACGATTCAAGTAGGGGGTGGTTGTCTGACGTCAAGTCATCGGGGGACAGCGATGGTAAAATGTGCGGACGGTTCATCGGGTCTGGCTAAAAACGTTTTCTTTGTACCTAAACTGGGAGTAAATCTTCTATCAGCAAGAAATTTATGTAGAACAGGAATGAAAGGATACTTTGATAATAAAAACATCTGGATTAAGGATGGTGATAAGATAATGCTTCAACCATCCTAAACGATGGACTTTATATTCTCAACCATATTGCAGCTGAACTAGAGGGAAGATCACTTGATTCAAGAGCTGAAAATTTAAAGGCTTGTTCGGCTGCAGAGAAAGTGGAGCCTACAGAGGAATTTAAAAATATTTATTCACGAGACTATACTTCCCATCATGATCTCTCAGAAAAAGATATTGACCTTTCAGAGGATGATCACGCTGAGACTAAGGAAGAAAGAGCGAGATATAGGCTCATACATAGACAATTTGGACATTATAGCCCTGGCATAATCGGGAAGCTCCATAAAGTATCCAACATAGAAAAGATCAAGATTCCAGTTGCAGGAAAGAGAATTTGTAAATCTTGCCAGATAGGTAAGATGAGGAATAAGATAAGTAAAATTCTCGCACCCCACAAGAAAGAATCACTGGAACTTATATCTTTTGATATCGCTGGACCATTCCAAACCTCACTTCGTGGCAATAGATACTTCTTGCAAATCATCGACAACTGGTCACGCAGAATATGGTCCATTCCACTGAAAACGAAGGATCAAGCAATACAAGAATTAAAAAAATTTAAGTTAAGAGAAGAACGCCAGACTGGAAAACAGCTAAAAGCCGCAAGATCAGATAATGCACCAGAGCTTAAGAATGTTATGGAGCAGTGGTAAAGAGAGGATGGTGTAGTCGCTGATTTCACGGCGATTGCTTCATCTCACCAAAATGGACCAGCCGAACGAAGCATTCAAACTGCTGAAATGGCAATGAGAACGATGATCGATGACGCCGAGCTACCAATTGAATTCTGGGATGAGGCAGTGGAATATGATTCCTATATCCGAAACAGATTACCACTTGGCCCAATCATAAATGGCAAACTTACATCTCCCATGGAAGCTTACACAGGAGTAAGACCTAATATCGATCACATAAGACCGTGGGGATATAAGGCCTACGGGTATGTCAATCCAAAGACTCTTGAACCAAGGGGAAGGCATGATAAGTTGGTTGTAAGGGGAAGAGAAGGCGTATTTATGGGATTTTCAGAAAATACTGAGAAGCACACAAAGATATATGCGCCAGATCTCGGACGCGTAGAGAGAGTTAACGCCTTCCTCATAGATGAAAAGGTGAAAGGAGGCACAGTCGATTTAAGACTAACAGAAACGCAAATTATTGCTCAACGAACCTCAAACCAACTCCCACAGCGAAAAAAAGAGGCCGTCCACGCAAGGATCAAGAGATAAATGAAAAAGAAAATGATTACACGGGAGAAGTTATGGATGGCATACAGCTAACATCTCAAAGTATAAATATCCCAGTGCCCATTGCTGCGACTTCAGTTTTGGATCCAGCTCTAATACCAAATGCAACTCAAGCTCTAGTTTCAGAGCGAGAACCAGAGAAAGAGCAGGAGCTACCTCTAGCGTCGGCGCAAGAGCCGGAACAAATCCCAGCGCCATCGCTATCTCCAGTGCCGACATCGATATCAGTGGAGATAACAAAACTAACAGGAGAATTGATTGATGCAAACAAAAAGAAGGGATTTGGCCCCAAAAAGAAACTAAAGGAAAAAATAACCAATCCTAAAAGGAGAGATTTCAACCCAGACTTGCAATCTAATGCAGATAATAAGATGGAAATCAAAATTGAAGATAAAAAGAATGAAATTGAAATGAATGACGTTGATAGGAAAAACGAAGTTGAGACGAGCAATGACGAGATGAAAAAAGAAGTTGAAACGAGAAATGATGAGATGGAAAATAAAATAAGGGCAAATGATAACATGAAAGAAAACCAATCTCTTGAAGTGGATGAAAGTAGCAAAGTGCCCCCCATCTCGGTAGCTAAAATTATGGAGCTGGACTCAAAAGTGGAAGCTAAACCAAGATATTTCTTCAGAAATAGAAAGCGTAAGGACAATTCAGACAACCAAGAAGAAGAAAGGAGGATAAAAAAAGTCTGCAGGGCTTTATTAGCAGGACTAATGCATCCTTTGACTGAAGACGAGAATGAGGATCACACTGCTCAAGCACTTATGGTAGCTTTCCATGACATATCGAAAGTATCAACTGAGTTAGCATTTCCCGTGCAAGCCATTAACGGAATCTCAATTCCTAAGACATACGAGCAAGCCGTAAACGATAAGATTCATGGCAAAATGTGGAAAGACGCGATTTCAACCGAAATCGAAGCTCTGCTGTCAAATGGTACCTGGGAAGAACAAACACTACCAAGTGGAGCGAATTTGGTTTCTACAAAATAGGTATTCACAATCAAGTTAAAAAATGACGGTACTATTGAGAGGTATAAAGCCCGTTTAGTCGCTAGGGGCTTCAGCCAACAGCTCGGTATCGATTACACCGAAACTTTTGCCCCGACTGTAAGGATGGACACCTTTCGATTGTTCTTAGCAATGGTAGCAAGTTTGGAACTTGAATGCCATCATTTCGATATAAAAAATGCATTTACAGAATCTGCCTTACAAGAGGACATATATTTGTCCCCTCCAAAAGGAGTGATAGTCTCAAAAGGAAAGGTACTCAAAGCCCTGCGGAGTCTGTATGGACTTAAATAGGCTGGAAGAGACTGGAACTTACTCTTGAAGAGTTTTCTAGTGTCAATCGGGTTTGAACAGAGCCTAGCTGACCCTTGCCTCTATGTCCAACACGAAAAGAAAATTTGGATTTTGGTCTATGTCGATGACATTGCTGCCGCTGTCAAAACGACACTCCAACTTACCTGGTTCTTTGACAAGCTCTCCAAAAGATTCAACGCGAAAAATCTAGGGGAGATTGAGAAGATCCTTGGCGTTAGAATTATGAGAGACCGGAAAGATCGCAGTATCTATCTCGATCAAGAGCAATACCTATCTTCAGCTCTTGACCAATTTGGCATAACTCATGCCAAACATAATAGCAAAAAAATCCCAGCCGCAGATTACGAAAATCTTCGTCCTTCAAATCAATCCGACGAGCGCATTGACGTTTGTGAATATCAAAAGGGAATTGGTAAGCTAATGTACGCAATGATTCCGACAAGACCTGACATTGCATTTGTCCTTGGTCGACTCTCTCAGTACATGAAAGATCCGGCAGTACACCACGGAATTGCCCTTAAGAGCCTAATGCGGTACTTACGATCAACTATCAAACAGCGACTCCGATTCGGACCAGGCGGAGCACACCCAGATAAATTTGCTGTTTACACCGACGCAGATTGGGCAACCGACAAAAGTGATAGAAAGAGTATTTCAGGGGGAGTTTGTCTATATTATGGTGGACCAATATCCTGGTCATCAAAAAAGCAAACCTCTGTCGCAACTTCAAGTGCAGAAGCTGAGTACATCTCTCAGGCAATGTATGCTAAGCAGGGCCAATGGATAGCTCAAATTTTTCGTGACATACGGATGCAGCAAATTATTAACGAAAATGCAACCACAGTACAAATGTACGGAGACAACCAAAGTGCTCTAGCATTGGTCAAGAACCCACATCTTCACGAACGTTCGAAGTATATAGATATATGCTATCATTTCGTTCGCGATTTGGCGGAAAAAAAAAGATTAACTATCGATTACGTGCCGACAATTGACATGGTAGCAGATGGAATGACGAAGCCTCTGCAACGAGTCGCGTTCGAGAGGTTCAAGAAGCAATTGGGTCTAGTAGATAGATCCGGACTTCAGGGCTTGTCCTGAGGGGGGGTGTTACGAAAAATGGGATTCAGGACAAGCGAGCAGATCCTGGCATCCGGGAGTTAGTAACGTTGACGCGTCGTAACTACGTTGTTGCTATTGTTGTTAATTACAGTTGTTGTTTACATTTGTGCACGGACGCAACCCACGGTAGTTAAAACGGTGACTCCAAACCTATTTCCTAGAGCAGTTGTTTTACAGTATTAAAATCTAGCACTTCCGCTTGCCGAATTACAATCTCCTTCAGTGATCATTACACCAATTTAGGAGTAAATCGTAATAATCCTTTTAGATTGTTGGACAGGCTACCGGGCTAGCCGTGAAGGCGCGGCCGCTCGAAGACTAGACCGCGCCCAACGTTTTCTTTCACTTGTGGGACCTCGGTAGTATTTAGGTGGGGGCTAGTCCAGGGGGGATAAACAGTTCCTATTTAATAGTTGCTGTCGACCTTCCTCAAAAGGTCATGCAACGTCTTGTTAATTACTATCCTGTTTTGACCACAATCTCAGATAAACATTTTCCCCGACTTTCCCGCACAATCTTCTCTGAGTACCGCCTCCGAATTATCTTGTAACCCTCTCGCATATCCGCTGTTTGACATTTAGTACAATCCACGAAAGATGAAATCTGGTGGCGGGCATGCTCGGAAGTAACTCGACGCACGCTAGAAGTCGAGGTCACCGGAAACCTTGCATAAGGTTTCACTATGGCTCAGTGTTCGATCAGGGAACTTAAGATGAATGAGACGTACCTGCTTAGTAATAGCGTATTAAGGGAACTCAGCGCATAAGTACCGTTGATTGATTGATTGGATTCAAGACGTATCAGGCACAAGCCCTGCACCCAAGAGACGTGATACGGGTAGCCGATCCCTACAGACTCTGAACTACCTAATTACCTGACTACTACTAGCAAATAGATGCCAAAAAAAAGACAGCAAAAAAGACACTAAAGTGCCAAAGGTTCGACGCCCTGCATCTCCCCTTTCCTTTCCGCCACGAAGGTCCACGCAAAAAAATATTTCCCAACAGTTCCCCAGCTCGTGCCGAGTACGATCGTAACGACCGAAGCCACGTGTTTCGCCTCCAAAAAGAAAGCGTAGCCAGTTTTGAAAATGGTGGCAGCACTTATCCGAACCGAGATCTTGGCACGCACAACCATCCCAAAGTCAAAAACCCCACACAAAAATCAGAATTGTCCCCAGTACGAAATCCTAACCTCCCTCACCGTTGCCAAACTTTCCTCCCTTCCCTATCTCGTAAATCAGAATTGTCCCCAGTACGAAATCCTAACCTCCCTCACCGTTGCCAAACTTTCCTCCCTTCCCTATCTCGTAAATCCCTACTCGTTCCCAGCTTCGTAGAAGATATCATGACAACCTCTCCAACTTTGTGCCCTACCATTTTTATCCTCCGTCGGATATCCATAATGTTGTGAGCCTGTAGCTAGAGGCCAAGAAATACAAGGCAAAAGGTCGCATATTCGTATCATCGTGGATTTTTAGATGGAGGCGCGCCGGAGCAACGCAAAAGATCGTGATAGACCGGTTGTCGAAGTTATCGGTGGGGTTTGTATTTTGATACTTCGGGAGGTGGAAGGAGGCGGGTAGGTAAAAGCGGTCTCTTTGGATTGGATCGACTGATGCTCCGGTGAGCATTGACCGAGGAAGATGAAGTTTATGCGTTGGTTGCAATCCGATTGCGACTCTTCTTGGCTATCTCAGTTATGCAGCGAACATACTGAGCGATTACAGCCGGCACCGCGTCAAGGTAAAGAGTTCGTCTTTGCCATCCAGGCCTGACATGATGATGACGCTATCTTTCGTTTCGGTTTTTGTCTCGTGCCCTTGAGCACGTGATCTACTGGACCCATTCGGGCCAAAGGACGCTAGAGCCAGGGCTCTAGTTTTTGTGACTATCTAAGTCTTATGTATATGCGGTGCAGCGTTGTAAGAAACTGCGCACACAGAACAGGTATGCATGTTGCAATATTAAGTTTTAAGATCTCCCCAGGCTCTTGACTGGTGATTGGGTAGTCTGTATCGCCCGCTCCTCATTCTCCCTGAGCCTTTGGTCAGAAAATCAGCAAATCAGCAAATCAGCAAATCAGCAAATCAGAAAATCAGAAAATCAGAAAATCAGAAAATCAGAAAATCAGAAAATCAGAAAATCAGAAAACAAAAGAAAACAAAAGAAAACAAAAGAAAACAAAAGAAAACAAAAGAAAACAAAAGAAAACAAAAGAAAACAAAAGAAAACAAAAGAAAACAAAAGAAAACAAAAGAAAACAAAAGAAAACAAAAGAAAACAAAAGAAAACAAAAGAAAACAAAAGAAAACAAAAGAAAACAAAAGAAAACAAAAGAAAACAAAAGAAAACAAAAGAAAACAAAAGAAAACAAAAGAAAACAAAAGAAAACAAAAGAAAAGTAACTTCTCTCAACGAGGGCAAATTCGCTTAAAGAACCAAGCCTGTTTTAGCCATTTAGTCACAATGACAGCTCCTTCGGCGTTCCTAGGAGCTTCGGGAGGAGAGAGCGGATAGACTCATCATGGCGGCCATTACGACGGCGTAGAGTCCTACGAAAGAGAAAGTGTCTTGGGGAATTTGGAGATCCACAGAGGCAGTACGTGTTAGTATCCTTATGCTTGAAGCGAGTATAGTGGTTGGCGAAATCTCCATGTCCAGTCCTTGCTGCCATCATTTGGTCGGGGACTTTTCTGCTCAATAGAAGCTCCTTAGGGAAGGCAGGGGCGGTGTTGATTCCTACCAAGATGTATGATCGAGGAGCGTGATAATTCCTCCATCTTTCTCTTGCTTTTTTCATCTGTGATGAATTCCATAAATTTAGTGCTGGTATGGAAAGTTTTGGTTGTTCATCTTGATAAGACAATTACGCCTCTTTTAGCCTCAGAATCGGCAAGCTCATATCCTTCGATTCCTGCGCGGCTCGGTACCCAAACAACTTTAATATCTCCCTCGCTAATTTGCGGAAGTCTTGTCAGGGGTTTCCATTTCTTGACAGCTTCTAGAGAGTCGACAAAAATTTTCTGGGATGAAGTAGTAGAAGCTTTGGTTGTAAGCTTTTACGCTACTTCAAGTTTATTAGTGAATAAACAAAGATTTTTAGAAAAACAAGAATTTGATAGGGCACATGCTGCTTGGATACCTTGTAGTGCAGCGTACGCTTCCGCGTCGTAAATTTCCTTGCCCTTACCTAAAGGGAATGCTTTAGTCTGTATCAGTTGCCCATGTTGAAAGATAGCAAATCCATCGACAGAATTCCATACAGGAACTTTAGATCCGTCTGAGTAAACTAGAATGTCAGATTGAGGAATAGTGAGTAAAAATTTGCGAAATTGATCCGCCCTTGAGTTAAATGTACGTAACGGGCCACAACTCGATTGATCGCCTCCTTTTTGTTGATTTGTGGCGGTGGGTAACAGTAAATCTAGTTAATAATGGCTAAGTTGTAATTCAACAAGATATATTTTAGTTATTTTGATCTAGACCAGCGATCAAAAAACAGGTAATCTTTTGTAATTAGATCCGCGAGGCTGGTTCTGGCTGCGCCATTTGATTTGATTTCAATTAACCCGTTCAGGTACCCAATGGGCCCATGCAGGTGACTAACAACATTAATATTTACACGGAAGGGAAACCTTTGCGGTGAAAACCCTCTCCATCTGTACAAATTTGGTCTATGATTATTCTGTTTACCTACAGAAAGTGCAAAACCACTTTACGTTGTCAATTTAGCATTCTCTCCTTATTTCTGCTTCTGTCCAATTAAATATCCTTCCGTCTCAACGATACATTACAGTACACTCTCGCTATAACAATGTGGGGCAAGACTTTAAAAAGTAGTCTTATTGGCCAATTCAATTAAATCCTCCAGTGGGTAGCCTTGTTTAAGTCTTGCCCCACATTGTTATAGCGAGAGTGTACTGTACCTTCTATCGATCGACCGGAATTTTCCATGGTCTTCCGGGCCGCCTTGATTCCTGGGACTTGTCATTAGTACTTGTCGGTTTCGTCGCTGCAGAAGTCGTTGTCTTCTTGGAGCTGCCAACAATCTGCCAATCGTTGGCGTGCTCTTTTGACTGGTCTTCGGGCGCCAGATATTTGCCGGAGTCGTGTACCCGGATTGCTGCTGTTCTTGCTTTTTCTGCTATTCGAAGTGGGCAGCTCATCTCCCACGCTCGATATTTTCTGCCGCAATTGCAGCATCGAACTTCCAGATTGCCCGTACACTGCCGGGCGTTGTGCTGTCCTGCACGATTACGACACTTGGCGGCAACAGTACAGTTTCTGGCGATGTGGCCATATCTTTGACAGTTGAAACAATGCGGGAGCCGGAATCTCGACCTGTAGATTTCCGCCGCTTTAAGCTCGTATTTCCACATTACCCCCTTCATGATTGCCATATCTGCTTGTTCGGTCCCATCAAACCAGAGGATGAGGGAGCCGGTGGGTATTCCTTGTGTTTTCTTTCTTTTCAGCCAAGCTGCTTTTTGGATTGTAACACCAATCAAATATTGTTGTGCCGATGACCCTAGGGCTGGCATAGCCATGACACTAGTAATGTTAGGGCGCACAGTTCAAATGTAGTAGGCCACGCGACTGGATATTTTTGGTCTGTTTGCTCTGCTAGATTGGGTTAGCATTGTCTAGTTAGCGTCTGTTGTAGAACTATAAGTAGGGAGCTTTCCTCCATAAAGAAGATTTCTAATAAAACCATCTTTTATCCAAACAGTATCATACTCTGCCAACCTTAGTCTTCTTAACCTCTGTGAGCATTCACATCACGCGCAGCTTATTCCAATTAAATATATGTACACCTGAATCATATACCTACTAGACAAATATTGCCGGTTCGTCTGCTGGAGCTCTACTATCTGCTCTGGCTTCTCGGGTTCAAAAGAGAATGGCATATCGTGGATGAAAACTTGAAGCTTGGCATTTCTACTGTGCTGTCGATGAGAGCTTCTGTGCTCATTCCCTTGGCTTCATCATGCTCTGTTGGGTCTCCTACCCCATGAAGTAAACCTTCACCTGTCCATTTCCCGTTTGCTTTGCTCCGATGACTTCTCCTCTACCTATTCTTTTCACCAATTCTTCACTTGATAGCTCTGAGATCTCTTGTTTCTCCATTTCATCTTCTATCCTAATTTTTGCCTGGCTGCGCCATAACCTTCTCAAATGTTATGGGCTCCTACTAGGCTGGGTATTTACTGGTATGAGGCTGGAGTCTATGGAATGTGGCTGGTACATGGGCTCGTGTGTCTAGTACAGTAAAACTTCTCTAACACGATAGTGGGTCCCGGCATAAGTGTTGAAAATATTCATTTTAACTTGCATTTTTATATTTGCAACACTTACCCTTACAGGTCATTTTGGGTGCTGGGGCAAGTATTGCAAATATAAATGGATGAATTTCAATGAATATATCAACACTTATGCCGTGACCCACTATCGTGTTAGAGAAGTTTTACTGTAACAATATGGTTTACTATTATGTGGCTGATACTTCTGTGGCGGATAGTTTGGGATGGATGATTGATGTTAAGTCTCTTCCTGCCATTGCAGTGAAGAACATGTAATTAAAAGAAGGGAGGTAGACATTGAAGATTCCCTCGATATATTCTACTAAATAACTGATTTCAAATTGGGACTTGCACTGGTGTTCAACACCATCAATTTATCCCGCGACATTAGGGTACAAATCACCCTGAGATTTACCTCAGTAGATGCGAAGCCAGGGGACTCAGGACATTAATCACAATGAGATGTGCCCTTTCGCTAACAATAATTGAAACCTACAACTGAGAACCCACAACTTGTCTTAATTTATTTTACGCTATTTCTAAAGCCTTACGAGCTCTATCGCTATACTAAAATCTGTGTACAAAGCTCCACTGATATATGTAATACGCTATACATATTTTTACACTTTTTCGGCTCTGGTATCTCCCACGGAGGTAGACGTAGTGGGTTTAATTGTTCCGATGCCTGAATGAGCCTATATGATCGGGAGAACAGTGTCAACGCAGTAGTTAAAAGTGAATTTTGCCCTCGTCTGAATAGAGGGTGACGGAGATCCAGCTTGCGAATTCGAACAGCAGCTCCCCTAGTTACATTATCTAGCGCATTTTGAGTAGGGAGAAGTCCTAATTCTCTTAGGAGTGCGGGCGAGGAGACAGTGTGATGTACTGGGAGAATTGCTCTCGCTGCTGCCCTGTAAACTTTATCTAGCTTTAGGAGATAATTGCCCATTCTGTTAGAGACTATTTTGTTTCCCTTTTTCCTGGAGATTCCAGGCCAGCATGCTCTGCTCCAAAGTTCACCATTGATATCACACGGGCAGCTACCGCCTGTTTTGAAAAATGTGGGGCTACATCTCGAACAGTGTTTCCAAGACATTGGGGGGCATTTTGTTTTACCAGGTCTCTGATTGGGGAATATACATATGCGTTAGAGTACTTGAAGGTGAGTCTAGATAAAAGGATGTGGATGTATTGGTAGAACTGATGATTGATATCTATATTTACAATGTGGGAAATTGTTCCTAATTTATACTTTGCTTTATGGGTAGATTTGGCACAGTGGGTCAAAAACAGGGGTGTTTAGTGGGTCCGTTAGTCCTAGTTGAGAAAGGCGTGCCGCGGTTTAATAAAATGGCAAGGATAATTTGTATGGTGATTTTACCATACGGTTGATTTTGCACATTTAAGCGAGCTCCTAGAACTAAGCCTCTTTTGAACATTTTGATTATCTAACTACAAAATCTACAAATATGGCGGAAAGAATCTAGTGACTAATACTTAGTTGGGCATCCGTCGGCATCGATTACGGCCTGACATCTGTCATGCATGTTTTCGATGAGATCTGTGAGTTCTTGTGTACACACTGAATCCCACACCTCCTTCACGATCGCACGAATTTGATCTGGCGACCGCTGCTTGCCCCCATTCAAATCCGGATACTTGTATTCCATCTTATCTTTCATGATTTTGCAGACGTGTTCTATGGGGTTGAGGTCGGGCGAATAAGGGGGCCAATCGATAGGAGTGATTGACCTCTCCTCAAACTCTTCCATCGTCCTCGCGGCAACGTTGGGAGGAGCATTGTCCTGCATGACAGAAAGCCCGGGTCTAAATCTAGTCATACCGTCTAAAAGAGGTACTATCCTCTCGGAATAGTTTGAGGAAGTGATATTCCCCCAATCCTTCTCCAAAACTGAGAGGGACCTTTTTCAGATCCCGCAAAGGACGCCCAAAATATCCAATCAATCTTCTTCTTGATTGTCTCAACAATATAATTAATGTCATGTTCCTACCCTGGCTTGATAAAGTTTTTAGTTTTGGTGAGTTATCCAAGCTGGACAGTAAGACACTAACCTTTCTGGTAACCCAGCGTCTCGAATGATGGCCATCTGTTGCCCAAGTTTCATCTGAACAAAGGATGGACATCCACTGCTCAAGGGTCTAATCGATGCGGGCTTCTGCCCATTCTCTTCGCTTCCTTCTATTCTCAGGAGATGTAGTAGGCTTATTCAACGCTGTGTAGCGCTTAAAACCCCTTTTCTCAAGTTCACTCTTTATCACTCTCTCACTCACTCCCAAGTGCTTGAACGGTCCATTTGCAAGTTCAAAGTAGGTCATTTGTCGGTTTTCAGGAGATTCTTTGATAAATTCCTCAATCTTATCGACATCTTCGGATGAAAGCGATGGACTTCGACCACGAGCTTTCTTGGGCGTCACTGATCCACGGCGAAGAGAGTAACCAACTTGCTTTCGCGAAATGTTGAGTTGGGCTGCAATCTTTGATTGATTTATGCCAGCGTCGTGAAGCGCTTTAATCTATGCTATTTAATATTTCTGTATCATTCTCTTGCCTAAATATTCATCTTTATGCACTGATCTCTGCTTCAACGTTTGGATGAGGGCGTGTAAGGGGGTATTTGAGGTTGATCCATCTATTTTAAAGACAACTCAGCCAACTGAATCGTCAGCCTGCGTGTTAACATACCTCTAATTTTACTGACAAAAAATCTGTGTTTGATAGGCGAAATAAGTATGGAGCTTTCAAGATCAAAATTAATGAAAATGTGATAATGATGGTTGTCACAAAGTCGATATTGAGATGCGCTCAGTGGAGGTTATCGTTTGGAAATCATAGACACTCTGAATTATCAGGCAGCAGTATCAGCCCCCTGTCTAGCATACCCACTAGTAGGGAATAACCCTCGGAGCGAGGTCTGGCCCCACTATGCCCTTCTTACCCTAGCAGCATAGTACCTCAACATCCTCGCTTAAGTCTAATGCGAACTTATCGAACTCTCAGCCTAACTCACATTATGCGCTCGTCATTCACACATGATAGTTATGCAAGGTCATAGTGTGGATGGCATGACCCATGTGCATAGATCGTGCATCTCCAGCCTTGGTTATAACATTCCCTGCCGTGCGCACCCATGTGCCCTAGACCATATCTCACATGCCAGGTCAACCATGCCTACCAATGCCCAGCACAACACATTTGCGACCATAAGGCCCTTTGCTGCTTGAATCTGTACGTGATACTTGAAAGCAACTTTTTTTTTCAAAACAGACATCTAGCCATTTGAGGTATAGACGCTCAGTATTTTCGGAAATCGAAAGCTGTTTGTGAGGACTTGCGGGTTGCGTCTTCTATCTCTATGATTTCTGGAGAAGTGTAAAAGCTCAAACTTTGACGGATCGGACTTGAGCCCTTCTTCGTCGCCCCAAGAAAAAGCCTGATTGATTGCTGAATAAATCTTTAGGGAGTTTACTTCCAGAGAGAGTGAAGTTTCCGTTATTACTACGTTGTCTGCGTAGCCTAAAGAATTTTTGAGACCCTCCAATTTGTAGGGAAGGGAGGCGTAGGATACAATAGTATTGGAGAAATTGGGGATTATTGCAGAAGTCCGCAATTTATAGCTTGTCGATAACCTGTAATGTTTTTATTCATTCAAAAAGTATATTCCTCTCTCTTCCCAATGCTGTGTACAAGATGATTATATACAGAACTACGTCATAGGTATTACTTTACGTGCGATCCCCAATTTAGCTAACGTCAGATCGAGACTACTATGCCGAGTTGTGTTGAATGTTGTAGAGAGTTCAAAGAGGAATATCTCGAAGAACAAGGGTTACAACACAAAAAGAACACTTTAATAGCAAGCTGATGTAGAATATCAGTTTTTCTTCTGACCAGATATAATAAGATTGTATATATAAAATCCTAAGAAGATTACAGATTATAGATAGTAAGGAAAACTCATCTAAATACATAATACTGAGACCCCCATGACCCCTTTTATTTTTTATTCTCTCAGTGGTTCGCATACTGGTTATTCCCCTGATATTGCCGATCACTTTAAGAAAAAACATGTCGGATTAAAACGACTAAAAATGTCCTCGGTGATGATCTTGCTGATCATATCACAAAATCAATTCATGTACGCTCAGGAAAACAACGAGCCTGAAAATCCAACACTCCTCCTGAACAGCAAGATCATCTAATCTTGTTATCTGCCTTTGAATATTTGCTGGTGTAACGGCTTTGCTTTCGCGAAGGATTTATATCCATCTTCCCATCCTGAATACACTTTCTAACGAAATGATAAGCTACATCAATGTGTTTAGCTTTAGCCGAGTTTGCACCATTCGCAATAGCTAGAGCACTTTGATTATCAGTGTACGTTAGCATACCCTTATCATCAATCAGCATATTAGCAACATGCAGTTCATTGAGAAATCCGGTAGCCCAAACGATCTGCTTTGATGCTTCAAAAAGGGCAACATACTCTGCTTCTGCAGTCGAGGTTGATATTGATTTTTGACGTCTGGTTTGCCAGCAAACAGGACCACCACCGAGCATCAAAATAAATCCACTAACTGATCGTCGTGTGGTTATATCCGATGCAAAATCGGAATCGGAATAACTGATAGCTTTAAGCTCTTGTGTAAGTATGTCTGAGGTAGGCCCGAAACTGTAAGTAATGCAATAATCTTTAGAACCTTTAATATACCTCAGAATCCTACAAACACTGTTCCAATGTCGAACAACTGGACAAGAATTGAAGCTACTAAGTTGTGAAATGGCGAATGATATATCGGGCCTAGTGCTGTTCGATGCATAACCTAGACTTCCAATAGCGCTAGCATATGCAGACTCATCTGCAAATTCCTCTCCATCTCGTCCGGGTAGGGCTCCATCGTAACCATCCATAGGAGAAATACATGTTTTCGCATTTTCTAGTCCAAAAGATTTGAGTTTTTCCAACAAATAACCCGCTTGTGAAATCGATAAGGTTCGTGTCGCTCTTTCCCGAACCACTTTCCACCCGATAATGGTGTCAATTGAACCCAGATCCTTGATTGGAAAATATGACGAGAGTTTTTCTTTGACCTCAATTACCTGTTCAATTATCTTGCCACAAATTATTAAATCATCGACGTACACACCGATGACAAGTTGAAACTTTGGATGTATATAAATACAATGATCGTATTCGGACTTCTTGAACTCCAGGGAGGAAAGTCTCATGACAAGTTTTTCATTCCATGCCCGTCCAGATTGTTTGAGGCCATACAAAGCCTTTTTAACCTTGACAAACTTTGTACCCAACATTCCTTCTGGACGTTTCATGAAGATTTCTTCATGTAAGTCGCCTTCAAGATATGCTGTCTTAACGTCGACTTGATGGATTTCCCAGTCGCGAAATGCAGACACGGCAAGAAGGATTCTCAAGGAGTCCATTCGTAAAGTTGGTGCATAAGTGTTAAAATAATCTATGCCAGGAATTTGACTGAAGCCCTGAGCTACTAATCGGGCTTTGAATCTCCCATCAGATTTGATGGCAAACACCCACCTTGATCCAACTGGCCTTCTTCCTTGAGGAATATGACTAATCGACGTAAAAACTTCCTTGTCCCTCAAAGAATCAAGTTCATCTGAAATAGCGACTTTCCACTGCTCTTTATCTGGACCACTTATAGCCTCTGAGTATGATTGTGGTATTGATATTTCTTTTCCGACGTGCAACGCATGCGACCTAGGTGTCCAGGCAGATCGCGGTGGGATAGGCTTATGAGGGCGATTACTCCTCCTGAGCGGCTGTGACTCTACCTCAGGGATAGGTTCGGGAGTATCAGAAGTATTTTCATTGATATCTTCTGGATCTAGTGATTCAACGGGTTCTTGAGGAATATGTGGAAAATCATTCGAAGGCGTAATATCCATCTCAGAGTTAGAGTCTTCTTCTGAGTCGCTTTCAGATTCAGCAAAATTTTGGTTAGCAGATATTGGCATCTCTATTCTGTCAAAATTACTCGATGAGGACGTGTTCCAATCCCAGAAAGAATCTTCAATAAAACGGACGTTTGCCGAAGTTATAACTTTCTCAGCTCCTGGTTTTGCATTGACGTAAATACGATACTGAGTTGTTGACTCGCAGTACCCAACAAATATGCCACGGTGTGAAGTGGGTGAAAGTTTGGAACGTTGCGGATCTTTATCATCGATAAGTGCATAACAAATGCATCCCCAAACTTTGAGATGATAAATTACTGGTGAGCAACCATTCATAGCTTCAAATGATGTCAAATTATCCTCTCGGAAAGGTAATCTATTTCGTAGATAACAAGCTGTAAGAACAGCAGCATCCCAAAATCGGCTCGGTAAATTAGCTTGTGCAAGCATACATCTTGCCATAGTTATGAGTGATCGGTTCAATCTTTCAGCCACCCCATTTTGGTGCTGAGTATACGGAGCACTAATCTGTTGGATTATACCATCAAAATCAATAGTCTTGTACTCCGAACCACCGTCAAAACGCATTGCTTTTATAGTTCGGCCTGACTGTCGCTCTTTCTTTGACTTGTAAAGTCGAAAACAATTTGGCACTTCTGTTTTACTTTTCATCAAATAAACATCACTCTCTCGAGTGTAGTCGTCTGTAAAAGTGACAAAATAATGACTTCCATATATCCCAGGTACTCGACACTTGCCCCAAGTATCAGAGTGGATCAAGTCAAGGATACCATTTGATCTAGTAATAGGGCCACGATTGATCTTTTCAACCTGTTTGCACGAGTTGCAAATTTCGCATGACTGCAATATTTCTTTGTTGGCACGGAATTGCTTTGCATTTGGTTTTAATCCAGAGATTTTAAGCTCAGATAAATTAATTTTTTTTAGGATATGTGATCCTACATGTGCGAAGCGTTGATGTAAAAGTTCCACGGCCGAACTATTTATATCATGAGAAATCAAGGTTTCAGACTGACTTAGCGGCTTAGGTTGGGGAGCAATATAGCGTGAAGAAGTTGTATTAAAGCAGAATAGTCCTCCTTCTGGTCTAGCAGTAGCAATTACTGATCCATCTCTCGAAAGTACACTTAACCCCCCATTTAACGATTTTATCCCGTAACCCTTCGATATAAGCTGAATCCCAGAGACAAGATTTTTGTACATGAAGGAACGAATAAAACATTTTCCATCGTGATAATTTTTGAAGAATTTTTGTTCTGATAATCAAATACCCTGAATTGTACTCTTCCAGTGCCAGAGACGGGAATGTGTTGGCCCGAAGCATTAACAACAGTTTTATTACTAGGAGAAATTGAAAAGAACATTGACTTATCGTGAAAAACATGATTAGTAGCGCCGGTATCGAGCACAATATTGCTGTTTATGCGGCCATTTGGAGCTAAAAGCGCGTGCTCCTCCATTACCCAAATACCTGATTCGGGTGCTTCATCATGATCACTTAGGTGGTTAACGCTGCTTTTCTCTTTTCCTTTTCGATTTGCTAATTTTGCTTTCAATTTCCGAGTTCTTGCAGCTTTCTCTGGATTTTTGGCTGCCCATTTTGAGCCGTCTGGTGTGTCTAGCCATAGGAAACAACTTTCACGCAAGTGACCACGGCGTTTACAGTGTGCACAACTTTTGAATGATTTTGAATCGTCGTGTTCTTGAGCATCATCTATTTCGTTGGCTAAAGCAACAGTAGGGGTAGGATGTAATTGGCGATATACAGCTTGTGATGCCCGAATAGATGATACTGCAGAATCAAGACTAATAGTTGAGTCTCGCAATGAAATAACTGTTGCCATATAAAACCCCCCACAACATTTAATAAAATGATTTAAGATGCGTTTTTTCATACTTGAGTCGGAAGGACAAGAAGAGCTGGCGATTAAAAATATCTTTGCTCGAATTTCAGACAGTGTTTGGACCAAGTCGTCAACATCGACGTCGTCGTCGAAATTAAGCCCCCAAAACTCTTGTAAAAGGTCATCAGCGTCCTCATCAGAGTTAGGACGGTAAAATTGTTTAAGATTATCCCAACATTTCTTTGACGTGTATGACTGATCAACCAGATGAAAAGCGATGTCCGGAACAAGCTGAGATATGACGATACGTATATTTTTGTCTTGTTTTATGATAAGTTTGGATTTAGCGACATCTTTTCCATCAAAGTTTTCGAGCTCAACTTTCTGTGTTAGGACATAATCATCAATTTCAAATAATGAAAGAACATCGATGAAATGAGTGCTCCATCTATTATAGGTAGACTTATCGAGCTTTGGAGCACCCTTCATTGACTTAAGTATTTCTGCAGCCGACATAATGTATTGACTTAAGGATGCGGTATTAGAAGAGAATATTTAGATGAAGGTAATCTCGATGTGATAGCAGCTTAGATAAAAGGTATGCTCAATTGATTAGAACAATTGGTCTCATAATCTGTTGAATGTTGTAGAGAGTTCAAAGAGGAATATCTCGAAGAACAAGGGTTACAACACAAAAAGAACACTTTAATAGCAAGCTGATGTAGAATATCAGTTTTTCTTCTGACCAGATATAATAAGATTGTATATATAAAATCCTAAGAAGATTACAGATTATAGATAGTAAGGAAAACTCATCTAAATACATAATACTGAGACCCCCATGACCCCTTTTATTTTTTATTCTCTCAGTGGTTCGCATACTGGTTATTCCCCTGATATTGCCGATCACTTTAAGAAAAAACATGTCGGATTAAAACGACTAAAAATGTCCTCGGTGATGATCTTGCTGATCATATCACAAAATCAATTCATGTACGCTCAGGAAAACAACGAGCCTGAAAATCCAACAAGTTGGGACCAACTATTGATTCTCTTATTGATGTATACCAACATAGCTATCTGTGCACCCACTTCTCCATCAAAACGTATGTAGACTGTGCGTTTAGTAGCAAAGGATTCGATTTAGTTGCAGAGATTAGGCGGCCAGCTTTGTTTCCAAAGACGCTTCGCAAGCTTACCTGGGAGGATAGTATCAAATGCACCCTTAATGTCGAGCGTTGCAACTGAGGCTGTCAGCCCCTTAGCAAGAGCGGCCTCCACGTCGTGGGTTAAACAGGTAGTTAGGTCTACTGAATATCTGAAAGTCAGTGTTACGGGTTACCCCGTTGTAACGATTCAGGCTACGCATTAATTGTAAGGCCACAAGGCCTCAATAAACCCACTATTAATAAATATGGAATGGAAGTGTATAGAATGCCATAAAATGGCATGGAATATGCTGGACACAACAGAATGGAATGAATCAGCGGCACGAACAAGCAACACACGGAATTAAGGAGCCATGGAGAAGGTTCTAGAATACTAGGAACAGCGTGTATATATTTAATGGTAGTTACATTGGGTAGCTTCTTCAGTAAGACTTTTACAATAGACTGATTTTATCTTGGACTTGCTTTGTTGTTAACAACACCAATTGATCCCGCTACAGGCAGCGCCGTAAAGTGTTGGGCTGCTAGCACTCTAAAGGTAACAGTTATCCACGAAATGCGCCTGGCGACAACTCTTTCGAGTCCTTTTCCTAGCACTGAAAGGAGTGCAATGGGTCAATACGATCGTGGGCTAGTCATGTTCGCCTTGTTGGGCTTACCAACTATTGCTATTATTACAATGCGAAAGCATTGAGGGTGGCGTCCAATATCAATACATGCCTGAAAGAGGTTGAGCTCAATGTCTGAGATTTGGGGCCAGCCAAGGCGAAGGACTGCCGTCGGAATTTGGTCTTTACCCGGAGTTGTATTTCCGGCTCCAAATATTGCTGCTGATACTTCGTCAGGGGTGAGATCTGGGAAGGGAAGAGACATTGAAGAAACAATGGGGGTTGAAAGAGGAATGTCTTCCACGTCTAACTGATTTTGTAGCAGGTTTTGGAACAATGCTTCTCTTTTATCTTTGAGATTGTGGGCTGGTGCAGTATTTGGTGAAAGTCGGTTAAGGAGCGGCGGCGTGCGGAAAGCACTCTTAGACTTGTGCCACTTGGTGATTTCAAACACTTTTTTTGAATTACTAGCATGCTCGAGTTTTTTCTAAAAAATAGAAGTTTCGCCTTTCTGACGACTTTCCGAAACTCCTCATTGGCGATATGACAAGTAGTTGACTGATGAGCCAACTCACGATATTTCTGCTTGGCTTCCCTACAGCTTCTATCTCACTGGGGTTGTCCTTTGTTAGTTGGAAAAGATTTTTTTGCAGAGCTAGTAAATGCGCTGTAGAGGACATGAATTAGTTCTGACACCGAGTGGTCAAGTCTGAGTTTGGATTTAACAAGTGAGCCTAGTCCCTTTAGGTTCATGGTTGATAGAGCCAAAAGGTCCCTTCCAAGGTTGAAAAGCGTAGCCTGGGAGATTGAGGGATGCGGTTTATATCAGGGAGTGAAATGAATACTGGAAAGTGGTCGGAAGTAACGTCTAGGTCAGTTTGTATGGATGCTTTTATTTCTCTCCCAAGTAAAGAGTCTGTAGCGAAACATAAGTCTAATATGTTACCGCGGCTGTGAGTGGCTACGTCGATTTGAGAAACGAGGCTCAACCCTACTAGACCTGGCCAATCAATAAAGTTCCCCGCCTCAGGAGACGGAGCTCCGGGAACAGATGGGTGTCAAAGAGGGTGAAGATTAAAACCTCCAGCGATGATATTTTGTGGAAAAAATTCGGTTGTAGGCAAGAAAAGAAGGGACGAAAGCCCGGCTCCCGGGCTGGTAGCTCCGGGGGTGCGTTATAAATGTTGATAATTAAGATTTTGGGAAGAGAAGGTGCCTTAACACAAAGAAAGAGTAAATCCCCATTTTCTTCCTGTTGATTTGTAGTTGGTCGTATCTGGGTAAACGTTAGACGTGAATCTTTCCTCGAACATGTCATTACTCGAGGGCGGATGGACCAATTATCAACCGGAGTGAAGCACTCGAATGAAGGATGCTTGCATGTTATCCTACGGGTTAAATCTCTGGATACATATGGTTCTTGCACAAGTAAAATGTCTGAATGAATTTGAAATGAAACTTGAAGAGCGAGCTCGTGCGCCACCGAGCCCCTTGCTACATTGACTGAGAGGATTTTAAGTGCTGATTTTTCTCATTCATAGTTGCACGTTTGTTGAGCTACTATTACGGCTTTCGCGGGATTTATTTCCCAGCGGAGAAAAACGGCCGCGCGTAGTAGAGGGTGTTGATGGTTCGGAAAAAAGGCCCTTTGAGGCGGAGGAGGTAGAGGAAATTTTGCTTGCAGTGATTTCTCTAGTAGCTACGTTTTTTGCACCTATGGCGCCACAATGCGCTGTTTTCAAACGCAGTCTAGCAGCAGCTGCCGTCTTGTGAATTTCAGGAGTTTGTGATTTTTTAGGCAGGGGCTGATCCTTTCGAGGTTGGATCAGACATTCTAGGGAATCAGCAGGGAGGGGGCCAATACAATTCATGCGCTTCAGCGGGCATTGGTGTTCTCTGTCTGGGTCACATGAGGTGTGCCGGCTCTCTAGATGCTCAGTTGATCCACAGATTCTACAACGAGGGACCCTGCAGCTAGCTCTTTCGTTATGCCATCCAAAGCACTTACCGCACTGTGGGAGTTTAATTCTCTTGAGGAGAAGTTTTGCTTGTACACAAATGCCAAAGAGTGGAAAATTTCATGACAAACGAGATGATTCCTCCGGATAGAGGACTACCCAATCCTTATGAGCAGCGCGCTGAGCTTTGGATGCATTCTGCAGCTCAAGGACATTAATTGGCGCCACATTGGTGAGATCAAAGATGGCTTCAGCAACGGCAGATGGCGTTATTTCGGCTAATTCAATTTGTGTACCATTATATCCTGCATGTGAGCGAGGTACGCCGGAGAGAAGATATGCTTTGTAATTAGTTGGCTTTCCGAACTTACACTGGGTACTTGTGGATAGGAACTCCTCGATTTCACTCATTCACATTGTGAGTGCTTCTTGGCCAGAAGAGGAGGTGGGGCAGATGGCAAATCCAGTCTTTGTTGATTGAAATTCCTAGACTAGCTTCTCCTTGAGGAAGGAGTTTAGTTTAAGCATGACTGGATAGGAAGACATGGAGGGATTGATAATCGGAGGGGACCCGAGCTAGTAGTCTATTGTTTATACGGGCTGGTTTTGGTTGACTTCGGACAGGTTGCTTTGGGGGTTGCCGAAATCGTTGTCGTGGGGGTGCTGATATTGCAGCTGATGCGTACGTGCGAGGTTTCTGAGTAGGCAAATCGCTAGTGTAGCAACAGATGCTTTTTTGGAGAAGGGATAGGGGCCACTTGGGGTACTGACGCAGCAGACAAGTATGGTAGAGGGGGTCTAGGAGTGCCTCTTACGTGACATTCAAAATGACGACGCGCCACCGAGTTTAGGTCGGCGATAAAGTTACGAAAAGGTATTTGGTAGGTATCGTGGCAGGCTATTTCCACAATTAGCAACGTCCAAGATGCACGCGATATTCTGTAATAGAAGCGTAGCCTCAACGTTCCTAGTGGTGGCTAAATAAGGGGGGGAGGTGATGAAAGAGGGGGAGGGGGAGGGGGAAGATTGAACATGACGGTGAGAAAGTAGAGTTGGTTTCTTCAATTAAATAAGCCTTGTATTCTCCGTAGAAGTTGAGTGTGATGCTGAAGAAGATATCTCAATGGTCATTCTGTTGTGCTGACTCGGTTATGACTCAAGGATATCTGGAGTTTGAAGCTTATGGATAACGTGCCAAGTGACAGAGTTGCTGAAACTAATGAGTCATGTATAACATCTTCTTTTATACAATAATAGAACTCGCATTGTAGTTTCATAGTAGGCATCGGATATTTGATATTGGAGGAAAGATGTATATAGATACTGCCATAGTCAGAGCAGCAAGAATAATAGTCTCCATCGTGACCATCAAGGCGATATTCCATCTACTATACGCATTTAGTATAATCATTTATATCGTACTTACCATTCATTCACACCATTGACTATTCCATCGAAGGACAGCTCCATCACTAGACAAGTCGCCAACCACTCCACATCCCCATTTAACCTTATAACACATTCTGGTAAAATGTCTAGATCAAAAGAGATATCTTCCTCTAGGGTTCTTTATTTTTTTTCACATGGGGGCGGTTGAGGAGTTACAATCAAGGAGATTTGGGGTTGGACTGTCTGTCACCCTTTTGCATCTTCGTATCTATGGATTCTTTATCTTTTCTTCTCCCTTTTCAACTAGAGGCAACTACGTTTACGCGTTTTCTTTATGATATTTGCAGAGGCCCGGCACTTCCCCATCGGCGTCATATGATCCGTCAGGGAATGTCAGTGAACGCTGCGCATTTTTTGTCAAACAAAATATATATGTTATAAACACCAGCAAATCAAGTAATATGTCTTTGTGGCTCAGTTGGTTAGAGCGTTGATCCCATATTAACAATAAATATGACATTTTTGGGAAACTATAATGACGAGCCATCCAAAGGTCGCGAGTTCGAGTCTTGCCGAGGACAAATTATGTATGCAATTAAACTACATAATGGGTTCGCAATCTAAGAGTTTTGTCGCACCTTAGTCTTGTAACTCTCTACTTTCCGCGGAAGCTTGGGCTCACTCTTCCACGTCATCTGACCCGCTAGACCTAATATAAATACTACCATCACAACTACCTTGGGCCGGATGGGGCAGTGGTACACTGTTCGGGCCGTTCTGCTAGGTAAAATCTGGGTAGCTTGGACACATGCCCCACTTGAGACAGGAGAAAGCTGGTTCGAATCCAGCAAGACCCGCACACCATTTCTCTCGCGGTGATATTGTATTTGTATGATGACGAGAGTATGCTCAGATAACCACAGGTTTTTCTCGCTTTTCCCTGTGGTGGGAGATAAATGTTTGAAGATAAATGTGATAATAACAAATGGACTTCACAGCCACGAAAACACTGTAAAAAGACGATATAGATTCTACTCCAATGGAGTCTGCTTGCGATGACCACACTGGCCTCAAAGAATAACAATAACATTAGTCACAATGACCTCCCCCCCTTCTCTTTCATCTGGAAATCTCCCCCATTTAGCCAATTCCGTTACTCCTTCAAATCAACTTCATCATTACAAACAGCTGCTCCAGCATGACTAGCATGTTTAGCATGTAGAACGGCATGATCAATCCCCAACGCCAAAACCCCTATCTATAACGATAGTGTTATTTAAATCTTCTGTAACCAAACATGCCCCATACAACTGAAAAGCATCCCTTCCAACTAAAAACATGTCTCTACTCCCGGGCATAACGGGAGCGCCCCCGCGATCCAAAAAAAAAATAAAAAAAATAAAGTAAAGTAAAATACAGCAAAAGTGCTACACCGATCTCAATCATCCCGAACTAATGCGCAAGGAACTGTTCTCTGCACCTTCGGAAGTCTGAACGCAGCTTTTCCCAATCTTATGTTTTGGAATGTCGGCAACCTCTCCTCTTTTCCCGAAACCAGGCAACCTTCTCTAAGTCTGAATGGTTTAAGGGAATTACCATGAAAGTGCCGGGGAATATAGGTTCCGTCAATCTGTCTTACCTGATATGATTTACCCATATCTCCTCCAAATCCTCGGATGACAAATGGCCCTCTCCAGGAAGGTCTCAATTTCTTTTCAGCTTCTCGATGATCAAACAACATTACCAGGTCACCTGCACTATATTCTTGAGTAGCCCGCACCTTCATGTCATGTTGTTATGCTGCTAAATCTTTCTTTCTATCGGAGCGCCCTAGGGCTTTCCGCCTGATTTCATTTCGCTGCTCGATAAATTCAGTCACTGACCTTATATGTTCATCCTTATCTAGAAATATATCTTCATCTAATAATAAGGCTCCGGATAGTGACTGTCTCTGAAATCCTGGACAACGAGTTTTTACTGCCCCGACCGGCTCGAATCCTAAGAAAATTTGTGCTGGGGAGTAGAGTAAATGGGTGATTTCGCGATTATTTACTTCAAATACCGCCTGCGGTACACTCTCTGGCCACTTACTTGGTGATGTACTTATTTTCTTTAGAACTCGCTGAAAAATATCCACTTCTTTCTCTATCATTCCGGTTGCAGTCTTTGCAGCGACTGGAGAATTGCACCAGACTACCCCCGCGTTCTCTGCAAACTTGCAAGTTCGGTCTCCGAAATGTGGACCAGAATCCATATATACTCCAACTGGAATACCAAACTTGTTAAATATTTCTCCCAGAAAACGTATAAAGGTCTCTGAGTCATTTCTCTCCGTGGCCTCGGCCTGGGTATATCGACTGAAGTAGTCGATGGCCACCAGCACCCAGCGGTATCTTGTCCCATTGAACTTTGGAAAAGGGCCAACAAAGTCGATTCCTAGCAACCCCACTGGCTCGCCTACAGCTACCCTTGCTCTTGTTTGCGGTGGATTTGCCGTCCCGTGACTAGCACAGACTAGGCAGCCTTGAATGTAATCTCGAACATCCCTCGATAAGCTAGGCCAATAGTAGGACTTAAGTTTTTTCATTGTGATATTGATCCCGAAATGCCCACTATTTTCATACGCCTCTACCAACAAATCTGCAACTTCCGTCTTTAGAATACACCTCTTGTAAGGGCCACGTATGTCCACATACATATGTCCATCCAGTGAACTGATATGCCGTGCTGCTTTTCGCAAAAATGCTGCGATTTGTACTCTAGTGATGGCTGACGCTGGTCTGACTCCTGTGGTCATGTACTGAGCGATAACATTATACCAACCATCTTCGAGGTAACTTCGTTATGGTGGCCCGTGTGCAGTACCAGCCTGCTCGCTAAAATTTGCCGATAATTTCCGTCTAACCAACATTCTCTTTTTCCCTTCTGTCCCGATTTCCTCTGATCCAACATGGTTTATTCTGAATATTTTTTCTAACTCGAGGTCATGTTGCAGCCGGCCGACATGTCTCAATAACTCTGTATATCCGTCCTTTCCATCTTTCCACTTCCATTCAGGTTCACCATCCCCATTTTCTACCGTCCGCGCAAAGTGTTCTATCGGTGGCACTTCACCAATTTTATCTGGAAAAATCGTCCGCGACAATGCGTCGGCAACCACATTTCTCTCCCCTGGTATCCACTTGATATTGACGTTCAAGTCTCTCAACTCCGAAGCCCAGCGTGCATATATCCCATCAAGGAATGATGATTTCAAAAAAAAGTTAGTGGCTTATGATCCGTCATTATTTGTGAGACCTCCGGGGCCCGTAACATATGCTCATGTTTCCTGCAGAGCTCCACGATCACACATAATTCTCTCTTGTAAGTACCGTAATTCCTCTGCAAGGCTGTGAATGTGAATGCATCATACAGGATTGGTACCTCTGAACTTTTCTCGTTGTCCAAAATCCTCTCCTGGGTAATAAGACTACCAGCTGCCCATAAGTTAGCACCACTATACAACTTGATTGGTTTTAGAAAATCCCATCCATGCATTTCAACTGCAGCTCCACACTTCTCCTTCAACAACTGAAATGAGGCCTGCTCACTCGGACCCCAACAAAAATCCACCTTGCCAGTAAGGCGAGATAATGGTTGTCTGATTTCTGCAAAATTTTTAACCCATCTCCGAGTTATGCCTATTGTCCCGAGAAACCTTCTCAGCTCCGTTGTGTTTCTTGGTGTCGGAAACTTTCGAATCGATTCACAGCGATCAGTCGTCGTTTTCACAATCCCGCCTGCGGTGTGTTGGATACCTAGTGCCACTGTCTCTGTCATAAATAATTCCATCTTTTTAAAAGACAATCTCAGTTTCGCCCAATCTAATCGTGGGAGTAATTTCTCTGCCAGGAGTGTATACCCTTCTTCAAATGTCTTGAAGCCACTAAAGATATTGTCCATATAAAATGTGCATTCTGGTAATACATCTGCGGTTTTTGAGGCTAGTAATGATTCTATTTAATCATGATTATTGCTTGGGGGGATCCAGCCCAACACCAAGTACATTAATTCTGTAAAACTAAAAGACGCAGAGCAAGAGCCTTGTGGCATTCTGGTCGGTTGTAGCTGTCCCAATCCCGGAATCGAGAACGCGAAATAATGCCTGTCATCAGGATGGACTAATATCGCCCAATAACCATGCTTCAAGTCCAGCTTAAAGAACATTTCGTGAGCAGGGTGCCCCAAGTAGTCATGACATTTCGACATGAGCTCCACAAAGAAACCCGGAGTATCTTCTACCACATTTTGATAGTTGAAAGTTAAGCGCGGCTCATCCAACTCTCCAGGAGCATCCGATTTATCGACCAATTGCGCCTGCGCATTCCAGTCACTTAGTTTTCCAGTGGCTTGCATTGTTCGTTCGTATATTCCGCATCTTAAACCATCGTTTATTATCCTCCTTAGCCAAAATTATTTTCCTGGCGGCCAGCGTCGCTGTTTCGGTCTGTTGAATGGAGGTGTGCCTTCTTTGAGCCTGACCCTATGAACGTAAAGATCAGTTGGCGGTAGTTCATCTAGTTCCACTGAATCTAGGTCTCGGTAAGTATATGGCAGTCTTGTAACTTTGTCTTTTTGCTCAGATGTTAAATCCCCTAGTTTTGCCTTTGTGGAAATGAACCAGTCAGTAACCTATTCTTGCGTCGCTCCACTCAACTTTCTTAGGAAAGGTTTTCTATCAGCCGGATATGTTTGCACTTTTTGGTTTTCATTTCGGCACTCCTGCTTACTGTCAATATGTTCGTCCTCCCTACTCCCAGGCATAACCATAGACGGTCCTGCGTAAAATTCCTTATTGTCTGACTCCCTGGCATAAAATGCGTTTATCTCATCTTTTCTTTGCCTTTTTCTGACTTGCTTAGATCTGTCTAGTTTCCCATTTCCTCTAGACTGGACATCTCAGAAACGCTACCTTCGTCTGAGGAACTTTCGATTTCTGATTCTGACTCTTCAGATCCGCTACTGCTCGACTCCTTATATTTTTGCAGCCGTTGTTTAATTTTTGGCTTATCCTTCGGATATAGGACCAGCTTATGGTGCTCGCTAGCAACGAATCTGGGCCCTTGTAATTTTATGACCTTCTCGCCTCGCTCTTGATCGCCAATTCCGATTATTGACTCCTTAATGCGTATCACAGCATTAACATCGTGTAACCATAGTAATCCCAATAGCAGATGAACGTCATGCACATTATTCTCCGAAAATGCTCTCACAAATGCTTCCACCTTCCGCCATACTCCTAAGACTCCTATCTCAAATTCCGAATAGTGCGTCAATTGAGCAGATGTTCTGTCAGCCACATTCATAGATAAACCATTAAATCCACGTCCAGCTAGGCTGCAAATTGGTAATCCTAACTTTTTCAAAAACCCAAGAGTAACGATTATCATCTCGGACCCTTGATCCGCCTGCGCTGCTCCTATAGGCATAGAAATCCTGACTGGTTTTCCTTGCCTTGTCGTCCTCACGTTCACTGGGATTCTAAACGCCTTCTGGTCTGCCGTCAAGTGTGGTCCTACTACTTTACTCAACAAAGTCTCGGAGCTATATTCATTCAAAGTTCCCTTTATCTGTGCCTCTCTCGCATACGGTTCCGTGCTTCTTAGCTTTTCCTCTTTCGATTTTTTTGCAGTTACTCGCGTTGATAAAGCCTTAAACGCTTTTGATAGGTCCGGTGACACCTGGAATAAGTCCATCAAGGACAATTCGACCTTGATATGTTCTGCAAGCCCCTTACAGTCGAAAGGGCCTTTTCCTTGACGGCCAATGATTTCACGCAACTGCCTAGTGACTTTTTCTTTCTGCTTCTCTCTTCTTCTAATCTTTGGTTCCTTCTCCTCTTTGTTTAGGATCGTTTCCCATTCGTAAGGTCTTGCTATTTTTTTTCCGTCCCCTATATTAAGGTAGGCGTCCAGCCTTACCGGTTTCTTTTCCTCGGACCCGCCGAATCTAACACGTTTTTCCCGAGACTTCCTCATTCGGTCCTTCTCTTCTTCGCTACCAGTCCCAAGCATCACACTCATGCAATAGAGCGGCCGATTCTCTACTTCCTGAAATTATGTCCCCGTAAACTCTTCAAAATTATATTCGGCTTCGTCTTGTTTATGCTCGTCTTCCATTCTTCGACCTTCAGACTTCAAATCTTCTTGATTCATCTCCTGTTTTTTCGTTGCGCCCCTCCAATTACCGTTCTCAATGCTCCTATATCGGAGTCCTGCTCCACCTTGAATACAGTCCGCGTGATTAGAACTGAATTTTGGCATTACCATGTCTTTCAAATGATTTTGCTCCTACCGTTCTAGTGGTCTTCCCGTACATTCTGGTCTTCTGTGACCCAGTTCACCACATCTTATACATAGGACGCCTGCATCCTTACTATATGGTCGTGATCCGTTAATGACTGGATGGCGAGACAAGTGTCTCGGTGGCGTGCTCCTTTGGTCGAACCGGTTGTTTCTATCAGTGGAGCCCATTGTTGGCTGTGATTGCCTCGACACAAAAGGGTGATGTATTCCAGCAGGCTGTCCCTGATTCATCTTACTTTTTTCTACCGGTACTTCCCGGACTGGAGCTGGCACTGGAGAGTTCTGCCACATGCTCTCTGGCTCAAATTGTCTTGAAGGAGGTCCCATGTCAACACGGTCCCTTCGTTGGTCTACTCCAGCCAACGCAACGCTTAACGGTCGTCCCCACTGTTGCTCATACTGTCTGCGGAAGTAATCAAGCTCCATCCGTTCCAGTCGTTCCTTTTCTATCTCTTCTCTCTGTGCAATGCTTGCCATTGCCTTCTTAGTCTTTTCAAATGCCCCTTGTAGGCTTCTATGGAAAATTGTTGATTTCATCATGATCAACGATCTCAGGCTGTCATCTCTGATGCCACGAATAAAGGCTCTGATGAGGATCGATAACATCGTCTTCTCGATCGCTGAAAGTTCCTGCTTCGCATCACTTCCGGCATCTCTTCCATTGCTCCTTCAAAGAAGCTCCTGTGCTCTATCGTGGTATTCCACAAGCGTTTCTTTCTCTCCCTGCCTTAGGTTCTGAATGTTTTCTTGGGCATTTCCATCCTTTGTAAGACCTGCTGATGCCTTCGGGAACTGCTTCATCAAGGCTTGCTTGAAATCTTCCATATCGCTCTGCTCTGATTCCGCTATCTGATCTGTGAACCGATTAAATTTAGAGACTGAATCCAGCCAGCTCTCAGCTTTTCCAGTGAAAAGTACTTCAACTGCTTCAAAGAATATTTCTGATGTAACTTCTGCGTAGTGTGGGCGGAAATCTAGTTGTAACTTATGCAGCCACTTAATAGCTTGGGTCGATCCATCATATTTTCCGCACAACTGAAATGTTGGATAAGTTTGTGAGCTCATTTTGATGATGGGTTCCTCTAGTTCCGGACAAGACACAATAAGCCTTTCAAATTTGTCAATCAGCGAATCCCAAGATGATGATGACTTAGTTTCTTCTCTTAATTCTGCAAGATCCAGCTTGCTCCTGTAAATAATGGCCTTAATTGCCTTGATAGTCGATATACCAAGTTATCCTTAAAATTGACTTTAAAATTGAAGCAAGAGAATGGAGATTCCCTGCGTAGGTCACCGGATAAATGTTTGAAGATAAATGTGATAATAACAAATGGACTTCACAGCCACGAAAACACTGTAAAAAGACGATATAGATTCTACTCCAATGGAGTCTGCTTGCGATGACCACACTGGTCTCAAAGAATAACAATAACATTAGTCACAATGACCTCCCCCCCTTCTCTTTCATCTGGAAATCTCCCCCATATAGCCAATTCCGTTACTCCTTCAAATCAACTTCATCATTACAAACAGCTGCTCCAGCATGACTAGCATGTTTAGCATGTAGAACGGCATGATCAATCCCCAACGCCAAAACCCCTATCTATAACGATAGTGTTATTTAAATCTTCTGTAACCGAACATGCCCCATACAACTGAAAAGCATCCCTTCCAACTAGAAACATGTTTCTGTGGGTATTCACGGAAGAGTGTATATGTCGTAAGGTGTTATTCTCGTTGTGATATCTGCAAATAAAATCTGAGTTAATGTTCTCCAAACGTCAAACTGAGTTATTCTGCGAAATATACATGTCTTCCGTAATCATTCGCGTCATAGCTTCAGGCTGCATACGCTAAAATGATTTAAAAAACAAAATCTCCTAAATTGGCTAGACCTATTACTTACGAACGTTGTACCTCAATCAGGTTAGTTACACATGAAACTTTACCGAAAACGTTTGAATTTGCGATCAATATATTTTGTTTTTCTCACCCCCTCGCGAAACTTCTGCTGAAAGTGTACCAAAACTCGCGATTCATGCAGAAATCCTTCGGGCCAGTTTTTTTTACCATTTAGAACCAATGCGGCATCGGGTCGGATCGAAGTGATCACGGCGGTGTAAGGACCGTGTCGATAAGTACGACTAGGGTAGAGCTTGTTGCAAGTTGGTATTAATTCTGTACGTTAAGCTCTTGTATTATCTTTCAACGACGTTCACATTTAATATCAACTCGCAAGAAGTTCTATCCCTGCAATACTGTACATACTTGTAGTTTGTGCATGTCAAGTTACGGAGGGTATCAATGATCACTGTCCGGAACTCAATTATAGCCACTTGTTAGACGATGCGCGCGATAGCAGATATTTTATCATTATTTATTTTTTTCAATTGACCCGATTTGGCGGCCTGAGGGTCCACGAAAGTCTTTTCGGAAGATTTGTAAAATCACTCGATTTGAGGGAATATATTGTTAGACTCAGATATCATTTGTATAAGCCACTCGAAGTTAAAACCCTCACGGCACATGACCTCCGTACAAGCCCATCACACGGAAAATCGTGACACCGCCATGATAATATGAGGATGTTTCGTCATCATCTGAATGTGTTGTCACCACGAACGACCGTTATGTGAGGGTCCGACTGGATTCGAACTAGCTTTCTCCGGTCTTAGGTGGGACAAACGTCTAACATACCCGGACGCTGCTTGGGAGAGCGGCTGGACGATATATCACACCCCTATCCAGCCGTACAGATATGTACTTGCGCCACGATGCGAATCGCTCTGCTGGTATTGATAGATTTACTGCTGCACGTTTCCCCCGTCTGCATTTTACTATTCCGGGTCCCATTCAAGAATGTCTGGGATGAGGGTCAAAGTGCATCCAAGGAGGGGCGATAAGTACAGTAGAACCTCTCAAAACCAATAGTGGGTCCCGGTTTAATTAGTGTTGAGATATATATTTAATTTTCTATACTTAATTGTGCAACACTCACCCTATAGGCCATTTTGCGCGCATGGATAATTATTGCAAATATAAACTGTAAAATTCCTATGAATATTTTCAATAATTATACCGGGACTCACTATTTGTTTTGAGAGGTTCTACTGTACCCATAAAGCTGCTACACTAGACGCTGTTTAAGGCGATAGTGGGTCCGGGCAATGATGGAAACAATTTATTGACGTTTAACCGTTAATATTGGCAATACATATCCCTGCAAATAATTTTGATTGTAGGGATAAGCCTTGCAAATATAAAATGTAACACATCAATAATTATGAACAATAATGAGACCGGATCTCTATCGGTTTAAACAGCACCTACTGTACAGTGTCCCAACCCTAAAGATTGTTACTAATGGGCGTTAATTTTGCATGTCATTGCTCTTTTAACTACTAGATCATTCTAGAGAATGACCGCCTTATGTTAACAATCTTAAGGGCTGCGACACTGCACTACAGTTGAACCCTTATTGTAACGATTTATTCCGTTCCAAAAAAATAACGATATTCCGAATATATCAGTAAGACAAAGGTCCGACTTTACACTATGGCATGGGAAATCGAAGGTCCCAATGATCTCATTCTGTGATTATGTTTGTCCCTAATTCAATCAAAATTTGTATGATACAAGGGACAAAAATAATAACTATAAGGGGGACGAAGACGGCGTTTCTACCTGTACGTGGTGTCCCCAACGAACCTGAAGTTTATCTTCAGAGCCAACAGAAACACGCATCACTTGGTCCCGGAGGAAAAGTCACCCAATTGAGTTTCCAGGGCGTACTCAGCTCCCGTCACGGTGGTGATGGATCAGACTAAGTTGGCCCTTTTTACCAAGATGAATTCTCACTGTTTACAGATATTCTGGCATTATACTGTCTCCCGAAGAAAGAGCACCGCTCCCTGAGCGCTGGTGGTGTCGGTATAAGGAGGATATCTGGACTATGGGATATTAGGGAGATACAGATGGGGATACGCACCTCGTGTGGCTCTGGTGTCTAGGCCTCGCCTGGCTGGAGTTGCAGGTTTTTTGAGACTTTTTCCCGCGTACCGGTTTCCATGGCTGCTCTTTTTCAATATTTTTTGAGCAGAAGGTTCCGTAGAAAAGCTGGTTGAATTCTACGGGTAATTACTGAGCTAAATGGCTACCCGTCATGGGTCAATATATCAATGTATCAATGATCTTAGGTTCGAGGTGAAGGGGGATAGGATCACTGTAGAAGGTGTGGCCTGGGTTAGAAAGGAGCCCTAGTGTTGTAATAGTCTTGGACTCTACATAGCACGAATAAACACCACTACAAACAAATAATAACCAAAGGGGACTACAGGGGCCTTCGATTCCTATACCATAGTGTAGACTAGCCAGATCGTAAGAAGATCCACGTATATATAACTCTAAATATGTGTGGGACTAGAGATAAAGTACATTCATATACGAGGATATTATGCAACTTATGAAACCAATATGTATAATATATGCATAGCATATCAAGACAAGCGCCTCTGTACTTGCTTATTTCACCTCCGGCTTCATCCATAGTCATGGTTCTGTGCGACGTCGACTCTATTAATTGCTCCAAACCGTGCCCATCATCTGCCTCCTCCTGAGATTCCCTCACAATGCAGCGAAGGTCACCGTGTAATTACTACCCACCTTGATCCAAGTCTAGATATTTGAATGGAAGAAATTCCATGCCTAGTTTCCAGTTACCAGAGAGAGTGTTTTGGCTATGTTTTTGTTAGTAGCAATAAATTAGTGTTACAAGGAAAATTTACTGCTAATAATAGTAAAATGGCCTAAAAATCCTCCGAAACGTTCTCGATTGGATTGAGTTCCGGAGAGAATGATGGCCATTTAATCTGATGAATATTCCTCTTTCTGATCCCATGCATCCATAAGGCTAACTTATGAGAAGGAGCATCGTCCTACATCATTTCTAACTCCAGTCTCTAGGAAATCAATTAATGCAGGAGAAGGACTGTCTCTTCAGTATATGAAGTTGAGGTAATGAAATACCACGCCTCCTTGAACAGCTAGGGATCTTTTTTCTGTCCCTAGAAAAGGAGCCCAAACATTCACCGATATTATTCCCATTTCTTTTTACGATACAGATCCTATCGTAGAATTCAATCTTCTTGGTGATAAGCTTGTGTTTCGTGTGTCAAATTTGAAGAAAGCGGTGTACAGCACAGTTCTGGTAACTCAAAATCTGTAGTGTTGACCATCAGCAACCTAGGTTTCATCTATTCAACGTGCTATTGTCAATTTTATTATTTGCGATGGGGTGGTTACTAGCGGACTTATATTGCCTCATGTTTTCTAGGGATGACGGAGGTTGCGCAGAGGTGATCCAACGTGAGTATCCGCTTTTGCACAATTTCTGTCGAATCGCCTTCTCACAGATGCCCTACTGCCGGATAACCATATTGGCGAGCTCTAAAAAGGACGTTCCGCGATCTTAAGAAGGGAAATAGATCAAGATTTCTATGTTGTCGACTTGAAGAATGCGCAGGGCCACGGTACGATGTTTAGACTTTTCAGGAGTGAAATTTTTTTAGTCATTCTTTTGTATACAGCTTCTTGGCTATAGTAAGAATGACAGTGATACGGCTCATAGAGCGACGATACAACATAACATGATGGATAATCACACCCGAATATCTTTTAAAGACATCACTCCAAGTCAGGCGCCTTACAGCCCCATCTGCCCTCAATCGTTTACGTCTGCCGTAGGAACGCATTCCAGCCACCCACAACTATCCAGTGTGCCTTCGTCATCGTCACATACATGACCAGGCAACAAGTGTGGTGTGAGGGTCTTGCTGGATTCGAACTAGCTTTCTCTGGTTCCAAATGGGGCATGTGCCTCGGTGACCAAGACTCTACGTGGGAGACCGGCCCGGACGTTTTATCACTGCATCAACCAATCCCAGGAGTGAGATTGACAAGATCGAACCTATAGCAGACTTGTTCATGGCTGATTGACAGTTGCCGTAAAGTATTTTTTTTGAAGTAGCCCTTGTTACCTTAAGTTTGACCTGTAAATATTTATTCCGGGTGTTTTGCATTCATTTAAAGTCAAATTGACTTGAAATCGCTGGTCTCGTGTCAACCGTTGTGCAGAAGCACATCGGACTGGCGGTTGGGGCCGTATATTTGGTCAATTCATCTTTACGAAGTGTAATATTTTCCATAAGTAGTCTATCGGGTTATTGAACTTGGGATTAAATTCAACGTACAAGAAAGAACATTGAGGTAAAACTTGAAAAAAGGCAAGAGGGGTGACTTAGACAATGATGATGAGGTTAAGGATGGAGGTTGATACATGATGTTCGAGGCCGTTGGAAATAAGGGTTGTATAATTAATGCATAACTTTTATGAGAATTTGTTAATCCTGATATCTTAGGCCAATAGATTTTTAGACTTTTAGACTAGCGGGGTGAATGCTAACAAGCGACATATACCCTGCTCTTATTTCCCAATTAATCCCTGAAGCGAGATATCCTCTGGGTAGAGCCAGCTCATGATATTTAACTTTCCACCATTATAGAATTAATCAACCTCGTAGTAAGAAGCTGCAACGGTAAGTACTCAATCAACCTGCAACAAACCTTCTGAGCTATAAGAAGTGATTAGCAAGCAAATTCTTGTCTAACTTATTAACATCCTGAAAAACTTGCGACGGTAATACAATACATTATCTGACACTAATATTAATGCGGTGGCTGCATAATTTGTCATAATCCTAACAAAGGGTGGAATTTTATAGCTGAGGGTCACATGATATTATTTTCTCCATAAGATTTGGCAGTAAAAGGAGGGTCTTTTTCTATATGCACATCTACAAGTGGTAGTGCGTGTACAACATATACTATACTAGTGGCATTAGCAGTACAGGTATTATCGATGTGGGTTAATGACATGAAATGGCGGTCTGAATGTTGCAAAAGAACTTTGTAAAGTTTATTCTGCGTCAAGTTATCATCAAAGCTCATCGTTCCCAAAATTTACCACCAATTATCATCCGTCTATAGTTGATAATTAACATCAATAATTGGCGGATGAAGATACTTGTAATAATTAATATATATGCATCTGCTGTTATTAGATGACAAATGAACAACGCATCCATATTTGTTGCCCCACAGTTCTCAGGGGAACAAGAATATAATTTCCCCTCCTCCACTAATCTCAGAACCCAACATCAAAAACTTTCTTCTTGTTCGTTTTGCTGCCCAATCCAGACCAACAACTTCATAATCCTTCGTCTCCTTTCAAGTTCAACGCCCTATCTTCATCACTTCTGTGGAAAGATTAGAATTAGGGCGACGCTTCTCCCAATTCATCGCACGCACAACAAACTGACCATATCCACTCCAACTTCGAGCTAAGGTAGCGGTTGCCCTAAAGCCAGATTCTCTTACAATTCCAACTGGATTCCGCCAGAAAAGACGGCCAATATTCATCTACTTGGTATCATTTTATTTATGTCTATGAGCTCTTCTCAAAAAATATCCGGTGATACATTTTATCTGGATTCCATGGCAGGATTTAGCCCACAAAAAACCCAGAGGTGCCAGAGGTATTTCAAAAATTTTTTCTCTTTTGATTCATGTTTTTTTGTATTTTTACTTCCAAAGGATCGTTTATTTCAGATGGTAAGTCTCGACAACTTCCACGGATTTCCGACATGTCACCTCCAGATTCGGTATATATTTCTTTGCCTACATTTTACCTGGCCGTGGCCATTGTTACGAACCTTGGATTCTCTTTTGAATGAAATTAGTTGACTGCCACGGCACGCGGACGTGATCATCTTCCATATACTCCAATGGATCTCTCAGGATACTAAGCATAAATCTCTCGATACCGCATAATTTTTTCCTATTTTGGCCTGATTTCATGGCATCCAGAGGGGACGGACATTACGTTCAACCAACATTGTCCACGTATCACCTGACAAAACATGGAGAACTTGAGTATGAACGCAGCCGCGTGGAACTACAGGATACCCTACGGCAGCCGCCTAGGATGAAGTACCTCTTCGCGATTTACTACCAGATTTATGGACTTATATTTACAAAGATAATTTGAGGAAATGTATTGCTCCTGTCTTGAGCCTCCAGAGACCGGAGCAATGTCCTCTTTTATTCTTAAGTTTTTCAATAACGTTGTCTTGTACAACAAGGTAATTATTGATTCGCTACTTTCTTCAGCGTCTTCTGTCGTCTCGGGATCCTTGAACTACGACATGTGTGTCTTGTGAGCTTGGTCATCTCCTAAATTATGACATTTTCCACTGGACACTTTCCTGGATCTACTTCGCGTGTGGAGTGATATCAACGCTACTAATTGATCATTGTGGAGGTCTAATTTTTGGTTTGTTCAAGCTGTATAGAGCGAGAGGCAATAGACTAATCAATTTTAGTTTTTTTTGTTCACTCTTGCTCCGTGAATAATTCGAATAAACAAGGTATACTAATTTAATCTCGTTTAGCGTACATACCAGTGGACCTAAAATATATGGAGATTCCGGATATGCAATGTTAACTGAGTCTGATTCAAGAAGCCATGCCATCCCATACGAACACAACGAGGCGCAGCAGAACTTGCACCGGGAGTCTGATTCATCCACGGGAATATATGATTTCGACCCGTTTCAGAAATCTCACATCCCAGGTCTTGTCCAGCATCCATGGGATACGGAAAACTTGACCCAGCCTGATTCCTCGGACATCGCTCAGTTATTCTCTCCTGATTCTATGAGACTGCAATCTAAGGAATCTGGATTCTCAGACCCATTAGCTTACATGTCTCCCACAAGCTCTACTACAACACGCCAGTCTAATAGTCCTGATAGTCCTGGACTGCTTACTCCAATCCAAATGGATACCCCGCTTTACGATAACTTTCATCTTTCCCGGGAGCCACCTATTTACCAAAAGGATCATCTTAATAGCGTTGCACCTTTATCCATAGATGGTCTCTACAACATGTATGGTACTTCGGGAGTTGAATTCTTCGCAAATATAGATGCTGCAACAATTAATCCTACTGACCAGGTTATGTTTGATTTTGGTACACCTGTAGATAGTCCTGTCTGGAAGGAAAAAGCATTCCTACGATCTCCAATTTCGTCTCCAATCCTCGATGAATGGAATTTTTCTCAAGCAATTAATAACGGTATATCCATTGCATCAAATCTTGAATCAGCAACTTTGAAGTAAGTACATTAAATTACAATTTTAATTCCTTTCCCGCTCAAACTAGAGTGGTTCTTAACCGCATTTTAGTGAATCCAAGTCCACTCCAACCATGCGGGAACGAACTCCTGCAACTAGGAGTGCAATTAAAACGCGATCAAATGTTTCTGATGAATCGTTCAGAATTATCGGCAGGCAAAGTCTTGAATTAGATAATTCAGCAAGAGAGCATCCGCTATATCACAATGTTTCACCTCAGGCGGATGGATTATATCATTGCCCATGGGAGAAAGAGCCTAGCTCCAACTGTCAGCACAAGCCCGAGAAGCTCAAATGTAATTATGAGTAAGTTAAATTTCCGCACGATTCTATGTTTGACCCGCGATGATAACTAATTAACGTCAGCAAATTTGTTGACTCTCACTTGAAACCATATCGCTGTAAGATTCTTGTCTGCAAAGATTTGCACTTCTCTTCCACAGCATGTTTACTTCGCCATGAGAGGGAAGCACATGCCATGCATGGTCACGGCGATAAGCCTTTCTTGTGCACCTACGAAGGATGTGAACGTGGTATTCCAGGAAACGGGTTCCCCCGACACTGGAACTTGCGAGATCACATGAAACGTGTTCATAACGATTCGGGACAGGCTAAATCTACTTCATCAGGAAACTTGTCGCCTATTTCAGGATCTAACAAGGCTCGGAAAAGAAAAGCCATCAGTGATAATCCAGGCTCTAAGAGAACTGCTACACCTCAAGCGATATCAAAGCAGAGAGAGCCATGCTTGCTGGAGCGGTATAACGAAAAACAGCAGCTTTTATCTGCGATTGTTAGCAAACTTGAAGATCCTAAAAACCAAGAAAACTTGCCTCTTCTTCGTAAGGCTAACGACTGCATCAAGGC
This sequence comes from Podosphaera xanthii, assembly GCA_028751805.1. Taxonomy (NCBI): domain Eukaryota; kingdom Fungi; phylum Ascomycota; class Leotiomycetes; order Helotiales; family Erysiphaceae; genus Podosphaera; species Podosphaera xanthii. The sequence goes on from JAPWIX010000002.1 coordinate 521,118, forward strand.
TATGGTTCAAATTTCCCAGAGAATCAATTCAGGTGTAATAAGTGGAAAGCAAATTGGATAAAATCCTAATTGCCTTGGTAAGTAATCTAACATAAGTACCGAGCGTTCAACTAAATTTTAAAAAGCAAAGTCAGTCTTCAAAAAGCGAATTGATAGATTTCAAATCATCCCACAGACTGATAAACTGTGCTGCCTCGAGGGATAAAATTGAGCCTCATAGCACATCCCCAGCTACGCTTACCACACGCTCAGGTCCATTGATTCTCTAGAATCACACCCGAGCCACGCCCGAATATTCTTGATGAAAGCTAAGAGAAGACTGTGATCCCGTGCTCTTTTGAGAATGATCTTTTCAAAAATCTCACTTTCGTAAGAAAGGTGAGAAGACAGCCAAATTGCCATGAGGGGGAAGCTCAATTTGATGGCAAAGCTTTGTCTTCAACTTTGCTTCTTTACTATAAATTATTTTTGATTAGATATATCGTTTCCAGGGGCCGTTGCAATTTGCATGGCACTATTTTAAAGTTATCAAAGAAAAAGGGGAGAAAACAAGATCGGACAAAGTCTCATCCTGTAACGAACGACTTATTATTTTGTCTGGTCACAATGACGTCACATCATTTTTCTACTGCAACTCAAAACTTTCGCTCACTCGCTCCATCATATGCCTCAAATTTTACACTGAAAATCGAATACTTGTAAGATCTTCACTTCTAATGTCAGACAATGTTTGACATGGCCATATTAGTTGTACGGAAGCCATTTCGAGCTCGCACCTCAAAATTCATTTCCAATATACAATAATCTTTCACCAGGATACTTTAAATTGTACTGAGAATTGCATAGATTTTGCATAACATCAATTATGCATGTAACGAAGCGAAGAATTGTCCTAAAATGGCGGTTTTGGCTATTCTAGCAAGGTAACAGCAGATACAACCTAGCTCTTATTACGATACATAGGAAATTTTTCTAGAATGGGATGCTCTTTTACAAGAAGATAAAAGGAATTTTCATTCTTTATTCTAGATTTAGCGATTACGCCGCTGTTCATGTCAAGAAAAGCATCCAAAACCTATTTGTTATTGCAAGTTATAAGCAATTCCCAAATTTTCAGCGCTCCCAGCTAAACATACACTTTATACATTTGTTGACCCAATCTAGCTGTTATCTAATACATATGAAACATTACTAAGCAAATTTATAATATATTTCGGATTCGGGGTCTCCTTCAGCAACGACCTGGTAATATCCGCTTGTATGACTGCGGAAAGATTGGTCACTAAGCCTGGAGCTCTACATTCTGCCAGTATGAATTTTTATGATAAGAAACATTTTATTATAGTTCAGATGATGATGATGATGATATAGTTACACGAAAAAGGCCAATCTCGCTTCATCCAGAGACCTGGAAACGGTTGAGACCGGTTATCTATGCCCAGCGAGGGAATCTACAATCAGAAATCACAAGTCAACAATTTAGTAGTGAAGGAGGGCGACCAATTTGAAGAACTCTTCATGAAACTGTTTAATTTGAGATACAGATTTAGGAATTTTGAATTACGGTTAACGATAGGGTAAAACTACGTAAAAAGAGCTGTTTATTATTCAATAGTAAGTTGTGAAGTTACATGTGCTATTGAATTCATGATTAACTCTATACCAAGATTCCAGAGGCTAAAGTAGTCAATTCAGGCTAAGTTCAACTGGGGTTGACCATATTTACAGGATCACTGATTCAATTTACGACATCAAACAGAACTTGTCACGATAATCCTCAGGTTGAACTTAGATTTTGATCATAAACAAGCCTGAAATCAGTCTATTATGACTACGTTGCTCTTTACTCATAACAGGACCTAGCATAGATCGAAAAGTAATGATAGCAAAGAATTACTGATGATTTGAGATTCTTACGTCATCAAAAATCTGACCTAGGGTCAGATGGTGAGCACTACACTATTCCGACAGTTTTCCCAAGTTCACTTATGGTAGCTTAGGCACATGCCTCAGTCAAGAAATGAGAAAGCTGGCTTGAATCTAATAAGACCCTCGCGACAATTTAGTATTCGCAGAATGACAAAGGCATACTTAGATAGCCATGTGGTTCTCTCGCTTTTTCCTTTGATGCCTCATCGTAGATCAGGTTATCGATCCTATCGGGCGTCAATTACGAGTGGTGACTGGAAACGATACTGGGTACACGTGTTCCAAATATCAGATTGAGTCATTTTACGAAAGATTCGGACCTTCCGTGATGACTCGTGCCATAGCTTCAGGTTACATGCAAAAGAAAGATTTTTTTCAACAAAAAGACTTGCAGCTAGAGTAGTTACTTGCAGAATAGTGATATTACAGGATCATATACTCGAACATTTAAACAAATTCAGTTTGACTCTGATTATAACGGCTTGTAAGCTGGATGGTCCTGTAGCCAACGATGGCCATCGTTGGCGGCTAACTAACCTTGTTTCCGTTATGATAGCGCTAACCACATCGAATCTCGGTTAGCCTCGGCATAAATACAGGGACCGAGCAGGGCTTTCTATAACATGGAAACTAGGCCCCTGCCGATCAGAACATTCTGGAGCTAATCAGTTGATTCATACAGAGCAGAATAACATGGTGTCAAAGAATGTTCTGGAGAAATCTGGAAATCAGCCTTGGGCATAGAACTAGATAGAAGGTCGTAAATGGAAGCATCTAGAAATGACAGACTGATGTACAAATAGCTCTAGAATATCTGTAGAGCATAGTAACAATCATCATTCTACTTGTACAAGCCTACATCAATTAATTGTGTCTGATCTCCTGTCCTTTATCTATTACTATATCCGAATCCCAATTTAGCAATAGGTTATAGCCCGATCAGCTTATTCATCATTGCCATCATGTCTTCCCAAACATTGCCATCAGTTGAAAACCCCGCCCCATTTCCACTAAAGCTCGATAGACTCCCTATCTTAACCGGTAGCGACAATTATTGAAGATGGGTCGGAAGTTGGGAAATCTCGTTCGCTGCAATGGGTCTGCTCAAGTATCTTACTGGAGCAATTCCCGAAAAATCCAAAGCGACTGACTATGAAAGATGGGAGCAAGCCAACAACCCACTTCGAGGCTTACTCCTGAGCGCAGTTGATGAACCATTGCAGACTATAGTGATAGACGCGCTAACCGCAAAAGAAGCCTGGGATCAATTAAAAGCACGAATCGACAGGGAAACGACAAATTCGACAATTTTTCTTCTTAAAAATGTCACAAACCTATCACTGCGTGACGGCGAAAGCATACCCGAGTACTTGACCAAATTCAACGACAGCTGGAACCGCCTCCGAAATCGCTCTCAGGCATCGGAAACCACTCTTGCCAAAGCGTTCAAGGACCTAACCTCATCTGATGACGTAAAAGGTGCTTTCTTGCTGTTTTCGCTGCCAAAGTCCACGGAGAACATCGTCGACAACCTTGTTACCAAGGAAGTTATCAACTACGAAGGAGTCTCGGCTAAACTTCTAGATGTATCGGCAAAGCGTACGAAACCCAGCGCAGACAACAATGCTTACTCAGCGGAGAACCACAATGTTAAGGAATGTTCGTGGTGTAAAAGCCGAAAGTACAAGTACGAAGGTCATCTTTACACCAAGTGTAGAAAATTTAAAGCACATCAGCAAAAAAGGAAAGAAAAGAAAAATTCTGCGAAAATTGCTCAATTAACAAGCGATGATCACACCGAGCATTGCGACACCGCATTTCTTGCGAAATTTTCATCAAATTCCTCTTGCCCAAACTGGATTTTCGACACCGGCGCGTCAGCTCACATAACAGGGTGCAGCCATGATTTCCAAACACTCACACCGTTACATAACTATAGTGTAAAGATTGCTGACAACACCCACGTTCCAGTAACCGGAAAAGGCACAGTTCATCTAAATTTGAAGAACCGAAAAGGAGAAGTTTTCTCTACCATCCTTAGTGATGTCCTATTGGTACCTTCATTCAAGAAGACACGACTTTTTTCTTGGGACGCTGTAAGCTGCATAGATTTAAAGTTGATAGGTGAAGGAAAAGACATCATAATCATAGATGAAGATGGGCGAGAAGTATTGTGGGCACAGGCAGTAGATAAGGCACACATAGTACAACTAGATAAATATAATGCTTGTTTCTCCTCTTATAATGAGTTTCATCAGGCGTTGGGACATCCCGGAGTTACTACCATTAAAAACCCCCCTGGGTTGTATTCACTAACCAACCTTCCCTCACCACCTCCAAACTTCGATTGCCCTACATGCGAGAAATTCAAATCCATACACGCCATTCCGAAGCCAACTCATCACAATGCAATAAAAAAATTTGAGTTAATACACTCCGATCTTTCCGGAGAGTTCTCAGTTCCATCATTAGGCGGGAAGTTTTACCACGTAACCTTTATTGATGATTACACTCGATATTCATGGGTCAAATTCCTGCGAACCAAGGACGAATCCGCTCAACACATAATCGAATTTGTACGCTTCGTCCAAACTCAGTTCAACGCCAAAGTTCAATGTTGGAGGACCGACAATGGAGGAGAATTCATCAACCAAACGGTATCGACCTTTTTTCGAAAGAAAGGAATTGTTCACGAGAAAACGCCGCCTTATGAACATGAACGAAATGCTACATCAGAAAGGTTCAATTGAACATTAACAACAATGGCCCGTTCATTAATCATGAATCTTGGACTCTCACTGTGGGCGGAAGCTATTGCTACCGCTTGCTATCTCAAAAATCGCCTACCTCATACTCGGCTATTTGAAAACACAACGCCTTGTGAGGCACTCTATGGCATCAAACCCACGATACACCATCTACAACCTTTCGGTAGAAATTGCTATGTTCACATTCACGAGGATTCGCGACCTACTGGCTCAAAACTACTACCAAGGGCGTTAGAAGGAAAGTTTGTGGGATATACAAACAGCACGAAAGTTTTTCGGATATGGATCCCATCCAAAAGCAAGGTTATCGAATCTCCCAACGTCAAGTTTGCGCCGCTCAGTTCAGGGGAAGTCACAATCAACCTTAAAAATCCAAGCAACCCGACAAAAGAAATAGATAACAGAGCAGATAATCCATTCAACCAAGACGAACCACCATCAGCCGACTCACAACTTTCGTCAAAAGATGACCTAAACATTCTTCCACAACTAACCTTCACAGAAGACCAATCGATGTCTCACTAAAATGAATCACAAATTTCAAACAATGACCCAGAATCGTCCAACATGCCAGGTTCGTTCTTGGAGTCACCAAAAGGCCGACCTAAAAGATCATCGAAACCCATCAAACGGTACGGCTCACCCGTACGCCATGGCCCGACACTTCGAACAAGAGAATAGCATGACAGTCAAAGAGGACGCCTGGTTGTCGTTGAAGAAATTTAAGAAGGGATTGGACATATCGCAATCGATTTGGCGGCACAGCCCGTAGTGGAGATCAACGAGGAACCAAAGAACATCGAGGAGGCTTTCTCAAGACCTAACAGGAAGTTTTGGCATGATGCAGTTGACAAGGAACTCAAATCTTTAAATAAAAATAACACTTGGGATGAAACTGCTCGACCATCAAAACGCAACGTTGTTGGATCCAAATGGGTATTCAAAATTAAAAGGAAAGCAAATGGATCTATCGACAGGTATAAAGCACGACCAATGGCTCAAGGATTCAGTCAACTTCCTGGTCACGACTTCGACAAAACTTTTGCTCCCGTAGCTCGATACGACAGTCTCCGCATACTTCTAAGAATTACTTCCCAGAATAATTGGATGCCTCAACAAACGGACGTAAATTCGGCATACCTATGCGGAAACTTAGAGGAAGAGATCTATATGGAACTACCTCCTGGATTCCGCACATCCGGAAAATGTGCTAAACTTCGTAAACGTATTTACGGCCTTAAACAATCTGGTCGTGAATGGTACGCTTGTATCTCGAATTCCCTTCGACAAAAAGGATTCGAGATAACTAACTTTGATCCATGCGTCTTCGTTCATCCGACAGAAAACGCCTATGTCGCGGTATACGTAGATGACATATTGATCTTCGCCCCAGACAACGAATTCTGCCAAGCCCTAAAGATATCAATCAGAGCCGATTTCGATTGCAAAGATCTGGGAAATGCGAGTTACGTCCTAAGGTTAGAAATAAAACTAGAACAAACTGGTATCCGGCTTTCTCAGCAAGGCTACTCACTAAAGATACTTAAACGTTTTGGTCTTGAAAATGCACACAAAGTTAGCACTCCTCTTGATCCGAACGTAACCCTTTGTAAAGGATTTGAAGAGGATCGTCTCGAAAACATGAAGGAATATCAAGCCATCGTCGGATCTTTAATGTACCTCGTGATAGGAAGCCGACCAGATCTAGCTTACACTGTCACACTTTTAAGCCAATTCGCATCTTGTCCAAACGAAACCCTTATGCAAGCCGCCAAACGAACACTTCGATATCTAACAGGAACCACCGATTGGGATCTCTTCTACCCCTCCGGATCCAACAAGCTTCTCGAAGTTTACGCCGATGCATCCTATGCCAACGACCCCGACAATCGAAAATCGACATCAGGATACGTACTTCGGCTTGTCGACCCCGCAATTTCATGGAGCAGCAAACAACAGCAATCTGTAACACTCTCCACTACTGAAGCCGAATACATGGCCATGTCGCAGGCTGCACGCCAACTCACTTGGACAAAATCTGGACTCGATCAATTGCGCCAAAAGTACGACACCATGCTCTATACTGATAAAATGGAGCACAAGAACTGGCAAGAATTTCACGGATCCATAATCGCTCAAAGCACATCGACGTGCACTATCATTCTGTCCGCGACAAATACAATGAAGGAGATTTTGAACTTCTCTACGTTAAATCCTCGAATAATCTTGCCGACCTTCTGACAAAGGCCCTAGCTAGATCCGCCCACCACCGATTTTCTAACCACATAAGATGTGCTAAGCGAGGGGAAGTGTTATGATAGCGCTAACCACATCGAATCTCGGTTAGCCTCGGTATAAACACAGGGACCGAACAGGGCTTTCTATAACATGGAAACTAGGCCCCTGCCGATCAGAACATTCTGGAGCTAATCAGAAGATTCATACAGAGCAGAATAACATGGTGTCAAAGAATGTTCTGGAGAAATCTGGAAATCAGCCTTGGGCATAGAACTAGATAGAAGGTCGTAAATGGAAGCATCTAGAAATGACAGACTGATGTACAAATAGCTCTAGAATATCTGTAGAGCATAGTAACAATCATCATTCTACTTGTACAAGCCTACATCAATTAATTGTGTCTGATCTCCTGTCCTTTATCTATTACTATATCCGAATCCCAATTTAACAATAGTTTCAGCCAAGGAAGCTAACTAAAACTTTGATCGATACAGAACTGACAGGTGCTCAATGCAAGGGACACTGCCAGGAGTTGCTGTGTAGATTATGTTAGGGAACATTGTGAGGCAGGTCAAGGGATCCTGAAATAACATTACTGTCAGAAGTTTCTAAACCATTGTTAGGAAATGGAAGTAGTATCTTGAAAGGAATCTTGTTGTGTATAAGCAGCTCGTTCACTCTATCGTTTATTCCTTCTATATAGTTGAATTATAAAATTACCATCACTAATACAAATGTCTTTTGCTTTCTATTGTTGATCTGTCACACTGATCACGAAATTCGGAAGTATTCTATTTTTGAACAAGTCACTAAAGACTCATTTACAGGCGAGCAAAGCTATCAACGAGTAAATTGACCTTGAGAAGATTCCTGAAAATCAGAGCAGCTGTGGGAAGGCCAAGAGAATAAGTCAAATCCTGTCCCTAATTGCGAAGGGTAACTGGCGTCGGTCACTGCACGACAAGCGAGTACCACAATCTGTATATATTCTATCTATGTAGATTCAAATGTACAAGGGAATGGGCTGTTTTATCCCTCCTCTATCACCAACTCCTTGATATGCCAAACTCGTATACATAAGGTCATACACATGAACTCGTACCCATAACCCGTACAAACCAACTCGTACCCATAAACTCGTATACATGACTTCGTGTAGATGAATTCGTATACATGAATTCGTATACATGCTCGTATACCTGCGCTCGTACACCCCTCACCTAGTCCCTCTGGCTATTTCTAACTCGCAACCGACTAAGCGCAACCCCTTTCCTTAGCGGGGACTGTCTGCATAACCCTGCAAGCTTGTGCATAACGCATAACCAAGAACAGCACTGTATAACTATACATATTTAACGGCGTATAGTTATTCCTTGATTAGGGCAGACTGGGCCTAGTCACCAGACCAGTCACACATCCAGGGCGCAGCTCTTAACACTAATACTGATAATTTTTAAACTGCGACTCACTCAGGAAGGGCAGAAGGGTTTATCAATGATAATGAAGAGAAGGGTAGTGTTGTTTGGAAGTAGTGGTAGCAGCAAGTGGTAAGACTTGAGAGAGATAATTTCACAGAGAAGACAGATTGGCACAAGGAATCTGTTAATCGTAAGTGAGGAGTTGTTTGTTACTCCCACTTAGACACAGCTACTTATAATATCTAAAGAAAAAGGAAATCTAGTGATTTGTATTAATACGGTTTAGCGTATTTTACCAACCTCGCAACTTATAGGAAGATTAGTATGTGTAGATCTCGTTGAGTGCACACAGCTATCTTATCCAAAGTTGGATGTACCAATTTCAACAGGTAGACTCGGAAACAATGGTCAAGGCGCTAAGCTCGACCATATGAATCTTAGCCAACTCTCCTTCTGAGCCACTCTAGATCCAGCTCCCATATAAATTTAGAAATCTAACACATCAACATAACATGTCAAAATGGATATCCAAGGACATGCTATTCAAGGAACGATTCGCGGTCTCAAAAATAATACTTTTCTAAGTTTAAGAAAAACTGCTGTTGCTTTTGGTGTACCTCGTATTATTATACAAAGTCGAAAGCTTGATTGTCAGAGTTACGCCGTTGCTCATCAGCCCCGTTAAGGATTGTCCCCAGTACAAGAAGAATTTTCAAAAGATTGAACCATATTGGACGACTCTCGCTGTCAGCCTCCTTTGAACCCTTACTTCAGAGAGATGACTGCTCCAGTTGATGTGTCAACGGAGGTCATCAACTTCTGGGAAACTTATAGCTGTAATGCTTCGTCGCGTGCAATCCTTGCATTTCTTCTATGATTGGCAGTCAGAATTTAGGTTCACCCCTGTCAATATTACGCACTGTCCTCAGTGTGTAACAACTCTTACCCATATTCATACTACCCGGTAGTAGTAGTTTTGTTTATTCGTGCTATGTAGAGTCCAAGACTATTATAACACTAGGGCTCCTCTCTGACCCAGGCCACACCTTTTACAGTGCTCCTATCCCCTTTTACCTCGAACCTAAGATCATTGATACATTGACCCATGACGGGTAGCCATTTAGCTCAGTAATTACCCGTAGAATTCAACCACCTTTTCTACGGAACCTTCTGCTCAAAAAAAAATTGAAAAAGAGCAGCCATGGAAACCGGTACGCGGGAAAAAGTCTCAAAAAACCTGCAACTCCAGCCAGGCGAGGCCTAGACACCAGAGCCACACGAGGTGCGTATCCCCATCTGTATCTCCCTAATATCCCATAGTCCAGATATCCTCCTTATACCGACACCACCAGCGCTCAGGGAGCGGTGCTCTTTCTTCGGGAGACAGTATAATGCCAGAATATCTGTAAACAGTGAGAATTCATCTTGGTAAAAAGGGCCAACTTAGTCTGATCCATCACCACCATAACGGGAGCTGGGTACACCCCGGAAATTCGTTTGGATGACTTTTCCTCCATGACCAAGTAATGCGTGTTTCTGTTGGCTCTGAAGATAAACTCCAGGTTCGTAGGGGACACCACGTACAGATAGAAACGCCGTCTTCGTCCCCCCATACTACCCGGTAGATGTGACTTGTAATGTCTGGTTTCATCCTAACCATCACAGCACCTTACATTATCGACACATTTGATACTTTGACCGTATGAATCGACAACGTAATTGAAGCGCATGTCACAATTATTAGAGGCAACTGTTTGGGTGTTGGAAGCTATGTTTGGATTAGAAGAAGTGGGACATACAGTCATGTATAAAAATAGGTAGAACATATACGAGGGACAAGGGGACATCACGATTATTCCTCTCTCTTAGATCAATCAATTCAAGACTTTATCTCATTGCACTTCCAAAAAGGCTGGACCCTTTTCTAGTTTCCTCACGTTTTTACCTTCATATTTTCTATCCCCAATTATCACACGCTTAAACGTTGGTCGAAAGATTGACAGCGTGAGAGCCTCTACAGCCAACCCGGATGATGTCAGCTCGCTTCGTGAACTTATTGAACAGACATGAACGCAACTGGCTGTACACTCGGAATATATTTTGAATGTGGATGAAACAGGGCTAGCTCTGGGGGTGTACGCAAAAACACGGGTAGTTGCTAGATATACGAAGAAAAAGACACATCTCAAATTTCCAGGAGATAAAGTGTGGATGTGAAAGACCTATCTCGTATCACCCAGAGTTGAAGGTTCAAAAACATAAATCAGTTACGAGTAAACTAGTGTGTGAGGAAGAAACAGTCACTGTAAGCAATCTTACATAGAATACCGAATCTCCTTACGAGCCCAACTTGATGCCAGAAACATTGCCACCTGTGTAACCTGCACAATGCCGACGCCTGATAGATTTGTCCCAACCAATGCTGTAGCTATCACGTTCCTGATCCACTCGTGATGGCCAATGACCAGCGTCCTTAAAAGAAGATTTGCGACAGGGAGTTCTTGTCTCAGTTTCCATCACTTGTAAATTATTACCCGAATGCTGGAATGCCGAACTTAAGCAAAGGGCACGGACAAGGGCTACAAGCCGGAGCTTAGTATAAGAATTGTAACCCTCATCGTGGATTTCTGTTGTAGAGGCTTGAGCCGCAACGGGTAAAGAATTTCACTGCCATGTCATCTTCAAATTTTCGCAGGTTACTTAGTTCCTAGCTCATAACATACCTGGACGGAACTACACGGCCTCTGCAAATGGCTAGACGTTCAATGGACTTGGCCTTGAGTAGTTGGAGCGAATTTTCAAAGCTAGCTCGCTACTAATAGTCTCGGCACCGAAGTCTTATTTGAGACGTGTTGGATAATTCTGGGTATGGGATCTATCTGTTCGATCTTCTCTATTGTTTATATAATTTTCTACTACTATCATACGCGTAATAAACCATCGCGTTTTTAAAGTGGGTACGCTAGTTACATCTCGGCTACAAACAATATTCCACTTCATCTGACAAGACGGCTATATAACTCACAATGATATAGAGTTTATGTAGCTATATCGACATCTTGGAGTATCCAAACTATTCGTGCGCGACGATTTCTTATGATTCGAATACCAAGGAATCGATCTGGTTCACATTCTCTCGTTTAGAGAGTGTTCATGAGTGTGGTCTTGAAATGATGAAGTTTTTCCTTCTGTTGTGGGAGGGCTATTGCGGGGAAGTCATCAACAAAATAAGAACAGGAAATGATGCTCTTAAACATCAGGCAGTCGACTCCGAGAACTTTCTCGAATCTTCATCTGAGAAGTTCTTTCTCAACTGTTTGTACCTATAATAACGGTGATCTTGGAAGCCCAAATGGAGCACATACAGTGACCAGCAAAACTGTTCGAATGTTTTGTAACTTTCGCTTGTAATCCTCATAAATTTTTATCTGCTTGACCAATTCACAAAATTTTTACATTAATAAAAAATTCCAATTCTGTGGTTTCTTTTGATATAAATTAGATGATGTGAATCGAAAATTTGGTGGAGTAATCGCGATTGAAAGGGCGTTGGTCATTCGAACAGTTTTGCAGGGGGGGTATGGGGAAATTTTTGAACTGGTAATTTAGTACTTTACATGCCCACCTTTCGCCTTAATCACTGCATCTATGCGCCTAGGAAGACTCTCTATCAGCTTCTGACATTCCTCTGCAGGAATCTTTGCCCATTCATCCTGAACTCTGTCCCAAAGCTCCAGGATCCCATTTGGCGGTTGGGGGTAATCCTTGAGTCTTTTCTTGATGTAATTCCAGAGATGCTCGATGGGATTAAGATCAGGGGAGTTTGCTGGCCAAGGGAGAACAGCGAGAGAATGATCTCTGAGGAATTGTTTGGCCTTCTTCGAGGTATGCTTTGGATCATTGTCCTGCATGAAGATAACGGATTCGGGGGTTTTACCGTATTCCACTAGCGTTTGTAGGAGATCCTCCTCCAATATCTCAGTGTATAGATGCTGGTCCATCAACCCATCAATCTTACACATGTTTCCCGTCCCCTCCCACAGCATACAGCCCCAGATCATAATATGACCGCCACCAAATTTGAGGGTCTCCTCTACCTCTCTCTCTATCAACCCTCGTCCTGGCCTTTTCCAGGTCCAAGATCTTCCATCTGACTGCAAGCGATTTATCTTCGTCTCGTCTGACCAAACTACACGCTTCCAATCATCTGTAGTCCAGTACTTATGGGGCATAGCAAAGTCAAGACGGTCCTTCTTTTGCTTTGCTGTTAGTTTTGGCTTTTTCTTTTTCACAACAGCTTTTAACCCTGCTTTTTTGAGGGTCCGTCGGACTGTATCAACAGAGATAGAGCAATATTTCATGTCCCTGATGTTTTGGGCAACTTCGGCAGCGGTATCGGCCTTACCGAATGTTATGGTACGGACGGCATGACGAGTGTCATGCTCGCTGAGCAAACAAGGTCGCCCTCCTAAGTTCACCTGAAGATCTGGACGGTGTCTCTTGCGAATACATGAAACGGTAGAAACTGAGACATTGCATTCTCGAGCTGTTGAACGGATGGAAAGTCCATGGTCAAGGTGGTGAAGAATGACATCAATTTTTGATTGAGATAGAGGCCTCATGATAAAAAAAGATTAGAGTAACAGTAGAAAGTGATTATGTGCTGTAAATGATTACAAACTCAACCTTTCATGAAGACCTACAGTGCTCCTGATGCCTAGTTATACTTTCCCCACATCCCCCCTGCAAAACTGTTCGAATGACCAACGCCCTTTCAATCGCGATTACTCCACCAAATTTTCGATTCACATCATCTAATTTATATCAAAAGAAACCACAGAATTGGAATTTTTTATTAATGTAAAAATTTTGTGAATTGGTCAAGCAGATAAAATTTTATGAGGCTTACAAGCGAAAGTTACAAAACATTCGAACAGTTTTGCTGGTCACTGTAACAATTTAATCTTCTTTCCCTTGGCTTTAAATCGTTGGGGTCGGTCGCAAATTACAACCTCATCTAATGAACTGTTGCGAACTGTTTTTACTGCGTCGAGTGATTTCATCTTCATGTTGAACGCTGCCAGTAATGAAATATCCGCTCGAAACGTACCAGCAGCCAAGCTTGCAGCAAACGTATCACGAGTACGTCGGTAGAGATCGCCCCGTGCACATATGCGAGCTTCATGCTTGATTCGTCTTCCTTCATTATCTTGCTTATATGCAAATACCCATTTCAGCGGAAGTGAATTAACTTTATGTTTTCTTCAAACTGAAGTGATGCTTTTACCGTTATGATTTCGAAAGTTTCTATCACAATCAAAGTATTCCACTCAGCTTTTGCAACTTTTCTAAATCTATCCGACTCTGAGTGACGAATCATTTGTTTCCGTGTATGTGGTTAGGCTTGTAGAGTTGAAAGGAAGTTTTCTTCCTATCATTTCGAGATTATTTATCGTTGCAGACATAGGTGTAAAAATTGTCTCATAATTACTAGCCATAGCGTATATATTTCGCCTTAGTGATTTGCAAGGTCTTTACCCAGTATCTGATAAAATACTGTTCTGGTCCAAGTCAGCTGAGACCTCATTGGCTCGAGACGATGGAAATGAAGTCTGAGTGACGGGAGTCTTATCTTCTAGATTATCTCGTTACATAATTATTGACGTTAGTGAAGATAGTGATGGTTGGCCTGAGTCATCTTATTATGAATCGTGGTGCCGACTTGCGTTATCGCAGATCATTGTTTGGTTAAATTCTGAATTTATTTTGGAAAATTCTGGAGTAAGATATGCTTCAAATTGTGTTGGAGTAGTACTATTATTTTCAATTACTACAGACTTATCTGCTTGAGGAATGGTAAAATCTTCCTCAAGTTCGTTGTCTTGATTAGCTGAAGAATAAATTGAAAGTGAATCGTATAAGTCCCCCCAGCTGACGGCATCATCAGTGCGATCTACGATAAATCGTAATTCTCTTATCAAATTTCAAAAGTTAATTGATCAGATGATTCTAAAGTATCATTTTCTCTGGTTAAGAATGGGTCCTGTATTGATTCTTTTGGATCATACATCGTTCTTTCATCAAAGTTAACACCTCTCGTCACAATGATAACATCTTCAGACGGATTCCAAGTGCGAAATTTGTCTGCCTCATTATATCCAATTAAATGTCCAACTGCTGTTCGTGCGCTTACTTTTGAAAGCTTTGGTGGTGCTCTAGATCCTTTTAGTAGGTAGTACGGGTTGCGCCCAATGGGATAGATATAACTTATATCAGGTTGTTTCTTGGAAATAACTTTAGAGGGAGTTTTGTTGCTGAGCTATATCGTGGATTTTGATTGAGAAAATAACAAGTGGTTTTCACCAGCGCGTTCCATAGTAGGGGTGACAACTTACTCTGAATATAGATCGCTCTAGCTCATCGATTAACCTCATCTCTAGCACACTCTGATTTACCATTTTGTTGCCGTGTGTAAGGTGCTGATGGCAAGAGCATTACACTCATTTTCCTAATTTTTGATAAAAAGTTCTCCAAAAAGAGAAGTCTCGTTATCTAATATGATATTTTTGATTTTTCGATCAAATTTTGTAGTTGTCACAGCTTTGGCATCGAGAATAGCATCACCGCTATCAGATTCATGTTTGAGAGAGTAAGGTATCATGAATCCGGTGCATGAATCTGTAAAAATATATATAGCGTATTAAGTCCAAGCACCCCCCTTTCGGATACGTGCTTAAGAAGACTAGAAATTATTATTTGGTAATTATTCTACAACCACAACTATCTACAACACTATATTTCAAAATTATTAATACAATCTTCAAATGTATACCCTGTTTTGGTTATGTCCTTCCTGAGCCTCCCTTATGGCCCTGTTCTGATTTTCCTTTTCTCTAGCTTCAGCTTCCCTTGCTTGATCCTGCGCCCTTTTGATTGCTTGAATATTCCCAAATTGAGTGTTGGAATCGACTACTACCTTCTTCTTCCTGGAAACTGATAAGCGCTCAATTTCGAGGGCTTGGGCTTGATTTAAGAGCCTCTGTTCTGCGAGTTCTGCCTGGAGTCCCCCTATCGATTTTGCGGCTTTGTACATAGCCGTAGTAGACCGTCTTGTAAGTTCAGATTGAGCCCGGAGACTCTGAATACAGTCGTAAACATCAGAGGGCTTTCGAGGAGTATCTCTCTCATTAAATGGACGCTTCTTGGTTTGGTTCTCGGGTGTCTTTGGACGTTCTTGAACGGGGGGCGGAGCGAAGGGATTTCTGAGACCTTTGTGTCGATTGAAGGGAAACAAGCCTGCTGCTCGCCAGCCACCTTGTATCTGGACTTTCGTGAGACGCTCCTGGCATGCTTTGTGATAGCATTTGATGAATTTTCGCTTTTTGATAGGTGCTGAGTCATCTAATACGGAGAGCTCACCAAGAAGCTGGCGATATCGTGCCTTTAATGGCGAAAAACACGACAAATCAAGCGGCTGAAGTATATGAGAGGTATGAGGGGGCATTTAGAGCAAGTGTATTTTATTCTGAAAACATTCCCATTGAAAATTAACATACGTGTGACTTCCATGGCCGTCGAGCAGTAGAATTCGCCACGATGATTCGTTTAGAGGATTTGTTTCCGGTATAAATATGGATTTAAGCCATCCAAGTGCAAGCCGATTGGAGGTCCATCCATTAATTGATGTTGTATATATCCAATCAGGTATGTTTTCCTCAAACCAGCTGCTTTGTATGGAGGTACCTTTAAATATTACCAGAGGCCGGGTAACACGCGAGGTAGCGCTGACGGTCTCAATAATGGAGACCCACTGTCGATCCTGTGAGGACTTCTTATAAGTTGAATTTTTATTTGACTCCCCAAGAACTCGCTGGTTAGCACAAACACCTTGTGCAAGCCCATGCTCATCCATATTCCACACATTTTCCTGGGTGACTTGAAATTCTTGTTGTATATTCTCAAAAAGTGTATAAAATTGACCAATCGCGTCTTGAGTCGAAGCTTCAACTCTTGAACGATCCAGAGGCTTACCAATCATACCCTTTACTTGAGTATGTCGCGTGAGAAACTTGTTGACCCATCGCTTATCGAGCTGTTTTACATCGCCTCCAATCTCGAGTATCTTTGCAGCCATTTCTCGAACTCGAATATGTGAAGGAGCTTCTTTGGAACGGTCTAGCTGGATAATCCATCGGACCAAGTAGTCTTCCTGCTCCTTGGATAGGCGCTGTTGAGCTTCTGCAGCGGCGCGACGGGGGGATGATTTCTCAGTAACCCTATTGTTGAGGGTGGAGAGAGGAACATCAAATTCTGATGCTGCAGCTCTTTGAGAAGGTAATTTCCCATTTTTAAAAGCAGAAATAGCATTTTGGAGTTTTATTTCTGTAGTAGACATATTGTTTAATATGATTTCTTATGTTACAAGAGAATATTAGAACATATATTAGGGGTGTGGAGGCTGACAAAAAGTGTCCGAAAGGGGGGTGCTTGGACTTATATATATCAGTGGAACTTTGTACACAGATTGTAGCAGAGCGATAGAGCTTGTTAGGCTTTATAAATCACGTAGAATAAATTAAGACAAGTTGTGGGTTCTCAGTTGTGGGATTCAATTGTCGATAGCGAAAGAGGCACATCTCAGTGTCCTGAGTTCCCTCGCTTCGCCTTTACTAAGCAGGTATGTCTAAGCGTAATTTATGTCCTGAGTTGCATATCCTCGGTCTAAATCAAGTACTATCTAATTACAAAAGATTATCTGATTCTGATCGCTGGTCTAGATCAGAATAACTGAAGCATATCTTGTTGAATTACAACTTAGCCAATATTAACTAGATTTACTGTTACCCACCGCAACAAATCAACAAGAAAGCCCTCAACAATTGTGTGCTCTGTATACGTTGGATTTTCGGCGGCTTGGCCCCGTACAGCGAGATCAAATCATTTATCAAGCCTGGTTATATGTCGGTCACATCTACTTGGGAAATAAAGACTCGTGAGACGATTTAAGCGGGCGTTGAGGGTAGATTTTTGAGATGACTTGCTGTGCTGCCGATAACTTCTCAGTCGATGAATCAAATTTTCTATAGGTGCTGAATCTAGATTGTTGATACAAGTTTGAAGGTAGTTTTTTTTTTATATTTATCTCTTGTCTCGAAAATAAGCGTCCGTAGTTACGATTGGTTTGCTCCTTGTTCTCTGATGAGCTCATGTGCTGCTGCATCCTTTGCTTTGGCATCAATATGGCGATGATCATAATAGACTATTAGCTCACATAATGGAGGAGCGTCTGGCGTAGAGTCATCGTTAGTACTTAGGTCGGCAGTATTGGCGTATCAATTGGGCATAATTGATAAATAATCGAGTTCCTTGATCGTCTCATGGTATTCTGGAATACTCAGGAATTCCAAAGGACTAGTACAAGGATTTTTAGATTCTGGAATCGACTTCAGGCGTTGACCTGATGCTTGTTCCTTAAGCTGACTATACTAATTAATCCATAGATCGTCGTACGTTAAAGTGAATCTTATGGAGAAGGATGAGAAGCCTTTTCAAGAAATATCTAAGAGTAGAAAGTTCTGATCGTGCAGTGGTTTTTGTGTAGGCTCGTATCCGAAAAATATGACGCTATTCCAGACTTGTAGCTGTGTGAACGTGTTCTTTCCTCGTGATCAGATCATAAATAAAAGAATATGTAGTTAGGAGTATGTGGAAGATTAGAGTCACCATGTCCTCCTAAGAATGAGACTGTAGCCGTAGCTAAAATCCGGTAGATCATTAAAAATAAGTAAATAAAATAAGTAAATAAAATAAGTAAATAAAATAAGTAAATAAAATAAGTAAATAAAATAAGTAAATAAAATAAGTAAATAAAATAAGTAAATAAAATAAGTAAATAAAATAAGTAAATAAAATAAGTAAATAAAATAAGTAAATAAAATAAGTAAATAAAATAAGTAAATAAAATAAGTAAATAAAATAATTAAATTTGTGGAAAATTAAAGATAATATTGGTTAGATTGACAATGAACACGACAGTAATGTATATGTGACATCAACCAGTGATATATAAAATCGTATATCTCTCTCCCGATCCCCTTTTTTTTTCTTTGTGATTGCTCGATATACTTTACACACAGGTAGCTTCCACTTATACTCTATTCCAAAAATAGCTCTTGTGACAAAACACTTGCCCCTATCAATTGTGACACGTGACTCACCCGTGGTAGTAACTGAAATAGTGGTAGTATCGAGTCCAGCGGTAGATGTCGGTGTTGTGTATGTAGAGATAAAATAGGTAATATGAGAGAAGTATGACTCGTACACGTCGATAAGGGTGAGACTAAGATTCCGAGGACGATACATAATATTGACAAGAATGAAAGTACATTCTCATAATCATAACTAGCGGATCTTTACCTAAGGAAAAGAATAGAGAAGAAGTGGTTTATGATCTGCCGCGGAGAAGATTCCATTCAGGGACAATGAGAGCTGGGAAAAATTGCGGCATTTGGTCGGATGGTGGTGTGGTACACCGTCCATGCCGTTCTCCCAAGGAGAGTTTGGGTAGCTTGGACACATGCCCCACTTGAGACAGGAGAAAGCTGGTTCGAATCCAGCAAGACCCGCACATCACTTCTTTCGCGATGATAATGTATTCGTGGAATGACGAAAGCATGCTCAGATAAGCACAGGTTTTTCTCGGTTTTCCCGGTGGTGGGTATTCTCGGAAGAGGGTATCTGGTGTAAGGCGTTATAATCTCGTAGTGGTATCTGCAAATGAAATCTCAGTCTGAGTGTTCCAACCGTCAAACTAAGTCACATACATATCTTCCGTAATCATTCGCGTCATAGCCTCAGGCTGCATACGCAATAAGTATTTAAAAAAATTTCTGAAATCACTTATAAATAATGCCTGTGGGGAGAACTTCGTAGTTGTGCTCAATCGTTTGATACGGGTAACTACCATTGAATTAGTCATTCACTGTCACTACGTAGAGACTACGGGAAATATCTCGATCCGTAGTTCGAGACGACTGATTAACTTTTAAATACAGCTGCTCAACGGAGCGATAAAATCTTAAAATTATCCTTCCGGGAATTGAGCCCGAGGCGGGGCTCGAACCCGCGACCTTGAGGTTATCCAGGTAAGAGCCACACGCTCTACCGATTGAGCTACCCGGGCCTCTGAGAGTTATGTTAATAAGTCTATTTATAAATAATGTGCTTAATTCCAAATCTGACTTGGAATACTAGCAATCGTGATTATCATTCACATAAAACAAGTAAAAACTTTAAAAACCTTAGCAGGCATAGAGCAGCATCGCAATTCAGATAAGAAGCGTGCACATTGGGCTCAACACTTATCTGCACAGAAGAAAAGTACCCGGAGATGACAGCCTAAAATGTCAATGTGAATATCAGTCCCAGAACGTCAGACATATGATCGTTACGTGTCCGCAATGGGCGAAAGAACGAGGGGAGATCCTGCGAAAACCAAAAGATAGGTCCTACGATGCTATGATCAATAGCCCGGCAGACGTGGCTAGGATCACACAGTTGATACTTAATGAAGATTGGTTGGAACAGTTTCGACTTGTTGGTCAAGTTGAGGCCGCAATGAAGGTAATGACGACTAGAGCAGGCAAGGGATAAGACGATATTCACACTGGACGCGCAGTGAAACGCACTTCTCGAAGGAACAAACTGGAAACAAAAAGATAACAAATTGCAGTTCTGAGGGGGTCTTTACTGTGAGGTTCCCTCCTATGAAAATATACTGAAGTTATAGCACCTTCACGGGTCCACTGGGTACCTGAACTGGTTGATAGAAATCAAATTCAAAAAAAAAGTAAAAACGTTTGAATATCCAACCAATAATTTTGCATCTTAGGACATTTGATGTGTCATCAATTCCACCAAGATCCTTGTCGAACCATCAAGCGTCATGGCATCTGGACTTGTATCTCTGTTCGAAGTTTTCTCTACAGCAGACACACATATCTTTCCAACACGATCAATGTTTTGAAATTTGGTGTCTTTGATTCAAGTTAAGCACACTTGTGCATATAATCAGACGAAGAAGCTGTGTACAGTTTTTCAAGCTTACAGATTGTTGGAAATTGGTATTGGTTCTTCACAGGACAATCCTTAGAGAATATAGGCCAATTGAATAAATAAATTCAAGTAAAAAGATTATTTTATAGATTTATCTCTAAAACTACACTAAGTTATAATATAGCTGTATGCTAAATTTATTGTTATTTAACATTTGAAGTAACTGAATAGAAGTTTGGCACGTATCGTATTCCCTTTTCGTTTGAATGAGGTGGCAAATATAGTGTCTCAACCCTAAAGATTGTTACCTGGAAGCGTTAGTTTTGTATGTTATTGCTCCTCTAATCACTAGCTCAATCTACAGAATGGGCGCTTACTGTTAACAATATTTAGGCCTGCCACACTGTACAAATCTCATTAATCATTTGCCGCTCTGAGTCTGCTGCATGCTATCACAACTTCTTATTCAAATGATTGATATTGCAATCTTCGCTTGAGTCACCCAGCCAATATCTACTGTTGTGCTACAACATGGTGGGCGAAGGTGATGAGTCGGCGAAAAATGGCGCCAGAAATACGGCACGGCCGACAACAACACCAGCGACGAAAGCACTCAAGGCGACTGCAGTTAACCCACCAGTGGAGAAAAACCTTGAAATTGTACGGGGAATTTTAAGAAAGATAAGGATTTTTCACTCAGGCGAAGAATTAGAGGAAGATCTTGAGATCTCCAAAGGAGAAGTCTTGGAGGCCATCAAGGCTTTCAATATGCACAAGAAGGAATGGAAGAATATGCAATCAAGGCCGACACAGATCGAGGAGCGGATGCTGGCGTTAGAAGAGGTTGTGAAGAGCCTTGTGGACCCCACCTGAAGGGTGGTACATCAAATGGCTCCTGGGCTGCTGGCACCATGGACCTACGCGTCGGTGATAACTCAAATAAGTAAAATGGCTGTTCGAATACAAGTAGAAGGGGCCATAGATATACAGCTAACTGAGCTATTAACCAAGGCAAATCAGCACATCCAAGGTGCACACGCGGTCCGGCAATTGAGGAGTAAACACACTGAGGTGTTCGTCCAGTCGGCGCCTCAGAGAGACGCAGCTCTAAACATCTTACAACTAGAGGATTGTAAAATACGACGGCATGATTTTCCAGTGGAGGTTTGCGGAGTCCCGCTGAGGACAAAGATCGAAGAGGGTAGATTCGCCTACAACACAAGTTTAATCTGGGTGATATGCGAGGCGTCGAAAACAAGGATCCCAGGGCTTTCTAGTAGTCTGATTAGATGGCTTTACGACAGACAAGAGCACGAACGTGATAAAAAGAATGGTCATACGAGGGGGTCGGTCATTCTAAGCCTACCCTCTGAAAATTCACAAGAACAGGTGGTTCGTCATGGTATCGTCCTTAATGCTATACTGTACACGGCACAAATTTGGTCACCTAAGGTTCAGCCCAAGCATTGTTTCAACTGCAGCTAATGGGGCCACACGCAAGCGTCGTGCGGAAAGGCAGCCAGATGCGGTGAGTGCGCAGGTGCTCACCAAACAAGGGACTGTTCCAGGAAAAGGGCTTCTTGCTGTAATTGCGGGAAAAACCCCGTTCATGGCAGAGGGTGGCGCATCGAACCTACAAGGTTCACAAGGAGAGCATTGAGAAAGCTCGTCTGGAGCTACTGGAGAGAACGGCAGAAACCAGAAAGGAGAAAGTATAGAAACCAGTTGCAAGAACATCATCCATGGCAAACGATAACATAGGATTCACAATGGCTACGAGCAAAAAGCCTGACGCTCCGAGAGGGGGCCCTGGACGACCACGGAAGGAAAAAAACCCCTATTTCGGCCACAATACGGTCGCTGAAAAGTGGTCTGAGGATGGATGAGATTCCGCCTGCCGCTAGTAGTTCTGAGTCGAAGCCTCAGCAAAAATCACCTTCTTATTTTACTTGAGTATTTCTTTATTGTCTGAGGAGTTAATAGAATCTACGGATTTATAGGAGTTAATGGGACAAAGGGGCGTCCTCCGCATTAAGCTAGGTCGTGTCAACGCGGCGGATCCTCGGGTATTGTTGTTTTAAAGCTTTTTCCCTTTATTTAATGGCCGTCCGTCCTGCAAGTCGCCTTGTAAATAAGAAGCTATATTGGACAGTAAACGAGATTCAACTAATTAAATTTAGTTTGATATCCGCGTCGCCATAGCGGCAGATGTAATTATGTCTAGTAATATTATGTGTAAATTGTAGTAAAGAAACGCCTATAATGAAACTGGCTAAGCATTTCTAGCTACATTCAACACTTAATACACTCGTCGTATCTTACATGCTGAATACAATATGATTTAAGAAATATAAAATGAAATATAAGATACTCATAAGACATAAGTTCTTCAGGCCACTTACTTATTCCACAGTTTCTCAATTTCAAAGGTTCTATCCAGTAATTCTTCACATCTTCTATCTGCTTCATGCACGTCATCAATTTGAGCTTAACCGACGTCCAGCTCTAAAACTAACATGGGGAGAATTACTTCATCGAAAAGGAATCCACCCGGATCATAGCTCTTTTCGCTCCTCCAGCCGGATCTTACGTTTCTTTTGAAGAATTGTATGAGACGGCCCAAAGTCACGCTGGGTCTGCTGGACATGCCATCACCAGCAGCAATTCAGAAGAGAGAAAATGGCGAAAACTGAAACTCCTAGCCTGTAAGAAACGTGGAATTTTTCACAGCGAAGTGGACGAGACATGCAGGAAACGACGTGGATTAACGCAAGAGACCAATGTTCCTATCAGATTTACGGCTAGAGAGGAGCCCTCGGATCATATAAGTCATCAACTCAAGATAGCACGAATAGACACAACTACACACACTTTAGGGCGCATGACAGGCAGCTGGTCGTGTCCTGTCTCAACACGAGACCATGCCAAAAGTTTTACGACACTGCACAGCGTGTGTTGAGTTCGGATACGATCGAAGAAGATATCAAAGATGCCGGGCAACTGGCCATGCTCGTCGTGATTGGCCTAATACCTAGGGAATTTCCTCACGTTAAATTGAAACGATGCAATGAAGCGAAATTGATTGAATCAAACTTTGACTAGGAAATAGTCTCATTTAGTACTCAATACTCAATAGCCTGTGAAATTTTGGGGTGTGGTTCAACGAATATGTACAATAATACTTCACTACACATGTACCACTCCAGCTACTTAGTACAGTGTTGCAGCCCTGAAGATTGTTACCAGTAGGCGTTCATTCTGTAGATGGAGCTAGTAGATCGAAGTGCAATGACATACCAAATTAACGCTAATCAGTCACAATCTTCAAGGCTGAAAGACTGTATAGTTTATAAATAGACAGATTTTTCGTAAATGTTGTGAGGCTACTTGATAAATCCATGTTAACAGGCAGAACAAGGGAGGGGGAGGCGTAGCACGTCTCAGACTCACGGAACCACCTCGTCGGGATAAGTTCGAAAGGCGTTCGCGTGCATGGTGGACATTGAGTATTATATCTAGTGCGTTGGCCGCAGGGAAACACTTGCAGATAGTACGCCATCTACATTCTGTGAGGTCAGCACACATGCCACCACGGGCATCTTCCACCGTCGAGGATTTAATTCAATGGTCTACAATCAATGGTAGTTACTTAGATCCAAAGGTGGAAATATATCTTGATCACAACACTGGATGGTCATTTCGTGCCAAAGAAGATATTGCGGCCGGGATAAACATTGTCAATTGCGCTTACGAAACAACACTTTCGTTTTTGAATGCCATTGAATCTGGGCCGCATTTTCATAGCCATGGCTCACAACCGTTCCTCTCTGAGGCCCTGAGGACGCTCAGTAGTGAATCCCCGCATATTGTCGGAAATTTCTTCCTCATCCAGCAGTATCTGCTAGGGCCTTCGTCGTTTTGGTGGCCATATATCAGTCTACTTCCCCAACCCGATGAAGCCGAGAGACTCGGTATCCCAATGTGGTGGTCAGATGCAGATTTGATGTTCTTACAGGGAACAAATGCCCAGCCAACAGTCCAAGCAATTACAAATATGTGGTACAAAGACTGGCAAATGGGATATTGTCTCATAGCTCATCTTCCAGATTCATCGGCGTTCACCTACCTTTTCTACAAGTGGGCAGCGTCCATCTTCGCAACTCGAAGCTTCCGTGCGTCTCTCACCATCCCCCGGGATTTGATATCAGCAGCGGAGATAGAACAGCCAGTACTTCTCACGCATTTGCAAGATGATAATTTCTCTGTGCTTCTCCCCGTCATGGACATTGGAAACCATAATGGAATCAATGAAGTTGAATGGAAACCTGACATCAAATCAGGATTCATCAGTCTCGCGAATCTGAACCCCATAGAACGTGATGTCCAAATTTACAATTTTTACGGAGAAAAGTCAAACAGTGAGCTCTTACTCGGTTACGGCTTTGTTCTCCCGAACTTCCGGCAGGATACAGTTAATCTGAAGCTAACCCCATCGAGTGATGCCCTCAATATCAGGCGGAGCCAAGCTTGCTATAGATCACTTGAGCGGAAGAGTTCTGGCCAAGAATTTATATTCCAAATTCATCCAAGTGATGAGAGCGAAGATGATCAGATAGCGTCAGCTTTCTCGCCAGGACTCATTGATCTATTATCTTGTATGGTAGCGAATCAGGGAGAGAAAAAGCTTTTGTCGGAAAATCCTACTTGTTGCTTAGAGCATGATAGCAACATGTTCCAGAAAATGGCTGGTAGAATTGCCATTCAAACTTGGCTGCTCCTGTGTCATAAGCTCAAAGCAGACATAGCGAGAATGACAAGCACAGCGCGACTCCTAAGGTATTTTATCTTCTGTGCAGACCCTAAGAAATATCTTCTGATTCCGGAGAATAAGTTACCCCAAGAATTGTAATCAAAAGCTCGCTCTTTATTACCGATCCCGCCAGCTTGACGTCCTGCAGGCTGCTCACCGGTTACTTTCTGGTTTCATTGAACAATTTTGCCATCATAACACCTTTCTTCTTTCCTCTTCTGGACCCATCTCATTTGAATTAAAAGATAAGTCAACGAATGTCGAACTTATTCCTCTAGAGAGTGCGTACGAATGGCTAAGAAAATTTCCCGAGGTTTACGATAAAACGATGCACCTGATCTCGACCGATCAAGCGGAACCTCTCCCCCTGGATTGGGCCATTTTACTAGCTGACTGGGATAGAACATACTGGATAGTCTGGATCTTGATCGTATCCCTACTCCAAGACGCCGC
This sequence comes from Podosphaera xanthii, assembly GCA_028751805.1. Lineage (NCBI taxonomy): Eukaryota > Fungi > Ascomycota > Leotiomycetes > Helotiales > Erysiphaceae > Podosphaera > Podosphaera xanthii. The sequence goes on from JAPWIX010000002.1 coordinate 546,788, forward strand.
AAGTCTAGCTAGTGTTAACTTGGGATTGAGTGCGTGGCTTAGGCGGTTAGATGAGTAAGTTCTACGACGTGCAAATCTCATGCCTGCTTAAACAATAATAGAAGTTATCAATACCACCTCGAACCCCACAATACTTTAAACATTGAGCTGGAGTGCGACCAGAGTGAGCTTGAAACAATAGAATACATGAGTTCAGTGTGGAAAGTCATACGACCTGAGACATCTCCACAGAACCTGAAACAAAAAATCGAGTTTGCAGCATTTGTGACTCAGAACCATACCGTTGTTATGGAATGTAAAATGTTGAAAGGCTCGTGTACCGGGAAGGCATTGGAGCAAAAGGTATTATGTATCAATCTGACCTGAGATAATTTCCTGCATTCTGTATCCTAGCGTGGCGTAATTCTAAACTGCCTCTAATTGTACTGCTGGAAGTCTATATGTACCAATATTATACTTTGGTTACCTGCATGGGCCACAAGAGCTCCATATCAGGGTAATGAAATCAAATTCAAATTATACTTTGGTGTCCAGAGTTGACCTCGGATGAGTATCATCTCTCCACAGAGATTTTGGCCAATCTTAGAAAATGGGCCTTGTCTACTTCTACCTATTTTTCAGCGATTTCCATTATTTCCGACCTTGAGCTTAGTTCTGCTTGATGATACTTTTTTCATCGAAAGCTTTGTAAATAGTGCGAGCGTGATTATCAGCTTCACCCTACCCTGTTGAGATCAATTTGACAGTAGTTCATCTTCTCAATTTTCTTAGTAACAGCTACAACTAAGGAATTATCAGATACTTCATGTGGAGTTGGCGGAGAACTTCCGATCCTTATGTCAGAAAACCGACTTTTTACGTTTTCCCAGTCTTGTCGAGAGTACCATCTCTTGTGCTACTCGCCTCACCAGTCGAATTTTGACTCTCATTCCATCAAAAAGACCCCTACTTGTTTCAATGACTCGCTACAACTATAGAAGCAGTACCTGGACTCCAAGAACTGCGGCAGCTTATAAATATGGAATCTCGGATCAATTTCACGGTACCGTTCTACTAATGATGAGACGTTATTAACTTTTTCCCAGTCGCAGCCTTACTGGCCGTCAACCACTGAAAAAAAGTGCGTTTTTACGCGTATCCCGCTAAATTCGTCAGACCGAGATACCGTACTACTTATTTACAGCTACAATCGTTTACTTGTCGTGGTGTCGAGCGAAAAAGAGGCAGAGCGCAGCGTGAGTAAGGGATCAATCTTGGACCTAGGATCGTAAACCTGACAAGTAGAGTCCCATATGAGGGGTCGGATGGTGCAGTGTTACATCGTCCAGGCCGCTCTCCCAAGTCGAGTCTGGACACATGCCCCACGTGAGACAGGAGAAAGCTGGTTCGAATCCAGCACGACCCACACACCACTTCTCTCGCGGTGATAATGTGTTCGTGGAATGACGAAAGCATGCTCAGATAACCACAGGTTTTTCTCGCTTTTCCCTGTGGTGGGTAATCACAGAAGAGGGTACATGCCGTAAGGCGTTATTCTCGTAGTGTGTGGTGCGCCGGTGTGTTAGGCGAGGTAAGAGGCACTACACACAGGTCGCTGGAGAGGCAGGAGAGAGCACGGATGGTACTCGAGGGTAGTTTAAGCGAGGTGAACGCGGATAGCGTTCAACGGATTGGGGAGCGAAGAGGTGACGGGAGGTCACTAGGATGACGGGACGAATGTGGAGAGGTCTTTAAGTTGATCTGATTTCATTACCCTGATAGGGAGCTCTTATGGCCGATGCAGGTAACTATAACTGTTTATATACATGAGGGGAAACCTTACCGGTGAAAACCCCTCGATTCTGCCTGGTTTAATCTTTACAATTTATCCCGGTTTACCCAGGATTTCCTTCAGGAAGTGCAATTTTCACTATTCAGCCAGTGTAGATTCCGTCCTATCCCTTGCCAGATCGCTTTATTTTTTCTGACATTGCTGCTTCGACTTCCCCTGCAAGTCGAAACTGTTCTATCCAGCCTTGGGTCAGTATCCACTGCGTGATTCTAGCCACATCTTCTGGGCTGTTCATCATGGCTTCGAAAGACCTATCTTTGGCTAGTCTTAGGACTTCGCCTCTTCCCCTTGCCCACTGCGGACACGCCAAGACCATGTGCTTGACATTTTGGGACGGATATCCACATTGACATCTTGGGTCGTGTACTCCCGGGACTTTTCTTCTATACAGGTAAGAGTTGAGCCCGATATGCTCACTTCTCAGCTGAATGGCGACACTACTTTGGGCCCTGCTCAGGTTTTGGTGGATATTTACTGGTGTTCCCTTGAAGTTGAGTCTTTTTCTGCCTGTTTCCTTGTCGGTGGTTATCTTTGCTGCATTCCATAATTCGGGATCTGCAGTCGCTCGTCGACCAGAACGCTGCACCCTGTTGTTTGCCCAAGAGTTTGCCCACTCCTGGAAAGCTGCTACTCTACCAGCCTCTTTCTGTCTACCCCTATTCATCTCTTTACCACAAATTTCTGTCCATTCGACAACATCTTTGATCCTGTTCAAGGCATGCCTTTCTTCTCTCCCATTAGCGGGCAGCTTGACCTTGGCACATGCCGAAGATATTGTCTCTTGAACAGAAGTTTTATCTGATAGTCCGGCGTGTTGGACCCTCCTTTGCTTCAGATAGATTTCGATGGGTAGCACAGAGGATTCGTGTTCTAATACCCTGCTGCTGGTAGAGTTATATGAACCTGTGACTAGCTTCAGACATTCTCTTTGGATACTTCTTAGGGGTTTCACTATCCTTTCAGGGAGACTGCCTTTCGGTCCGGCTTTGGCCCAGATCGCGGCCCCATACATGAGCGGAGGTCTTTAAGTTATTAACCTAATCGGTGGAGACAGAAAACATAACGTAGCGACTTTATGCTCACCGGAGTGAACTTCTTATACCCAAATTTATACTCCAAAAGAAAACATAAGTGTAAGAATATAAAATAATATTAGCCGAAAATAATTATAAACGGAGCTACAATAAGAATAACACTCAAGAATATAAATCAACATAAAATACAATAATCACTGTTGTACTATAAAGTATACATATACACAAATAATACATAAATTATGAATATACACAATTAACACAAATATAGAATATAAACATAAATTATACATACATATAAATTATACATTAATTATCTTTATACACAAATTATACATATATATACAAATTATACAATTAAATAAATTGGGTATAAATAACTAAATTACTACCACAAGGGTTAACAAGACTAAGATCGGCAAACTTATAATGCAGATCAATAATATTAAAATTAATAGTACAAGAAGTACTAGCACTAGTCTGTGCATGGGCTCTAAATTAATACAGCACAGACCATCTCAACACCTATGTCAAAGAGTTTTCTCTCTTAGTCAAAATATCTTAGAACATTTTAGAGGGATTAGAAACTAAGTTATTTTGAGACTAGTTAATGGCTTCATGTATAAATAGAGGAAGTTTTCCCCTGACAAAAAAGAATACAACGCAGAACAGCCCAAATATACATCATACACAATCTACAAAATTATTCAACCACAATATTTCTTGGTTAGAAAATTATACACTTTTAAACAAAAGTTATTTCTCCCAGTAAATGTTTACGCTTCCACCATATCTAATTAAATCTTGAATCTGCTACTTGATTTTTTATAATAAGGCTAGAAGAAAATTCAGAAACAAAAGAAAATATAAGCCCGAGACTATGAATTATGAAATCCTGATATAGTGGTATCTGCAAATGAAATCTAAATATGAGTGTTCCAAACGTTAAACTGAGTCATTCTGCGAAATATACATATCCTCCGTAATCGTTCCCATCATAGCCTCAGTGGGCATACGCAAGATTGATTTAAACCCCCCTAAAAGAGCTCCGGCATGGGACGTCTGCGTGAAGAGGCGTTTCCAATAGAACCTCTCTACCCCCACAGTCGGTCCTAGGTTTAATCATCGTTAAGATTTATTGCATTTTTAGTGCTTCCTTGTGTAACCCTTACCCCTACAGGCCATTTTGCGTGTAAGGGTAAGTATCGCAAACATGAACAGTACGAATCTTTTCAACAATTATACTGAGACCCATCATGAGCTTTGACAGGTTCTACCGTAGCTAGCCGGACTCAAAATAATGTTCGTTCATTATAGAATGAGCCGAGGTGGGCGAGTTTACGCCATGATTTATTCTGGTTGGGGCACAGCGTCTTCGCGCAACTTTTGAGCGATCTGATTCATTGATCAATTGGTATTATGGTCTGCTGTTTAATCTGTTCTCCAGAGTAGGATGTGACCGAATTGAAAATTTACATTATTTAAGAAGCTTTGTAAGATCATAACCCCCACAAAGCTCTTGTACACAAATAGGATTAAGATAACGTAGAGCTTCAAGGATTCAGCAGTACACTTTGTGCAAGCAAACATTTCAGGGGAAAAAACTAAGCCTAAGTTTGAGTTGCATCAAAAGAAGAAGCTACGACTAGGTACTCAAATAATTATTTATAGCTTTCTGTTCATGGTGTCAACTATGAGGGTCTAAATTTCTCCGTCTTTTGCTCAAATGGGTATTTTAGGCAAGAAATGACACCTTCATAGCGTAAATGTAAGGGTGTTTGACGAATGAGTAAGTGAACGATTGATTTAGATAATCAGCGATAATTTATCGAGGTGTTACGGGCTGTGCCCAGCTAAAGGATGGTCTCAAGGACCATCCCAGCCTCAAAATAACAAGAGGTGGGATCGGGCTACGGGAGGCTGAAGGCATGTCTAGGCGGAGGGAGATGAACTAAGATCGTCGTCAAGTTCGAGGGGCCGGGGAAGCGCGACAGGATCGGCATTAGAGACAGGGGGCTTAGGAGAGACATTGCCAAGGCCGGAACAGGGGTTCGGAAATACAGGTCATGGCGTTGGGAAGATTGCTTGGGAGGAGGATAATCGGAATAGGCGTTGGTCCTGGGGTTTAATGAGAAAGGTCCCGTTTGTTAATCCTTAAGAGAATTTATTACTTTTATTGAGTATCCGTCCATTCGTGAATAACGAATTTACCGCGACCGTAACACAAGGATTCGACACACAAATACTTATCCGAAGTACACATCCTAATTAAGGTACATGATTACATCAGTTGTCTGGGCCACAGAGAGAAGCTTAATTTAAAGAAACAAACTACAACGCCAATAGATAATCTCACATTCGAAAGCGTACACCGTCGATTAGAAAGTGTACATTCCCGAAGCGAATGATACCGGAGTTTCGTTAAATGTTTCCTTACATAGAATTAGCTTTAGTAAAATATATCATCAGCCTTGACCCACAGGGGAGTTTCACAGGTCAAACTACAACATAGAAAAGAAATGGATGACAATTATTTAAAGTAAGCTCTTTTCAGACATAACCGCCGTCTATATTTGAATTTCGGCTTCCGTGCCACAACAACCTTTGCGGATCTCTACAGAATCAAAGTATCAAAAGTCAATTTGAAAATTTTGGATGTCACTTACCTTGAGACGCCAGTGGCTATGATTATCTTAGGATGAACGCTCTTTTTTGCACAATTGATAAATATAAATACCCCCCTGTTGATAGAACTTGATTCTTGAGCTTTATGAAACTATTCAATATTGTGTTCTTGCCATACCTGCAATGAGAGACCTGGCAGAACCATCTCTGGATAGCCCACTAGCACAGTTAATGAGCTCTTGTTCAATTCGAAAAAGCTGGGTTGAAGACGCATTTCGATGTATTTCGTTGAGTTGATGTAAGGACTGTACACGTGGCTAACCATGCTAGACAATATCGAGCGAGGCGTTTCGTAAATGATGGGAAATTTTCTCTAAAGAAGATAGCCAGAGGCTTCCCGAGTCAAACTCATGTATTATTTTGTATAAATTGTTTGCCAGTAGAGAGCCAATGCACTTCAGCACTATCTAGATCCATTCGGTAGTTAATAGTGGTTTAACATAGCTTTCAAGTAAAAAACAATCCTAATCAGTATATTAGGACGGTATGACTCACTCACTTATTGTTACAATTACACTTCGAAGTGCCAGGTACAAAATTCACTTTTACTTTGTGTACAGTCTCCCCAGAGATTCTGAGTGAGGTTTTCAGGTTTCTTTGCATGAATAGAAGTAATGAGGTATTAATTTTAGATTATTAAGTAGTCTGTAGGTAAATTGCAAGGTACTTTTGTAGGGTTTCCCTTAAGGTTTATAGTTAGTATCTTCAGGGAATTTCCATTAATGCAGCTATATTAATTCTTGTGGAGTTAAGCCACACCTGGGCGGCAATTCCTTCAATGGTTCTTTTTCTAGCTTTGTAGTTTTGCTGTAAATCATGATTATCTGAATGCAACAACGATGATTTGTTACACCTATCCGGGGGCTCTATCTTTCATTTGCTTTTAGTGGCAAGTCATCGTCTAGCTGCTGAGTAAACAGCAATTTAATTGGACTCGTTAATGTCACTCCGAGCCGTTGCTGTTCTCTCATCGCCAATTTCACTTGTAGTCATCAAGCTGTGTAGAGGTTTCTAGATATTCCGCTCGTTTTGGCCGGATAAATTTAATGGCCGTATATTTCATATATATAATATCGGCTTATGGTGGTAATTAGAAACTATACTAGGCCAACCACTATCCGAGGGAAGAATTCTCGTATCCCTTATTGAATGTAGTTCCATGGGCAGAAATATTGTCTGTCTTTAGCTTGATCGACAAAATTCCAGAAGGGAGAAGTGTAAAGATGATGAGAACTCAAGCAAATAAGCTTAGTGCTCAAGAGCAAATTTGCTTAGAAATTGGCTTTGAGGCATCCGGGTAATTCGAAGAATTTCGTGCAGTGAAGCAGGAGACGGACTGAGCCAGTCAGTTATAACTATACTCTCTGAGAGGGTTATTCATCAAAGAATAGGAGCGGTTTTTCTTATAAAATTACTTTTGAAGTTTCATCGATTTAAGATTTGTCGTAGAATTCCGGTGAAATTAAGGACCGTTTTGTATGGTCCGTCTCCAAGAACTGATAATCTTCCGTAAAACCCTTCCGCGATACTCAAGTATGGTAGCATACTTTCATTTTGTCCGCCAAGTTCGAGATTGGTAGCATCAAGAAAAATAATCAAGGAGGAATAGAATGGCAACTGTGGAATGGCCCTAAGATTTATGTTAGAAACAATCGAGCATAAAGAAACTTCGCTTACCAGTGGGACAAAATTCGAGTTACTCTGAGCTCGCTGCATGTATGTAATACCATCTTGGCCACGTTTAAGCAAATTTCGCGGCTAGTAGCAAGATGTGCCAGATCTTCAGGAGACATCTGTAAGGGGTTACATAGCTGCCAGCGGCCATGAATAGATAATAGTGCTTCATAATACTGAAAAGAAAGATCGAGTCGCTCCTGTGAGGCTATACATAATTCTGGTACAAATGTAGATGCAGAGCTGAGATCTAATGGCCGACATGACATGGGTATAAAGTCTTTCCAATGTTTTAACATCTCACCCAGTTGGAACATGCTGTTGAATAGCTCAATCGGAGATTTCCGTAGTCCGTACGGACTGTATAATTTGGTGATAATAAGGCTACAAATTTTAGCAAATCTGCATTGTAATAGCAGTATATCATCATATTCCACATCTTGATTTCGATAGTTCGGAGAGGCTGGTGTCAATATCTCACTCTTGAGTACTTTTCTTGGTGGTTGATGATCAAGTAAGTCATCGTTGATCAACTGTTTCCGAGTTAGTCATTTACAACTCAATATCAAAGCTATTATGCCAATAGCTGGCGTCCGAGACCTACAGAATATTGACCACAGCGAAGTGCATGAGGTTTCTCAATAGAATAGTATAGCCAAAAAGCCCTCTGTAAATCGACTGTCAAAGGTTGATTGTCAGAAAGACCCTCTATCGACGACAATTTATGGAGTTCTAAGGCTATCGCAGTACGTGAAATTATATTGAGAAGGTAGGACTCTTGCTCGCGGTCACATTTTCGCGCAAATAGAAGCTTTTACTCGATTAGTGTCGCACTTGAGTTGGTCGGGTTAATTTCCGGGCATACCATAACTAATACAGCCTAGTCTGTGTAAGTAATCATACTCCAAAAAAGTCTGAATGGGAGTGAGGCATACCAGAAAGCTATCTCGCGAGAAATCCTCAGTCCCCGAGTTTTGTTGCTCTTGAGCCACCCGAAATAAGGCGTGCGCTTCAGATAATCCTTGTTTTATATCTCCTTCACGTTCCACTTTAACTATGTAACAGCCGATCGCAAGAGCGGCGTACGTCAAAATAACGAATGGGCCATGGTTTATTTTCTGGACCAGGATTTGTCGTGCTACCAGGTCTAAGAAGTCCCTCTTGAGAAAGAGAGATACACTAGAATCCTTTTTAGTTATACGTTCAAAGTTTGGTTACGATTTTTCAGTTAGGTACCCGTAGACTTCACTATAACACGCTATACCTGTTAGTCGAATCTAAATGAGGGAAGGGTAAGAAATATTATACCATCAATGTAACATTTTACTTGCTCGTCATACTTGACGTGCGGAGGATTCCCCGCAAATGGGGGTCGTTTTAATTCCCAGTGCTGTCGCTGAACATCATCCAATAAGGTTGCAATGTTGAGCTGTTCGCGTAGCTTTCCTGTATCTGTAAGATGTAAATTCGAGAATAAAGTTTTGACCGAAAAGTCGGGTATGTGAAAGGTAGGAAGCTTTTCGGTGTACAAAGATTGCAGCTGATCCTTGGCCTCTGAATCAGCAACCAGGACACTATGTGCAGAAACTTCTGTAGTGAAGTTACAGGACTTACCGTCTCTCGCGGTTGCCCGGTCGGTATTGCTACTAGCTCATGGAATGAACGTTCAGGAGAAGGCGTCAGCAATGCGTTCGATTGTTGAATCTCCGTATCTTCGTAAAATGAAGTATTAAATCCGCCTCTCTCTGGTTGGTTGTAGTGAAACCCAACTTGCTGCGGCTCGGAGTTCCTTGTTTGTTCGACCCGTGAAGGATCGGACCAAATACTTTGCCATGCATTATCTAAATCATAATTGATTCCTTGGAAGCACTCAATGTTAGGCGAAAAGATTATGTTTTGCGTCAGATCACCACGCCAGGGAATCGAGGGCCAGCCGTTATCTTCGGAGCTGTAGTTCGCATATTCGGCACTACGATCAAAACTAGGGCTGCAGGATGTGTTCAAGAGAAGTGAAGGTGTTTTCGGACAGAGCGATATTTCGCTATCGATACTATTGTGGATGCTATGTCTTGACCGTGTTTGAAGTTGCTGATATCGACAGGTAGTACTTGACCGCTGCAAGAATAGTCATCAGACAGCATTCTCAAATCAAGTCAGGGCAAGGAAACTCACATGACAAGCAGTACATGGATTTTCACCATCACCTTTCGTTTTTTTAGCTCATCCTCCTCTCATAACTTTACTCTTGTCACACTTACATCGCACCTTCCGTTGTTTACAACTATCGCATGCTCCTCGACGGCGGCGTATGAATTTCTTTTCGGCGGTACTCATCTTTTGAGAACACGATATCTCCCGTCTGCAGAAGAGGATGTAGGAAGAATTGATATTATAGGCTCTTTCCCGAGGGGAATGTTTTCAAATTAAGCTAACATGGCCCGGGAAAGATGGCTGCGCAAAATTTTGAATCGCATTGTGTATCTGTTCCATCTGTGTGTCCGGTGTCTAGATGCTTGAATATTCATCTTGACAGCTAGATAACATTCATATTTTGTGGTTGGGGTATGCTCAGACCCTAAAAAATTGTCGCCTGATTGGCGGCCTCCAAGATCTTGATATAGCTATTATGATTTCGTGCGTCGAAGGGGCATGTGCGTATGAAACAACAAAACTCTCAGGCCCGGGTCCACGCATTCACATCAGGGTCGTAGGGGAGGGGAGTCAACGTCTACAGAACTCACCAGATACAATGTATCTCAGAGCCAGTGTGTTTATCATCCCATAGAATGTAGTGTGGAATTACGAAAGTGAGACATAAACATGGGTTTAAATGCGACTTGACGGTTATTCATTCAGTAGGTATATTTGAGGATTTTGGGGTACTCTCAAGGTGAAAAAGCAAAAAAATATATAAATGTTATGAGATTGCTTACTGCTGAAGTTGTTAGATGGCGTTGTCTCATGACGGCTGCCCACGTTGCTAAACTAGTCACTCAGCTCTACCAGAAAGAGAAGCTAGTGACAACTTTTAATAATCTCACCACATGTTTACTAAGCTTTTTTCTGTCTGCTGAACTTGTCCTACACGCGGTTACGAGGATACATGTATGTATTAGTAGTGTTGCACTCCTAAGCTCATAAGAATTTAGGTTCAACTCTTTTTCCTCACAATGGGTACCGCACTCATCTTCATTTTATGAATTGGTCTGATTAGAGTGGAACTTTTCTGTATTCTGGGACACATAATGCTTAACATTTACAGGGGAGCACGGGTAAATACTTTGATGCTTAACTATAGGGATACATACACATCACCATGGGAGGTTAGAAGATAACATATATCCAACTAAATATTGGTTCTCATTCCGCAGTAATAAGTATGTCAAATATACATAAATTACATCATTTGACATTCAAATTTCCTCCTCCCCAGTACCATGCTCGGTCCTTCAAACATATCAAGCTGGTGTAAGAGATACGCACATTCTCTGTTCATAAAGTTGGGCCTCATACAGCTACGATATCAGTGTTGCACGTTTCACAGAGTTATGCATGCCATGTGTTGTAGAAGTTACCAGCACTCTGACTCGTGAATATACTTCATCTCGAGAACCGTTTTCTTGCGCTCAATGAATCCTCCTTACAACGCAGAATCTGATGGTTCCCTAGGCGCTAGCTAAACCATGGACCATCAGATTCCGCGCTATGAAGCTGATCTCGTCTCGAGTATTATTAAACGGTCCTCTCAGATCCCTAGTCCCAGAAATTTAGATGGGATTAGCGATAAGATAAATTTCAGATGAAGTGTACGAAATGGCGCACTGGCGAACTGAGATTAAATTTGCATCCTTGTCAGCTTTTAATCGAATTTTGATTCGCTGTCAAATTAGATATGATTGCTCAACTACAGTAAAACTTCTCTAACACGATAGTGGGTCCCGGCATATGTGTTGAAAATATTCATTGTAACTTGCACTTTTATATTTGCAACACTTACCCTAGCAGTTCATTTTGGTTGCAGGGGTAAGTATTGAAAATATAAATGGATGAATTTCAATGAATATTTTCAACACTTATGCCGGGACCCACTACCGTGTTAGAGAAGTTTTACTGTACTCGCTGAGTGATTGGGCAATGAATTACAGTCGTCCCTCTCTAACTCGATAGTGGGTCCCGGTATAAGTGTTGAAAATATTCATTGAAATTCAACCAATTACATTTGCAGTACTTACCCCTGCGCGCAAAATGATCTGTAAAGGTAAGTGTTGCAAATATAAAAGTCCAAGTTACAATGAATCCTTTCAATATTTATACCGGAACCCACCATTAGCTAAGGGGGGCTCTGCTGTACTCTGTTGCAAAATTTTTGCTTGGGAGCGGAACCACCGGCTGAAACTAATTTTAGATTGTCTTTATCAAGATATAAGCCAAGACTAGTATCAATGTGGTATGGGCTCACAAGAGTTAAGGAAGCTGGAATATGGTTTAAAAAAAACAGAAAGTGTTTTTAAATCTTTTGTCATAGCTATTCGACTGAAAACAATATGATTTAAAAAAAGATAAAAAAATAAAAAAACTACCACACAATTTTTTTGAATTATTGTCCATTTGAGTCTACGATTATTAACAGGCATGTAGGTCCTCTCTGCCTACAGGCCAATGACGCCGATTCCTCGGGTAGTACGCCTTTTCCTCGGCCTCCCCGACGGTCCCTTTCCATCAGAAATACCCCCACAGGTCTTCATTCGAGTGTACACTTAGAGGAGCCGTTAGCCTATCATTATCTCCCCTCTCCAGCCAACGAAACGAAGGCCATTTACGAGTGTACAGCTGCCGGGAAAAATCCACCAAAAACCAGAGGGTGCGGGACTCCCTTAACACCGTCATCAGGACTCAATCCGAAGACATCGCTACCCTTCTGAAGCGTTCAGAGAGGCCGTCTAGCCTGGCACAGCAGACCTATGTCTACCTAAGGCGACCCTCTCTCCTTCCTAGCCTCCTTGTGCCTCCGACTACCACACATTGGAGGAGAGGTGTATTGCCAGTGAATATATCTACATCATTAACGACGACACATGGTAAGGATAGTGCAGCGGTACACTGTCCGGGCTGTTCTCCAAAGTAGAATCTGGGTGAATTAGATACGTGCTCTACGAGAGACAGGAGAAAGCTGGTCGGAGTCTAGAGGGTCCCTCTCCTTACACATTGACGTGGGAATACTGAGGTCTCAGAATGATGTAAGCACACACATATCATCATGGGGTTTTCTCGCTTTTCCATGTGGTAGATATACACGAAAGTAGTTACGTGCCATAATTGCCAACTTCGTAAAGGTAACTGCGCATGAAATCTGAATCTAGGTATTCAAAACGTCAGAATAAGTTATTTTATATAGAATAATTGTCTTCTCAAGAGATTATCTTATTGATAAAAAAATTATATCATATTTCGGCCGTAAGCTATGTCATGAGATGCAAATGTATTTAATTTTAATTTGAATTTGGTTTTGTCACCCTGATTCGGCGCCTTAGTGGCCCGTGCAGGTATCTATCAAACTCACGTATGTATACGTGAGGAAATCTTTCGATGGAAATCCGCGAAGCTTACACGGATGAATTCTGCAATGTTGCCGTTTATTTTCTCTAGAAAAGCGCTCATACTGTTTAGCCGGTATAAACTCCGTCATTCGCATCACGAACCCCTTTTTTACTTCTCCCTGACTCCTGCCACGAATTCCTTTGTCAGCTGAAACCGTTCTAACCACCTTTTCTACTAGAAACGCTGCGTGGTCCTGGCGATGTCTTCTGGATTATCCATCATACTTTCGAAACAGCCGGTGCTCGATATGCGCAATACGTCATCACTTACCCATTACTATCGAGTACACGCTATGATCATGTGCTTGATGTTCTGGGACCAACATCTAGATCGGCATTTTAGACTGACAACTACAGAGACGTTTCTCTGGTGTTGATCAGAGTTGAGCCCGATGTGTTCGCTTCTTGTTCGCATGACTATGCTACTTCGAGCCCTACTCAGGTTTCGGTGGATTTCGGATGAAGTACCCCAATGATTCATCTTGAGTCTGCTCAACTATTTATCTCTGGAAAGAGTTTCTGCGCTCTTTTTTCAAATATCGATATCATCATTATTTTTATCCCAACTTCAAAAAATTCCCAATACCGCTGAGCACGAGTCCAGAAGTATCTTAAAAAGACTTGAGCATATGCACTCAGGGCGCCAAATCGGGGGCCCAAAAATAAATAAATACACTTATATAATGTAAATAACTCAGTATGCGAGTGTCTAATGTAGGCTAGGCGCGGAAATAATAAGTAAATTCAGGGAAAAGTACTACGGCAACACAGTATCGATACAATAAAACTATTTCACGCCCATGAGTACATGTACTCCGGGAGATAGTGGCAGTAATCAGAAAATGTTAAAATTGTCTACTAATTCCAGAGTTTTCCCAAATTTACTAACATAAAATGTAGTAAGATGTAGAGCAAATATCAAATAAACATTTATACTGTACAGCCCCGAAAGGTGATAATGACGTTTTGATAAGCTTGGAGTGGATGCCATGGGCTGTCGCCCTCTGTCTGCTTTACAAGACCAACTCCATTATTTTCACAACTTGACAATCTATTTCCGTGCGAAGATGATACCCCAGGATTAGATACGCAACAAAGGATGAAAATAGCAGCTTCTGTGCCGTGTGAGAAACGCAATTCACAATTCCCCATAAGTCTTAAGATCGAATTCTGATACTTTATCCAAAAAGATATTAATTTTCTTGATTTATTTATTGCCTACGGGTCGGATAGCGGAGTGGTACATCGTCCGGGCCGTTGTCGCGAGTCGAATCTAGGCATCTCAGATACAATCATCACGTGAGGTAAGAAAAATTGAACGGAATTCAGTAAGTCCCTTCCAATTGTCGGGTATAGTCACGCACGCACGCACGTATGTGACGATGACGAAGGCACATGGGCCGCCGTCGATGGCTGGAATGCGATTTTTATGGCGGACGTGAATGGTTGAGGCTTGAAAGGGCTGTAAGGCGCCTGACTTCGAGTGATGTCTTCAAATAGTATTCGGGTTTGAGCGTCCCTCAGACCAAGTTGAGTCACCGCTCTATATACCGTGCCAGTGTCATTTATGTCATAGCCTTTAGGCCGCATAGATAAGAATGGCTTGTATAAAAAAAATTCCAAGCGACAGCTCTGAGGTTATAGCACGAGTGACGCTGGTACGACACATGGAGCGATTACTCAAGATATGTGGAGTGTTCACAGCCGAATATTATTTGAAGACATCACTCGGAGTCAGGCGCCTTACAGCCCTTTCATCCCTCAACCATTCATGTCCGCCATAAAATCGCATTCCAGCCATCGACGGCGGCCCATGTGCCTTCGTCATCGTCACATACGTGCGTGCGTGCGTGACTATACCCGACAATTGGAAGGGACTTACTGAATTCCGTTCAATTTTTCTTACCTCATGTGATGATTGTATCTGAGATGCCTAGATTCGACTCGCGACAACGGCCCGGACGATGTACTACACACCATCTGATCCAAGCCTCAAGGCTACACTTACAAGAATAATTCGAAAAAAGTACTCGTCTAATACCCCGAGCTCGTCTCTTTGTTTCTTTTCAAATCATTTTTACGTATGCAGCCTGAAGCTGTGACGCGAATGATTACGGAAGATGTGTATATGACGCAGTATGACTCAGTTTAACGTTTGGAACACTCACATTCAGATTTCATTTGCAGATACCACTACGAGAATAACGCCTTACGACATGTACCCTCTTCCGTGAAGACCCACCACAGGGAAAAGCGAGAAAAACCTGTGGTTATCTGAGCATGCTTTCGTCATCCTCCGAATACGATAGCACCGCAAGAGAAGTGGTGTGCGGGTCGTGCCGGATTCGAACCGGCTATCTCCTGTTTCAAGTAGGGCATGTATCCAGGCTACCTAGAATCTACTTTCGAGAAAGGCCCGGACAGTGTGCCACTGCACCATCCGACCCTTATAGTTGGGCTTAAGTGTTGGGACAGGCAAAGCGAGGCTCAGCATTCACGAGTGTCAAAGTTTGCTTTGTTTGCTTTGTGGACGCTTAGACATTATCTATGTATAGACAGGCTTAGATTCTTCTTAGGCAAAAGCTATGTCAATATATTTAACGTAACACTTCTTACGAGACTAGTTTCTTATCAATCTCAAAATTACCGTCAATCCTTTTTCCTGTAAGTACATGCTACTTACATCAGATACCTAGCTAAATAAGTAATGGGGCTCAGGTTTAAGTGAACGCAGGCTAGACAGCAAGTTGTGAGCTCTATGTTTGCATGTTGATACTATCGAAATGGGCAGAGCTTACTATCTAGTTTACGATCACTTAACCCTGAGCCACTATACATGTCGTTCAACATTGTCTCCTTAGAGGTATCTATCAATCAAATCTGCGTGTGAGAGTTCCACACGTCAAAGAAATGTACCATTTCAAAGAAAAATATCCTTTGTAAATACATGCACAGGCCCATCAGGCACCAAATGTTGACTGAAAAAAACTATAGCATATCTCATTTTCAAATAAGAGACCAGGGAATTAAAAAGGCACCAGTACGTGGCGTCACTTACGAGCCTCCATATCTCATCTGGGAGTATATAGAACTAAGGTACAGTCACTCCCTTGGCAATCTCGAGTTGGCTTTCTCCCCTCTCAAAGTGGGAGATCCGCCTCCGTTAACCACAAACGACGAAAGATGACGAGAAGAACCAAGGGAAAGAGGAGGATAATATGGTGCAAAGTATCGCTTCAACGACAGTCAGAAAGCTCACGTATTATTCAGAGTATGCCATTCCCAGGTGGAGTGAATACAAAGCCCGTACACAGCAGAGTCCAAGACCCATCGCCTTTTGAATCGACGTAAATCGACTTATCGACTTCGTCACTCAACCTTCTTGAATTCGATTCAACTGGTTAGGGGAGCCACCATATTACATAAGTTACTGGACATCCTAATGTCCGTAACGGAATTGGGAGCTAGGTTAGACTACTTTGCGGCTCTCACATTTGATCAAGACTCTCCTAACATCTTACCACGACCTGCAATTTGTCCTGAGATATTAACTAGAGAAGGAGATAGCACAAGCCTAGTAAGAGAGAGTTATACTTTTCAGTATACGTAGGGTTGCTGTTGTTAAGGAATCGAGGACCTTAGTTATTCACGAAGGTCGAAGTCGTAAAAATAGTTTATAATATTCTAGTGAAGAGGAAGTTACAGTATATGGCTGGACTCCCCAATGTATATCGTCACCCAAACTCGCTAACTTACCCTACCCGATTCCCTGGAGTTGCCTTGTCCCCGTCCCTTGATGCCTAACGCCCAACTCCACCGATCCTAATGTACCGGCTTCATGTAAACCCGAAATGCTCGTTTCATCCCTGCCACTGGCCCCCACTGGGGTCGGACCTTCCTGCTCCCGGCCGATCCCCCTTTCGCCTTTTAGCGCCTCGTTATTGCGATATTTACTGGGGTGGTCCCTGTAACCAGACCCTATACGGGCAAAGCCTATAACAGCTGTGCCCGGCTGGATAGCCTCCGCGAATTTTTTATAAGGGTAGTCTTGTCTTCGTATGTACTCTGATACTACGGTATTAATCGTGTATAGGCGCTAAAATTCGACTTTTACAGGGTATATAGGCTTTTACTAACTTGAATTAGCATGACGATAAGTAGATCTCCCCACCTAAACTTTAAATTTGTATGGCAAAAATTTCACAACGAAATATTCGTTGGTTTTGCTTTTTTGGTCCATTATAGCCCTCTATTCACTTTTTAATTCATTAATACATTTCATAAATAAATTATACTTCTATCTAGCTAATAATTTACATATCCGCCTTCAGCTTCGTAAACGGCTCTGATTCTTCGGGGCATCGAATCTATCAGTTTCTCCAAGTCATCCCCATTAAACCCCAGATCCCACGCCTCGTTCACTATTTGACGAAGATGCCCTTGACTCCGCTGCCCCCTTGATCCAACGCTGGATAAAGACGCTCCATGTACGCTTTCATATAACTCCACAAAGTTTCTATCGGATTTAAATCAGGAGAATATGGCGGCCACTCCATTAGAGAAATATTCCTCCTTTCAAACTCACGCATAGTTTGCCTCGACTTGTGAGGAGGGGCGTTGTCCTGCATCACATCTAGTCCTGGTTCCCGAAAGACCGCACTCTCTATGAGAGGCACTATCCTCTCGCAGTAACTGGCCGCAGTGATATGGCCCCACTCCTTCTCCCAAATCAGGCAAGGCCCCTTCTGTCGTCCAAAGAAAGATCCCCAGAACATCCACCCAACTCTCCTCCGCGTCTTGGCTAGGACACAGGTATCTTCGTACTCTTCCCCAATTTTTGACTTAAACTTAGCTCAAGGGAACTCTAAATCTTAGGAGCCTTTAAGGGACTACTGACCTTTCTTGTGACCCAACGATCACTTTGCCGACCATTCATAGCCCAAGTCGCGTCGGACCAGAGGACTCTCATCCAATGTTCCTTCCGCCAGTGGAGATGTATTCTGGCAAACTCATATCTCTTCAGTTTGTTGACTGAAGAGATAGGAGGTTTTAATCGTGCAATCCTGCGTGCATATCCCCTCTTTGCCAGTTCACGTCGGATCACATTCTCGCTCACACCAAAGTGCCGAAATATAAAATGTGCAAGTTGGAAAAATGACATCCGACAATTTTCCGATGATAAACAGACGAAAAATTCTATTTCATCGACCTGGGAACTACTTAGAATAGGTGGCCTACCACTGGAGTACTGAGGCTCGGTATTTTCAACGTTCATGGTGTATTGTACCTGTCGCCATGTAATCCCAAGGCGTTGAGAGATTTTGACGTAACTGTGTCCCTCACTGGCCAAGGTTCTAACCTGCACATGTTACTCTCTTAACCTTATCAATTTGTAGATTTCAGACTTACTTGAATACGTTGAGTTTGTGTTAGGCGTTTTGCATAAGTAGGAGATGCTGATGATGGAGAAGGTTGTTGAGGTGAATCCATCTTTGCGGCAATCTAGTACAGTAAATTAAAATCTTCTAAAGTAGTTGACTTAAGGTTCAGATGCACTCACATGAAGTAAAAATTAGATAGATGAATGAAATAAAAGTATGCCGTTGAGCAAAATAATAGTAAATAGCTGACAATGATTTGAACGAAACGACCTCAGGTGTGCGCGAGTGAAGAAAGGTGCAGGCATGAAGGTGGGCGTTGGACTTCATATACAGATGCATATCTCTTATGCCTTAGGCCATAAGATTTTAAAATTTGAAGCTAACAGGGATACTGTGGATCTATCGTGAGGTAACCTGGAATATCACCACTTTATCTCCACTTTATCCCCGCTTTAACCCCTGTACCCTATAAGAAGCGGATCAACGAACAATACCCTATCATGAGAGTAGAACTACTCTATTACAGGGGTAAGAAGTGTAGCCCCACATTCTGTGTAATTTACATGGGCTATCCCTGACATTCTTACTTTAGCGCTACAAAAATGGCTAGACTAAGGCAATAAGGCAACCGAGGCATTCCTTCTTCCTTGAACCTTCTCTTTTATGTTCGATAGTTGCACAGCATCCTCGTACCACACTAAATCGGTTGACACGACATATCGAATAACCTATATCCTCACGATAAACTGCGAAGAAAAATGAGCACCCCAGCATCTCCCACTACTCCAAGATCACGGAGCCAGCTTTCTAGGGATCAGCGAGTCCAGATATACACGTTACGTGGCCTTGGTTTTACTCATCTCGCCATCGGTAATCAACTCGGTATCACCGAAAGAAGGGTACAATATGCCCTTGCAAGGCAATATCTGACGCCCAAAAAGCGAAATTGCCGACCCCACGCCTTGAACGCTCAGCAGGAAGTTGAGCTTGAAGAGTTTGTCACGTCTTCAAGTGAGGCCCGCCAGATGAGCCACCTGGAGCTTGCTGCTAAGTTTTCCCACTGGAATTGTGGCCAAATCGCAATCAAAAGTGCTCTTGAGAGAAGAGGGTTCAAGCGTTGCATTGCTCAAGCGAAGCCTACTCTAACGCCTGCACATATGAGGAAAAGATTAGAGTGGGCGGAAGAACACTCTTCTTGGACACCTGAACAGTGGTCCCAAATTCTTTGGTCTGATGAGACTTGGGTCACTGGTGAACGTCACACAAGATTATGGGTTTCGAGGAAGGTGAGTCCAGATCTCAGCCATGTATCAACTGCATTAATCTAATTTATTAGCCCGAGGAGACATATTATCATACTTGCCTGGTTCGAAAAGGTCCTCGAAAGCGTGGTTGGATGTTCTGGGGCTCCTTTTATGGGAACCAGAAGGGCCCTACCCTCTTCTGGAGTAGGGATTGGGGGACTATAAAAGCGGAGAGTTACTGCCAGGGGATTGTTCCTTTAATCCACGCGGCAACACAACCAATTGACTCTCACGGCCCTCTTCTCTTTATGCAGGATGGTGCTCCTGCCCATTCTGCTCAACGTACGAAAAGAGAGCTGTCATCAAGGGGGGTAGATTTCATAGTCTGGCCGTCATATTCCCCAGACCTGAATCCAATTGAGTCAGTGTGGGATATGATGAAATCCCATATTGAAGAGCACCACCCAGAATTTGATTCTGGTAATCCATCTGAGGAAGTGCTCCGTAATGCAGTCCTAGAGGCATGGGAGTCAATTTCTCAGGAGCAACTGGCTACGCTTGTAGAGAGCATGCCAGAAAGGTGCCAGGCAGTCATCAGAGCAAGAGGAGGTTCGATTCCTTTTTAATGATGCTTAATTATTGGTAAAAATGTATTTAATACTTGATAAAAGCTAGCACTTTTGAATAGAATATCATCATTTCAACGAGTTACAGGGATCTCCTACACTTCTTTCATCACGCAAAATTTCCCATACAAATAAGGTTCAGCTATTGTCGGATTTGGTATGGTCAAAATATTGCAGCTAATGGCATATTGTATAATCCCTGTCAGATCTTGGCATTTAGGGGTTTCCTTCACTATCTACCCATGCAATAGAGTAATGCTACAGTAAAACTTCTCTAACACGATAGTGGGTCCCGGCATAAGTGTTGAAAATATTTATTGTAACTTGCACTTTTATATATGCAACGCTTACCCTTACAGGTCATTTTGCGTGCAGGGGCAAGTATTGAAAATATAAATGGATGAATTTCAATGAATATTTTCAACACTTATACCGAGACCCACTATCGTGTTAGAGAAGTTTTACTGTAGTACTAGGAGCCCCGTGCACATTGGGCTTTACCAGATTTTCCCGGCAACAGTAGACCTGCAAATAGCCTTCGTTTGGTTGGCCGAAGAGAGAAGGTTATGAAGGACAAAGGGCTGCTCTAAGTGTGTACTCGAATGAAGACTCGTGGGGGTAATACTGTTTGATAGAGGCCGTGGAGGCCTTAGAAAGGACATACTACCTAAGGAATAGGTGTCTTTGACTTGCAAGTAGATGGACCTACATGTCTGTAAATAGTCGTAGATTCAAATCGACAACAATCATCAAAAAGAGACGTTTATCTGTTCTTGAACACTGTAGGTTACGAGCAAAAATTTGCTTTAGTGAACGTCCAATTCTAGAATCAAAGATGTTTATAAAAGTCGAAAATCGACCTTCTCATATTGTTCGTGATACGTGTACACGCTGAATCACACACGATATCCAGTCTGGAATCCAAAGAGAAAAACAGCGACGAAAAGCAGCTGTGAAGATACGCATGCTGGCGAGCCCAATGATACCAGGATACGAAGGAAAATTTTTCTTGATACGTCTAGGAGTTTATATATAATATGAATCTATGCTGGTTGCTTTGAGCTCTTGAATGATGAATAGAGGGATTTATTCCAAGAGGCTGTTTATACGCTCAAAGAATTATTGAAAATGAAAGTTTGAATCCTAAGAAACCAGCTAGTCATATGATATTAAACATGACTTTATAGATATAATACTAGCCGAGTTTTACATCGAAGCTGCGGTAGCTCAGTTGTAGAGCGAAGGATTGCAGCCTGCGAGATATCCTCAGGTCCTGTTTTCGACCCACAGTCGCAGCTTGATTCAGTCTTAAGTTATCATTCTATGATACAAGTCGCATATATACACATTTTATAGTGTAGGATTGGCAAATCCGAGCTTTTCACCCTCACTCGGTGTCAGCTCTAAAAGCCCAGTATGTTCGCATATCTGGTATAGCCAAGAAGAGTTGCAACTCACTCGAAGTTAAAGGCCCGCACCGTACTCTCGGTCCATGGCTCCTCAGCCTGTCAACAATTTTCTTCGACAAGACCGCGGCCCAACCAACTCGAAGTCTCTTACGTCCAGACATCTCATCCACTAGAACCCCAGTTCTCTGGAAATAACCTGGACAAAACGTTATGAACTTTTACCCGGATTAATATCCACATATGCGCCCCCAACGTTATGGACACCCAACGGAGGATTGAAGTCGTGGAGCACTAATTTGGGAAGGCAGAAATGAAATACAGTTTACTTCTGGGAAGAGGTCTGGAGCTGTGTCTGTCAGAAAAGGATGCGTAGGTACTGAGATACGGGAGATGAAGGAAATGGTTTTGGAGAAGGAAATATGAGGAATTTTGATGACGTTGCGTTGTGCATGTGCCAGAGCTACGCTTGGAAAAGTGGCGCCGACACTCTAAGTATTGGCATAAATCAGATATTTCTAAACTGCCCTGTGTTCTAGACTGATGGTGCTCCTTTCACAGGCAAAGTACATCCGTAGAACGACAGCACTTCAGTCGATCGGGCTGGATAGTCGTGGGTGGCTGAAATGCGTTCCTGCGGCAGACATAAACGGTTGAGGGTTGAAAGGGCTGTAAGGCGCCTGACTTCGAGTTATGTCTTCAAATGATATTCGGGCGTCAGTGCCCCTCATATCAAGTTGAGTCATCGCACCATGTATCATACCAATGTCATTCGTGTCATAGCCTAAAGGTTGCATACACAAGAATGAATTTAAAAAAAAAAAAAAAGTCGATCGGGTTTTTGATTCGGGGCGTTCCGATCGAGGAGTCACATCTGGATTGATCGTCGGGAAGGGCCGTTGGTAATTGAGAAACCACGGGATCAGTGGCCCGGGACAGATGGTCGGAAGATGGAATTAGCTCGGGGAATCTCATGGGGTGCGAGTGGGGAAGGAACATCGATTTGGTTAGAATCTTTCGGGAGACTGACGCGGCGGGTCGCCAAAGATAGGCTGAGCTAACCGGTACATGATCCCCGCATTGTGTGCTGTGCGCCGGTATGACGGAAGAAGTAATATAAAATACAGATATCAAAACTAGAGTTACTGAAATACAGAATCCAGCACAAATATAGATTCTAACGCGGGCAAATGTAGCAGCGATAGACACCCGAACCAAAAGAACGACAGTCAAAATCGAGGAGAAAATGACCAAACGAGGAATTACTGGACTATTGAAGGAAGAACTTGTGAAAAGGATCGGAATAAGAGGAGTGATCAAGGCACGGGAGAGGGGGAACGGCCAAGTGAAAGTTTGCTTTTCTGAAGAGGAAATGGAGCAAAGAATGGCGAAACAATAGGACTGGGCAGTTTAACTGGCGTCTAAAGCGCTTATAGTAATGCGAATCGCTCAAGTTCTTCTACATAACATGCCGTTATTATTCGACCATAGGAAGAGAGAGTAAGTCAAAGAGCTCGAAAGCACATATCTGCAGTGTTTACGAGGTTTGACAATCAAGGCCTTTTGCCTCAAAAAAGTGAGAATTGTAGGGGAAAACTCGGGACCCTAAAAGTATGGTGCGATAGAGCCAATCGGGCTGACACAGCGATCAGAAAGGAAAAAATGTGGAAATAAGAAATAAATTCCACACAAATATTCAGGTCTGAATTTCGCCTGATGTAGAGCATTAGCTGCTAAAGATCGGGCATATTGCTAGAAAATGCACAGAGATTACCAAGCATGGGATCTACACAGAGGATCATGAAACCTGGGAATTGATGAGATGGAAAGGAACGAGATGCTGCAGCTGTGCCCGGAAACATCGAACGTGGGACCTTCGTTGACCTTTAGATGGCAGCAACGACAAGAGCAGCTAAAATTAGAATCTACCACCCCGGAAGTTATCCAGGGCCAAAAGACCAGCAAAAGATGCCGGGAAATAGATAACGGGTAGTTCGAAGCTCGAAAATGAAGTTGAATCCAGCTACGACTTGTATATCTATCACTGGCCCCTAAAACACTGAACCAAGGAAGCCTGCCAGATCGCGGAAACCCTTGATACAAGGTCCTCACAAGAGGAAAGAATAAGAAATTGTTAACAGTTTTGATAGGAGGGAGTTCCTGAATAGTCTACTGTGAACCACAATTTCTGAAAGTTAAACATCACTAGGCAGATTCATACCTAGGCAGACGTGAGGGGGTTCACCGGGAGATTTCCCTTTTGTAAATATACCCTATGTCCACGGTATACGAAGCACGCTGTGTGTGAGCTCGTCTCAGAAGTACACCTTTAATATTTTATTTACCCCTCCAACATTGAGGCAGAGATCTATTCAAAATCAATTTCTTCTCTTGATTAGATGAGAAAGAAAGCATACGTTAAAAATCACCACATATTCATAATTATTATCAGTCTCGCCGAGTACCGGTTCCTTACATTATTTCCGAACAAAGAGAGTCGTGTTTCCACACTGGTCATAAATTTTGTCTGGTAAACCTAGCATAGATGAATCCTTCATATCATCGCTCACTTGCGACCAGAGGCCAGACCATCCAAGTGAAATTTAGTCCGATATGAAAATCTAAAACGATTATCAATGATGATCTACCAGGTCAAAACAGCCAAAGATACAGACATGACGCGTCGAGAAATAATATAGCAACTAGACTTATCGATTTATCGAGTTGGCCACGCCAGTCCGGCCGACGATCTTATGCCTCAAAAATGGATAGGTTGAAAATGCGTACTTTCAGGAACGCAAGTCAATGAGTTGCAAGAATGTATTCATTTCTCCCGTAGCAGTCGTCAAATAATCCATCTAGAGATCGCCGCAGGTCTCTTTAGGCATTGGGACGTAAGCGAATATGTTACTCAGAAAGCCCTTGAAAGAAGAGGATATTCATGCCGCAGAGCCGAAACCAAGACCCGACTCAGAGAAAAAATAAAATCGCACGGAAAGAGTGGGATGGAGCTCACATTAACTGCACACTGGCAGACTAGATGTCCATTTGGAATGACGAAACGTGGGAAACTGATGGCCATGTTCGGGTACTTTTGTGACTAGAATGGTTAGTCACATCAAATTTCTATGATGATATCGATACAACTAATTATGACTCCAAGCCTGGTGAAAGGTACGAATAAGCCTGCTTAATAGATGCAGTCAGGAAGTGACTGGGCTGGATGCTTCGGGGAAGCTTCGCTGGGACGGAAAAAGGACACTCTCTATTTTTGGGGAAAAAATGGGATTCAGTTAATTCGAAGTATTACTGCCAGAAAATTCTGCCCCTTATAGATGACATGGTCCGTTTAAGATCGTATCTTTCGCTTTCTGCAGCTCCGATGTCAGGACGTCAGGATTGCCTTCTACTGCAAAATATATGATTAGTGATAACCTTCCTACAGCAATCCATGATTCAGGTTCGGTCTTTTGGCCAAATGGTGGTGCGTCTACATCGTATATTGTGTATGATGGCATCTGTTAGCTTGTCGGTCCGTCCGTCTCTCATTTCATACCCTGCTGTTTACGTACCGCTTCTGGCATAGTATACCTTTTCATAGTAATACGTGGCTGAGATATCTCTATAGCGTACTGTGATTTTACTTGGGCTTTTTGGTCAAGTTAGGGCAACGCAGGGATGAAGCCGAATTTATACTTTGGTAAATGGTATTGAGGGTTGCACAGCTTGACTTTACAAATTCGAGACCAAGTTAAAATACAAATATGAGTTGCTGGTCTGACTAATCCCAGGCTTAAGCCATAAATGTTTGATGAGGAGCTGTAGGCAAAGATGGTGGGTCGAATAAAAACATCTTGTGCCATGGAATTCAATTTAGACGGTCTTTGCGGGAGAAATTCGCGGTTCAAATTTTTGAAACAATTTTTTTGTAGAGTAATGTATTGGATCTTTCAAATTGGGCCGAGATTAACGGAAATAAATCACCTTGAAACTTTGAGCAGCATAGGAAGCTAAACAAGATCGTAGTAAATCATTGATAGCCTTGTTCTTTTCAGTTGAATTTGTTTTTTGTTAACAGAGCGCAATTTATCATTGAGTAGCGCCTTGCTAAAGTGGGCATCAGAGCCCCCAATGGTTTAATCATACCGACTTGTGAAGGTATGTTGTTACCATGGATTATGTTGGGGTTTGTTCAGTGAATTCCGGATTCTTGGGTATGTAAAGAGTCATGAGAAGCACAAAACAATTGGTAAATACACAGGAAATGGTGTTGGATTAAAGTATTCCGACTAAAATACCAAAGCCGCACCC
This sequence comes from Podosphaera xanthii, assembly GCA_028751805.1. NCBI lineage: Eukaryota > Fungi > Ascomycota > Leotiomycetes > Helotiales > Erysiphaceae > Podosphaera > Podosphaera xanthii. Next base: position 572,577 of record JAPWIX010000002.1, read on the forward strand.
TTAGTCTTTTTATCACCACTAAAAAGCCACAAGTTAGCATTATCAGGTCGCCGGAATATTTAGGGCTGGTGGCTGGACCGAAATGAACGTACCCAAGTTCAAAGTGTTTACATCGCTTGAGAGCTAATTGCGCCTTTGTTTTACAAGAAGTACATTCCAACCTTAACACAACCTTCTTCGTTGTTTTGGCTTTTTTGTGGAAGATGGGCTTTGTTTGACCACCGTACCCTGACTGCTTCCTATCGTAACGGCGTTTTCCTTGGGCAAATAATGAAGCCTGTTCCCGCGTCAGATAATCCAATCATCTAATTTTCTTTTTATTTAGAGAAATAACCTTTCCAGCCTTGTATTGGGTGACCTTGTGCTGAGTATGTTTTCGGCAGTCTTTGCCCTTGCAATAGGTTCGTCTAGTCTTGGGCACGTTGACCTGATGCCGAGTATTAGCATGCAACTATTCATTCAAGATTGTTTTTTGGCATTGTTGAATGAAGATCTTGAAAATTTAGAAAAACGGCAGGTATTATTTCCAAGGCGTCGCTGCTAGCCTCAATTAACAATTTAGATGTATCAGTCATTCCTTGAGGCCGACTTCGATTCCTTCTGAAATTCCTGGCATTATTGAAACATATGAACTAATGATTATGGCGAGCAGTATGAGATTTAAGGGACATAGATCCCGCAGTACATACCATTGTGGCGGAGTGTAGAGTAGGTTGTAGGTATGCGGATGAAATCAAAACTTGTGGTGTTTGTCTATAATTTGTGCGATTTCTCGCTTATAACGAGTGCCTAACTCAGCGTTACATAGCAGACTTATATTTGGTTATGTAATACACGCAGACGCTAAGGCCCAACTTCTTGTTCATTCGCGTTACAGTAGAACCCCTCTTAGCTAATAGCGGATCCCGGTATAATTACTGAAAAGATTCATTGTTACTTGGACTTTTATATTTGCAATACTTACCCCTGCATGCAAAATGACCTATAAGGGTAAGTGCTGTAAATATAAAAGTCCAAGTAACAATGAATCTTTTCAATATTTATACCGGGACCCACTATTAGCTAAGAGGGGTTCTACTGTATGACCCTTAATGCTGGGTCGGATGGCGGAACGGTACAACGTCCGGGCCGTTGTCCCAAGTTGGGTTCGGGAGTCCGACATATATCCCTCACCTGAGCAACAGGAAAGCTATTTCAAATCTAGTATGACCCTTCCACACATCCCGCTTGGTCATGTATATGGCGATGATGAAGGTACACTGGATAACCCAGGGTGGCTGAAATGCATTTCTGCGGTAGACACTAAATTACAGTTGAGGGCCATAAGGTGCCTGACTCTAAGTGATGTTTTTCACATAATGTTTGGATTTAAGTGCTCCTCATGTCGTGTTGAGACATCATTTCAAGTTCGGTATTAAAGTCATTCGTGTCTTAGCCTCAAGGCTGTATATCTATGATGAAAAAACAGCCGAATTAAAAAGACGAAGCTGTAGATAAAGTAACGCAACTGTCGTAAAAGAGGATCTCGTCGATAACTTAGCATTTAATGTCCATTCAGGCATAGCTTGTCAAATTTAGATAGACGGGATCTTTACTCGGCCAGTTTCTTTCCATACGCACCTGAAAATTTACAACAATATGAATATCCAAGTGAAATTCTTGCTTGACCGGCCAAGTTGTCAAGGACGCGGCAACGTGAAGAGCATTACAGCGAGTTTCTGAGTGATACATTAGAACTGATCTAAGCCGATAGTGGGCCAGGTTTTAATCATTGAAAAGATTCGTTGAAATTTTACCCTTCATCTTTGCACTACTAACCCATCCACGCAAAATGGCATGTAGGGGTACGTATTGCAAATATAGCTGGAAACCCTTAATAAATCTTCACGACACTCATATCTGACATACCTATTGTATTAGGGATTAAAGTGTGAGTACTCAAATCAGTGATGGGCTTTCAAACATTCTTTTCAAAGGCTGATTCTGTATTTAGTGTATTTGAAAGTCCATAGCTTGTAACGGCTTGTAAGCCTTAATGGTCCTGCAGCCTACGATGGTTATCGCAGTCAGTTGATCGATACAGATTTACTACCACGTGACTATTATTTTGTGACATGGGTAATGCGAATGAGAGGTTTACACCCTTGTTAACCTTCTTACGTGTGCCCCTAATGACACACCCTGGAATCACTAAATACACGTGATAGTTTGGAAATATCTAGAATATTCTAGACATCAACGACGAGGCATACAACCTCTTCTAGTATGACCTATGATGAAGATTTACTAAGTAATGGCGAACATTCTAGAAATTATGTATAAAGTATATAAGTAGCCTATAGGTTGTACTTAGATAGACAGAGAGAAAATTATAAACTACCTTTGCTTATATGATTGCCCACGCATCAATACTCGAACTGTGAAGAACATCATCATCATATAGCGTAGAGCCCTCATTATCCATCATCCCTATATCCACCGTCCTTCTCCCCCGTATACACCGATCCAAACTCCCCGTACGGCGCAATGGCTTCCACCAACGCAACGTTTCCCTTAACGCCTGCCAACTCAGGCGAAGGACTCCATCCAAGTCTTCGTGGCATTGCTGCCGCCATGGAAGAAGCGGAACGCCAAAGAAAGCAAAGAATGGGCCTGGCCCAGGGATTTCTAGGAACCATCGACGCCTGGGCTAAAACCAAGGCAGGTACGGAAGAAGCGTCGTTGTTGGCGCCGTTCATTGAAAGGATAGCACCCATCGTAACCGCGTTTGCGATTGGCAATGCACAAATCTCCGAATCACCCTGTAAGAATCCTAACCCTAGAACGAACACGGTAACAACAGCTGGGCCTAGGGCTACAAAGCCGACCGAGGCGCCAAACCTCGCCCTCCCCAAAAAGCCGCAGGAGGCCAAGTCTCCGTGGGTCACAATAGCCAGGAAAGCGGCAAAACTCCCACCACCACCCGCCGCCACGACAATCCGCAAGCCTGCTATACAGAAAAAGCCGGCTATACAAGAAATGCCAAAAGAAGACAGACGCCTTTTTCTTCGGCTAGGTCCAGAACACGAGTGGCGCAAGCTGTCACCTGTCACAATAAAGAAAATCGTAACCGAGAGAGCTGGGGTCGCACACTCAGCAATCATAGCGATGACACAAGTTAGGTCAGGCCTAGCAATCGAATGTGCGTCAGACGCACTCAGACATGCAATACTGAGTGTAGGCCCTTCTTTTCAAAAAGAGAACATGACAATAGAGCCTGCGTCAGACTGGACCTCGGTTATTGTCCCGCACGTACCCTTATTCATCCGAACAATGGATGCTAGATTAGAGGTTACAAGTGATATGGTGAAAAAAGAATGCCAGGCAGTCTGTGGGATCACGCCCATACAGGTGCGCCCTAATGATGTCAAACTAGGGCAGTATTCCACTAGCTGGATCATACACTTCAAACAGGTACCAGCAAACCTAAAATTCAGACTCTTCGACGAAAGCGGCCCGGCGATGCCATTCTCCCGTCGTCGCCCTATTGAACAGTGCCAGCGATGCTGGGGTTATCACTCGACAAGAACATGCGTCAAAGGACAGCGATGCGAGAAATGCTCGGGGACGCATGAGAAGATAGCGTGCACTGCCAACCTCCCCAAGTGCGCCAATTGTGCCGGACCGCACGAAGCCACCAACTTGGACTGTATGGCCCGACCAAGCCGACAGCATGGTCAAGTAACGCCTCGCACACCGGCTGAGTTACGAATAATTCGAGAACGTGGTCACCGAGATTTTAAAGCGGCGATTGCTAAATCCGAAGTGAAAGGTAAAGTCTCTGAGGCCACTAACACTTCAGCAGAAAAAGGTATGACTCCTGAGGTCATAAGCATACCGGAAGAAGAGATGCGTGATAATGAGTAGGACACCAAACTCACATAACTTCTACGAAAAGCTAGACACCCTTCTATTTCACCAAGTGAACGTTGGAAAGGGTGGATCAAACATGGATATAGCACTCCAACAGGCATGGGATGCAAAAGTACATGTAGTCATGATACAAGAACCTTGGACCATGCGGAAAAACGGAGAATTCATTACGAAAAGCCACACGGGCTTCGATAGTTTCATACCCTTCGGAAATACGACACCGAGAGTACGCCCACGCGCTATTACCTATGTGCGAAAAGGACTCCGCGCAACTCAAGTCAGTCCCTCCGCATCTGGCCAAACGCTGGACTACTGTTTCGTGCAGGTTAACGGACTCACTTTTGTAAACGTCTACCGTGCCCCAGGCCACAGTGGGACCTTAGAACCTTTACTAAAGTGGAAGCCCTTAGGCCCCTCAGTAGTGGGAGGCGACTTTAACTCCGTTTCCCAGCATTGGCAACCACTCACCGAGCGTCAATACGGAAATGGTGATCTCATCATGGAATGGGCACTGGAAAATAATATGCATCTAGTAAGTATCGTAGGAGATAGTACTCACCGAGATGGCAATGTTCTAGATCTTACCTGGAGTAACACAACTGCATTCGCATCAGTATCAAGCCTCCATCACTGCACATCAGATCACTCAACAATTGAAGGTTCAGTTGACATACCTGGTAACTCTGATCTATCCGGAATTCCAAGATTAATCCGCGTTAAAGACAGCGATTTACAAGAGTACGCTCGGTGCGTTAAGCAGTGGGTAAGACAGGGCCCCCTGAATAGCCCAACCGACATAGAAAACTACACGAGGAGTTTAATCCAAGTACTTCAAGACGCAGTCAGACATGTAGGGCGGACACCTGCAGTAGACAGAGGAAGAACAGCACCATGGTGGGATGACAACTGCAAAAATCGTCAGATCGACTATAGGACAGCTAAGAGAACATCGGAAAACGTAACAGGCGCACGAAGGGTATTCCGAGCCGCTGTGAAAGCAGCAAAACGTGAATACTGGACAAAGCAAGTTGAAGCGATCGAGACGGAAGCACAAGCGTTCAAACTGATGAGATGGGCCAAACCAAGGTCTGCAAAAGATCCGCCTCCTCTCCAGATATCTCCAAACCAGTGGCTCTCAGACCCACTTCAGCGGACGACTGCACTACGAGACTCTCTCCTGGCAAGATTCAGTGCGAGAAATGATATAAGCTCATGGGAAGAAAGCCAGCCTGAGCGCATTCCATGGGACAAAGAAATTTCACTGAAAGACGCTACAGCAGCAACCATTGGAAGCAAAGAGACTGCTCCGGGCCACGACAAAATTACCCTCCGACTCTTAAAAGCCTGTTGGAGCACGATAGGTACGCTTGTCAGGGACCTCTTTCAGGCATGTCTCGACTTGGAATACTATCCGACACCATTTAAGATAGCCGAAGTTGTTCTACTCCCAAAGACAGGACGCGATCTCTCTAGTCCAAAGGGATGGCGACCCATCTCTCTACTCTCTAGCTTAGGCAAAGGACTAGAACGACTTGTAGCAAAAAGAATGTCGTGGCTGGCAATAAAGTACGAAGCAGTTCCAGCACAACTATTCGGCGCACTTCCAGGACGCTCAGCAGTCGATTTGGTATCCTGTGTTATACACGATGCTGAAGCGGCAATGAGGTCTAACAAAGTGACAGCGATGGTTACGCTAGATGTCCAAGGGGCATTCGACGCGGTACTACACAACCGACTACTTTCACGCATGCGCGGACAAGGCTGGCCTCTTTCACTTTGCCACTGGGTAGAATCGTTCCTAGCGCGTCGAAGGGTACTGGTAAGATACAAGGAAGGTGTTACTGACGAAAAGTATGTAGAATGCGGAGTCCCACAAGGATCACCACTCTCGCCACTACTGTTCATGCTATACATCGCAACACTCTTCAGTGATGGCGCGCCAGACTGTAGATTCGGGTACGCAGACGACATTGCCATCATCAGTATCGGCAAAAACGCCTGCGAAGCTGTAGAGGCAGTTCAAAAAGAAGTAGATACAATAACCCAAATGGCTCTGAGACATATGATAAATTTTGACCCTTCCAAGTCAGAGCTTCTTGTTTTCGGTGGAGGACCAAAGAAGAAATTAGATTCATCCCAACTCGCAGTAAGAGTTGGTGAACAGACAATAATGGCTTCTGAACACATTCGATGGTTAGGAGTATGGCTCGATACTCAATTGACATTTAGGCAACATGTTCAGAAGTGGTGCAGCAAAGCACAACGACTAGCGCAATTTTTACGTAATATCAATAGAGTACAGCGAGGTGCAGCTCCGGGAGCTCTAATCCAAGCAGTGAACGCATGCGTAGTAAGCACAGCAACCTACGGTGCTGAAGCCTGGTGGCCGGGACTGTCTCGTATCACGACGGTAAAAGAGAAGAAAGTAAGCACTGGGGTCGGTTGGCACCTCAAACAATTAGATCACGCAATCCTGACAGCAATCCGAGCCGCACTACCAGTATGGCGAACAACACCAAACAAGGTGCTCCACCGGGAATCGGGAATTCTACCCGCCGAGATACTTTTGCAACACCGTCAGCTTCGAAGTCTAGCCAGAATCCGCCGGCTGGATAGCCGTCACCCATTGTCAGCAAGGGCTTTCGAAACACCAAAGCAAACAATAAAACGTCTGAAACTGCGTGAGGGGCAAAAGGAACGCATCTTCAAAGTTCCTGAGCGATATCACACACGCCTTCAGAATGGAAACCTAAACCTGCCAGCATCAGAAGGGCCCGGGCAGCTTTATAGACCTAGAAACGCAGAGGCGACAGACAGAGTCAAGCGTGACAAGAAGAAAGAGGCCAGGCAGATTAAAAGGTGGCTAAGTGACCTACCAGAAGAAACGCTCTGTGTCTACTCAGACGGCTCATCGACTGGACCAGCTCACTCAGCATATGGCTACGCCATCTACAAAAACAGAATGCTCATTGCAAGCGGTGGAAAATTTATCCCTGGAGCTGAAGTCTTTGATGCAGAAATCACCGGGGCCTTACAAGGCCTAGAGACAGCATTAGAAATCGGAGACAGAGCAGATATCAAGGTGCTCCTTGATAACGAGGAGGCAGTCAGTGCTCTCAGGAGCGGCATATCAAACTCCTCGCAAAGTAAAGTAAAACAATTCTCAGAACTATGTAAGGCTCGACCCGCGGTCGAGGTCCGCTGGATCCCGGGACATTGCGGTATTATAGGGAACGAAAAGTCTGATGCGCTAGCTAAAGCAGCATTGGCACCAATTAATATGGCTCACAACAGTTTGATCTCTGAAACGGTAAGTAGCGAACACCATGTCCTACTAACATTTGCGGCACTTAAACGGCAAGTCACAATACGTTTACAGGACCTATCGGAAAAATGGTGGCGCAAAAATAGACCACTTAGGTACGAAGAACTGGATCTAACAATGCGACGAAAACGGCCCCCGGAGTTAGCACTCCCACGATGGGCATACCACCGCCTAATAGCAGCACGGACTGGACATGGTGACTTCGCGAGTTATCACAGACGGTTCAAACACGAAAACGAAGAAATGCGGTGCAAGTGCGGACGAGAGAAACGGCCATGGCATTTTGCCGAATGTCGCCCGGCTGTCCAGAAATGGCGGTCAAGCGCCAAGGAAAACAAACCTATAATCAGAGATATGATAGGAGAAGACGGATGGCGTACCTTTTTGCGCTTCCTAACTGTAACAAAGTGTTACAGCAAGAACGATATTTAAGCAGGAGTATTGAATTACGACTGAAGCCTCTCTGCGCTTTGTTTTATGTTAGTGTTCAATATTAGATAGCGCGGGGAATAAGGTGCAGTGCAGGGCACTAGCTCCTTAGATATGGTGTTTTTATCTGTTTCCATGGTTCATAAGAACTATTCATGTAGGTAGCGAAGTTAGATCTGGACTACCCGTGCCATGCCTCCTAGGTGCTGGGCTTGCGCCTGACCACGTTAAAAGTATCAAATCAAATCAAAATACTCGAACTATGACAAGCTGAGTTAAATCGTCTATCTTAGAAAAAGACGGCCCTACATGTAAGAATTACATACTTAAAGACTCGCTATGTAACTGAGAACTGTAGTGAAGAGGCTGAGGAACTGGGTTCACTTTAACCTCTCATCCAAGCTGTCACGATTCGGAGTAGCACGACAGGTAAAAACTCGATACTTGGGATTTAGTAAAGCTAAAGAGATATTCTCATACAAGAAAAGATATTTTTGTGTGTTACATAAACCTAGAAACTCAATATTGATATGAACCGAATAAGTCATATCACTGACATCTACAGGTATCATTGAACTTCTCAATGTTATGTGTAACTCACTATGTCATCAATCACCTGACACTTAACAAAAGAAACACGTAGAAAAAAGACTGCACCAACCGCCTGGTCATTTAGTGAAAGCAGTCGATGCGTGTATTGTCTCAGTTGCGACGTATGGTGCGGACGTTTGGTGGCCTGGACTGACGCGACCTACTGCGAAAGGGATTTCGACTCCTCAGACTACGAATTTATGCAACTTGATAGACAAAGCTATTATTCTTGATTTAAGAACTGCACTCACGGTTTGGAAAAACACTCCTAACATGGTACTGCATAGAGAAGGGGGCATCCCTCTAGCCAGTATCTTTCTCGAAGGCAACCGTCTTCGACTGGCGGCCAGACTTAATTCCCTTGGCGATCGACATCCACTTCGGTTCCGAGCGAGTGTTTGTCCTTACATTAGTACACAAAAGTGCAGGCTGAAAGCAAGAATCTGGAAAAATCCAGACATCCAATTGACACGGGTACATCGTGCCTTCCGACAGTTACCACAAGCAGAGGCCGCTGAACCTCTTCAGACGATAGAGTACACTCCGAAGCTGGGGACCAAGGAAGAAAAGGTGCTTTCTCACCTGAACTGGGTAACATCTATCTCCGATCAGATATATGTGCTTATTCGGACGGGTCTTTTGGAGGGACACGGCCGCTCTTCCTTGGGTTATGTCCTTCAACGTGGGGGCCAAAAAATCCACAAAGATCAGGACATTTTATATGGAGGGGAAGTTTATGATGCAGAGATTGTCGGAGCTATCATGGCGCTTCGAGCAGCAATCTCCGTAAGATAAAGTGGAGAGCGGATTTATCTCTTGCGGGGTAATTAAGCCGCGGTCGGGGCCTTACAAGCAGGGCTGTTAGGTTCCTGGGGATATTTTGGATCGGCGCTGGGAGTTGTTTGTTTGTTGGAAAATAGTAATCCCGGTTGGAAGTCTATTTTGGGAGTTTTAAAGTTTTTCATTGTATATATAACACGACAAGCCTTCGTACGAGGCTCACCACGTCAAGTCTTTTGTCGTAATTCAAACTTTCATTTTTTTTTCTTCGATAACTCTCACCTCCCACCGCCACCATCACCATCACTATTACCATTACTACTACTATATACCGTAATCGTCATTATTACCGTAACCACCACCCTTACCGTAACCCTCACCATTATCCCATACCGTAAACATCATCATAATCTTTACCTTAACTATCGCTACCACCAACATCATAATCACCGTCGAATCCGAACTTACCGTAATTACTACTACGAAGCCCATAGTCATCGTGACATTACTTGACGTCCCAGATGAGCAACACATACAGTGTCCCAGTGGACTCTATGGAGGTTGCCTTTTCAACACCAACTACCTCTCCATCCCGTGAAAATATGCCACCTCCTACATATGATAACGCTATACCGACCCAAACTGGCCAAGCTGGTCCCACAACTCTACTACCACCGCCCCCACCACAGGCACAGCACATACCTGTAATACTGCTTCCCTCTTCGCTCTGGAGTCTACCATATCTTACACACTCTAATGAAATTCTAAACGCCGCAGTTCAAGCAAATGCTGTCCGAGTTGGTGAACTCTTTGCCTCCTCCGCTTCTACTCGTCCTACCCCTTTACCAACCTCGCAATCTACGCCCACTCCAGTCACGACTCAGCCAGCTGTTCGTATACCTGCCCCTCGCATAGCTGAATATGACGGCTCGAAAGCAAATCTTCGCTCTTTCTGCTCGCTACTCGTGAACCAAATACAGGGTTTCGAAGATCAATTTCCCGACGAGATGGCCAAAGTGCGGTATGCTTATCAATGCTTGGGACCTGCGGCGCTTGTTAAAATGCGTTCGTCGTTTCGATGTCTTGAAGATGCTTCAGTGCCTCCGGAAATTACTACCTTAGGAGAATTCATCGAAGCACTAAAGCAGCGCTGCCAAGATCCTGCACAAGAGGAAAAGGCAAACCGGGCCCTGGAGGGACTCTATCAACTCAATACTCCCTTCCACGATTTCATTTCGACTTTTGAGGACTACATGGCCGACTCCATGTACGCCCATTACAACAAATCCGAATGGCTGCAGATGCTCCGCCGAAAGCTTTCGCCCAAACTTCAAGACGCGTTAGTAATGCCTAGCGATATCCCGACCGAATATCACGCCTTCGTCGCGTACATTAGGAAAAAAGATTCCGCGTTCCACCAGATTCGTGTGAACAATTCCTTAAGGACTCCTGGAACAGCCGTCCCTCCTCGCCCTGTGCCTCCCCCTAACTCTTCTCACAACTTCCCAGCGCCTAATTCTACGCCTTTCCCCGGTGCTCGGGAGTTGACGGTATCTCAAGGTGGATCCGCAATGGACCTGGACTCTGTTTCTCGGCAAAAGGGACCGGATGGTCGCCTAACGCCTCAAGCGAAGAATGCTCGGCGTGCCTTAGGACGTTGTGTTTGGTGTAACCGATCGGGACACGACGTTTCAAATTGCCCTCTTGGCTCAGCCTCGATAGCTTCTGCTTATATTGAGAATCCACCCAACGCCCAAGAGAATTTAAAAGGGCCACTCCAGCAATAAGTCGCTTGTTGGAGTCTCTTTCGGTGGGCCTCGCGGGTTTCGAAGAATTATCTTCTTCACGGCATATGTACATAAATGCTAAGATAGAGAATAAATTTTTAGTTGCCCTCGTAGACACCGGCGCTTCTGGCCTTGCCTTTCTCTCTAAATCCATGTGTGACCGTCTTTCTCTCTCAACTCGCCCCCTTCAACGCCCAATAAACATAGTAGGATTTGAGGGGAAACAGGGAGCTCAAGCTTCAAAACAGGTATCATTTTCTATTACCTTGGGTAGACATCGTGAAAGACTCACCGCCTACGTAATCGATCCCTGTAAGCATGATCTTGTTCTGGGCCTCCCCTGGTTAGAAAAACACGCTCCTTATGTTGACTGGAAAAGTCATACGCTCACCTTTGGCGAGCATTGTCTAGAGAGAAAATGTTGTCAATTCGAGACCACAATCCCATACTTCAATTCCAAAACCTTAAACTTCCAATCACCCGACAGCTCGAATCACGATCCAGGAGAAAACCCGGAGATTCAATTCCCTAAATTCTCTCCTCCCACTCAAGTTCCAGCGCCAGTATTCGCCATGATAGCTCAGCAGCCGGAAAATCGCAATTTTGCCCTCAGTCTTCATGATCTGGATCTCCTAATTGAAGGCTCAATGGAGCGGTCGCCGATAATCCAGATCGGTAATGCCGCTATGGTTATTCCAAAAGACGCGGATCCCCATGATTTTCTGCCGACCCAGTACCACGATTTCCTCGATGTCTTCAATCGAAGCCAAGCCAACACCATCCCACCACATCGAGCCTGGGACCACGCTATCGATCTCCAGCCAGGCAAACAGCCCCCAGCCTCACGGCCCTACTCTATGAACCAGCACGAGTTAAAGGCCCTCCGCGATTATCTGGACAAAGAATTAGACAAAGGGTTTATTCGTGTATCTCGCTCGCCAGCAGCAGCTCCGGTTCTATTCGTTAAAAAGTCAAATGGAGACCTCCGTTTTTGTATAGACTATCGTGGACTTAATGCGATTACCATCAAAAATCGACACTCTCTCCCCCTCATATCGGAAACCCTATCACAGCTCGCCCATGCAAGGTACTACACGAAGCTCGACGTGATTTCAGCGTTCAACAAACTCCGCATCAAATCCGGCGATGAATGGAAAGCAGCCTTTACGTGTCGCTATGGTTTATTTGAGCCCTTGGTCCTCCCGTTTGGACTCTGCAATGGCCCCGCGTCTTTTCAGGCTTACATCAACCACGCACTGCGAGGGCTCCTGGATCAATTTTGCACCGCATACATGGACGACATATTGATCTACTCCAAAACACTCTCCGAGCATCGTAGCCACGTTCGAACTGTTCTCCAGCGACTCCGAGAGCACGGATTGCAGGTCGATATTTCCAAGTGTAATTTTGAGACTAGCAAGGTGACCTATCTGGGGTTAATCATATCGACTGAAGGAATTAACATGGACCCTAAAAAAGTAGCCTGTGTCCAGGATTGGCCCAGACCACATTCAGTTCGCGACATCCAAAGATTCCTTGGCTTCGCAAATTTCTACCGCCGCTTCATTCCCGAGTTCTCCCGGCTGGCCACTCCCATGGTAAATTTAACGAAGAAAGATATACCCTTCTCCTGGGATGACGACTGCGAAGCCTCTTTCCGACGGATCATTCAAGCTTTTAAAGATGGCACGATGTTGGCCCACTTCGATCCCAGACTTCAAACCGTTTTGGAAACAGACGCCTCTGATTTCGTAACGGCTGCTGTTCTATCCCAGTATGATCAATCAGGAGTGCTGCGGCCGGTAGCTTTCATGTCAAAAAAGATGCTCCCAGCCGAATGCAACTACGAGATCTTCGACAAGGAGCTGCTTGCAATCGTCAATGCTTTCGAAACCTGGACAGCGGAACTCGGTTCAGTTGAAGCATCCACTCTCATCTTAACCGACCACAAAAACCTTGAACATTTCACTACCACGAAAAAATTAAATCGGAGACAAGCTCGTTGGAGCGAATTGCTTGCCGATTATGACTTCAAGATTGTGTTCAGACCTGGAAAACAAGGCGCAAAGCCAGATGCCCTGACTCGGATAAGCGTTGACAGACCTAAAGACGATACTGACGAAAGAAACCAACAACAACACCAGACGCTTCTCAAGCCCTATCAAATTCTTCGAAGTGCTAGCACTATCGTCCCTCCTGAGAATCAAGACCATCCTCATAGCCCCCTCAAAAAGCCATCCATGGAAGATTGGGGCGTCGCGTGCGATAACGACCCATTCTGCCAGGAAATCCGAACAGCCCTCGAGGATCGTATGATTAGTCGCACCGATATCCAACTAGCTGACTGTAAACTGACTTCGCACTCTTTTGCCTTTAATGATATGGAATATGTCCCAGCTGCTCTCCGAGAGAAAGTTCTTCAGGAGTTGCATAACTCTCCCCTTTACGGCCATCGTGGATCTGCTGCCCTTTACAGCCTAGTGACGAGAAAATATTGGTGGCCAGGCTGCCATAAAGACGCATCGAAATACGCGCGTGGATGTGAGGCCTGCCAAAGAAACAATCCATCAGTTCAAAAGCCTCATGGTTTCCTTCATCCACTACCCGCCCCGAGCGCAGCCTTTAGACATTTGACACTCGACTTCATCGGACCCCTACCAAGATGTACCATTAAAAACACCACATATCGGTTCATCCTTCAAATTGTAGATCGCTTAACCAAGAGAGTGTGGATCATACCAATGGAGGGCCCAACGGCGCGAGAAACTGCGGAAGCCTTCGTGGACCACGTGATACGTTTTGCGGGCCTACCTGATTCTTTGGTCTCCGACCAGGGACGTGCGTTTATAGACCGAACCTGGAAGGATATCTGTGCACGTCTGCAAATTACTCACAAGCTCTCATCATCCTATCATCCACAAACAGATGGACAAACAGAGCGTGCAAATAGGACTCTCGAGGTTTACCTGCGACATTATGTCAATTACCACCAAGACGATTGGGCTAAGCATTTAGCACTGGCCGAGTTTTGCGCTAATAACCACGTTAACGCGTCTACAGGAATCACACCATTCTTCGCCTCTTTCGGACATCATCCAAGACTTGATTTTAGACCCGAATCCGAATCAACAGAAAATCGGGACAACAAATCTTTTGTATCCCAGATGGAGAACATTCACAAGCTTTGTTCGGAGCAAATCCACCTGGCACAGGCTTTCCAGTGTAGCTACGCAAATGAAAAACGACTTCCAGCACCCAGATATCAGGTAGGAGATCGCGTCTATTTATCTTTAAAAAATGTTGCCCTATCTAGACTCACAAAGAAATTGGATCACATTCGAGCTGGACCGTGGCGAATCACAGCAATGAAAACCCCCCTGGTTGCAAAGCTGGACCTCCCGTTTCAACTTAGAATTGACAACAATTTTCATGTATCCCTTCTTCGTCCCGCATACGTCGGATTCCCGTCTCAGCAACAATCCCCACCTCCGCCATTAGACCCCGAAGTTTATGACCCTGATGAAAAGGAAGTTGAGGCTATATTGGATTCTCGAATTCGCCGAAAAAAGGTACAGTACCTTATTCGCTGGACAGGATGTGAGGACACAACATGGGAGCCATGGGAGCACCTGACAGGCTGTCAACAGCTGGTTACTGAATTCCACGAAGCTTACCCTGGAGCCCCTCGCTCGCGGGACCTCGCGCCATAGAAACTGGGGGGTACTGTTAGGTTCCTGGGGATATTTTGGATCGGCGCTGGGAGTTGTTTGTTTGTTGGAAAATAGTAATCCCGGTTGGAAGTCTATTTTGGGAGTTTTAAAGTTTTTCATTGTATATATAACACGACAAGCCTCCGTACGAGGCTCACCACGTCAAGTCTTTTGTCGTAATTCAAACTTACATTTTTTCTTCTTCGATAACTCTCACCTCCCACCGCCACCATCACCATCACTATTACCATTACTACTACCATATACCGTAATCGTCATTATTACCGTAACCACCACCCTTACCGTAACCCTCACCATTATCCCATACCGTAAACATCATCATAATCTTTACCTTAACTATCGCTACCACCAACATCATAATCACCGTCGAATCCGAACTTACCGTAATTACTACTACGAAGCCCATAGTCATCGTGACAAGGGCGGACCTCATCGTGCATCAGACTGACCCGATTCTTTCACAAAGTAATCTGTAGAGCAAATGCAGAAGTCAGATGGGTGGCAGGTTACTCAAAAATTGAAGGAAATGAAGAGGCAGATGCCGCAGCAAGGACTGCTTTACTTTTACTTCCTACTCGTTGAACTCAGCTGGGGTATATCATTCTAGCTTACCTTCGTCGATTCATGCACCAACGTCGTCAGGAAATAGTGGAAACTTGGTAGTCAAAGGTATGTCCAGCTCGGTACCGAGATTTGGACCTTAAAATGCGTCGTCAGAAACCCCCTGAATTGCATCTACCACGAAAGTTACCACACAGCCTCATAGCAGCTAGAACAGGATATGGAGGCTTTGCAGCTTATCATTGTCGTCTGTATCATGAAGATGCGAATCTTGAGTGCTCGTGCGGACAGGAAACGTCGCCAACTCACTTTGTTAGGTGTCGAAAAGACGCCAATCAAACACGCAAGCTGAGAAAGCATTTGACACTAGATTCATATATCGGCCAACTTTTAGGACCAAATGGCTTTAAGAAGTTCTTGGAATTTGCACGGATTACAGGCTGCTTTAAGGACCTGCCGTCACACCTGTCCCTAGTTGGATGCGAAGACCGTAGTTAAATGAGTGCCAGAACACATAGAATGGCGGGGTGGAGCATAGTATGTGGAATTCTAGCTGTGCTCTTCTTTTATTTTCTAGTTAATTTGTAGTATTGGCGTAATTTATGTTGTACTGTACTTAATTCGGAGTTTAGAGTTGTTGAAGATTCCCAATACGCGCAATCGTATATACATATAATATGTTTGCCTGAGGTATGTACCATGGTCTGTGCAAGAAAGATTGTTAGACGTGTACACAACTTCATGTAATATAGAGTTGGTTGATGATTGTTGAATTGAATTCTCAAAATACTTCAAAGTGTATATTTATCGTTGGTTACCTGTAAGCCCATATCTGTTAAGCAACTTCTTCCAAGCTATTTATCTTGGCTGTTATTTATAACAATGGTAGTTGGTGAGAACGAATAAGGCACCTCTTTGGGGGTGATATCTGCCGGATCCACCAGCATCACGCTATACAAGCGCAGGGCCATGCCTGAGGCTATACGGTCAAAACAAACAAACAAGACTGTACCAGTAAAAGATACTCAGATAATACACTGTACGTGAAATTGGTTACTGATACATGAGCATACGACAGACAGGGAAATCCAGCTAAATATTGGACGACGATTACATGCCGAAGGTACTTAGTATTGTGTGTGCAAGTAAGATAACTCTATGTATATTAATGACTACCTGTGGATATAATTCTTGAAGTAGATGGTTAGGTTTGAAGAATTGGTGAGAGGTAATTGAAATGACTTCCTTCAATCTATCGACGCGTATAAGTATGGTTGCTTACATGCCAGCTCATACATGTGCAGCAACTTACCAAGAGAGATTTATCTTGGCTATTTATCTTAACAGCACCTCGCTCAAGGGACTACGCAGGAATGTATCTCACTTCTTTTCGGATCGAAGGGCCTTGGATTTTTTTTTGCTATTCTTTGATGTGCTGACTTGGTTATGACTCGCGGATATCTGGAGTTTGAAGCTTATGGATAGTGTGCCAAGTGACAGAGTTGCTGACACTAATCAGTCATGTATAACATCTTCTCTCTTAAATTAAATTAAATTTTTCTATTATCCTATTTCGGCGCCTGAAGGCCCACGTAGGTATTTTTCGGAAGATACGTATTCTTTGTTATAGAACGACTCATTTTGACGTTTGGAACACTCATACTCAGATTTCATTTGCAGATACCACTACGAGAATAACGCCTTACGACATGTACCCTCTTCCGTGAATACCCACCACAGGGAAAAGCGAGAAAAACCTGTGGCTATCTGAGCATGCTTTCGTCATTCTACGAATACAGTATCACCGCGAGAGAAGTGGTGTGAGGGTCTTGCTGGATTTGAACCAGCTTTCTCCTGTCTCAAGTGGGGCATGTGTCCAAGCTACCCAGACTCTACTTGGGAGAACGGCCTGGACGGTGTACCACTGCACCATCCGACCCATCTTCTCTCTTTATACAATAATAGAACTCGCATTGTAGTTTCATAGCTGGCATCGGATATTGATATCGGAGGAAAGATGTATATAGATCCTGTCATAGTCAGAGCAGCAAGAATAATAGTCTCCATCGTTACCTTCAAGGCGATATTCCATCCACTATACGCATTCAGTATAGCCATTTATATCGTACTTACTATCCATTCACACCATTGACTATTCCATCGAAGGACAGCACCATCACTAAACAAGTCGCCAATCACTCCACATCCTCATTAAACTCATAACATTCTAGTGTCTGGAGCCTTGAGGCTATGATACGAATGACCTGGTACGATTCACGGAACGATGACTCAACCTAACATGAGGGGCACTCACACCCGAATATCATTTGAAGACATCACTCGAAATCAGGCGCCTTGCAGCCCTTTCAACCCTCAACCGCTTATGTCTGCCGCAGGAACGCATTTCAGCCACCCACGACTATCCAGCGCGCCTTCGTCATCATCACATACATGACCACGCGAGAAATGTGGTGTGCGGGTCGTGCTGGATTCGAGCCAGCTTTCTCCTATCTCAAGTGGGACATGTGCCTCGGCTGACCCGAGTCTGCTTGGGAGAATGGCCTGCACGCTGTACCACATCACCATCCGACCTGAAGGGCTTTAGATTCCATGCGCTAAGACAACCAGACTTTTCCGGGTCGGATGGTGCAGTGGCACACTGTCCGGGCCTTTCTCGTAAGTAGAGTCTGGGTAGCCTGGATACATGCCCTACTTGAAACAGGAGATAGCCGGTTCAAATCCGGCACGACCCGCACACCACTTCTCTTGCGGTGCTATCATATTCGGATGATGACGAAAGCATGCTCAGATAACCATGGGGTTTTCTCGCTTTTCCCCATGGTGGCATTCACGGAAGAGGGTACATGTCGTAAGGCGTTGTTCTCGTAGTGGTATCTGCAAATGAAATCTGAGTATCAGTGTTCCAAACGTCAAACTGAGTCATACTGCGTCATATACACATCTTCCGTATTCATTCGCGTCTTAGCTTCAGGCTGCATACGTAAAAATGATTTATTAAAAAAACCCCTATATACCTACGTTATCTGTGCGTTGTGCTTCGCTAAATTCATCCTTACATAACTTTGCATACACACCCGTGCAGAATTATCCCATAAATTAGTCAGAACTGGGCTCGCTAGACCAGTCAACACAATCCCGGACGCAGCTCGAATTTCCCCGGTCTCAATTATATCCGTTTGCCCACCCACACTGTTAATCTTCTATGCAGTCATCTCTCCCTCCGATTACGATCTAATAGGCGGATAAAATAAAGGAAAATAATTACAAATTTTACATATTATATAAAAGGATAAAATTACTCTCCAGGAACCCATATTAATGTTCACTGAAGCGTCAGTTAATCTAACCCGAAGAGGCTCCGTTTGCCAATCCGCTGCCTTCCAGCTGTCGAAGTACCGAACTTCAAACCCTATCAATAACTTTGTCGACCAGATCATCTCGATCTTCTGCGTTACTTCGGTGCGCCTCCATCTACATACCCACTTTGCTACCAATACCCGACGCAGGAAGAAAGATGGAGAGGCTGTAATGGCTTTGAAAGGTCAGATTATGGGAGAAGTGTGCGAGAAAGGGATCGATGAGATAGTTTTCGGACGGAGGATTTCTGATATTGCGGCGGAATTGTATTACTATGGGAGTGTTGTGGGTGCAAAAGTCTATCGGCTCGGTTAAGTGGTACCACCACTGTGGAACTGGCAATGCTTCCCCATGGAAACGAGGAATGCGACTTCGGTCGTGACGATAGTATTCGGCGCAAGTCGCTGTACTGTTGGAAGTCTCTTTGTTGCGTTGACGTTCGCGGCAGAGAGGAAAAGAAAAATGCAGAGCGTCGAAACTTTCACACTTGTTTCTTTTTTGCTATTCATTGAGCAACAACTGGCTAGCAGTAGTCAAAGAATTATTTAGTTTGTAGTCTCTTGGGATGGACTACCCGTATTGCGCCTCCTGAGTACAGGGTTTGTGCCTGATACATTAACAATCCAATCCATCAATCCACCCATATTAAAAGTAATAGCTTTGTGGAAATTATACTTGCATACGAAGTGGGAACTAGAAGCAATATCGGCTAGTCTCGAAGAAATTTAAGTTAGAGGCGTGACATTATAGACTAGTGCCAAAGAAATATCAAGAATATTGTGATTTAGCGTGTAAGGTTGAGGAATGTAAATTTCTCGTGATAGCATATGTATACAGTAGAACCCCTCTTAGCTAATAGTGGGTACCGGTATAATTACTGAAGAGATTCATAGAAATTTTACCGTTTATATTTGCAATACTTACCCCTACATGCAAAATGAGCTGTAAGGGTAAGTGTTGCAAATATAAAACTCCAAGTTGCAATGAATCTTTCCAACATTTATACCGTGATCCACTATTAGCTAAAAGGGGTTCTACTGTAGCTTGCTTGTAGGCGGAGCTAACCAGCCCGAGGCTCTTTCGATCACAAGCTGCGCGCAAACACAACCAAAAGTAATACCAAAAAAAAGATTGTCGTGAGCCGGCAAAGCCAAACTCTTCACCTTCACGCGGTGCCAGCTGTAAATGCCCAGTATGTTCGCATATCTGGTATAGCCAAGAAGAGTTGCAACTCACTCGAAGTTAAAGGCCCGCACCGTACTCTCGGTCCATGGCTCCTCAGCCTGTCAACAATTTTCTTCGACAAGACCGTGGCCCAACCAACTCGAAGTCTCTTACGTCCAGACATCTCATCCACTAGAACCCCCGTTCCCCGGAAATCACCTGGACAAAACGTTATGAACTTTTACCCGGATTAATATCCACATATGCGCCCCCAATGTTATGGACACCCAACGGAGGATTGAAGTCGTGGAGCACTAATTTGGGAAGGCAGAAATGAAATACAGTTTACTTCTGGGAAGAGGTCTGGAGCTATGTCTGTCAGAAAAGGATGCGTAGGTCCTGAGATACGGGAGATGAAGGAAATGGTTTTGGAGAAGGAAATATGAGGAATTTTGATGACGTTGCGTTGTGCGTGTGCCAGAGCTACGCTTGGGAAAGTGGCGCCGACACTCTAAGTATTGGCATAAATCAGATATTTCTAAACCGCCCTGTGTTCTAGACTGATGGTGCTCCTTTCACAGGCAAAGTACATCCGTAGAACGACAGCACTTCAGTCGATCGGGTTTTTGATTCGGGGCGTTCCGATCGATGAGTCACATCTGGATTGATCGTCGGGAAGGGCCGTTGGTAATTGAGAAACCACGGGATCAGTGGCCCGGGACAGATGGTCGGAAGATGGAATTAGCTCGGGGAATCTCATGGGGTGCGAGTGGGGAAGGAACATCGATTTGGTTAGAATCTTTCGGGAGACTGACGCGGCGGGTCGCCAAAGATAGGCTGAGCTAACCGGTACATGATCCCCGCATTGTGTGCTGTGCGCCGGTACGATGTAAGAAGTAATCTTAAAAAAAGGGTTACAGCATTTCTTACAAAATGATGAGCTATAAATAGATCAAAAGATAAATAAAATCTAAATATCTGTTGTGGTCACGCATCAGGTCGTCACAACTGAGAGTAAGCAATCTACAGTTCTGGCCTGTTTGAATCCAAATTGGTGTATTTCAAGGGTAATACATATCAACAACCTTACAGGTACATCACAATACCTCAAGTGATTGACATAATTTTATAACAATCAGAATTTCACATTGAATTTACTAACTCGATGTAATAAGCTAACTACTTGCATCAAGAATATCGTTGCTCGCCCTCTTTTAGCGCAACATTCACGCGCTACATCGTCATCAGAGCTCGTGTTCTTATTCAACTCGTAATCTAGATAAAAATTAGCTTCAAGTCAATTAATAGGCGCGGTCGCTGTTAACGACGGAGATGACTATATTTCAGGTGGTAGGATTTTTTTGACAAAATTAAGACAAAGCTTAGCACCATAATTCTAAATTTTTGTAACTTACCGATAAATAAGTTTATAATCATGTCCTGTTCCCACCGAGAGCTCTTGAATTGTCCAAATTTGAATCCACTCGAGGATCAAGCCGATTGACAAGATCGCTTTGATGCGGACTATCTGTGATCAACTTTGACGTTCAAAAGGAGATAATTTTACTCACCCCACAGTTTTTGGGGGGGATACCGAGCTATATATACCACTAAGAGAATCTACCTGAAGATTCCCATGACTTCGGGGATCTAGATTATTTTAGCGACTGGAGTGCTTCATTTATTATTTTTATAATTGGAATCATTTGTAAAATTTGTTACCATTGTCAGAAGTACGATTAGCATATTGATTATCATGAGTTCCGAATAAATTTCCTTGCCCGTGTGTAGGCTGAGCGTGAATCCTGTAATCAGCACGAGAATGTAAACCGTGAGATCCCGATCCAGGTGACGTGTGAGTAGTGTAATGACCGGTACTGGAATCGTTGCCCGCATGACCGATGTGACTCGTACCAGTTAAAGGTGCAGGATGACCCGATTGACCAGTAAATGGATAATTGCTGTTTCCTTTGTGACTGGGTCTAGCGTTAAATATTAGTTGAGTTCTAGGAATTCTAAAACTTATGGAATAATCTTCTTACTTCGAAAGGTAACTTGTATCATTTCTCCCAGTCAAATCAGTGTGAGAAATGTTCGTATTCCTTTCGGAGGGGTCATGGTTGTCTTTTCTTAAGTGAAGGGCATCTTTAACTTTATCAACGATACCTGGGGAGTCGCTACTTTCATCTTTACCGTGGGAGGAGCCGTAACCAGGAACTGCCGCAGAACTAGTGTCTTTGTAATCTGCTCTATCATCAAAAGTTTTAGTCTGGCCAAAGTTCATACAGAGTTATAACTTACCCGTGATAACTAAGTGGGTTACCTTTTTTAGTTTCATCAGTATTAGAGAATCCTGAGGTAGAAGTTGGTTCCTGTTTATCTTTTAGGTGAAGAGTATTTTTGATTTTATCCATGGTAGACATGTTATCAATATTTGATAGAATTTGTGAATGAATGTAAGTAAAAGTTAAAGGAGGTGGTCAGGTTGATACCTTAAAATTGACCAGTTATCCTTGGGTTTATATAGAGAAATGAAATTTCAATTAGGAAAGAGCAAGCCTGTTACCCGCGAACGGGTCAAGTTCTTTTAGGTCATAATGACTTTCCCGACTTAATTATATTGGTTGCACTACGCTGATCCTCTGAATAAACGAAACGTAGTACGAATAGAGTCAGTGTATGTTTAATTCATAGAATTACAAAATATTTTATACACTGCCTCAGCGTAGGCTAAACTGGTACCTTACTAGTACCAAACTCAATCTGAAATCCATCTTCATTTGCTAGAAAACATCACAAAACTTGCGTGGCTGACCGCATCACATCATAGAGGATTGATTGTAAACTTTCGGTGAGCGTATCCACATGGGAAAGTAAGTTGTATGAGATATTGTTGAGAGCTCTGCCAAATAACGGTCATTTTCGACGTGCCCAGACGAAATGTCGTCCCACATCATAGCACAAGCTTTTTCTTCCTTTGATCAGTTAATGACGATTCTGTGTCATTAACTTTGAGATGCTCGACGTCATGGTCAAAAGCAATTTCACAGCGGCGGTTATGGATTAAAGCCAGGATAAATCTTGTATGCGATCACAAAAGGTCATTAAGACGCATGAAGCAAAAGTTAAGCTCGTGTTATTGCTCCATGATCATTCTGATATACACTTTTATTCTTCATATCGTAAGGCTGAATCGAGTAATATCCAAACTTGTCGAACGCTTTCAATTTGTCATCAACTACAAGTGGCCAACTAAATATTGTAGGCCAATCATTACTTGTTGTGTAAAAAGTGCCGAGTTCTAGGCCGGCAGCTGCGTCCCAAAAAAAAACACGAGCCAGAACGGAGAGATTTTGATAAGCCACCAGAACTGGTCTCGCTCTAGACAAGAATGCCAAGTTAACTATTTGCATGTGTTGAATTATTTTCTATCCTTAACCAAAAGGACTAAAAAATTAGTGTTCGTGTTGTACAGAGATGGATAGGTGGTGAATGTAAATGAATTGTACCAAACTCGTGCATTCTTGCATCTGATTTGATTGTATCCAGTGAAAAATAGTCTGAAACTGTGCCTTGGAGATTTAGGATACCCATTACCGCGCGTTTCTTTCCTTCTTCCTATCTCAGCAGGCTTCAAGCTCACTCAAAGTAGTATGCCGCGCATCTTCTCGAATTTTGAGATTTTTCTTGCGGTGCTGGTCTTATTTGAATTATTTTACTCCATATGATCGTCTCTGAGCCGGCTTGAAGCTCAGATTTAAATGTGCGTCAAAGCCAGTCAAAGCGCAATCCATAAGGACTGTTAATGAGCTGATCGTAAGGTTAACGAGTAAGTTTCTAAAGCTTTCAATGGGTCGATGAATTCTCTTGCAAGTCAGATTTGACCGAGTGCTAGTTTCTGTAATGGTGCTTGTTAATTTTGCTCCTGTAGACTTATCGGCAATAGTAGGCGGCCCTCGTATTCGTCACAGACCCTGAAGCTTTTCTTTCACATACTCTCGCGCAAATGCTTCAAAATCAGCTTCAGAGAGCGAATTTTTTTGAATTGAATAAACTTGGTCATACCGTGCAGAAGTAGCTTAGATTTGGTACAAACTTTCTTTATCAAACAAGCTAAAGAGCAAATTTGGGACGGGTCAATTCAAATATTGAAGAATTTTATTTATTCGCAAAGCTGTTTGAATTCATCTAATTTTGGCTCATATTACCTCCTGGTACGAAAGTAAGTCGATCGCTAACAGAGGCGCATCCCTCCTTATGCTTTATAGAATATTCGGGCATATTTGTATCGTACTGGACTAGATTTGGTTCAAGGACACTCAGTTGCAACAACAGTGTTGTAGAGATTTAGATTGGGCTGAGTTGTGGTATGAGTCAGAAATTATGACATCAAGCAAGACGGAGCACAAATATTTCCAAATATCTAAGGTGATGCATTCCCGATTTTGTGACTTCGCTGTGCATTCTCCAGCTATATTCAATGCTCGAAGCCGTTAAAAATAGCTCCAATTAGTAAATTAATCGCCATGAAGCTGAACTCTTGAAAATTGTAGATGTGACGCCAAAGATACTGTGCTTGACTGTATTATTCTCAGGAAAGCTGTGAACAAAGACAGATTGATCTGAAATTAACTACGCTCAGATCTACTGGGGCTGTCACATTATGTGCGGTTAATTTTGAGTATCGATTGGCGTCTAAGATGACGCACTCGTCACAGTGTAAATTGGCCATATCTTTGTGGCATTCAGTACACATCAGTATGGGTAATCAAATGTTCATGTAGATTCTTTCAGTTATTATTTTTGTCCCTCGTATCATACCAATTTTCATGGAATGAGGGACAAAAATAATTAACAAAGAGGACTACAGGGACCTTCAATGACACATACTGTAGTGTACAGATGACCCCTTCGCTGCACTCATTTGGTCTGGCCTTATCCAAGAAACTTTGAGTAACAGCGTCGAGACGAAAGCATTCGGTGCCAAGGAAGCCGAACTACTGTTTAGCAATATCGCCTTATACGTGAACAACCGAAGGGCCGCATCCAGCCGCTCTTCTCTCCTTAACAATCGACGCGCAACCCTTGAGAACGTCTGCTACGCCGTAGCCGCAGTTGCATCCTACCACTTTGACGCCAACATAAATTGGAGTTTTGTGACCAAAATTGTACGCATGACTGCGCCATACCGTCCATCGCGTGCACCTGCGCTTATTTCGTATGCCAACGTGACCCGCCAGCTCTCCAAGAACCACACAATTACTGCCTACGATGGTAATAGTGCAGCTTCTGCAAGAGCATAAACTCAACCACAATCGCAAAGATATCGCATTTATGATCGTCTATATGTCGATAGAGCAGAACGACATAACTCAGGCAACTCTCAGCATACGCTGTTAAGTCACATCTGAAGACTAAGCTTAGTAACGATAGCCAAGTTCTCTTCAATGTTCAGGCTACAATAACTAGCTTCGCGCTCTGCCCTGAAGATGAAAAATCTCTCAACTGGAGGAAAAAATCTCCAAAATTAGTATTTTTGGCAATGCTGTGGATGAAAGTGCTTCACCGTGGACGTCGTACGGGATCAAAAATATCTCACGGACATTTGGAACCATCAATCATGATCTAAACTACTGTCTCTAACCAGTCACGGTCTATGCTCTGCGCGACGCGATCTCAGCTACCTCAGGGAGAGCCCCGGTGGTCATATTACCTTCGCGTGACAATGAGGAAAATCCAAACTCTACAACATGGATTGCTCGCTTCTCAAAGTTGCATCAATGCCTTCCTCGTATTCTCCTCTTTTTTTGGATGCCGAACTCCCACGAAGACCCTGTTGAGGTGGAGGTGAGACCGAACGACAAACCAATGGAACTATTTATCATTGATTCGTCGAGAGAATCACTGCTCAGAAGTAGCAATATGAATCGATAGTTTGATCTTTCTGATAGAGACAAGTGAACTTGCTTTTCTCTTTTGTCATTGGAAAGAATAAAACCCCTTATATACGCGCTGAGAGAGCACCCTACTATTGAACACAGAAACAGTTAGAAAACTGTAAAGGAGTGTACAGACGTTTGACAGACGTCCAAGCTCTTATGATTCGATCGAATCTAAATGTGCCTGTTGGGAGCTCGTAGAACTTTATCGAATGTGCTTCGTTATGCTGATGAGTAATAAGTCCTCTATTTGTTATGACTCATAGGATAATCATCTATAATCAGATGATGATCCAGTTAAGGGAGTCAAGTATGAAAGCACGTATTTATTACGATAGTCAAGATATTACGATGCATGACTGGTAAATTGCAATAGACTCCCCCTCTCCCCCGGTGCTACACTGCTGTATAATGCACCAGGTGCTGGCTCTGGATAATACCCGCTCCTGTATCCCCCCCCGGTGCAACCTCTGTGGCTCCAGCATACTCTATTGCAGGGGTAAATAGTGAAGGAAACCCCTGAATGCCAAGATCTGACAGGGATTATACAATGTGCCATTGGCTGCAATATTCTGACCATACCAAATCCGACAATAGCTGAACCTTATTTGTATGGTAAATTTTGCGTGATGAAAGAAGTGTAGGAGATCCCTGTAACTCGTTGAAATGATGATATTCTATTCAAAAGTGCTAGCATTTATCAAGTATTAAATACATTTTTACCAATAATTAAGCATCATTAATAAGGAATCGAACCTCCTCTTGCTCTGATGACTGCCTGGCACCTTTCTGGCATGCTCTCTACAAGCGTAGCCAGTTGCTCCTGAGAAATTGACTCCCATGCCTCTAGGACTGCATTACGGAGCACTTCCTCAGATGGATTACCAGAATCAAATTCTGGGTGGTGCTCTTCAATATGGGATTTCATCATATCCCACACTGACTCAATTGGATTCAGGTCTGGGGAATAAGACGGCCAGACTATGAAATCTACCCCCCTTGATGACAGCTCTCTTTTCGTACGTTGAGCAGAATGGGCAGGAGCATCATCCTGCATAAAGAGAAGAGGGCCGTGAGAGTCAATTGGTTGTGTTGCCGCGTGGATTAAAGGAACAATCCTCTGGCAGTAACTCTCCGCTTTTATAGTCCCCCAATCCCTACTCCAGAAGAGGGCAGGGCCCTTCTGGTTCCCATAAAAGGAGCCCCAGAACATCCAAACACGCTTTCGAGGACCTTTTCGAACCAGGCAAGTGTAATAATATGTCTCCTCGGGCTAAAAAATTAGATTAATGCAGTTGATACATGGCTGAGATCTGGACTCACCTTCCTCGAAACCCATAATCTTGTGTGACGTTCACCAGTGACCCAAGTCTCATCAGACCAAAGAATTTGGGACCACTGTTCAGGTGTCCAAGAAGAGTGTTCTTCCGCCCACTCTAATCTTTTCCTCATATGTGCAGGCGTTAGAGTAGGCTTCGCTTGAGCAATGCAACGCTTGAACCCTCTTCTCTCAAGAGCACTTTTGATTGCGATTTGGCCACAATTCCGGTGGGAAAACTTAGCAGAAAGCTCCAGGTGGCTCATCTGGCGGGCCTCACTTGAAGACGTGACAAACTCTTCAAGCTCAACTTCCTGCTGAGCGTTCAAGGCGTGGGGTCGGCAATTTCGCTTTTTGGGCGTCAGACATTGCCTTGCAAGGGCATATTGTACCCTTCTTTCGGTGATACCGAGTTGATTACCGATGGCGAGATGAGTAAAACCAAGGCCACGTAACGTGTATATCTGGACTCGCTGATCCCTAGAAAGCTGGCTCCGTGATCTTGGAGTAGTGGGAGATGCTGGGGTGCTCATTTTTCTTCGCAGTTTATCGTGAGGATATAGGTTATTCGATATGTCGTGTCAACCGATTTAGTGTGGTACGAGGATGCTATGCAACTCTCGAACATAAGAGAGAAGGCTCAAGGAAGAAGGAATGCCTCGGTTGCCTTATTGCCTTAGTCTAGCCATTTTTGTAGCACTAAAGTCGGAATGTCAGGGATAGCCCATGTAAATTATACAGAATGTGGGGCTACACTTCTTATCCCTGTAATAGAGTACACATAGAAAACGAGCATGGTAATCATTGCGCAGCTCTAGGTGACCGCACCCATCCTTCCCGATGCATTCACTTCCACGGACCCCATGCTGCGGATAATCGCGATGTGAACTTCAACCCAAAGCTCTGGATTCTCCTTTGACCAAGGCGCAAGTAAGCGTGGTGCAAAAAAAAAACGAAATTAATTTCCAGGGAATAATTCTCAAGAGCCCCGTCGATGCCCTTAACCTTGAAGTGGCTCAGAGCACTGACAATATGGTCTACTCATGGATAACCCCAGCTTCTTTAGGGTCTCGCCTAAGCCACTAGCAATACTTTCTTTGAACATCGTAAGAGGTGCTCTCGTGCATGAGATAGCCCTAAATAAAACCTTCACTATGTTGGTAGATGTAATATGAATGCAGAAGACACCCTGTATTGATTGTGACCTAGCTAGACGATGAACCAAATCACATCCTGCATACGAGAAACTCTCTCCCATTGATGATTGGTTAACCACCCGGCCTCGTGCGATGTCCTATATCCGTTAAGGTGTTGGAATTCGAGCAGATCAACTCCACACCAACCATTCAGGTGACATTGTGATTCTCCGCCTATTTTCACCCTGGAGTATGGCTCTAAAAGTACTCAACATCTACTATGCGCCTCCAGGATCCATTAGTGGCTGCACTTTACACTCTCTGCTCTGACTCTTTTCACTCACCAATGGTACCTTATCTATGATGGGCGACCTTAATTTTCATCACTCAAGGTGACAGCTGACCTGGCTAAGCAGCCCCTCTCCTGGCGCTGAGGTATTCGTGGATTTGGGAGAGAAAAACAACCTTATTCTACTCCTCTCTAGATGTGGCAACCCATAATCGCAGTAATGTGCTCAGCATAGCACTCAGGCCCGGTCCTTTAGCTCACAGCGGAAAATACACGGTAGCCTCACACGCCACTCCTTCAGATCGACTATGTCAGACATATCGAACCATTTCAGAGGCTAAGATTTTGTACCCTCGACCCTGCGTTGTTTTCCTGTCTTTTCCATCTCTCTAGGGGGAGTCTCGCTTCATGAATCCCTTCTTATTGTGGAATCTATCGATAGTTTCGCCGAGGACCTAAGAGAGGCCATCCAGCTTGCATATGCCGGAGCCGCTCGAGGCCCTGTAGGTCATGGTAAAGGTAGCTCTTAGTGGAAAAAATCCTACAAGCTTGCCCGTTAGATTTTCAAAGCACTGATAAAGAAATCACTGACAGTAAAAGAGCTCAAAGGAGCCAAGACAACATGCCGGAAAACCGTCAGGCCAGTAAAAACTACGTTATACAAAGAAAAGTTTGAAAAGACCTGCACCAATAAGGATTGGTTAGCCATGACTAAATGGCATAAATCCATATTCAGCTAACGTCCCACTCCCTTGAAAGATCTTAGGTGCCCTGAGAGTCCTCCAGCAATATCGCTAGCAGGAAAAAGAGAGGTGCGTATTGCTAATCTTCTGGCTAATCGCGCTGAAGCAGGGGATCTACACGTGGACGTCCCTGAGGCCCCGGCTCGCGTACTTGAGTTCCCGCCACTCACAATGAAAGAAACAGAAGCTTAAATTCTCTGAAGCGGCAATACTGTACTGGGGAATGATGGGATAAGTACAGAAATTCTCCGACACGCCTAGACCTTCATAGTAGTTCACGTCAATTCACTTTTTGATTACTGCTTATCATTGGAACAATACCCTCGGTGTTTTCATCGGGCTATCTTATTCATACTAATGATACCAAGCAAGTGTAACTTCTCTTCCCCGCGCTCATATCCTCCAAATGCGCTTCTTTCTGGACTAGGGAAGGGATTAGAACGGCTATTTGCTAAACGCTCCGCCTGAATTGCTGTTCGTAACAAGGTCTTAACTAGCCAGCAATTTGGAGCCCTCTCTGGAGGATCTGCGTTCGAACTCACAACTTGTCTGACACATGACGTGAAAAGAGCCCTGAGCGAGGGGCGCACTTGACACTGTTCTATCTGGTAGATTAGGACGACGACTATGTGAGGAGGACTGGCTGGAGAATCTTGTTAAGTGGGTAAGCTCTTTTGTCACGAGTCGCTTAGTGCAAGTTCTTTTAGATGAGGAGACAAGCCCGCTTCAGCAAATAAACTGCGGACTTTCTCAGGAAACCCTCCGTGTCGCCTACTCTTTTCATGCTGTACTTCTCCCCTATCTATAACATGGGCAATACGTCCCAAAGATTTGGCTATGAAGACAATATCGCGCTACTTGAGACGCGAAACTCCTACCAAGAAATCTGTGTGCGTCTGACAGCAGCTCTGAAGCAAACCCTGGCGTAGGGCCGAGATGAAGGCATAACTTTTGATCCGAGAAAATACGAACTCCAACACTTCTCCCGTAAACGTGCTGATAAGGACCCGAAATTCGCTCCTATCAATTACGGCAAATTCTTCATATGCAAAAATGTGTCTCCCCCTATACAAGATGGCTCGGACTATATTTCAATAAAAATATCTCGTTCAAATGGCATGTCCGCACTCGAGCTTGTAAAGCTATGGAAGTAGCCAATGCCCTTCGCAGCCTTGGAAACACTGCTTGAGGTGTCAGCTCAATACTCCCTCGGCAACTGGTAACTTCTTGCGTGCCACTAAGTGCATACTTCGGAGCTGATACATGGTGACCTCGCCGCCTTGAGACAACTGCTTCAACCCGCACAATTTCCGACCGCGTAGAGGGGCACCTCTGTCTGCTCCAGAAAGTCGTTTCAACCGTCACCAAAGCTATCTTGCCTGTCTACCGGAGAACTCCCATCCTGGCCCTGTACCGCGAGTTTAGCCTGCCTCCCCCAAAAATCGATCTCGACTCGACAACACGCCTCGCTGCATTGCGCATCCACCGCCCGGACCCCAGACATCATCTTCATCGCGTCGTGCTTTGGACGCAGTCATACGAAAGACCCGTCTCTCGGTTTTCAGGTTGGATCCTTAACCCCCCAAAGTCAGAGCATATAAACCCACTTGTGCACCCTCCATGGTCTGCAAATGAAAATTTGTATGCCAGTATGAAACGAGTTGCTCGGATCACGCACCCTATCCCTGATGGCATTCTTTCCCAAGATTTTGTAGCATATTTAAATGGGAACCGATGCCAGAATTTGGACGGCCTACGAGACGATAGAGTTGTAGTTATTTATCAAGCAGGCCGTATTATAGCCCCAAACTGTATACTTCTGAGCTCATCACTTAACGTATTTGACGCAGAAATTATCACAGCCCTGCAAGCTGTTACTATCGGACTACAAATCCTGTCTGCCCACTTTGCGAAAAATCTATATAGACTCCTAGATAATCTCTTTTTCACCCGGAAACTTGGCACGATCCCAGACTGTTTCTCCCTGAAAGCATTGTTTATAACTCGCAAACTTAGTGTCTAAATGGCCACGCCGCGTCCACCTCCCCCATGCCATCTCTAGAAATTTTAAGTTTGCTGCATCCTTGGTCATAGTTGGCTTTCGTAAAATGACAAAGCAGACGTAGCTGCCAAATAAGCTATGAAATTACTCTCTCTGCTTTCTCCCCCCCTCTCCCTCTCTCTCTATTAGCTGCAAAAAGCTTGGTCACGAATTAAAAAATCAAGGCCTACAAAAATTATCGGGAGCTTTATGCTCTCCTTTCCTACAGAGACCCAAACATTGGGATTCCAGGGTATTACCTGAGAGAATCATTGCTTTCCAGGTGTCTTATAACCCATGTGTACGCTGCGAGGTCAGGAGTTGCAGACTTCGCCTCTTGCCAGCGGTTTTCTCACACCGAAGCTTATATGTATTGCGACTGCGGAAAACTCAAGTCTTTAAGACATTTTCTAGTATGCAATATCTCCACTAAAAAGTTGCCTGTCACAAACGTGCCCAGCACGCTTTACTTTTGGGGTTAATGGTGTAGCAGTGACGGGGTTGATGTGGTGGATGCGGCGTGAGTGACTAAAGGTGTGGCTAATGGTGAACTAATGGTGGGTGGACCAGTGGTGTGGGGGTGTGGAGGTGTGAACGCTAGTTTAAGCTGGCGGGCACGTGGGAGTAAGTGGCAGACAAATGTAATCAATAGTCAAGGATTGACAGAAAACAAAGCGTGAAGAGCTCTGTGGACCTAGAGTCCGACTATATACATCAGCTAAGCCAATCATGCAACTAAGGAAACGTCATTGATAACAAAGGAATGAGACTCCAACAGATTACAAAACACTAAAGGATTAATCAAGCCTAAAATCCAAACGCCAGGGATACTCCGATACCGAGGAAACCCGAACAACCAAAACTGATCTATCTCAGACGAAAACAAGAGCGTTCGAACTTTGACACTGCTCAAGGCATCGAGAGTCCCCCAAAGCGCAATTAATTATCTTTCGGCCCTTTTAAAGGAGCCGTGAAGCTTGTCAGCTGGCTAAAGGAGACAATGTTTTTTACAGATATCTGCCTCAATCACTGGTCTAGCACCTCGTCGACAAACATACGATTATAGGGCTCTAAAGCGCTCAAATATTTTAATTTTATCTTCCGATTCTTCAAGACACCTGGTGCACATACATAATATCAGGCGGCATGACGTTAATATGTGTTCTCTCCACAAGTCACCTGTATGCATTTCATTAAGATAGTCTGCTGCTGCAATTTACCTTTTTAGACACGTATTTTGGATTAGGCCTAAGTTCTGATGTTTGGGAAGCTGGCAAAAACGAACCCTTCACCTTCACGCGGTGCCAGCTGTAAACGCCCAGTGTTCGCACATCTGGGATAGCCAGGAAGAGTGGCAATCGGATCGCAACAAACATATGCGCTTCATCTTCCTCAGTTAACTTTCACTAGAGTGTCAGTCAATCCAATGCGAAGAGACTACATCTGTCAATCCGTCGCCATTCGCTTCCCGAAGTATCGAATCACAACCCCTGCCAGTAACTTTGTCGACCGAACCATCTCGATCTTCATCGTTGTTTCCGCACGCCTCTATCTACAAAACCACGATGCTACTAATACCCTGTAAAGGTCGTGACTATGGACGATAACTGAACCCTTGAGCGTGGATTATGGCTGTTGACTATGGGTGTAGACTGTGAACTTGAAGGACAAGACAATGATGATGACTATGAATCAAGACAAGATTATATTTGAACAATGATAAGCTAACAAGGCTAAGGTCTGAAAAATCCCTATGTTCAAGAGAGAGCCGCTATTAGGACAACTTCGATGTCCCCCCTGCCCGATCTGGCGACAACTATTCCACGCTACACTAAATTTACATAGAATACAAAGAAATCTTTTAGAAGGCTACAGGAGTCTGCCTAGCCCTATTCACCACTAATTATAGAAGAAGTAGGGTTACATGGAAGCGTAGGGAAGTAGATCGACGTCAGACCCCTTTCCGCATTCGGATAATCTAGAAGCTTCTGGCATGACGAACTGGTCACATGATGTCACCTGATATCAATGCCGCAATAGATCATGGCCTGTTCCTGACATATCCGACGGTGGAAGAAAATTAGAGGGCACAAAGATAGAGAGGTTGTTATGGCTTTGGAAGGCCAGGTTACGGTGGGAACCTACGAGAAACGGAGGAATAGGAGGTTTGGGAAGAGAAAGGGTTGTGATGGTTATTAGAGAGAGGATGTCTGATTTTGGCGTCGGAATCTTTGACTTGGAGAGTGTTGTGGATGCCAAAGTTTTTCGGGTCGGTTAAGTGTTGCCACTACTTTTAGAACTGGCTGCACTTTCTTTTCGGAGGTGAGACATGCTGCTTCGGTCGTGACGACGGTACTCGGCGCGAGCCGATGTACTGTCGGGAAGTCGCTTTTTCGCGTCGACGTTCGCGGCGGAGAGGAGGGGGGAGATACATGGCGTCGAACCTTTGGCACCTGTGCGTCTTTTTTGCTTTTCTAAAGCAATTATTGGCCAGCAATAGTCGGGGAAATAGGTAGTTTGGAGTCTCTAGGAATCGGCTACCCGCATGATGCTTCTTGGGCGCAGGGCTTGTGCCTGATACATTAACAGTTCAATCCATAAATCTTATGTTTGGGAATCTGGGTGCCCCAGACAACTAGATAAGTTGGCTCTGGTGTCTTTTATTCGAGTGGGTAAACACAACGTTGAAGAGTTTTGCCTCATTCTAGCTAGACGAAAATAAATAAACAAACAGGCTAGCTAAGACGAACTCTTCATCTTGACGGAATGCCGGCTGTAAACAGTCAATATGTTCGTATATCTGGGATAGCAAAGAAGAAAAGCGCCACCTAGTCGCACCTAAACATTACCCTCTGTCAAAACTATACGGAAACCTAGCTGACCTCTTCGGTTTGATCATATACTTCGTTTGATCATAGCAACTTACTCACCGAAGTTTTCGACGCCCTTGTTATTATGGATACTCAGCGGAGGACTTAAGACCTGGGGCACAAATTTCAAGGAAGTCTTAGATGTTTAGGAAGCAATTGTCTCTGGAAAGGCACATGTGTGAAGGAAAGAAAAAAAGGATGATGAGGGAAGAGAGGCGAGCTTGAGGGGGAAAGACGCTGCATTAACGCAAAGGTTATCGACTCTGGGGTTTGTGGACACCAAGACTGAACACAATCAAGGATGATGTGATGGTCCGTCATTCTGGCTACATTCATGCGGAAGTTTCTTTAGCCCGAACATCTGCTACGAAGTAAAGTTGAACATAGTGAGACTATTTTCCGCACGGTTGGTGCAGCTTGGTGATGAAGCATGCTGGGGTAACCCAAGGTTTTTTACACGTGGTTTTCTCTTGGATGGGTACCAACAGGTGAGGGAAGGGGTGCCAGTCCCCAAAATGAGATACCCTGTAGTTGTATCAGCAAGTGCACCCACATAATGAGTATTCTGCTTCAAAATTGTATCATCTAGCTGTAAGGACTGAGGGAAGTCCACTTCTCAACGCCTTTCGTTCTAATAGGGAACATAGGGCGCGTGGCCGCACGTCGTCCGTAGACGTCATAATTAATCCAAAAAAAATAAGAATATAGCATCACCGCGAGAGAACGTGAGTTGATATTTCACCGGGTGTGAAACGGGGCATGTATCCAAGCTACCTGGATGCCAGTTGGGAGAACTGTTATAAGGTAAAATGGGGATATGGAGTGGTTGGCGACTTGTCTAGTGATGGTGCTGTCCTTCGATGGAATAGTCAATGGTGTGAATTAATGGTAAGTACGATATAAATGATTATACTGAATGCGTATAGTGGATGGAATATCGCCTTGATGGTCACGATGGAGACTATTATTCTTGCTGCTCTGACTATGGCAGTATCTATATACATCTTTCCTCCAATATCAAATATCCGATGCCTACTATGAAACTACAATGCGAGTTCTATTATTGTATAAAAGAAGATGTTATACATGACTCATTAGTTTCAGCAACTCTGTCACTTGGCACGTTATCCATAAGCTTCAAACTCCAGATATCCTTGAGTCATAACCGAGTCAGCACAACAAGAACGGCTCGTACAGTGTATCACTGCTCTATACGACCACTTCATCCTCCGGCTCGCCAGAAATCGCAGAGAGTTTCTGCCTGGTCGTATATCGACTAGTCGTGGCAGCTACGTCGATACCCCCTTGTCTAGTTAGTATTCATATTCTGTTGGTGTCCGAATCTGAACCCTCGGCATCATTTTGCCCATCAAGAATACTACAGAACACTTTCCGCTACTATTCATGAAACGTAAATACATCTCACTTTGATTGAACCTGTCTAAACGCAAACTCTTCGCTGACAAAGCTTTTAGCACCGTGGTATCAACACGATTTTTTTTCCGCTGAAAGCTTGCATTTAGACAGGTTTAACCGTACAACTACCATTGGTTCAGTTAGGCACGAGATTGCGCTTGGACGGTACCACTGGGTAGATGTCTTCAGACTCTATTTGACGCAGTGTTATTGGTTGCGGGACATAGATGAACAAAAGTTACATCTTGGTGATACTCCAAGAAGTAAGCTATATACTGCTCAGATTAAATATATGTAGATGTGTCGGCGTAAAGGCACTGAAAGGCAAATGTCAACTACACGGGCCAAAATTTTTTAGGAACATTAGGGTTGGAGTTCGATCATGTTTGCGTATTGGTATCAATATTACATGTACATGTCGTACCGTTACTTTACCTATTGGGCACATTGAGTAGAGACAATGTATTCATGTACCGAGACGTATACTGGCACGTAATGATGGTAAAGATGTAGGCGTTTAAGCTGCAGCTTCTTTGTCAGGTATAGGTCAGTACTAAACCATTGATAGACTAGAAATCTAGAAGAAACCATGTAATTAGGAGAGTGTTTACTTCTCATTCGTTTTTGGATCCATTTGACGTGAGAATTACAACGCCTTCTTTCTAATTTTTGGCTGCAAAATTTTGTCGTTATCCTAAAATTTCAACCTCAGTGACAAGCAACTACGTGATGAAATACCAATTCATGCTTGCTTGACCCCTCTGAATCAACTTTCACAAACTCCATCATACCAGTCCCAGTACTGCTTCGTGATAGCCGTCGGTAATCTAAAATATGTAATGCACTTACGAATAAAAGTTGCTGATTTATGGCTGTGTGAAAGTTTAAAATGATTTAAAGCTATAGAGTGAAAGCTTGAGGCGTTCTATCATATCATTGAGACAAGCCATGTCCTGGTTCTACCACTCAAATCGTGTTATCATTAAAAATCAGAGAGTGTTACGGCTTCGGCTTACAACGAAGTATGACGTGCTCTCTTCACCATGGTTGCAGAAGACAAACCTCATCATACGGCGTCCTGCTTCTGGTGCCCCCAAATTGCCGCGTTCATCATGGAGCCAAGCACCACGATTCGATATTATCAAGGCTCGCAAAGCTAAGCCTCTGATCACAACCAATGGCTTGTACAAGATACTAACGCATAGATCAATCAAATGGATTGGTATTATAGCTTTCGGGAGCTTATCATATTTCTACTACCAAAGACTGGAAACAGTCCCAATGTTTAATCGGAAGAGGCTTATGTGCGTTACGGAAGCAGAAGTTGAAGAAGATGGGAAAAGGCAATACGACAAAATAATGCGAAGTTCAGGAAGTGCCATCTTGCCTCCATTTGACTGGAGGACGAGAAAGGTAAAGAGGGTGATGAATAGATTACTTAATGCTGTCAATCTGCAGCATTTGGACTGGGAGGTAAACGTAATATTATCAAATGGTCAGTAAGTTTCTCACAGCCCAGCTAAGCATCTATCACTGATACTTGACTAGAAGTTAAAGCTTTTGTAATACCTGGGAGAAAGGTCTTTGTTCATAGTGGCATCTTACCCATTGCAGAAACTGATAGTGGACTCGCTACAGTTCTAAGCCATGAACTAGCTCACTCTATTTTACGCCACAGCGAAGAAAGAATGAGTAGCCAAGTCTTAATTTTGTTGCCTTTAAGAGTGGTATTTTTTTGGCTCTTCGACTTTTGGACTGGAGGAATCTTAGGGAATGTATTGATTGAATACGGATTAAGTAGACCTAATTCAAGAGTTCTGGAAACCGAAGCCGATATCTATGGACTAGCGTTAATGGCGACGGCATGTTATGATCCCAGAGGCGCAATTACCTTTTGGAAAAGAATCGAACTGCTCGAAAAGGCACAGAAACTGAATGGAACTTCATGGCTATCTACTCATCCTTCTGTGAGTCCTCATGACCAACTTTCAAAAACGGCTTTCTAATGATAACCAGAGCGAATCTCGCACCCAGTCGATGATTAAGTGCCTTCCCGCGGCAGAAAAGTTGAGAAAAGCTAACAATTGTGACGCTACTAACCCCCATTTAGATAATTTCAGACGTGCTATATTAACAAATTGAAGTATGTAGTACCGGAATCATTGAATGAAATATTCTACTTTGGGGGGCTCGTACTTGGCTGATCTCGTGTAAAAAGAAAGTCGTTTTTTGATTGAAATGAAACCGATTAAACTGGCTCGACAAAAATATGCCACAAATTTTTTAGTAATTTCCACATACTCCGAGACAAATATGGACTTTATATCTAGTCCAATCCAAATTTGTATCGAGGTACTATGATGTCTCAAGATAAAGGTTAAAGTGAGTTTTAGATCAGAATTGTTTTTGGCCCTGACCAGTGTTGGTAGGAAATTTCTATTTTGATATTGTCTACTATCGATGATTGAAAAAGAGTCACAAAAAATTTCGTACCCGAAATCCATCTTCGCCGTGATTCCCATGGAAAATAGTAAAGCTCATATGTCCTAAAAATTATTAAGCAGTACGCATATTATTGTTCTATTATGGTGCCTGCTAGAAGCTACGATAGCTTCGTCAGTGGCCATTGCTTCCTGGATTTCGGCTTCTTATATCTGCGCCGCCTGACGCAACCGGGCCGCGTAACTTGAGTGATTCTGCCGTATCTCTCGGGTGGGTGGAAAAACTCCAAACCGATTTTAAGCTGGGCGAGGGTGATTCGTCAGTGTAGGCATACAAATTATCTAGGGCTAGATCAGCCAACTATTCTCTACAGTTGAACCTGGACAAGTCGATAGTGAGTATCGGTTTAATTATTGTTAAAATTTACAGACTTGTTGGTACTTACTTCTGCAACGCTCACACCTACAAGCCAATTTGCGTGCATGGGCAAGTATTACGAATATAAGTGGTGAAACCTCAATGAATCTTTTCAATACTTAAACCGGGACCCACTATCGGCTTATCCAGGTTTGTCTGTACCTTTTCTCGCGCCGCTCTAGGTGCAATTACAGAAGTAGTGCCAATCTCTAGGGACTGGCAAATCGTCTGCGTAACCGAATCTCCAGTAACTGCCCGTCACTAGTTTTGCCATGAACAAAACGAAAAGAATTTGTGATGGGGGACATCCCTATGGAAGACCACGTTCCAGTTGCCTGGACTCCGCAGTCCTGAGTCGAGACGTACTCGGATGGATCAATCTCTGAGCACTAGCCTTGTCAATCCAATGCAGAGCCCCGGCCATCTCGTGTTTTTCATCCTCGACAAGTCTTTCGTAAAGTACGGCGTCGACGGCGCCTTTCACATCTATTGTTAGCAGAATAGTCTTCTGTCGCACACTTAGGGTGTACTGTGTCGTGAATAAGGCAATCTACCGACGCACGAGCAGATCTTTATGGGAATGCACCAAAGAGCTGTTTTTATGTTACGTGTCGCTGTAGTGCTGTGTGGGACATTCTCAAGGCGACCAATCTTTCAACAAGTAAGCTTTGAGAATAGTTACTGATTTGTATTTAGGATTGCCAAGGGTATCACTGTTAAGCAGTGGGTATCTGAATGATCTGTAAGAGGACAGGTATTTCGAGCTTCGTATGATGGTAACTAGAATACCATGCCTAGTGCTGTAAGACGCGGTCACAGTTTTACCGTGGTCGAAGTATTCTATGTTTTTCACTTCGATAACCTGATATAGCGTCTTGGTGGACCTCCTAGGCATTTTCGGAAGATGCGTAACTTCTGTAATAAAACAATTCTGACGTCTGGAAGACTCATACTGAGATTTCACTTCCTGATAGCTATATTTTGAAATTATGATACTATGGAATAGAAAGGTCTCATGAATTAGATGAAG
Organism: Podosphaera xanthii; assembly: GCA_028751805.1. NCBI lineage: Eukaryota > Fungi > Ascomycota > Leotiomycetes > Helotiales > Erysiphaceae > Podosphaera > Podosphaera xanthii. The sequence goes on from JAPWIX010000002.1 coordinate 611,876, forward strand.
TTTATCCAATTGGTGTTCTAGTCTAGGATACACCACAGTAATATGAAGCCTTCTCTGTAACAATCCAATGGTTATGGGTACAGTTTTGGGATACTAAGTGTCAGGAATGCCCCTACTGTATAATATATATATATATATATATATATATATGGAGATTACCATAAAGTAATATTCTATGACTTTGGTCCGGCCTTTTAGCTGAGTGGTGATGCATCTATCTCGTGTATCATGTAGGATGGCAATTTCTAGCCTAACACCGATCTGTTGTTCCCCCCCTCTCTTAATACAGTCTTCATACCACTTGTGACACTAAGCATATTACAGAGAATTTTTCATATTCTGAACTGCTGTCCAGAATACGACGAGAAATATCGTGTCTTATCTCAGTACTCAAGGCGTATCGTACTACAATTACGATACGCAAACGTACTCTAATATAACAAGGCCATGTTCTCAGCACTGTGCGATGTTGACCCCAACAAAATTTAACATCTTACATAGATACTCACCACAGAGAGTAGCATGGAACCCTTCTTATCACTTAAGTACGTTTATATCAGTCTATAAATTGGGTAACGCGGCAAAGTAATGTTGTCACGAAATCGGAAATGTACGACGGGCAAGAACTTAAGGTAAAGATTAAATAAAGCTAAAAGCTAAAGATCTAAGTAAACTCTACAGATAAGTTTATATATGTGGTTTGTGTAAGCGAAATGAGATGTGTTTAGTTATTATAATCTTAACGCCGTTACTCCGTGGGTATCATAACCAAGTCCATTGTCCATATGTGCGCCTTAATACTTGACAGTCCCCCCCTCTTTCTAGGGATCGTCCCGAGCACTTATTCATATCGTGTTGGTGGTTTTCTTGTTCTTGTGTGTCTTTCTAATAACATATATTCTGGCAGTGGTTTATCTGGGTGTCTATTATGAAAGGCTTGAATTTCTACTTCCTCGCCGTCGAGGTCGTCTTTCAGTACCCATTCTCTAGAATCGTCGCTCCATTTGACTTCGTATTCAAAGACGCCGTTTTTTGTTCTTGAATTTATTATGTCTTTGAGTGTTTTAAAATAGTCTTCGTCATTAACGAACCATTCCATGCCGTAATCTTGTTGATTATGTTGTGGGAGGTTAGCCTTTTCCAATTTTTCAACGTGAAAGACATCATGGATTTTGCCTACCAGATTTTTTAGGTCTAGTTGGTAAGTTAGGTCCGTTACTTTGTTGATAATTTGAAACGGTCCAATTTGTTTCTCGGCGAGCTTTTTGCAAGGTCGTTTGGATCGAATATGGGAGGTCTTTAACATGACCCAGTCACCAATATTGAATTCTATATTAATATGATTTTTGTCGTAATAGTGTTTCATTTTAACATTTTCGGACTCCATTGTTGATTTTAGTCTATTCATGATTTCGACGAGTTTTTTGGCATGTGCAGCGGCACTCTCACAAGTTATCTGTTCACCGGGTTGTTCGTCAATGATTAGAGCGTTAGGTATATAGCCCTGATCGGCGTAGAATGGGGCCAGTCCAGTTGTGGCATGCTTGGAATTGTTCCAGGAAAATTCGCAAAGATCTAAGTATTCATCCCAATTGTTCTGTTCAAGATTGACATATGCGCGCAGATACGACTCAATAGGTTGGTTGATTCTTTCAGCAAGTCCATTGCCTTGCTGATGCGCTGTAGTTGTAGGAACGTTTTGAAAGCCCATCATTGAGCCGAGTTGCTTCCAAAATTTGTTGATGAACTGTTGTCCACGATCTGTGATGAACAATTTTGGAATACCATGCTGCCTGATTACGTTTTTGCGAATTAATATGGCTGTTTTTTCGGCAGTGAGGCCTGCAAGTTTGCATGGTATAAATCGACCACGCTTAGTTGCTGCATCAGTGCATGTGAGGATTGCTATGTTACCATCTTTGGTTTTGGGTAGGTCAGTAATAAAGTCCATGGCAACTCTAGACCATCTTCCTTCGGGAATTGGTAGGGGGCTGAGTTTTCCGTGTTTTTTATGAGTCTTTGGTTTATTTCGTGCGCATACAGTGACCAGAAAAACTGTTCGAATGTTTTGTAACTTTCGCTTGTAAGCCTCATAAAATTTTATCTGCTTGACCAATTCACAAAATTTTTACATTAATAAAAAATTCCAATTCTGTGGTTTCTTTTGATATAAATTAGATGATGTGAATCGAAAATTTGGTGGAGTAATCGCGATTGAAAGGGCGTTGTTCATTCGAACAGTTTTGCAGGGGGGATGTGGGGAAAGTATAACTAGGCATCAGGAGCACTGTAGGTCTTCATGAAAGGTTGAGTTTGTAATCATTTACAGCACATAATCACTTTCTACTGTTACTCAAATCTTTTTTTATCATGAGGCCTCTATCTCAATCAAAAATTGATGTCATTCTTCACCACCTTGACCATGGACTTTCCATCCGTTCAACAGCTCGAGAATGCAATGTCTCAGTTTCTACCGTTTCATGTATTCGCAAGAGACACCGTCCAGATCTTCAGGTGAACTTAGGAGGGCGACCTTGTTTGCTCAGCGAGCATGACACTCGTCATGCCGTCCGTACCATAACATTCGGTAAGGCCGATACCGCTGCCGAAGTTGCCCAAAACATCAGGGACATGAAAAATTGCTCTATCTCTGTTGATACAGTCCGACGGACCCTCAAAAAAGCAGGGTTAAAAGCTGTTGTGAAAAAGAAAAAGCCAAAACTAACAGCAAAGCAAAAGAAGGACCGTCTTGACTTTGCTATGCCCCATAAGTACTGGACTACAGATGATTGGAAGCGTGTAGTTTGGTCAGACGAGACGAAGATAAATCGCTTGCAGTCAGATGGAAGATCTTGGACCTGGAAAAGGCCAGGACGAGGGTTGATAGAGAGAGAGGTAGAGGAGACCCTCAAATTTGGTGGCGGTCATATTATGATCTGGGGCTGTATGCTGTGGGAGGGGACGGGAAACATGTGTAAGATTGATGGGTTGATGGACCAGCATCTATACACTGAGATATTGGAGGAGGATCTCCTACAAACGCTAGTGGAATACGGTAAAACCCCCGAATCCGTTATCTTCATGCAGGACAATGATCCAAAGCATACCTCGAAGAAGGCCAAACAATTCCTCAGAGATCATTCTCTCGCTGTTCTCCCTTGGCCAGCAAACTCCCCTGATCTTAATCCCATCGAGCATCTCTGGAATTACATCAAGAAAAGACTCAAGGATTACCCCCAACCGCCAAATGGGATCCTGGAGCTTTGGGACAGAGTTCAGGATGAATGGGCAAAGATTCCTGCAGAGGAATGTCAGAAGCTGATAGAGAGTCTTCCTAGGCGCATAGATGCAGTGATTAAGGCGAAAGGTGGGCATGTAAAGTACTAAATTACCAGTTCAAAAATTTCCCCATACCCCCCCTGCAAAACTGTTCGAATGACCAACGCCCTTTCAATCGCGATTACTCCACCAAATTTTCGATTCACATCATCTAATTTATATCAAAAGAAACCACAGAATTGGAATTTTTTATTAATGTAAAAATTTTGTGAATTGGTCAAGCAGATAAAAATTTATGAGGATTACAAGCGAAAGTTACAAAACATTCGAACAGTTTTGCTGGTCACTGTAATTGACATCCAGCGACGTAATTATGGATGTCTTGTGTCATGCCAGGCCAATAGTAGTTGCGCTGAGCTAGTTCTGTGGTTCTGGCGATTCCCCAGTGACCGGCTAATGGGTTATCATGACTAAGTTCTTTGGCTTTTATTCGAAGGGATTCTGGAATATAAAGGCGGTTGATATCGTACCAAAGGGCTCCGTCTTCTATGTGCCAACTGTCAGGTAGTTGGTGTTCTAGGAGATGTGATGCATATTTGTCTAAATTTAATGCGCTGGCCATTTCATGTTTGAATTCAAGAGGCATTATGGCATTGATGAATATATTTTCATGGGTATTTGTAACAAGGTTGAGTCCCCATTCAGTTGGACTTTTAACAATTTTTTTCATATAATCTGGGCGCCTGGATGGTGCAACAGCTGGATTTCTTTTACCTTCGCAATGGTAGATGTCGAATTTATAGGCTGCTAATTTTTCTAAATATCCAGATTGTCGACAGTTTGGTCTTACTGTAGATTTGAAGTATTGGAGGTTAGCGTGGTCGCTGTAAATTTGTACCTTGTGTTGTGCTCCTTCTAGGTAAACTTGAAAATGTATCAAGGCATCGACTACTGCTAAAAGTTCTTGATCAGGAGTACCGTAGCGAGTCTCCTCGGGTTGTAATTTTCGACTCCAGAACGCCACAGGTTTTTTTACTCCATTCTGCCTTTGCGATAGTATGCCCGAGATACCACCTCCAGAGGCGTCTGTTTCCAGTATTCCTGGTAAGTTAGGATCCCATAGCTGTAACATGGGAGAGTTTGCGAAGCTGTTTTTGATGTCATTGAAAGCTTGAAGCGCTTTGTCGTTCAAGTTGAATTGTTTTTGTGCGGCTTCCTTTTTCAGCAAATTTGACATACCAGCACATATTTTCGAGTATTGAGAGATGAATCTTCTGTAGAAGTTGGTGAAACCTAAAAATTGTTGTACTTGTTGGAGATTTTGAGGTATTGGCCAATCTGTTATTGTTTCGACTCTTTTAGGGTTAATTTTGAGGCCGCCTTCTGTTATCATGAATCCTAAGAAGTCTACCTCTTCTAGTTCAAATGCGCACTTTGAGAGTTTGCAATATAAGTTATTTTGAATTAGCCTTTTGAGTACATTCACAGTGCGATGATGAAGTTCATGTTTTGATTTTGCGTATATCAAAAAATCGTCTACATAGGATACGATACCTTGACTGACGTCACGAAATATTTGGTCGATGAAAGACTGCCATGTAGGAGGTGAATTTGCGAGACCAAATGGCATGACTAGCCATTCGAAACAGCCGTCTGGCGTTCGAAATGCCGTTTTCCATTCGTGGCCTGGTGCTATACGGATCATATTATACGCGGATATGATGTCAAGTCGAGTGAAGTACTTGGCTCCGCGAAGCTTATCAAGGAGATCGTTAATCATAGGTACTGGATATTTGTCCTTTGTAGTAACAGCATTGAGCCGACGATAGTCCATACACATTCTCAAATCCTGTGAATGTGGTTTCTTCACAAATAAAACGTTTGCTGGAGCTTGGGCTTTGCATCTGCAGATCCAGCCCTTATTAATTAGTTCATCGGTTTGTTTTTTTACTTCTTCCTTTTCCCTTTCGGATAGTCTTGACATTGGAATGACGCGTGGAAGTTTACCGTCCGGGATGTCAATAATCATGTCGACGCCAGTGCGGTGAGGTGGGAGTTTAGCTGCGCTGGATTTGGAAAATACTTCACTTAAGAATTTCAAGTTGTCGAGGATTATGACTTTTTCACCCTCTTGCTGGGCGTCGTCTCGTACGAGTGACCTGATTAGTATTTCATCTGTAAGATCATTTTCAGTGTGCATAGTTTTGCCAAGTGAATTGTTAGTTGTATTTTTGGTAAGCGGAGAATTTAATGGGTTAGATATATTGAATGAGTTGTCTTCCAGATCTGTTTGATCTGTATGAGTTAATGGTGTTTTGGTGACGGGTTGTCTTTGTTGCATTGTTTTTGTGGTCCAGTCAATGTCAGGATTAACAGATTCTAACCACGGTAGACCAAGTATTGCGTCGTATGATTTGATAGGTGCTTCAACAAAAGTTACATTCCCATTAAATAGACCTGGGATCTCTGTGTTCAGTGTCGATTCGTATGCTAGTTTAGAGGGAACAGCAACGTGTCCATCGAAAGAGTAGATATTTCTATTAATATGTTTTATTTTTCTAATTGGGTTTGCTTCCATTATACTATTGGTACATGCATTTACCTGCGCCGCTCCGTCCACCAATACCCTTGCTTTTCTATTGCCAATTTGACCCACTAACTCGACAGATTTACCGTTATTGAGACTAGCAATGGTGAGCAGAGTATTTGGTGAGGGAATGGGGCGGCGCACCTTGGGTTGTGGGGTTCTAGGTGGTTGAGGAGGTGACTTGCCCTCTTTCGCCAGCTTGTCAATCAGTCGTTGACACTGATGGGTTTGATGATTGCCACCGTCGAACATGCAGAGATTGTGCTTTTTACGGTACTCTTTGACTTCTTGTGGCAGTTTTCCATCCGTTATGAGTTGCAAGGGTTGACTGAAAGAGCTGGGAGAAGTAACGTTTGGTTCAGCTATGGCTTTTGTAAAAGCTTTTGTTTTGATGCTAACCTGCGTGTTAGTCGCCTTTAGTTCCTTTTGCATTTGGTAGCCACTTTCGAACTGCAGCGCCAGTTGAGTGACGACATCGTAGTTGGTGATGTCTATGTATGGCATACCCAGAAGTTTGCCTTGCAATGGTTCAATGAGTCCTTTGAAAAATTCCTCGCCCCAGACTTGACGTGGGAAACAAGTTTCTTTGCACAAGAATTCAAATCGCTGCTTGTATTGCTGCACGGTTTTTTGGTCTTGCTTCAATCTCTGTCGTTGTTGGATGCGCATGTGAGTAACCGAGGGACTCAGGTACCTGTCACGAAGTCTTTGAGCAAAGGCGGGCCAATTGTCTTTTAGTTCCGGAGACAGTTGCACCTCAAGTCTGGCCCATTCTTTAGGGGCTTCACTGCTTCCATCTGCAGATGCGCCCTCTAAACACTCCACTGCGACCATAACTTTTTGCCGATCCGTTGAGTGATACAGCGGCTAGAGGATGAACCTTGCTTCGAGATCCTCTATGAACTGATTGACGTTAGTCAGCCCTGTGAACTTGATGATAGCTGGGACCGGGGTTCGAAGGGTAGTGGGTGTAGCTTGGTAGTATGGTTGCGTGTTTGGGTTGGATTGTATGAACGGAAAAGATTGTGCAAAAGGTTGTCGTTGAAACGAAGGTTGGTTTGAAAAATGGTGGGCATGCAATGTATCGATCGATATCGGTGACATGAATGGTGGTGGTTGTTGTTGTTGTTGTAGTAACTGAATAACCTGTTGTTGTTGTTCAAGTTGTTGTTGTTGTTGTTGTTGTTGTTGTTGTTGTTGTTGTTGTTGTTGTTCAAGTTGTTGTTGATGTTGTTGCTGCATTTGTTCCATTTGTTGTTGGTGGAGCTGCTGTTGCTGTTGTAGGTTGGCATTATTGGCTAAGGAAAAATCTTTAAATGCTGTTGGCAATTGATTCTGAATTAATAGCGTGATGTTGCTGTCCATAGTATTTTGACGCTGATAAGGAGTACTGGGTACAAAGGCCGGGAGTTTAAAGTGTGATCGCGGTAATGGAGTTTCGTAAGGTGCGAATGATGTCGATGGCATGCCGTATGAAGTCCCAAACGGTGCCACGTGAGGTGAATAGATTGATGGTGAACCCTTTGGTTCGTTTACTGGTGGCGGGGTTGTCGGGGATTCATTTCTTGAAACTTGTTTGCCCTTCTGTGGACTTTGGCGACGTGATTCTAGAATTATATTTTCGGGATTTATGCCCCGTAGAAAATTTTTGGGTAAAGACATGTTGATATTTGTGAATGCGAGAGTTCTCAGGTGTCTATTCAAAAGAGCTTTATTGTCACGAAATGGGAAATGTACGACAGGCAAGAACTCAAGGTAAAGATTAAATAAAGCAATAAAGCTAAAGATCCAAGTAAACTCTACAGATAAGTTTATATATGTGGTTTGTGTAAGCGAAATGAGATGTGTTTAGTTATTATAATCTTAACGCCGTTACTCCGTGGGTATCATAACCAAGTCCATTGTCCATATGTGCGCCTTAATACTTGACAAATGTGGCTTTGAGGGTTTTGCCAAATGCGGACCGAATGTTTTCTGTTTCACACGAGACATGTAGCAAAGCTTCCCGGATTCCACTTAACAGGACAGCCCGGACGCCATACCACTGCATCATCCGGCCCTATCGTTTATGTGACAGATGATATAAGCTGACTAGTTAAAGAATAATTCAAGTATACGCATACACGATATCAACTGTGGTAGTACTGGACGCTCTTTAGAGACTGACATGGAGACGTAGGGCTTATATGAAGTAGCCTCCAGATAAAACTAGCTGATGACCACGAAATGGCTAAAAACTACTTGATGTTAGTCTTGTTCTGAGTCCTAGCAACAGGGAAGCCTGGGATCTTTCCTTGATTCTCTGGTATCTGGCAACGGGGACTTGCTTAATTAAAGAATCAGATGCAGGGTGCCAGGCTTGATTAAGATCGGGCGAGGGTGTAAGGGGTCTTATATAAGTGTTATTCACGTCTAACTCAGAGCTAGATACAAAGAAAATCTTGAAGTACAGAATTCAGAGAGCTTCAGAAAAGCTTCCTCTTATCCTATCTGACATTTACCTGCGTTATCCTGACATGACTCACTTAGCCCTTGTCCCTATCAATTAACCGAGATCTGACATGACTCTCGCCTATTTTCAGCCTCATTTTAGGAGCTTCTAATCAATCGAACTCAAGCAGGAGCCTTGCTTATGCTCAGCCACACTAGGGTTCTTTTAATCTAAACGAAATTTTTGCATGAAATGACATAATCAGGTTTTCGTCCTTTTATATCCCTTAAGTTAATTTTAGTGATTTTTTTCGAGTGGTCTAAGCATAGGCAACAGCCTATATTTTGCCAGGCGCTAGCCTGTGACAGAGGGGACACCTATTCTCCCTGAGAAAAGTTGATCATAAGGGTAACCCTATAAGTTGAGGTCGAGGGTCAGAGACGCGCATCTAGGGGGCACTATCTCAGCCGTGTTTATAAGCCTATTTCAAACCCTATTTAAAAGCCTGTTGAGGAATCGAAGATGTATGAAAAGATTGGCTATTCATCTGATGAATTTATACTACCAGTGTAGCTATAAGGTGAGTTGGCCATCAGGAAGGCGAGAATCGGTCGGGTGAAAGGGTAGAGACTCCCGAAGTAACGAGAATATTGGGTGGAACTGATCCTTCTACCACTCACAATTGGGCCGTAATCCTTTGCAGTGACTGAAAGGTTGGTCATTAACTTCTGGATGACTCTCTACTCGCACTAGAGATTAGTATACCGCTGAGACGTTTTCAGCTAGACTGTAGACATGTTGAGGTTAGGGCAGTCGGTTACTATACAAGAGCATTACCACAAATAAACTTTAAATTTTTCTTTGACCATTAAGACCTAGTAGGGACTCTGATACTTATACGCTTCGATGAACGTAAGATCACACGAATACCCGGAATAATCTGCTCGCCTCTCAGCCTCCTCAATATGTCCCCCTCAGTGATCTTAATATGAGTTAAACTCCCACGTTTATAAGCGAAGCATTACGTCATACGGATGGGCCAAGAAGCTAGCCCACCCACGAAAATTTGGGCCTTTGGTTAGATGGTGGTCTGGTACATCGTCCGGGCGTTTATCCCGAGTAGAGTCTGGGTAGCCAAGGTATATGCCTCGCTTGAGACAGGAGAAAGCTCGTTCGAATCCGGCAAGACCCTATCCACATATCGCGCGTGGTCATGAATGTGACAATGACGGAGGTACGCTGGATAGTCGTGGGTAGCTGAAATGCGTTCCTGCGGCAGACACAAAGGGTTGAGGGCCGAAACGGCTGTAAGGCGCCCGACCTCGAGTTATGTCTTCAAATGATATTCGGGTGTGGGTGCTCCTCATATCAAGTTGAGTCATCGTTCCATGTACAGTACCAGTGCCATTCGTGTCATAGACCAAAGACTGCATCCATAAGAATGATATTTAAAAAAACTTTTGGGCCTAACCCGTAACAAGACAACAAATCTCCAAGAAACTGCAAAGTAGTTCAAGAGGATGGATGCGCGCATCCGTTAGCCAAAAATATTTCTCGCATCACGAGTGAAGTTAGCTAAAAGTCTCAGCCTCGTCTCAATTGGCTTTGCAAGCTTGACCTAAAATATAGCATCAAGGGATGTTTATAAAGGAAGTAAAAAAAGAGTACACGCTTCACCTTCTTTAGTCCATTTCCCCGCCTTCTATCTCTCGTGGCATCGAATTGTAAATCCTTCCGATAACCTTGTCACCTGGACTGTCACGATCTTGTGCCTTGCTTTGGTTGTCGTCTAACTAAAGACCTACGATATTTCGAATATCATACAGGGGAAGAAAGTCGGAGAGCACAAATTTGGAGAGGGTTTGTTATGGCTTTAGAAGGCCAAGTGTCGGTTGGAAATCACGGGAATAGGGGAAACAGGAATCTGGCAAGGGAAGGGGCGAGGTTGATTCGCAAGGAAATTAGCTGATTCTTTTTGGGGATTTTTTAACATTGGGAATGTTTTTTGGTGCTAAGTTTTTCGGTTCGGTTAAGGGCTGCTACCATTTGAAAACTGGCTACGTTTCCTTTTGGAGGCGAGGAACGCGTCTTCAGCTGTAGTGATGGAACTCGGGCCAGTTGAATGTACTGTTGGGAATTCTCTTTATTGCGTGAACGTTCGCAGCGGATGAAAAGGGAGAGATGCAGGGCGTTGAGCTTCCTCCGCTCGCGAATTTATTGAGTTTTTTTAGCATACTCGCGAGTAATAGTCAGGAAATTTAACTAGTACTGAGCCTTTAGAGACTGGCTACCCATATCATACCTCTTGGGTGCAGGAATTGTGCCTGGAAAGTAACGAATCAATCGATCAATCTTTGATTCTTTGATAATCCTAGCAAAGTTGTGCTAAAAAATCATATTGCCGTAGCTAGTGTCAGTAATATTAAGAAAGAGATATATTCGGAAAGCCCTCGGACCAGGAAAATATGTCTATCAAAACTCTTTTCGGCCGATCAATGCAGTGCTTGACGTCCTATTAGTTCTGGTACATGTAAAACAGCCTTAGAGATTGCATTAACACTATCAGAAGATAGAGAAAATTCGATTAAACGTTAGACAGTACGCTGTTCTCTGAAGAAGAAGAAAAATCTGAAGGTGGTACACAGGAACAAATCAATGCTATAAAGTAGTCATTATCGCAATGCCCATCTTAGATGGACTCGCTAACACTCGGAGTGTGACAATCTGTGCGAAGCCACATGTATCCTCAATAAAGTGAAATATCTATTACATCATCAGATCTCATATTGTGCCTTTTTGGCGAGTTGGCCCTGTGGTAAAGCTATCTAACTGCAGGCGCCTGTCATCTTCGTGAGGAATGTGGCAAGTATACTCCTGTGCGGGGGCAGTGCGACACACGGAGTGCACGATAGGTCACTGAAAATCGGTGTTTTGGTCTGATGAGACGAAGATCGATCGCCATGGCAGTGAAGAGCCAGGTATGATAGGGGCTGACATAGAGGAAAATGACTTGAAAGTCCATAACTATTGAGGTACAGTAAAGTTTGCTGCCGGAAATATCAAAATACACGGATACATGACTGTCAGCAGCATGAGAACTTTCTTTTTTGATGAATAAAGGATGAATAGTTACCAGTACCTTCAAATTTGGAGTCTTGCTTGTCCCTGAGGCTTAGGAAAGGAATTTGGGGTGCAAAGAGAAAAACCCATCTTTTAACAAGACCACGACCCCCTAAACACGTGGAGACTCACTCAAAATTAACTGCACTCGAATGGCTGTGTAATAAATGGATAGCTAGCATAGTCGCTTGACTTAAATCTGATCGAATATCCTTTGAGTCATCTGTGAGGGAACTGGCATAAGCTCATGAGAAGCCTCAGACTCGAGCTGAGTCGATAGTCCTGAGTCTAGCTGCCTAGAAACAAATTCCTTAGGATCTCTGTAGCTAAGTCGTCCCGAGTGGCCTGGTATAACTGCAGCGGTGGTCAAAGCCAAAGGTAGCCTAAAATAGTATTAGGTATGTATTTTCTAGCCCTCGTCAAGACCTTGCGATATAACTGTTCAAATGTAGAGCCCGCATTCAATCGTCCTAACTAAGCCAAAATTAGTGATACTATCAATTTCAGGTAGCGATTCGGTACCTGTAGCTTTTCAACCGTGTCGGATCGATCAATCCGGTTGAGACAGTTTCAGAGTTGGAATTAATAAACCCTGAAATACGCATGACATTTTCTTTTGTAGTTACTTTATATCGGGTAAACTATGATCCTATATTATACCAACTTCGTAGCTCTAGATAGGAAAAATAATAGGGGGCCGCAAAGGAAAACCTGTACGAGGTGCCACCTTCGAACCTGACGGTAAAATAATCTCTCGGAGCTAAGATCCAGTTTATTGACCATGAGTGGAAGTATTGTTTTTTTTGAATTCTTGTCCTTTCTCAGTCAAAGACTATATAGGACATGTAGGACCTTTCGGCCTACAGGCCACGAGTACCTATTGCCTCGGTTAGTATACCCCCCTCCTTTGCTTCCTTCACAGATCTCATCCAACAGTAATACCCCCAACAAGTTCATATTCAATCATAAACTTAGAGGAGCCATTAGCCCAACATTATCTCTCCTCTCCAGCCAACTAGGCGAAGGCCATTTTTGAGTGTATGGAAGGCGGGAAAATTTCGCAAAATACCACTGAGTGCGGGGCTGCCCTAATATCGACATCGGGACTAAATCCGAAGACCTGGCTACGCATTTGAAGCGGTCAGAGAGGTCGGTCAGCCGAGTGCTGCAGACTTGTATTACTTACGGAACCCATCCCCTCCCTTCATTACCTCTCAACTTTATCCCTCGTTTGCCCCGTAGGACAAATCTAAGGCCGAATTAGAATTTCAGACATGTCTTGAGAAAAATTGTACGCTGTGAAGTAGCTTAGCCTAGTTTTTTTGTACCATCTGGAGCGATGCGGACCACGGTAGACTCGTCGACAAAAAAGCCCACCTGGCTAATTAATTGACTATTTTATAGTGCTGGTAATACTACACGGAACAAGGCCCTAAACCTTGATACCAGGTTTTAAAACAAGTATCCACCAGAATAGCCCAAAGTGCCCTACCAGATAGAACCGAGTCGTATCTGACTCTCATCCCAACCGGCTGTTCTCAATCCTTTTTTCACCCACTCCCTGATCAATTTCAATGATCCAGAAACTGACCCGACCATCCTAAATCTCCGGATCGTAACTATGGGTTTGTCTTCGGCAAGTAGATATGATCGTCGGTCGTAAGCATGAGTGAGTGAGGCTTTTGTATGAGTCAGGCCTCGTTCGATACGATGCTAGTATTCATGTTGTGAAATTGATGTTGAACTTGATGTTTGCCATGGACCTTATTCTGAATGCGACTCTTCTTGGCTATCCCAGATATGCAAACAAACTGGGGGTTTATTCCAGCACCGCGTAAAGGTAAACAGTTTGTTTTTGCCGGCTAGAAGTGTTTATTTTCGGCGGGCCCATCAGTTAAGAGGAGTTGTGTTGGATTCTTGGCCAATAACCCGAACTGCAAAGATTTTACGGCTCGCAAAACTTGACGTAAGTCGAGATTCACACTCAAATATAATCTTGTTTGGGTACAATTCTCAATACAATATCCTGTGCAAATGATTAAATTAAAGCACATGGCGCTTGAACTTATTTCAAAAAAATTTACTGCATGCGACTCATCTACCCTCCCTCGAAAAACTATTCTTTGGACACCCTTTTGTGTTAAATCAAACATCCACGAAATGACATATCTCTCGATGCCTTTTTCCGTTTGAAGGCATGTGCTAAAGGACTAGACAGTCGCTTGGCCTTATTTTCGACTCGACCTTAGTTGTAACATCACATACACCAACCGTGGACGACTCTTAAGACGACATACTTTCGACCTTTCGCTCAACATCAAAGTAAGCTCTCGACGTTGATTGTGACATCGGTGTCTCGGTCTTGAACTCTAGACACGGATGTTTGATTTCTCATGGGAGAGAGATTGGCACATCCTCGTCGCAGTTTAAGTTGCAAAGGAAAATATAAACTCAGCGATGCTCAAATTTTGCTGAAGGATTAAATATTTTAAGGTGGAGTACACAAGGGAAGAGGCTGAGGAAGTTTAAGTTCTTAATAAGAAAAACGATCCTCGAGGGATAAAAAGCAGATCCTAAGCTGGAACGTTGATGAGAATAAAGAAAATCGCAATATAGAATATGCACACCTGTCACTACTGGATGCATGCGGGTGAGTAACAATCGGCAATGAACTAAGAAAGCATAGCGGGTGACGGTGTGTGAGAAATGCTTCATCTATTCCTTTCAACATTAATTTCCCTTATCAAGTAGTTTTTATCTTTAAATTGGGTTGAGCTCTGTGCCTTTAGCATAATCTTGGCCGGCTCCAGCGGTCTGGTACCCGGAGTGGACGTAGGGATTTGGCCAAAGACCTATAACAAAATAAAAAATTAAATAAATAAATAAAATATGAAGAGAACATATATACACATACATCATTAATTTCGAAGATCAACCAGACAATTGTAAATACTCCGTACTGCATTATTCTCGACCCTCGAAGTGCACACATTGTCTTTTAACTTGCAACTTTATCATACCAAAAGATCGCTCCCAAATCAAAACTTAATCTTATTACTGTATCATCCATATTTGCATATTACATTAAATTTTGGTGATTACGTAGTAAGTATTTGAACAGTTTTGTCACTAACTTCAATCGTTACAGATTTTTGAATGTACAGCGTTCCCTGCTATCCTCCAGGCGATACAAGTATATCTTCCCATTTTTTACCCCCTTCAACAACCTATGACTTCGTAGTATCCACGACCCAGCGTCTATCAAGATTCAGACCTCGGCAATTGTTTTCATCGTCGGACATCCATCATTGACGCCTAAGTTGTCTTCTTAAAGTTCCCTTGTAACGCTAACTAGTAGAGAGGGTCGCGAGTCGTGTTGCAGGTGGGTAGATGTTTAGATGCTGGTAAATCTGCTTGGAATATCGAGAGGAGATGTGCTACCCAGAGAAGCCCAAAATCGTCTTAATGGATATTGATTTTTTCTTCACGATTTGTGCGGTCGTAAAACCTGAGTAGCCCAAAGTTATCGATCAAAATTAGTCAAGCACAATTACTTTTTATGGGTGCCTAAATCAGGAAAATCTCGATTCTGCCGATGGGGAATGTCTGAACCTCATCTTAGCAGTGTAAGAATATTACAGGGCAATCTCGTGTTCGTACTGTTAGTAAGCACCACATACAGGTGTTCAGCGTCGCCCACGACGTAGTTGTAGAAGTAGAACATGTTGCCGGCTAAAATTATAAATAATAGTGGTGAGAATAACTAATAAGCTGTGTTTTTTTTTTTTTTTAAATCATGTTGTATTCAGCCTCATAGCTATGACAAAAGATTTAAATACATTTATGTCATTAACCGTTTTCCCCTGCATCCCTAACTCCTGGGAACCCATACTCCTTTGGGGCTAGTCTTGGCTCATAATTTAATGAAGGCTATCCAATACTAATTTCAGCCGATGGTTCCGCTCCCAAGCAAACATTTCGCAATAGAATACTTTTTATTTTATATTAATTTTATTTCTATATATTTCTTGATAGAATGGTTGGGGTGTTTTTGTAGAATAGAAAAATAAATTATGATATAAATAAAATTGAAATAAATAGAGAAACGATGTAGATAAAAATTTAAAAGAAAACATTGTAATTTTGCAAAGTGAAGTAATTCATAGAATGTAATTATGCTATGTATAAGTTTGAATCTGTGGGGAATTATATTTTGAAATGCACTGACTAGATTGTAAGAATTTCAAAAGACAGGGTCTACCAACTTTGGTATTGAAGAGTATGGCAAACTAATAAGCTAAAACGTCGATAATTAGTTTTACCCACTAGCTAGCTCTATTCTTAGAACCTAGTACAGCAGAACCTCTCATAGCTAATAGTGGGTCCCGGTATAATTACTGAAGAGATTTATAGAAATTTCACCGTTTATATTTGCAATACTTACCCCTGCCCGCAAAATTACCTATAAGGGTAAGTGTTGCAAATATAAAAGTCCAAGTTGCAATGAATCTTTTCAACATTTATACTGGGACCCACTATTAGCTATGAGAGGTTCTACTGTACAGGTTTTAGTATTTGCGGTTTAACCTATAGGATGTGTCGAGTTAGTACCACGTGATATGTCAAATTTAAGCGAGAGAGCACTGTTACGCTAACCCGAAACAACTGGTACGGAACCAGTGTAATTTCCCGTACTTTGTCGTAAGCCACACATTTAAGTAATCTCTCATACAGAAGTTATGAATTTCATAGTCTACCGTAGCACCTCCCCGATAGATCGTCGAGACGGGTAAGAAATAAGATTTAGCGGCCTTGCGATATGTGAGACTCTAACTACAGTCGTCCCTCTCTAACTCGATAGTGGGTCCCGGTATAAGTGTTGAAAATATTCATTGTATTTTGGACTTTTATATTTGCAACACTTACCCTTACAGGTCATTTTGCGGGCAGGGGTAAGCATTGCAAATGTAAATTATTGAATTTCAATGAATATTTTCAACACTTATACCGGGACCTACTATCGAGTTAGAGAGGGACGACTGAACAGTACAATCTCGCTATAACAATGTGGGGCAAAACTTAAACAAGGCTCCCGATTGGCCAACTCAATTGAATCCTCCAATCGGGAACCGTGGTTAATATTGCCACACATTGTTATAGCGTGACTGTACTGTACTAACGTCAACACCGGTACATTTGATAGATCTGCGGAAAGCAAGTCTAAGTCAATGAGCTCTGCCGACAATCTGCTGTCTGAAAAGCTTTCTGAATTGAGTTATCACCGAAGTAATGAGTTCAAACTGTCACTTTCTCTAAGCTTACTATGCAGTTAACACGGTCTTGTACCGACAGTGTAAGGTTAGGACATCTTTAGATTGATCACGCTAAGCTTGTGAATTGCGATTATAAATGGTGGCTTTGCTGATAATCCTTTGAAGTAAGGTTACTAAGCACATATTTCCGCAATTTTGAGTTTTGGCGCTATCATGTCAATACTGTGATGTAAGGATGTACTTTACTCCTAGTAGGACACGAATTTATACGGGACAAGGGACAAAATAAATTTTAGATAGGCTGTACGTTTGCATGAAGCGTTAAAAATGCTAAGTAATTATCAAGGTTTCACGCTCTCTCACGGCGCGCACTGACATACATCAAAGTTGACTAGACGGATGAGTAGCATGTAGTTCGGTCTCTACAGTATCACGGCGCGGCGCATTAACTGATATCTTCCGGAAGAAATATCTGATATTTTCCAACAAGGCTCTGCCTTATCAACCTGCTCGATTATCATGGAGAAAAATAATCTCTTGGGACGGAAAGATACTACCAAAGGTGCTCCCTTACGGATTCTTTCACTTGGTATAGTCTTATGGAGAGCACAGAAAGTTCAAGCAAATAGCTGATATTTTGCAGATGCCGGTGGCGTCCGAGGCTATTCGATGCTTATTATAGTTCAGGAGCTAATGTACCGGACATATGTTGAAATTGAGGGGAAAGCGCCCCGAAAAGACCAAATCCCAAAGCCTGCTGATCATTTTGACCTAATCGTGGGATCTGGTACTGGTGGAATGATAGCGATGATGCTCGGAAGGTTAAGACTTGACATAGAAACGTGTAAGGAGCTCTACGTAAGAACAACAAGAAGAGTGTTCGAAAAAGATAAAACAATCGCAGGAATACCATTCAGATCAACTGTTTTTAAGGCATCAAAGCTTGAGGATTCCATCAAACAATGTGTCGCTGAACATACGGTTTTCGATTGGGAAGGGAACGACATGCCAGAATCGGAATATACCTTCAAGCCTCTTTCGAACCCCTTGAGTGCTTCATCTTGTCACAGAAAGCGCCTATCAAGTAACATAAGTGTGTCAAGCTTTAGTTCAAGAGAGCCAAGCCCAAGGCTTCACTCAGCGCCTGTAGCTACAACGAGTTTGGGCGACCCAGACGCCCGGCTATATGATAGGCGAGAGGATAGAACTAAAGTGTAAGTTGCTATTGGCTCTAAAATAAATTTAGTCTAATCTCATTCAAGAGCGGTTACAGCGGTTTACAAAGGTACAAAGAAAGGCGGTCAGCCCGCACTATTACGATCCTATGACTCAAGAAAGGAACCACCACCCGAATTTGACTGCACTATATGGCAAGCCGGACGAGCAACTACAGCGTTGGAACTAGCTTTTAAGCCCATTCAGATTGGACAATCAGTATTTATCGACGAAGGTGCGGGCCAGTTTAACCCCGCCCCTGTTGCGCTTGATGAGGCTTGCGTGAACGAGTGGCCAACTCGAGAAGTAGGAGTCTTTATTAGTATCGGTACTGGGAAAAGACCTGTTGGCAACGAAAAAGATGCCCATATTTGGTATGAAGGCTTTTTGGGAGAATTTGCTGAAGCCAAGAGACGAATAGTAGCAAAGATTGAGGGATGCGAGGGAACGCATCAATATATGATCCGAGAGGGTCTTACGAAGCGCGGTGTAAATATTGAGAACTATTTTCGATTCAATGTTGAAGTTGGAGTTGGAGAGTTTGGAATCAATGAGTGGAACCGTCTGGCTGATATTAGCACCTCAACTCGTCGCTATCTGACAAAATACGATGTCCAAACTATGAGTTGTAAAGCATCTTCTAAACTTGCCAAGATTCATCGAGCCCTAATGCGAATCAAAGTAGATCAATTGCCGAATAAACCTCCTGATATCCCCGAAGCCCACCCTTTCGCCGTTGAACTACCGGCCGATATTCCAGTCGCTGCCAGGAGACGGGCTTCTAGCAACTTCAGCTCACAAAGTTCACAAAAACTACCTACTTCATTGCAAATTTCACCTCAGCTTTCACCAAGACCAAATAATAGTCGCCAGCCTTTCACCTCTAGAACACATCGTTCCACAATTTCTTATGATAGTAACTACCGTCAACAACTCAAACCTTTATCTCAACGCTCCTCTGTCTCATCCGACAGTTATCGGCCACTACACCTACCTAAACCTATGGTGATTCGCCCAGCTTCTCAAGGTGCTTTACCAAGTAACCAAAATATTTCTGAAGATTCAGAAAAAATCGCTATCACAACTAGTGATGACTTACCCAGAGAACCAATAAAGAGAATTGAGCCCCCTCCATTACCCCCGAAATTATTTCTTCAAAATCCAAGCTTTATGGGCAAATCCTTGCCACCGTATCCTCTCGAAGATGAACCACCACCGGTCGTTAACATGGCGCGGAAACCAGATTACAAAGGTGATATGTAGTTCTAAATTTGGTCACATCAACGTTGTCATTCTCGCGAAGTCTATGATTTGATTTACGGAGTTATTCGGTCTTCAATGAATCTAAATTGGGATTTTGAGAAAAGCATTAAAAATTTGGCAAATTACTATCTGTTCGGAGTTCATCTGATAATTGGGGCGATATCACTTTGGAAAATTCCAGAAACTACCTATGCCAGACCCCTTGTGTCGAGCCATTTACGTCCTAACTAAGATGACTTTCTATGTATTGCAATTACATCATGAGGCGTTAGCATTTGATGATTGATGACGAGACAAGAATATTAGTATATTTTTCGAAGCACAAGTAAAACAAGCAGGCAGATCTATTTCACGTTTTATAACTTTTCTTTTTAACGTGAAACGTTCAACGTTTGGATGAGAGTGAGACCAATACAAACTTTGAAGATAATGAAGACTGACCTGGACCTGGGAAAATTGGATATACACCAATATACGTATATCACTACTGATGGTGCCCGACGGCAAGGCCTAACATAGACCATGGTAGAGCCGGTATCTACGACTAGTGTTGTATATGTACTCCGCATTTACAGTACTATAAATCTCGTCCTCTAAAAACACAACATTGATCAAGCCGGTATATCATTGGATCTTATTACCAGACCTAGATGTGAAGAATTCAATCTTCATTAGTGAATCAGCAACAAATTCCCAGTATTCAAAGTATTCCAATTATAAAACCGCAGTCATTGGTATCAGGAATACAAGCTATCCACTTGACCTCCACATTAATAAGGATCCACACGTCAAGTCATAGTATTCGTACCACCCCTTATTTGCACAGTCGAATAGTAGGGGAACGTGGAAGATTTCACGCATGACGAGGGTCATTCGAAAGATCACTCATGTGGGCTTGGTGAGTAGACTCTGGTAATGCTAGTATCAGGGTCTTATAACGATCATGTCTAGCTGCGTTGAATCTATGAGTGCAAATTTATTTATCCATACACCTTTTTCTATCCCTTTTTCGACAGATTATCTGTGGCTACTTGTAGCCGTATCGACTAATTTTACGCGGTGATAATCGCGTCAGAATGATATTGATTGATATTTTGTTCATAGGCTAGTCGGTCAAAATTTTGAGATACGCATGTATCCAACTGAATTTTTTTTCCAGTCCTCAAATCTGTCTAATTCGGACGGTTCTTCGAGGCAACAGTGAATCAGGTGGTCCCAACGGGCAGTCAGATTGAAAGTAATCATGAGCACATGCCAAGAGTATCAATTTCAGCTAATTAATAATTTTCGTTCTAATTCTATGATTTTAATTTTTAGTTTTGATTGTTGTGAATCGAAAAATGCGCTCATCATTCAAACAGAATCGTAGTCCTTCAGCGATTGGTATTTATCCTTATTTTGATTAATCGACTTGACGCAATGAGTAAAAGCTCATCAAATATCGCCGAAATCGATGCAGAAGCCGACGTCGACGATAGTCATTCGGCAAACTTAGTCTGATTGTAGTTACAACGCCTTAGTTGATTTAAGCTGAAAGAAAATCTAACAGCACATGACAAAAATTTGTAGGCTGGAAGATGATCTGCACAAAATTGTGCTAGAAAGTTGGTGGCCAAAGTAATGTCAGTGAACTTTTAATACAATATTTCTCTTCTCATAAATCTTTACGAAAAACCTCTTTTCCCCATGGTTTACTGGTAAGACTTGTCAATCCAGCAAGGTTTTCGCACGAGTTTCTGCCGCTCATAGGACCTGGCGCAGGAAGTTTCACACCTTTGTCGTCTGCCGATTTTCCGCTACTTTTAACATCAGTTGCAGTAGCTTTCAGGGCCTTCAACAATGTAACAATTCCATCGGGGGTTAAATCCTCGTAGTATTCATCATTGATCTGAATCATTGGGGCATTGACACATGCCCCTAAACATTCAACTTCAACGAATGTGAAAAGACCGTCTTCAGTTGTGTGGCCCGGAGAAATTCCGAGATAATCTGTTATTGCCTTTACAATTGCGTCGCTACCACAACCACCTAATTGACACGGGGTCTGAGGCGAGATGATAATTAGCCATGCGAAAGAATTCGAACAAGATTTAAATAGATTGGCCTTACCGTAGTGCAGAGTTGAAGGTGATATTTGCCAACTGGCTCTCTGTTGTACATGGTGTAGAAAGTAGCTACCTCGTAGACACGCATTGGAGGCATCTCCAAAATACGGGCGACTTCATTCATAACACTCAAGCTTGTGAATCCGTGCTGCCGTTGTCCTAGATCAAGGATAGGCATCACAGCAGCCTTTTTGTACTGAGGTGGATATCGCTCAAGAATCTTCGCGATAACAGCATTATTTTCATCACTAAATTTGAATGGTATGTTGGCATTGTTGTGTGGAGAGTCTCGATGCTGTGAACACAATGATCAGCGATTGATGTTATGATCTCAAATCTGGAACCACATACGACCTGAAGCACATCACTTCGTGAGGGAGCGCTCGCTGTAAATAAGCGAGGTGTTAGGCGTGAGACTCTGCTGTAATAGTTGAGGGAGGGCCTGTATAGAGCGCTCAATGTTCTGGATGCCATAATCGCTGAATAGTCGTGGGGGCGAACTACAGCACATGTACTATGGCATTGATTTCGTGATTGGGTGTTACGGAATAACTATATTCCGGTAATCTCTGCCACACTAGGAAATCGGATGACCATCCAAACTGGATTTACATCTATGTACTTTAACAGCAAGTTAAAACACAGTCCCTTATTTTAAAGTCTACCTTGGGTACGCAGCCTTGACGTTATGACACGAATGACACTGCTACGGTACATGGAACGATGACTCAACTTGATATGAGGAGCACCCACACCTGAATATCATTTGAAGACATAACTCGAGGTCAGGCGCCTTACAGCCCCTTCAACCCTCAACCGTTTACGTCTGTTGCAGAAGCGTAATCCAGCCATCCACGGCTATCCAGTGTGCCTCGTTATCGTCAAACACATGATCAGTCGAGAAGTTTGGAAAGGGACCTGCTAGGTTCGAACCAGCTTTCTCCTGTCTCAAGCGAGGCATGTGCCTCGGCTACCCAAACTCTACTATGGAGAACGGCCTGGACTGTGTACCATATCATCATCCGACCCTTCTAGTCTCTTACAGAGTATACAGCATTCAAATTTTCCAATTAAGTTGGCTCTTCATGATCCGTGGTCATTCCGCGCGGCGGGCTACTATGCCTATAGTGCGTACTGCCAAACGCCTCTTGGTATTTGATTATGCTAAACTCTTGGTGTGAACGTGTCTGTACGAAAATAGTATACGTTTAGATAAGATAGATCTGCACACTATGGAAGCAGATGTAAATTCAGGATTAACGATCCCCTCAGAGTTGAGATGGTTTACGAGATAGTCGATGCCTTAGTAACCAAAGGACTCGCCAATTTGCGTTGGGTTCTCACAAAGCAAGAGCAAAGTTCATCAAATTCTTTACCGGAAACTCCTTTACTGAAACGTTCATCAGTAATTTTGCCTGTCGGCAGAACCAAAACTAATTTTATGTTCAACGATATCATTAACAGTTTGCAATAAAAAGCAGACCCCGAAAAGAGAAATTAGGAACGTATGTAAATTAGGTGAGTCATCAGGCACCTAGACTGGCAATTAAAGATAAGACCTTTCCCAAGAAAAAACTTGAGGAGATGTAGGAAGACCAGGAAACCGATAGTCCTTATTTTCGGATACCTTGCAACCGCGAATTGCGATATTATCTAGCTGCCCCAACTCGAGAGGCAACAATCTGAAAAGTTGATGGCTCGCCTACTTCGACGGATAAGATTCTTTTATCGGCTGTTAAATTTTTATTTATCACCAAAAACAATGATGCAAGCTTACAAACAAAGCTCCTTTCAGGGCAACTTCCTGCAGATATCAAGCTCAAAACCTCATGGCTGGGTCAATTTCATGCTCCTAACTATCCTAACTTGTATTCTTACATTCAACTGATGGACAACCTTAATGAAAATCATATTATATCCGAAGCTGAACGTGCTATAGACGTAATACCTAAGACGGTGAGTATCATAGGCAGAAGTAAATTTGTTTCCATAAATCGAACCCAACACTTCATTTGAGATGGAATCTGCTCCTCGGACTAGCTTTCAATTCTCTAACGACTCTGGTTGCGCACGCAAATTTAAGGATACGCGAGCATCATTGGTCTATAAACGAAGCTTGCGCCTCCACCCCATCGGTCCATAATTTCGGATTCCAGCTTGTGGGAAGTATGGATTGATGATGCCCTCAGAAAAAACGCAGAGCTTCTACTGAAGGCCGAAACTTTAGTGGTCAATACCGCTTCGATAGTCGAATCTGTTTAGCTTGGCACGTCAGGGCTAAACGGCCACAAAAAGTACGATTACAAAGCATCAGAAATGTAGGCCAACACGAATTTCATGCAGTCAACAGAGCCATGGCCGTTATCAATAGATCTTCATCGCCTATGAATACTTTCGATCCAGAATCACCCCTTGATCCAACCATATCAGCTCTGTCGACTGATGCTAATCGCCGTTTATTTGGGCCGCTCCTAGGATTCATTTCTCACCTCCAGAGTTTAGATTAATGTCCAGAAAATTTTGATTGAGCAAGCATAGCATACGACATTGCGCTTTCAAAAGCATTCAAGCTAGTTATTAGTATTTTACTCATAAAGAGCATTTGCGATCTAGTCAGATAAAAAATTATTCTATATACAGTCTTCATATATCTCGTGGTAGCTTAAACCTTAGATCTAGGTCTATGTTACACCCGGAGAAATGAAAATAGATTAATTACCAATCAAATATTCCCAAGTCTGGCTCAGACAGGAGATTATCGCAGGGTTTTTGTTAACGAGGTTATCTTCCTCAACGTCTAAAACACACACAATGATAATTTAGCTACCTAATCACTGATAAGATAGGTACCATCTCCTCAAAATTTTGCAGCTGAAAGCTTTAACTCAGTTCGATGGGCTTGGCAACCTGGCGCATCACGCTCCTACAGAAATTGGCCAGAGACTGAGAGCCGGGCGGGCCAAAATAATCGTATTATACTCATCACTGGGAAAGTTACAAATGATAAAGGCAATACAGTAAAACTTGCATGAAAAAAATTAGAAGAGACTTGTGCACAGGTGAAGCACAGTGGGTGCGTGAAGGGCGAGAACTTCTCAACTTTCGGTCATGTCCCAATTAATTTCTCTTCACCAATTCTACCTCAGGGCCCGATCAAGGTACTCGAAGGCTAGTTGTCTCTCCTCTATGGCAGCCTCTCAATAAACTTTACTGCCATCAGCCTTCAAATCAAATGAAGATGTCGATAATTACGCTCAGGCTTTGCTCCATATTTTGTTAAATGCTTTTGGCGTGTCCGATAAAAAACGAGTCATACGTACAGGCCGATCAGACCCTTAATTGACTCCAGAATTCAAGCCGGCGTATTTTTTTTAAAATCATTTTAGCGTATGCAGCCTGAGGCTGTGACGCGTATGATTACGGAAGACATGTATATTTCGCAGAATGACACAGTTTGATGTTTGGAGCACTCATACTCAGATTTCATTTGCAGATACCACTACGAGAATAACGCCTTACGACATGTACCCTCTTCCGTGATTATCCACCACAGGGAAAAGCGAGAAAACCCCATGGTTATCTGAGCATGCTTTCGTCATCTTACACATACAATATCACCGCAAGAGAAGTGGTGTGCGGGTCTTGCTGGATTCGAGCCAGCTTTCTCCTGTCTCAAGTGGGGTTTGTGTCCAATTTACCCAGACTCTACTTGGGAGAACGGCCCAGACAGTGTACCACTGCACCATCCGATCCAAGCGGGCGTATTGTGACGGCTGGCTAGCTGATAGTATTCCTGCAGCCTATGCTGTTCAGCCTAGACATACAAATGACATAAATATGCGCACAGTAGTCCATGACACATAATATTACATATTTCCAAATAAGGCTAAGTCCCTTGGAAAGGCTGCTGGACCGTCCATTATTAGAACGGTAAGAAGCTACTAGATTACCCTTCAAGGTAGTGTACTACAACCTAGAACAAGGAGCGTATTCATATAAATATAATTGTATATATAATCTGTATTGTTTTACATAGATTTTCCCTCTAGATAGAAAATTAACTACCATTAAGTATACAGATGCTCTAAATCCTTATACCCCAAACCGTGACACATATCTTCAGTATCGGGCTTTTTTTGGATACTGAGTGAGCGACTAAAAGAAGAATTTTGGGTGCTGAAGCTTCGTCAGCCAAAAGCGAGAACTGTCACGGGCTCTCTTTCCTGCGACCCTGCATGAGATCGTCGGACAGGCATTAGCTCGGAACGGGGGGATGCCGTATGATTTTATGTTCTTATTTTAATAACCTTCATTTAATTATGTTATGTTCAACGGGAGCTTGTGGTTCCGGTTTGCTGGGATGATTGGCGTTAGGTCATAATTGCTTTCCAGAGAAAACTCGGAGAATTGGGAATCGAGCACTAGGCGAGTTGTCTGGAAATAAAGCATAAATAGGCAGTACTGCACAATTGAGATAGAATTGTGTTGCGTCTTATATAATTCATCTTCCGTCTTCCGTCTATTACCATATCCGTCACGTGAGTTATCACTACTGCGACAAGAACTAGAAAATGCAGGTGAAATAAGTGAGCTCATTTGTAGACATGTCCGAGATAATGCTTCAGGCAGAGTTACGGAACCCAAGTATTCCACCCTCTTAGTACATTGAGATCGTATGGTCTCTGAACAGGAAAAGTTTGCGGCGATCATCCGCGACCTTCCACTGGCACATTTTTCACAATTGGACAGCCTTTAATCTTGCAAAAGATTATTTGGACTTCAACTTCGGCGAAAGGACTAAGTCGCGGAAATAAAAGTACACAGATGTGTAACGGCTAATTAGCCACTAGCTACCTGCAGCTCACGCTGGCCAGCGTAGGCTTTCAAAACGCCTTGATAGCCGACAGATCTACCAGAATGCTCTAGAAGATTCTATGTTTCTAGTCTGTGTGCCGTGTAGCAGCTACATGCACTCACAGACCAGCTCTAAATTACCGCTTGATATCTAAGGTAAAATTCTGCGGGTATCATCCATGCGCGAGTAGACGGTCGCTCACGAAGTAGCCCTGATATGATCACTGGAATCTTCGAGAAGATTCTACAGAATATTGGGATGAAGAGGAGGATATAGAAAAAGAACTGATTCAACTACACCAATTGTACAAACGCCTTCAGGCAATTTACTTAATGTGACATTATATACTTAATCATGTAACAGTTCTCAAGGGATCGGAATTAACGTGTATAACTACTTCTGATCATCACCTTCTGCCGGGTCGGATGGTGGTGTGGTACACCATCCGGCCCGTTCTCCCAAGTAGAGTCTGGGTAGCCAAGGCACATGCCCTACTTGAGACAGGAGAGCGCTGGTTCGATTCCAGCAAGACCCTGTCCAAATAGTGCACTTGGTCATGTATGTGATGATGAAGGCAAGCTGGATAGTCGTAGGTGGCAGAAATGCGTTCCTGCGGTGGACATAACCAGTTGAGGGCTGAAAGGGCCGTCAGGCGCCTGACTTCGAGTTGTGTCTTCAAATGGTATTCGGGCGCGAGTGCCCCTCTTATCAAGTTGAGTCATCGCTCGATGTACCGTACCAGTGTCATTCGTGTCACAGCCTGAAGGCTACAAACACAAGAGTGAATTATAAAAAAAGAAAAAAAAAGAAAAAAACCCCTTCTGCCGAGATATCAGCATCATTATTGTTTCAGATATTCTTTCATAGTCAGATTATTAAATTACCATCATTTACTCGAATGCTCATTGCTTCGATATCTTGATCTGTGACAACGTGTGTCATTAGCAACGGCAAAATATGTATTAGTCCTGATGAGACCTCCCATGACCTTTTATCACCCAATTGGGACAAGATTGAGCTATACATTCATCAGCCTTTCTATTTTTGCCTGCACCTTTCTTTTTATTTTTTTAAATCATATTGTATTCAGCCATCTAGCTATGACAAGAGATTTAAGTACATTTTTTTTTTAATACAGTTACCCGCTTCCCAACTCCTTGAACTCCCCTTGGCACCAGTCTAGAGGCTCATAACATAGGGTTAGACTGTCCAACATTACTAATAATACCAAACTGACCCTAAATTCGAACTTAGTGCCTGTAACTTGTTTTCTTTTATGAATATATTTCTTTTGGTATTCTTTTTATTTTATGTTGCTTTATTATAGAATTATGGCTTCTTGACCTACTATTTTTCTTGGGTCCATACACTTAGACTTCTCTAAGTATCTCAATAATTTTTCTCTGCCAACTTTGGTTTTGAACATAATTTGCGGATTTTTAGGCTCCAGACCTTCAAATTCCTTATCCCTTACCATAGAAAAATGTGGACAGTGCAAGAGCAAATGCTCCGTTGTCTGCTTCTTGCTATTACAGAAGTTACATATATAACTATCCACTTTTCCTATATTGTAGAGGTGAGCCAGGATGTGTTTCCAATCCATGTTCTTGCCTGGAAAAAGGAGGTCTGGGTATGCCATCTATACTTTGAAAAATTAAATACCTGAGCTTTGAAAATTGGTACATAAATCCTTGCAGAAGTTATGTAAAAATTTCCAAGGCCAATGGCTTTCCTGCCCTCTTCTTCCCTAAGTACTTGCTTAGTCCAGTCAGAGTACCAGGCTTGTAAAATATATTTTTTAATTCTTTTCACTAGGAAGGAATATGAAGTAAATTGATCCTTTTTGATAGCAGGTTGATCCAGGCCTTTTCTTGCCAAATTGTCAGCAAGCTTATTGCCTCCAATTCCTTGATGACCAGGACACCAATAGATTTTGACATCCATTTTACTACTTAGGGATCTGACTTTAAAGGAAAAAAAATTATTAGATTTTGTAATTCTTAAAATAGCAGCTTGGCTGTCAGAATGTAAATAACAACTTGCGTTACTTTGAAGGTGATAAATATATAATAATTCTTTTAGTATTGCATAGGTCTCTGCATCAGCTATGCCAATCCTGTCTC
Source organism: Podosphaera xanthii (assembly GCA_028751805.1). Taxonomy (NCBI): domain Eukaryota; kingdom Fungi; phylum Ascomycota; class Leotiomycetes; order Helotiales; family Erysiphaceae; genus Podosphaera; species Podosphaera xanthii. The sequence continues at coordinate 640,127 of JAPWIX010000002.1, forward strand.
CAAGATTGTATGATAGTGACTTGAGCTTTCTTGTGTAAGGAAAATATAAAGTTATACCAATGCCGCAGCCCTTATCCTTGACAAGGGAGCCATCTGTGTAAACAATAAAGTGAGAGGGGGGAATTGACTCCAGGAACTCCAGATGTTGATCCTTTGCCCTAGATTTGTTTGAACCAGAAATTGAAGTGAATGAATTCTCTTCCATCCATGGTGGAGACCATTTGGCATTGACCAACTGTTGTAATCTTTGGTATAGAGATCTCACTGTCGAGTAATACTTACCACGTGACTTGAAGCTATGGGAAGTGTTTGTTAAGTGTATACGAAGATATGAAGGAATATATTGTAGTAGTTACAGTGTGTGTGCAGCAATATACAGGACTGTGATAACGAGGCACTAGTGTAAGCGATGCTTAGTCATAAATCCTGACATCCCCCCTGCCGAGAAGCTAGCATACATAAACACTAATGTAATCATAATAGTGAGCCAACAATAACACAGTAAACTTTAACCCGTCAAAAGTTTGCACTCTTCCAATAAACCTTCTATAATTTGAAGCTGTGGACTCATTGAATGCCAATTCCAACATCGCTGTCATTCTTGAATATTTCGTATCGTCGTTTTCCAGGGTTGGTTGTGTGGTTTATTAGTCCGATACTATTGCGGTGACGAAGGAAATCCGGCTCGGCCAGCTGTTTAGTCAATATATCTGCAATCATGTCTCTTCCGGCCAAATGCTGTATTTGAAGTCGTCCTTTTGACATCATATCATTCCGTATGAAAAGATAGCGAAGGTCGATGTGTTTAGCCTTGTTGTGGAACTTGGAATCTTTCGCAAACTGAACAGCTGCATCATTATCACAATAGAGGATCGTTGTATAATCCTGATGACCAATGTCTTTCCAGATCTTCTCCATATAGGCTATTTCTTTTGCACCTTCGTTCGTAGATATGATCTCAGCTTCTAGCGTACTCTGAGCAGTAGACTTTTGACGTTGTGCTTGCCATGAGACAGGGCCTCCATTGTACATGACGAGATATCCCATAAATGATTTTCAGTCGTCTTCAGTTCCCCAGGTTGCGTCCGTGAAGACACTGTATTCAACGATCAGACCATTTCCTTTTTATCTAATTCCTAGTTTACGCGTACCATTGATGTATCGCAGGAGATGTTTTGATAGACGAAGGAAACTTTTCTTTGGGTTAGCCATAAATCGAGCTAATTGTCCCACAGCGTAGCTAATATCAGGCCTTGTATTGTTTGCCAGATATATCATCGAGCCAACAACCTGTCTATATATTTTGGCTTCCTCAAATGTACAGTCCAGATCTTGGCCAATATCTTTCAGAACAGTTCCAGCAGGGATTGGTAGGTACGTCGGATTCAGGTTATTCATTCGGAGCTTTTCTAAGAGTTTAGTTACGTACATTTCTTGGTGGATAAGGATGCTTCGTTCAGATCTGTTTCTCTCAATCTGAAATCCAACAAATATAGTGGCAGGGCTAAGATCTTTGCATTTCCACCTTCTGAGAATCTTTGCTTTTATATCGTCGACTTCTTCCTTTGGGCCTATTATCATCATGTCATCGACAAACAGTAGCACATATACCCCCTTTTGTTGTTGACAGAAAAGATTTGAATCTGAAGATGATGAGGCAAGTTTCAAGTCTTCAAAGAAGCTTGTCACTGCAAGCAGCCATTCTCTTGGAGCTTGCTTAAGTCCATATAATGATTTATTTAGTTTGAGGTAGTATTCGTCCTCGTGACCTTTTATTGCTGGGAGTATAAGGTCGAATAATTTAGGGATTCTCATGAATATTTCTTGCTTTACAGTTGGATTCAGGAAAGCCGTATTGACGTCTACATGGTCTATTTCTAGATCCTCAGCGGCAGCTTTAGCTAGTAAAGTTCGAAGAGTTGAATGACGAACAACAGTCGCAAAAGTTTCGACATAATCACTCCCATAAGACTGCTCAAATCCTCTAGCAACAAGCCGAGATTTCCGCCGTGATACTGAACCATCTTGATTCCATTTGTATTTGCAGACCCATTTCGAGGAGATTAGCTTCTTTCCAAGAGGAATATTACTCTTACATAGTTTGAACGTATTTGTATCTTTGAGTGCTTGTAACTCTTCTCTTATCGACTGCTCCCATTGTTGGGCATCATCACCTCTTATTGCGTCAGAGACGTCGATATTTTCAAACAAAGGTGTGCATGTGTCTACAACTGGGGTTTGAGATTCTTCTGCTTCAATTGATACAGCAGATAGAGATTGTGCCAGTTTGATTATCTCATGCCCATACACCGGTTTTGTGTTTTCTGCGTAGAACGCTTTGGGCTTCACTGTCCGACCGAACCTAGTAACAACTAGTGGTTTTTGATTATTACCTCCAACCGTGTCAAGACATCCTGTTGGTGCGCGCGAGGTGTACAGGTCGCCTCGATTGGAGGATTACATTGATTTTCTCCAAAAACTCCAGGTGAGGGCTTACTTTGGACATTCAAGTGATTTCTGTCATAGACAGTACTTTCAAAAACTTCAGGTGAGGGCTTACCAATCGCCTCGGTTGAAGGATTACATTGATGATTTTGCAAGTTTCTCTCATTAAATGTGTTCTTAATCTCAATGAATTTTCGTTTATTTGATTGAGTTTTATAAGAGTTTGCAAGACTTGGAAGGCTATCATTGATTGTTTCAGATCTAGGATTGGACTTATTCAACTCTAGTCCTTTAAAGAGATATTCTGAAAACTTGCAGTCAGCGGACACAATCATCTTTAGAGACTTACGATGCATCAACTTGAATATACTGTTGCCTTGCATTCCAATGAATAGATAATCTTCTTCTCCTTGTATCTTTGGCTCTAGTTTGGATGGGCCATCTAATTTGTGGAGGCGTTTTGGGAAGGCCGCACATCCAAATATCTTAAGATTTTCCAAATGAACTTTTTCTGTTGTGTATGCCATGATTGGTGTAGATGATTTTGAGGTCAAGGAGCCTTCTGGTCCAAAGGGAAGAGCAGTGGTCGGTGTTCTATTTCGAATGTAGTTGGCATGTTCGACAGCTATGCACCAAAAAGTTTTCCACTGGACGTTTGCATGATAGACCATTGACCTAGAGATATTAAATATGGTTGCAATTGCTCTTTCAGCAACGCTATTTTGAGAGTGTTTGTAGGGAACGGATAGTTGAAATTGAATTCCCAGTTCTTTGAGCCATGTTTGCCATTGATTTCCGAACTCACCTGTTCCATTGTCTGCAGAAATAAAAGCCACATATTCGCCAGTCGTTTTCTGAACCTCAAGGATAATTTCTTTCAGGAGAGGAAGGATCGAGATTGTATCTTTATACTTGAGGATTTGAAGCCAGCTGCATCTCGAAGCATCGTCTACTACAAGAAGGAAGTATTTGAAGCCTCGGTATGATTCAGGTAGTATTCCCGAAATATCAGCATGAAGTCGTCGTCCTGGTATGTGAGTTCGGTTATGAGTTTTCTTGTTGAATGACTCCTTCATTTTTCCTGCTAGACAAGGAACACATGCCTCGTCCCCTTTTTTAACTGGTTTCTTTTCTACTCTTATGATTCCATCACGTCCCAATCTTTCAATTGCTTTATATCCCGCGTGTCCTAGGCGATAGTGCCAAAGATGGGCTTTAGATGCAAATTCAGGAGATGGTGCGTGAGAAGACGAATGATGTTCCAGATGTGATGTATTAGTGAGATTTTGTATTCCTGAGGTATTGTGGAAAGAAGATGTTTGAGAATTCGACCTTTCCAGGGCCATTTTTGCAGAGTCTTCTACTTGGTTTGATTGGGAGGATACCTGGAATAGGCCCTCAACTAAGTTCGCAGTGAACACTACTGAACCTCCTTTAGTAGCTATGGCTCGACTACCCTTGAATAGGACATCGATGTCAATATTTCCGAGTTGGCGTACCGAAATAAGTCGAACACTGAATTTTGGCACTAGCCAGACGTTTTGCAGAATAAAGTTTCCAATTTTGCAGTTGCCGAAACCTGTAGATTTAACTACATTTCCATCTGCTGTCGAAACTAATTTCTCATGTTTCCATTTGGTGAAGCTATCAAAATCAGACATAATCCCACTGAAGTGTTGTGAAGCTCCGGAGTCGACTTTCCAAAAGGTTAATAATTTTGTGGATAAAAGTGCTGTTTCTGTGGCAATATACGACATTACAGAATTGTTGTCACTTAAGGGAGCTGGGAAGTAGGCGGTACCATTATATTCTTTAACTAAGTTTGCCGAGCTATTACTAGCATCTTTATTGGCCCTGACTTCTTCCCTGGCTTCCCGGGCAAAACGGTGGTATGTCCAGCATCCAGACTCTCCATGTCCCTTAGCTTGACAGAATTTGCATATTTTAGATCCATTATTGTGTCCATCTTCTCTAGACATCTTGTGGTGATTAGGATTAAAATTTCTGCCCATATATCCACCTCTTCTTCGAAATCTATCACCTCTGAAGTTAGGATTGTTGAGGCCACTTTGATGATTGTAATAGGGCTTTTGGCGCGAATTGTTGTTTCTTACTCTGTTCCCCCTGTTGTTTCCACGCTTGTTGTTCCCAGAGCCTTTCGTCTTAGCGAAGTTAGCTTGTACTTCTGCACTTGTGCTGACTACATTAGCTAGAACTAGAATTGTATCAGGGAGAGGAAGATCCATATTGAGACAATGAAGTCGTGCCTGTGCCCAATTTGGATTCTCTTGAGGAACCGACTCTAGAATCTTCTCAAGGATATCTTCAGACTAAAGCGGACGCAATGTTCCAGAGAGAGCAGCTTTAAAGTTTAGCAGGCGGGCGTAGAAAGTTTGTAAAAATTCGTTCTTGTGGTCAAACTTTTCGTTGTTAAAGGCTGTCCTTTGTGCGGATATCCAGACACGGTTGTTATTCTGATTATGTTTGCATAGGGCATTCCAAAAGTCTTGAGGATCTCCGTCCCTGAGTGCCGCTTCTGTCGTGGTACTTGGACTTGGGCTTGGACTTGGTGACTTAACTGGAGCTTGATGTGCACAAATAACTCTAATGGCTTGGACAATCGAAAAATCTTGAGTACGTGAAATATGATAGCTAGAATTCGAGGATCTTAGATCTTGACTAGAGATAATGGATACAAGACTCAAAGCTGAAGAGCCTACTCCATGAAGACATGACCCATATTTATACCTATAACCCTTCCACCTGATTCCTTGAAAATTCTCGAATAGATACTCCTTGACACCGAACACCAGCGAATACCCTAGCACACCGAGGTCTCGTCGAATTCTATAGAACATAGTTGAATAGGAAAGAATCTTAAGGAATAATGAAATAAACAAAACTCCAATACCCTTAATGATGATCAGCAGAATAAATCGACAATAAATACGTAATTGAAGTTATTGATAACGATCGACAAGAGGAAACATCAACAGCAGTTTATTTAGGCAATGATTGACAACCGAGCACAAAAAGATAACAAGCAATAATTTAAGACATAAAAAATATATTCCGGTTTTAGCGAAAAGCTTAGTTGGAACAAATTTAGAAAATCCGGGCTGGTCCGTGACAGCTTCAACCTCGTCGTCAACCAAAGCATCATCTATTGAAGTCGAAATAATCTTGATGGCGTTTTCTCTTTTCTTTTCGTAAGCTTCAAACTTTCTTTCCCATTTCTTATATAGAACTGCTTCGGTGACGTCGGGCTCTTGTCCAACATCTTCCTCAGCTCCATCGATCAGACCCCAGCAGCCTGCAGTTGCGAGAGCCTTTTTAGCCTGAGCTTCGAACAAGGTGTAATTTTCGCCTGTTAAGACTGTTACATTTCCCCACTGGGTCTTGTTAATACCATCATTGATATGGGCTTGAGAGGACATGACGGAGTGTGGATAGTAAATATAAACTAAATAAAGAGGTACTTGGGAAACGTCCGGGACTCAGAACCTGTTAAGTGTATACGAAGATATGAAGGAATATATTGTAGTAGTTACAGTGTGTGTGCAGCAATATACAGGACTGTGATAACGAGGCACTAGTGTAAGCGAAGCTTAGTCATAAATCCTGACAGTGTTGTCGATACTAGAGGATAGATTGATTAGTCATCAGCCTACATGTAAATAGTAGAGCTCCGTACACATCATGAATAGATAAAAATGTAATTTTAATCAAATCACTTCAACCTTCTGTCTCTGCTCCTAGTAGTACCAAGGATTTATCTTGCCTTCCTCAACACCAACTCCAGTGTAACATATTTTGATAATGGCTTCAATGATAATGCAATTCTCTGAAGCTGCCCACTAGGCTTTTCATCAAGAAATGCAAACATGCGATTATCAACAGCATCAGAAGGAAATTCAAGCTCATTTTGCAACTTTCAAGACAGGGTTTGATAAATGGGGTGATTTGTTTGAAGTTTTAATATTCGAAGTTGTCACAGTTTGGATAAAGATTATTGGATAATCGAGTAAACAAAGGTAGTTTATAATTGCTCTGACTATCTGAGGATGATCTATGGACTAGTTATATATCTATTCTTTAGTTTCTAGAATATTCGTGGTCGTTTAGTGACTTTTCATCATAAGCCCATTGCATCACCGTTCATATCTAGAATATTCTAGATACTTCAACATTAGCCTGTTCGCTTAGTCAGAAGGATTAATTACGTAATTAACTATTACGCAATCAATGTTAACAGGGATTACCCATGGTTTCATTAACCATGTCATAGTGCCTGCGATGACCATCGTAGGCTACAGGGTTTCTATTGGCTAACAAGCCGTCACAGAAGTGCTTAGAATGATGAGTGCTTGAGGGGTCTTACCCTTGTAGAAAGCAGTGCAACTTCAGCTTCTAGAGCTTTGATAGGACTACTTCTATAGGCACCAGTCATAACAAGAAGAGCATGTTTTTGTAGCTTGTCTGTTATGGCAAACGTAATTTTCTCATTAGGTAATATTATGAACAGGGATATGCAGGATTAAATGAAGCATTGATGGCACAATGCATAGACGACTGCAATTACCCTTTCATACCTTTAACCTCCCGCTGTGATTAGGCGCAAGGGTTTGGATGATTGTTGGCACTCCTACATAGTCGCCAAATGAGATTATGAAGGATGAGCAACACCTAGTAAAGGAGATTAGTTAGCAATTGCTGGAGTACTTAGGGGGCTACCCTGGGCAAGATGAAGAACTTCAGCTTTGCAATTTGTATCATACTTTAACTTCTTAAGTATCTGCAATCGTGTTAATAGGGTCATTATCCCATAAATTCTATACTTCTTTCTATCTTTAGTCTTCCTGCCTCCCTCGAAGACGGCGAATCGAACCCTCCGTTACCTCGCCGTAACATTGTCACACAAACTAGAAAGCTTTACTGTACCATATCTGTTGAGTCATAGCACCGAGCCATAGTCCAACACAGGGATGATACAAGTGAGATATAACTGTCTCAGTGCATTAAAGCCAAGGCCTTTTGTTCTTGATGAAATTTGGAGAAGTCTCTGCAAAGCCCCTTGTGCTAGGTGCAACCTTTTTTCCACGTGGATTTTAAAAGAAAGTGTGTGTTAGAGCCAGATGTCTTACCACTTGACCGAAGTGTTAGGATTCAGAGTCAGATTATCTAACTCTAAGGAATCCAAGTAGGGTATTTTCTTCTTACAGAAATGTATAAGTTCGGACTTGGACTTTTCAAAAACAATTGATAAAGAATCTGCCTTGGAAAAGAGTGCTTGCAACTTTTCTTTGAGGACCATGATGTTATTTTTGACAGACTTGGAAGCAACAGAAATACAAATATCATCCACATAGGAAATTTCAAGAAATGAAGCTTGTGGAGATGATGAAAATAGTTCGCTTATTGATAGTAAAAATAATAAAGGAGAAATAGGACTTCCTTGAGGTGCCCCTGTAACAGAAAAAGAATGACTCAGCTGGCCATTGAATAAGAGAGATATTGTCCTCCCTGTTAGAAATGATGATTCCCAAGGAATAAAAATAACTGGAAGTTTTTTCCTATGCAAGATTTGGAGCAGTTTTTCGGGTGAAAGTCTGTCAAAAGCTCCCATAATATCTAGAAATACACAGGATACAACTTTGTTTTCTGCCATATTTCTGTCCGCAAATTGCCGGAGTAAGAGTACTGCATCGATTGCATGTTGTTTGGAAGTAGTGGTAGCAGCAAGTGGTAAGACTTGAGAGAGATAATTTCACAGAGAAGACAGATTGGCACAAGAAGGAGTCTGTTAATCGTAAGCGAGGAGTTATTAATTACTCCCACTTAGACACAGCTACTTATAATATCTATCTAAAGTAAAAGGAAATCTAGTGATTTGTATTAATACGGTTTAGCGTATTTTACCAACCTCGCAACTTATAGGAAGATTAGTATGTGTAGATCTCGTTGAGTGCACACAGCTATCTTATCCAAAGTTGGATGTACCAATTTCAACATTGCAGACCTCTGTTTTCTCCCTCCCATCTGACTGGGATGGGGAAGTCTGGGTGAGACATTTGCCAGGTATGAAATTCTGAGTGAACAGATTCTTTCCAAAAGTTTTGACAAACATGAAATGAGTGAAATTGGCCCGTAGGCCTTAGGCATGGAATAGTCAGGCTTACTCCTCTTGGAAATAATTATGCTAATGGCTTCCTTCCATACTGATGGATGTTTGCCGCACCGAAAAAGAAATGAATAAGCCTTAAGAAAGAATTTGGGTAGACAGTAAACAGCTTTATTGATCATTGACCAATCGATGCTATCACTCCCAGGGGCTGTTTTCTTCTTAGATACTGCCTGAAGTTCATTAAGAGAGAGTTCTGGTCAGTCCCACTGGGTACTTACTAATGGACTGATAGTTGGTATGGATACCGTAATAGCAATATTTATAGAGTTTGGAAGAGGATCCTCATTTATAATAGGTACTTTTACTGGAGACAAAGTGCTAACTAGGGCAGTACACTTATTTGCAAAATTTGATGCTGCTCTATCAATGCCCATAGATTCCTTATATTTTAAAGTCGGGACCAGTGATGGTTGAAACAACCTGGGGTTAGAGTAACTAAAGGCTTTGAATAAACTCTTATCCTTAGCTCCAGCTAGGAACTCCTCCCAGTGAGCCGTTTTAGCAAAGCTAATTTTTCTGAAATAGTTGTTCCTAGAAATTCTAGCTTCCTCAATGTCAGTAGCATACCAAGACTTAGCTCTTCTTTTTGAATGATAGCCCTTTCTTAGGTTGGTAAGTTCATCAGTCCACCAGGCTCTTGAGTGGCAAGATGGCTTAGACTGAGGAATAGCATTCTGTGATGCTTTGATAATTAAATCCTGAAGGAGACATGCTACTTGGTCTGACTCCTTAGTATAAATTGCATAATTGAGCTTGGATAAAAACAAGGGTTCGAGAGATTGTAGATTTTTGGCATAGGTCTCCCAGTTTGCCTTCTTTATATAAAATCTTGGAGATAGGCAGGGACCAGAACTAATTTGGGCTGAGAAGGATGCTTTAAACAGAATTACCTCATAATCTGAACCAGTGGTTTCTTCATAATGCCAGTTGTACCACTTAAGCTTCTGAAAGCCAGCAACAAAGGCTAGGTCTATGATAGATGTATTCCTGGTGTTTTGCCTATGAAATGTTCCTCCATACTCTTCTATTACTTGGGAGTCTATTAGGAGCCTCGCCCTGTGACTTTCTAAGAATTGAACAAGATCAGAAGAAGATGAAGAAGGATTGGTGATCAAGGGGTTCCACCATGGGTGGTGTACGTTTAGATCACCTTAGAAGAGAAAAGGTTTGGATATATTGATATTCAACTGAAAGAGCCTTTGTAGAGTTGTAGTTTGTACCTCTGCCATTGGAGAAGACTTTTCATCGTAAACATGAAAGATAAAGAAAGTTTCAGAACATGTAGATACTTCAAAGACTTGCATATCAGTCTCAGATAAGAAGTCAGTCCTTGCTGATATATCAACTGCACCATTTTTATTAATATAAGTAGCCACCCTTGGTTTGATACCTGCATTTGACCTAGGTAGGATCAGCTGATAGGCTGGATGAGACAGTAAAGTTAAAGCATGAATAGAAGAATTAAAATACACGAAGGGTTCTTGAACATAAATGACATAGGTTTTATTTGACAGGGCAACTTCAAAGAGGGATTGTGTAATTTACCTCCCTTTGGCAACATTGTGTTGACAGAATTTGATTTGTTCTATCATAAGAGTGCCTTATAAAATTCACAATCCTTTTTCTGAAGAGCAGTATGAGATGAAGATTTGCAGTTATAACATTAAGTTGTGTAGTGAAGGCAGTTACCAGAGGCCTTGCATGTTGAGCAACTGTGCTCTGAGGTTTTGTGGTCCTTACACATATAGCACATACTGGTTTCCTCTTACATAGAAGCTGATGATGTCCATACTTAAGACATGTGCAACATAGAGTCTTCTCATTGCTGGTTTTGTAATTAACTGCCCTCAGCAAAAGACCACCAATCAGCACTCCTGATTGGAGAACTTGGGCTTTCTCGGCTTCTGAGCTAACTGTCATGACTATAAAGCCATGTTCAGTCTTAGGTGGCCCAGTAAGCCATCTTGGCTTGCCTTGTAGAGAAATTTTTGGATTGAAAGAAGAAATTTCTTGAGGAATGTCATCAATTGATAGGTAAGAAGGAACCCCATGAATGATAACGTTAGGCCAGGTCTCAACTTTCTGAGCCTTACTTACAGGCCAGTCAGCGAAAACTTTTTCCCACTTGGGTTGGTTTTCTAGGAGCTCCTCTGGGGTGGATTGGAAACAAGTACAATGTTGTTTCTTGGGCAGTATGAACCCGAGAAGTAGCTATCTTACCCATAGCTTTATTTACCTTGTCCATTACTTGTGTAGGTTGATAAGCTGGGACTGAACTACCCTTAGTTAGAACCAGGGTGATAACATGAATTTCATTTTTCGTTGTGCTCTTAATGGGCAGAGTTTGAACTTAATGGTTGGTGTTCGGTTATTGACAGGACTGGTTTGACTGGCTAGCCTTGGTTGGAGGCATAGGCCTGGTGTTTGGTGCTGGTGGCTTTTGAATGACCTGAGCATAGCTTGCCTTGGGAGGACTACCATAGTTAGTACTATTTATGGATAAAGGATGGGGAAGGGAGGGTAAATTGAAGCCTGGAGGAATATTATGCCTGGGATAGTTTTCCTGGCCAGCACAAGTGACGATAGGGGGTTCAATGTCTTGATCTTTATTTGGTATGGTTGTGACACCTTTTCCTATACGTAGATGTGGTCTTTTATTCTGAGTAGATAAATGATTGAGTAAATGAAGTTACGATAAAGTTCGTGATGAATGCGTTTGAAAGATGAAAGAATACTACCAAAAGTATCGATAATAATAACGTGGCGCTGGAGCTTTCTGGAAAAGAATAAATTGTATTATGTATGAAGATGAAAATTGATTATCCTCCTTTTCCTTCGTATCTCTTCAGTCTAAATATCCCTTTCTTACTACCTTCTTCAATTTAAAATACCTTTTGAAAATAATTTCAACAAACATCTAAAAATATGAAATAGATAGAAATAGAAAACAAAACTAACACACACGACTTGATAAACTTGAACCAGATAAAGATCAAACCAACCCAGCTAAAGGTGGCGAGCTTCTATGCAGGTCCGATGTTTTGACCTTCCTCGATATATGTAAGTAGTCTTAGCGCGCTAATGATTCAAGCGAGGGAAAAAATAGATCCCCTTGCCATACAACTAAAATAGCACAATATCCTAACTTTACGTACTACCTTTGGTTACGTCATACGGTAGAGTGAAGAGGGGTCCTTGGAGGAATAGCCAAGCCATTTAGATGAATAAAACCTTGGATAGCGTTAAAGCCCTTTTCTGTATAGGCTCTGAAAAGGTTTACAAAGTCTAGTAATTGCTTTTGGCTGTCTCTGTCAGTTGTTAGCCTATAAGCTTCCAAGATATTATCCCTTGCAGAGTATAGGGCTTCCTCTGCGTAGATGAATTTGGGCTTTGCTGATGGTGTGACAGGGGTCACACTGGAAGTTGGTTTGGAGGGGAGTGGTTTTGCTTGGTTTAGCTTGGGTTTTTTGAGTTCTTTCTTGCATGGATATGCTAGTGTCCTTAGAAGAGGCTTTAGGCTGTGAATGTTTTTGCTCCGTAGGACCCTTAGATTGTATCGTCTTGAAAGTAGTATTAGGACCTTCATTTTCACCATTATGAATAAAGTATATGCAGTTGCATTGCTTTACAGAGCGAGTCAATGGTGTAATCCTAATGTTCTTACTTTCAGGTAAATAGCTGTGATATAATGGTCTACTTCTCTTGTGTTTTTATTTAATTTGGATTTTTCTTTAAGAGTGGTATTAGAGGTAAAATCAATTGAGGATATAAGGTCACTGCTTAAGAGTTGTCAGCATTTTGATTCATGGATTGACTTTGGGGATTGTTAGGAATGGACTTGGGAAAATCTTTGTCTCCCCATCTAGACGAGTCTAATCTTGATAGGGTTGCAAGATCAATCTCGGGGGAGGATGGTAAGCTAGTTGATTCTTGAGAAGTAGAAATGGAATCAGTTTCCATTGAGGAATTCACTAGTACAGGTTCACCAGGTGGTGAGCCAGTCCTTGGGGCCATTCTGAAGCCCCTATAAATATGCTGTGGGCTGAATGTGAAGCTCAGTAACAGTAGTAGTAGTGTGTGTGTGTTTTGTTTATTTGATAATTAAAGTCCCAGGCCGAGCCCCAAGTATCCTAAGATCCGAGATCGGCGGGCCAGGCTAGGATCAGATCTGAGATATACCTACCTCGTCCGCACCGCATGAACCACTACAAAACTAGTAGCTAGTTAAATACAAAATGCAAAATACCGAAAACTCCATAATAAAGAAAACCCATTCCACCCCTAATGTAGCAGCTGGTAAACTGGTTTATGCCTGTAGAAAATGTTGTGCATAGGCCTGCACAGACTTTACATAGATAGTGAATTATGCATGGCCCGGGTCCTGCAGGGTGTTTCACTTATGCCGAAACTTGCTAACACAAGCGGACCGACTTCTATTCGGAGACTTGCTGTTACGTGGCGGCTTCACGATACAGGGAGGTTGTGTGGCACAAGAGGACTTTCTGTTTCATGAGAATACTACGATCCATGAATAGTGTCAAGGTGGGGCGAGTAGTTCAGCTCGAGGGAAATTTATGTATCTACATATACTTGTGAATTGCGAGTTAGTTATCTGGATCATAGAATCACAGCAGAACCCCTCTTAGCTAATAGTGGGTCCCGGTATAATTACTGAAGAGATTCATGGAAATTTTACTGTTTATATTTGCAATACTTACCCTTACAGGTCATTTTGCGTACAGGGGTAAGTATTGCAAATATAAAAGTACAAGTTATCATGAATCTTTTCAACATTTATACCGGGACCCACTATTAGCTAAGAGGGGTTCTACTGTAATTATTAACTACCTCTACACATTTAGCTGTGCAGGCGCTCTTGTCTAGACTGTGACATATAATTAATTCTATCTGTTGTGCCGATGACCCTAGGGCTCGCATAGCCATGACACTAGTGATGTCATGACGCACAGTTCAAATGTGGTAGGCCACGCGACTGGATATGTTTGGTCTGTTTGCTCTGCTAGATTGGGTTAGCATTATCTAGTTAGCGTCTGTTGTAGAACTATAAGCAGGGAGCTTTCCTCATAGGAGTAGATAACCAAGTCAATCATTTTTTATCCAAACAGTATCATACTGCCAACCTCAGTCTTCTTAACCTCTATGAGCATTCACATCACCCGTAGCTTATTCCCTTAAATATATGTACACCCGAATCAAATACCTATTACAACAATATCTCATCAGACTTTCAGACTTTCAGATTTACGTATACTTACTTTCAGTTTATCAGATTTTCGCCCTGCCAACATGTCAGCACCGGAATCATCAGCAAAAACGGTTTCGATGAATGAATTCCTTGAGTTAGAGCGTCAGCTCAACGAGTTGGCCTCAAAGCAGTCGGCTGCAAGCAACCCTTCCAGTACAAGAGTAAAGATAGAAAAAGGCCCTCCCAACGAGTTTGCAAGAAAAATCAAACCTACGAATCTCTCAGGATTTCACGATAGTAGAATCTGATATCCAGCCTGGCGGACAGCCGTCCTTGATACCTTTCGAACAGACTGGAATATGTTCGGATACGATAACTCTCGAGCCTTCCTAATGATCTATAACGCATGGAAGGGTGGGGCTCTAGAAAAAGCTGGCCCCTTTTATGAGGCAGGAGGGATCAATAAGACCAGAGATCCGGAGGATTTTATTGAGTTTTTGGATAGGCTTTACTTAGATGCAACCCAAGTCTCCCAGGCTAATTTAGACCTCCATGCTATCAAAATGAGAGATAGTGAGCGATGGGCTGATTTTCTTGCGGCTTGGTCCAATAAATTGACGGAAGCCCGGGGTGATTTCTGGCCGGACGAAAATAAAATCTCGATGCTTCAAAATGCCATGAATAAGAAGCTGACTAGAGCTTTGGTCTCCAATCATTTACTTCCCGACGACGACCTAGCTGAATAGATGCGAATCGTTAACAAAGTGGCCCAGAGGGTTGAAAGAGCAGAAAAAAGAACAGGTTGGACTCCAAACTACGGAGAACTTGAGCAGGCACCGAGTCTAGGCTCAAGGAGGGATATGCCTGGTGATAGTAACGTTTAGATTTCGAGCGCCGCTGGTCACAGGGAAAGTGTGTCTGGTGTCACATTCTAGACAAGAGCGCTTGCGCAGCTAAATGAATAGAGGTAGTTCATATTCTATCTGAAGAGAAAGCAATTTATCTCGTAGTCCTACAAATTTATACAAAGCTCCTCGTAGATAATACCATAGCCCTAACATCAATGAGGATTCCTGAAATAGGAGTTTGCCACGGAGTAGAAGGTTGCCGCATGCCAGGAAGCTCTTATGTCTCAGTTCCATAATCCATCTAATTCGGGAATTCTGATATACAGTGTCTCAGCCGAAATTAACATCAGCCATTATATTTGCCATTGCACAATGCACTACCCCTGTTAAGCCTGTTGTCACGGTTCGGGATATAGAGACAGAAGCACTGTATATCGTAAAGTAGTTTCTATTTATCTATGAACAGAGGAATTACATCTGCCCAGGTAGCATCTACTTATTGTTGAAATGATTGCTATCATGAAACAAGTAACGTCCAACTTTGGATGTGATAGTCGTTTGCACTCACGTAGATCTGCACGTACTAATCTTTCCATAAAGTTTTTTTTTTTTTTTTTTAAATCATATTGTATTCAGCCATCTAGCTATGACAAGAGATTTAAATACATTTTAAAAAAAAAAAAAAAGAAAAAGGATCTTCCTAACACCCTTAACTGCCCTTGGCACCAGTCTATAAGCTCATAACTTAGGGTTTCCATAAAGTTGTGAGGCTGGTAAATACGCTAAACCGTATTAACACAAATCACTAGATTTCTGTTTCTTTAGATAGATATTATATATATAGCGATCTGTTTTCTAAGCTGGAGTAATAAAGAACTCCACAGCTTACGATTAACAGCCTCTTACATTCCAAAATCTGCAAGATCGTGATAAGTGCCTAATCAGTCTTAACAAACTGTTGCTAATCCCTTCCAAATTTCTACACTTATAACACTTCCAATGAATCGCCACCAGGCTCTCAATGCTATAATAAGACCATGACATGTAATACCCCTTGCAACATGAAACATAGGCAAGTTCCGCCAAGCTGAGTCCAAGTGTCCTACCCTGCCGATTGCTTGACGGGAAGCTAGCATACCCGGATAGGGCTGCATTAGTAAGTGCATGTGATGACCATCATATGCTACAGGAAAATATCGGCTTATCAGCCGTCACATGCAGGGGTTATATCAAGCGCGTATGATGACCATCATAGGCTACAGGAATTATCAAGCTTACCAGTTGTTACATCTGGGAGCCAATTCGGAGGAGTTAATACGACCAAGGCAGCCGGAAAAGTTAGAGGTCGAGCAAAGTGGAAGACCAGGGCCCAGATAGATCGGCTAAGGGAAGAGGGCAAGTGTTTTCGGTGCGAGAGGCAGGGGTGTAGTAGCTGGACGTGTCCCCTTCTACCTGCGCGGAGACCTAATGGAATTGGCCCAAGGGAAAATGCGGTGGACCTCCCAGATATCGATCCTTCGGTTTTTTACCCGTTAGAAAACTCAGATAAGTCAGAAACGTCGGAAAACTAGACGCTCCCGGGAGCCAGTTGCAGGAATTGGACAAGTTATTAGTTTGAATACTTCGCCATTTTTAGTGAATGCATTATTGAATGATAAATTAATGATTCAAGCACTGATAGATAATGGATATTTGTATTTTGGAATTATTGATGATGCCCTGACGACTAAACTTGACCTGCCGCGCATACCGATAACCCCCAGATATCTCGAAACAGCCGAGATTTCGACAAAAAATAAGCCAGTCGTAGAATATATCACCTTCATCTTATTAGATCTGGACGGATATTTCACAGAAAAGTTATTGTTGTATGTTGTTCCTCAAAGCAGCCATCCTATGATACTTGGTAAGAAATGGCTGGAAGACCAAGATGCAGTTATACAATCAAAAAAGCAACGTTTAGAGCTTCGGAAACAGAAAAGTTCGGTCTACAGCGTAAAAAATGGCGACAAAGCTTTCGAAACGTGGCTAGTCCAAAGAATTCTTCGGTAAAAGAAATGGCATCACTGTTACAAAATGTTCCAGTTTGTAAGGAATCTATTGAAGATATAGGGAAAGCTCTGCGTGGAAACCAAAACTGACGCTAGAGGCACGCAATCGCTTCATTCGAAACTGTGACGTCTGTGGAAGGACAACCGTGTGGCGTGAAGCAAAGGCAGGGTTCCTAAAATCCCTGCCAATTTCAGAGCGAATAGGCAGTGAATTGACGATTGATTTTATTACGGACCTACCAGAGTCGCAGGGTTGCACTAACGTGATGGTCATTACAGATAGGCTTTCAAAGGATGTATTTCTATTTGGGACCAACTCAATGAAGGCAGAAACGTGTGCTGAAACATTTATCGATAGGTACTACCGATATCACGAATTTCCTAATTATTTAACAAGCGATAGGGGTAGCGACTGGTTAAGCTACTTCTGGAAGTCGTTCTGTAAATTATCGGGCATTAAACAGCGACTTACGACAGCATATCACCCTCAAGCAAACGCGAGTGAGAGAGCAAACAAAGAGCTGTATAAATATTTGCGGGCTTTCAGTGGTTATGCTCAGAATGATTGGATGAAATTGCTTCCTATGGCTCAATTAGTCCTAAACTCTCGGCCTAATTCTGCAATTGGAGGTCTCAGTCTATTTTACCTGCGCAATGGCTACAACTTAGAACCACTCGGGGAGCCGACAGCAGAAAAAAACGAAATACGGCATCCGGGATCGATAGCAGGTCAAAAGTATGTGCAGCGTTTGCGAGAAGCGCAAGACTTCGCACAAGCAGCAATGGCGTCTGCCCAGCAATGATATGAAAATAATGCCAACCGAGTTCGCCGGCAGCCAGAACGCTTTCTAGTCGGTGACAAGGTCTGGCTTGACTTGAGACATATCTAAACGCCGCAACTATCGAAGAAATTAGCCTGGCAGCACGCGAAGTATAAAGTCGCTGCAGTACCTGACGCATTAACAGTTGAGTTGAATGTACCAGCAAACATCCACAACCGATGTCATATCGAATTAGTTAAGCGAGCCGGAGATGATCCGTTCCCGAGTCGATCACGTGACGATGCTCAAAATCCGCCAATAATAGATGACCCAGCAGAGCCTGAGTATCAAGTTGAATCTATTCTACGAGCACGAACTAAATCACGCGGAAGAGAAAATTTCGACAAGCACTAGTTAAATGGGTTGGCTGGGCTGACCCTACTTGGGAGCCTATCGAGTATGTACAGGATACGAAGGCCTTACAGGAATTCGAAGCGAAGTATGGACCAATGGATTCGCACAACGGACCAATGATCAATGAAGCTGGTGGATTTGTGGGACCGGCGGAGCCTCAAACACTTCGGCAGCGACGGTCAAAAAGGCTAGCAAAAAGACCATCAGAACGAGAAGGAAAATTGTAGCAGCTGGTAAACTGGTTTATGCCTGTAGCCTATGTTGTGCATAGGCGTGCACAGACTTTACATAGATAGTGAATTATGCATGGCCCGGGTCCTGCAGGGTGTTTCACTTATGCCGAAACTTGCTAACACAAGCGGACCGACTTCTATTCGGAGACTTGCTATTACGTGGCGGCTTCACGATACAGGGAGGTTGTGTGGCACAAGAGGACCTTCTGTTTCATGAGAATATTACGATCCATGAATAGTATCAAGGTGAGGCGAGTAGCTCAGCATGAGGGAGATGTATATATCTACATATACTTGTAAATTGCGAGTTAGTTATCTGGATCATAGAATTAATTATTAACTACCTCTACATATTTAGCTGCGCAGGCGCTCTTGTCTAGGCTGCGACATCTAACTTCCGTTAAGAAATCAGTGAATCCTATTTTTCTTGGTTAGGTTCCGACGCTCCTCGTCCCGCTTCCCTTCCTTTCAAGGATTGACCCATGATATTTATTCTTGGTCTACGCTGAGAGCAGTAGACAGATTCGCTGGTTGACTTCTGAAGTAGCCAGTTTCCTGCGCAAAGGTGGTGAAACTTTCGAGGTAGTTTGGCCCGAGAAGCTTTTTGACAAATTTTTGGGGTGACATAGCTCCCCTGAGGCGGCGCAAAAAGTGCGCGTGTCGTTTACAGTTTATAAAGTGGGTCGGATTAGTTTCCTCTCCACAAAGAAATTTCATATTTGCCTCTAGATTGTTAAAACGGCGGTGGTGAGCCGCAGAGTCTCCATGGCCTGTGCGAGCTGCGATGAGTTTTAGCAAGAGCCGTCGTGGTGTAGATAGCTCAGGTGGTTTACCTCGACGCATGAGAAAATCTAGCTCCCGGTACCGTGGAGGACAGTATTCTTCCCAAAATTTGTCGAGCAGGGCCTGACGCCTCCTGTTGCTAAGGCGGTAAAGGTACGCTGTGATAAGAGACTCTGGCGGTGTATTCCGTTCAGGTAGATTACGCAGGGCGCCACGGGCTGCGGTATCTGCCTCTTCATTTCCTTGGATCCCTGTGTGCCCCGACACCCATTTCACTTGAACTTGTTCATGTGCCTGTTGAGCGAGTGTCCTAAATATCCGGGCATCTTCCAGGCTTGACGAGGTGTTCCCTGTTAGTAAAGCTTCTCTGGCGTGCTAGCTATCTGTGAAAATGTGAATCCTCCGACCCCTTTTTCCTGACCTTAGTTGTACTTCTTCCGAGATTCTCAGGGCCGTCTCTAGAGCTTTCCTTGCCCCAACTATTTCAGCGTGCAGAACTTCCCCACCGTGTAAGGTGCCGCTTTCTGTTAAAAGAGTATTTCCTCCTTTCTTTAAAAAAAATGCCCATGCGGAGCGTCCGTGGTCTTCTGATGATCCGTCCGGGTAGGCACAAATCTCCGAGCTTGGTAATTTGTGCATCCAACGCTTATAGGCTCCTCCTTCCGACTCTTTAGTACCGAGGTTGCCCATATAAGTTGGCGCCGCCAATGGCTGCGCGGTTTCAGCTTCAGGTAGTTGTCGGTAGGCACGCTGGACGTGAGACATCTGAATTTCTGGCCGTGCAGATGGCCGGTTAGTTTTCTTATATTTTCGTGTCCCAATATTGGGGCACAATGCGGCGCGGATCCTTAGTGGGTGCCGATTGTCGAGCGATTTCAACCTGGCTGCCAGCCACAACCTGTTCCCCTCGAGGATGATCTTCGCGGGTGGAATTCCTCCTTCTCGATGTATCACTACCGTCGGAGTTGTTCTCGTCACTGGTAGTGCGGCACGAAGGCCCATCAAAATAACCTTATCA
Source organism: Podosphaera xanthii (assembly GCA_028751805.1). Lineage (NCBI taxonomy): Eukaryota > Fungi > Ascomycota > Leotiomycetes > Helotiales > Erysiphaceae > Podosphaera > Podosphaera xanthii. Next base: position 660,070 of record JAPWIX010000002.1, read on the forward strand.
ATCATTGAGCAGAGGCCAGCAGTCGGGGGAGTGATCAACCCTCTTCGAGTAGGGCGTTGTATGCCAGGCCACCAAATCTCGGTTCCGTAAGTAGCGACGGGAAAAATGCAGGCATCCACTGCTTTTATTAGGGCTCCTGGTGCGGCTCCTTGGTATGCAGAGTTGAATCGACGAATGTGTTGGGCCACTTTTGTGCTTTTGCGCACCATGATGTGACATGATATTTAAAATTAAGGCGGGGGTCTAGATGTACTCCAAGCCAGCGAATATGTTCGGCCGGTGTAATGGGAGTGCTATTGACGTGTATTTCTACAGGTGTCTCAAGTCTTTTCCCGGGGAACTGGACAGCCTCGGATTTTGCTGTGTCGAAAGCGACAGCGTTGTTTTGGGCCCTTTCAAGAAGCTAATTGACCTCCTCTTTTGCGGCGACGGCAGATTCGGCGATGATGGTGTTACAGGCTGTGCCTGCCACTAAGCTAACAAGGGTCTGGAAGATTAGGGCGACCTATTGGTTGCTATAGTGATGCTCCTAAGGATATGTACATAAACATATTGAATATCCACCTAAAGCCTTCCGACCTTAAGTAGAAAATAGACAGTATTAAGCCACCAAGCCTTTTTGTACGTGTTTCGGTGATAGCCTTTCACAGATGGGTCCGATTCCTAAAATTCCGACGTCATCAGCATAGCTGAATCTCAACCCGGGGTTGTCACTGCGCATCGGTTTTGCCATATATAGAAGAAAAAGAAGTGGCGAGATTGGTGAACCCTGAGGAACACCGCATTCCAGTTCTCTTTCGGTTGTGACACCCCCTGTGTGTCGGACTTGGACTCACCGGTGGGCCAGGAAAGATTTGGTCCATCGAAGAATGGAGTCTGGCCATCCTTGACTTTGCATTCTCCTTACCAGGCGGTTGTGGAGTACCGCATCGAAGGCACCTTGAACGTCTAGAGTCGCCAGTGTTGCTGCCCATCCCTGAGATCTAGCTTCTTCAATATCGTGCACCACACAAGAGAAAAGGTCGGTAGCTAATCGCTTTGGGAGCGCTCCGAATTGTTGGTGGCCAACTACGTCATGGGTGACTGCGAGATGCGCCATTCGTTTGGCCAATAGACTCTCCAGCCCTTTACCTAGGCATGAGAGTAGAGCAATTGGTCTCCAACTCTTTACAGTCGTAAGATCACGGTTTGGCTTAGGCAGGAGTACGACTTCAGCTAGCTTGAAGCAGATTGGGTGTATCCCAAGGTTGATACATGCCCTAAACAGTTGCGTGATCCAAGGTCCGATTGTTTTCCAACAGGCTTCAAGTAGCTCTCTTGAGACTCCGTCGGCTCCTGGTGCCGTATTTCCGCAGCCAATAGTGCATATTCGAACTTCCTCATTCGAGATGTCGTCGTTCCAGGAGATTCGGTTGTTGCTGGGAGCATCACATGGCGGCAGGTCGTCTGACGCCAGATGGCGTGCAAGGAGCGCGTCGCGAAGGATGGTCGCTCGTTCGGCAGGCTCTGTGATTGGTGCTCCCTCGTTTTTAAGTGGCGGAGGAGAACTAGCCTGTTTAGGATTTGCCTCGCGCATCAATTTGAAAATAGCCGCTGGAGTAGTCATTGCTTCAATTTGGCTCGTCTGATGCACTTTCTTTGCAGCAGTAATAGTCAATCTTAACGTCTCTGCGCAGGCAGTCCTCTAGTGGGGTAATGGTGGAGTTCAGTAAGCAGAGTGTGCTGTTTTCTACTTGGTGGTCCACCATGGGGCAGATTTGCCATTATGCTTTCTTATCCGGGTTAATGTTGCTTTGATGGCATTTGAAAAATGGGTGCACAAACTCTGGGCGTACGCTTCCATCTTTTCTGGCTAGTCTAGCTTTGAGGGCGCGCGTGCTCATAGGGAGACGACATGTGCAAACCATGGCAGGTTTCTCCGCGTGACTCTGATAATTGGAGGTTCTGCCTCTGGGATTAAATTTACAATTGGCACTTGGCCACGAATCAGTAGATGGTCGCTAGTGACGCACTCACTGTGGTCCAACCAAGCTGCTACATTGCTAATATTAGTCCAGGTGAGATCAAGGGTGTTTCTAGCTCAATGCGTCGACTCTCCGATGATGAGACACGAGAGATTATGTGTTTCCGCCCACTTCTCGATTATATCTCCCTGTCCATGTGGTCGAGTTGTCCCTGGCTGCCAGGCCTCATGGACTGCATTGAAATCTCCAGCGGCGATCGTCTTTGGAGCTGGGGTCCAATTAACGAGTGGTCTGAGAGCTGTTGGGTCATTTGGTGACTTGTACACGTTGAGGAAGGTGATTCCGTTGACCACCACCCAACAGTAATCTCCGGTCAGTGAGGTACAAGGATATATCTGAGTCGCACATATCACTCTACAGGTCTTTCCAGTGTACGTTACCGCCCTTGGTCTTACGTCTGGTCCACCATGTGGTATGTGACATGTGTATCCTGGATGTGATTTAGTTGCCTATGTGCATTTAGTCCACGAAGGTTCTTGGATTAGTATGACGTCCACGCCTAGCTCATAGGCTCGAGTGAGTGCTATATCTTGTGTGGTGCCTCCTCTGCCTACGTTGATTGACATGAAATTAAGGGCAGAAGGGGGGCGAGCGGGGACCTGTGGGGTGCCCTTCACAAATCTGTTTCCGGACTAATAGTCTCTATGACCATAGCATCCGATTCAGACGAGAGAACTTCAAACCTGTTAATGTTCTCAGGGGCGGAGTGGGCGGTTTGAGGTGATTGAGCAGCAGCTTCTGCACGTTTGATGGCAGCTTTTGATCGGGCAAGTGCGATGTATTCTCGTTGGCTGGCCTGCCTAATGGTCATAAGTTGCTTCTTGGTCGCTGAACCGGTCCTAGTGGGGCGAGCCGAGCAGTCTCGGCTGTCTGATCTGTGAGGGCCACCACAGTTACGACATCTAGTGGCAGCTTTGCATTCCAAGGATGAGTGCATATTTGAGGCACAGTTCCAGCAAGCAGGTGTCTTGGAGCAGCCCCGGGTGGCATGGAAGCCTAGGCACCGTTTGCATTGCTGTATTGGTTGACGTGGTTTGTGTAGAATTGCGGTTCCTGAAGTATCGATGAGGCGGAAACCAGGTCGCGGTGCAGCCTGACTTGGGAAGAGGGCAATCCATGATTGGTACGGGGACCCGAAACGGCTCTTTCCATGGGGCCTGACCTTCGTAGATTGCGAGTTGGTAACTCTTGTAATCTCCTCGATGACCATCTCCTCTGTTATGTGTACTCGTCCACCGAGTGTGTAGATGGCTACGGGTATCGTGGCGATGTGGATGGCCACTAGGTCTGAGGGAAGCTCAAGTTTTGCTCCCGTGGGCGTAAGAGCCTCTGAGGATTCGAGGAAGCTCTTTCGTATTACTTCATTTCTTGCACTTATCGCGAAGCCTGTTCTAACCCGCTGGACTAGCCCAACATCTGACGGAGCGCATTTGAAGAGACCAACTAGTGCTTCTCGTATGCCTGCTGGCGAGAGGTCGCGCCACTTATGCTCTTGTGCTAGACGGAGAAATAGTCGATTATCTTTTGGGTAGGCGGGGACTATCTTCACAGGTTTTTGTGTCTGCAATGGAGCTGCCACTGACCTTTTTGATGTGGAAGTTATTTGTTGGCCTCTCTGTGTAACTGCAGCCCAGCTGGAGCCAGTGTTAGCTGGTGTTGGGGTTACTGCATTCCTGTGATTGAATGCTACAGGAATCGCAATTGGTGGATCTGCTGGTCGAGGGGGGAGCATCGACGCCGTAGTCCTAAGCCCGGTGCGTCCAAAGTTAGCCATCGCAGTCCGAAGGTAGACTTTTATGGAGTCAATATATTCTTTATTTTCACCAGGGTGTATTTTTGACAATGCAATATCTACAGTTTCCATAACTGTGGTGTAAGGGTCGAAAGATAAGTGCTATTCGGAAAATATCTAGAGCTAGATAAAAAAGAAGATCTTGAAGTGAAGAGCTATTTCAGAGGCAAATTCCTAATATATCCTTCTTCGACATTATTCTCCTGACTCTTGTCCAGAGAGCCTTATCCTTCTTGACAAGCCTCCAGGACATTCAACTTCATGCACATTTACCCGCTCCGTTATACTAGATCAGTTATCAGTTAGAGAATAATCTCGCTGCATATAAGTATCATCCATAAACCTCATTTGACGGTCCCTCAGATGCCTCACGTTTGTCCCTTTATTAAGTTCGTTAAGGTCATGGTCCAAGCTTGCTATTTATAGTGTGCGCATTAAGATGAGTCAAGCAGCCCGACCCAGATTATACGTGTTATAATTAGTGACCCTGGCGTCTCGTGATTAAATTTATAAGCAGGGATAGCTGATGAGTAATTATTAGTAAATAGGCCTTAGCCTAATGAAAGTCAGGCCTCAGGCCTGTGTATCCAGATTACAAGATACTAGGTTGAGAGTTGATCTATGACTAAGATCTGTATCTATTGTTATGTAATCCTAAATTAGCGCGTCAGGTCTGTTAGCGTGTTTTGTATTATTAAGGAGTTTCGCGGCAGAGAAACAAATCAACTTACATCAGACTCAACGAACTTACTAGGCATTCTGTGATAAAGATTACAGGCGTGCTCTGAGTTCAGAGTCTACCGTAAGTACATTTGTTAATCGTAAAAGTAAACGCACAGGCCTGTGACATGTGGCGCATATGGATAGTTGGGCGGCGATTTGCGCTGATCGGCGCTCTTCTGCTTCTACCACAGGTCGTAGTTCTAGAGGATACCCACCAATCCTATTGAATTTATTGGCAGGGTTCTTTTGACCTAGGTGCCAGTGGATATCCTTTCGGCTGGCTGGTTTGTTGTCTTCAGTGCTGGGGCAAAGGCAAGACGTGGTGTCTCTGCACTGTCCATTGTAGTTGTAGTTTTCGACTTAGTAGAACCGTTTTCCACTCGCTTTGGCACTACTAGCCGTTTAATTGCTGGCATGGCAATTTTTCTGGTCGAGACATCAGTGTCCTGGTTAGTTATTGTTGTTTCGGTCGCTCCGTCCTTAGGGGCGTCTACACCTTGCGAGGCTTTGGGGGCCTGCGTGTGGATTTTCGAGTTTAATTTGGCCTGTTCTATTTCATCCAGGCGCTCCTTAATCACTTTGTTGATCAAGTCTATGTTAAGCGTCTCTGCGCCCTCCGACCCTTCAAGAAGGACAATCTCCATTTCATCTGTGTCGACCGCATCGGGTGGAAGACATCTCTCCTTCAATTTGTTCTGCATTAAGATGTTAGCCTTCTTCATCATCTCCGCCTCGAAAGTTGTCAGCGCTCTTTTGCTGTGAAACTTTCTTCGCGCTTCTTTCTTCGTGCGGTTTGGGGGTTACGTAAGCTGTGCGTCCTGCGACCATTTTGAGCGCCTTGCGATAGCTCGCTCACAGCGAGAAAGAAAAATGTAGGGAGGGTCAATACGGTGGGAAAAGGGAAGAGGGCAGTGGGAAACTCTCTCTCGTTGTATGTGTGTGTGTGTGTGTGCTAGATGGCTAAATAGTGTACGAATTTAATAATGTTGCCTGCACCTTGGGGAAGTGCGTATTATGATCACTGCATACTCCATTTTTCTTAAATTAATTCAGTCGCTTAGCAATAAATTTGTTCAATGAAGTGTTCCCAAATACAGTAGAGCCCCTCTAAGCTAATAGTGGGTCCCGGTATAATTACTGAAGAGATTCATAGAAATTTCACGGTTTATATTTGCAATACTTACCCCTGCACCCAAAATAACCTGTAAGGATAAGTGTTGCAAATATAAAAGTCTAAGTTACTATGAATCTTTTCAATATTTATACCGAGACCCACTATTAGCTAAGAGGAGTTCTACTGTGCACCTATCGCTAGATCTTCTTTATTTTTCTCTAATAACACACTTCACATCCGCAACGCGTAAATTCTCGCGCTGCTTTATTGTTATTAATGACGAGGGGCATGATTGACTACTTCGATGCGGAAACTCGGGTGTTTCAAATGGGCGCCGCGAAGGCAAAATGTGACCCCAGTAGGCTCTGTAAACTCCTGGACAATAATATTGACAATCCAGAACAACGGTAGACGGTAGAATCAGCTGCTGATGCAGTAAGTCTCCGTGACCAAATCGCATGGATTCTTTGGGGACACACAAGCCACCCAAACCCGACCAGCCAGCCCCAGTACCCCACAAAGATCAAAGTTAAGCCAGACTCTCAGCCCGCTGTCCCCCATATCAGTCAAATTCGTATACTATGGGACCGGGGGTCTCTACCCCTAGCTGTGATGCCTATGGCAGTACCTTTCAATACTTGCCGTGTAACGCAACCACCATCGACACTCACTAAAAGACCCGCAACCGCAGAATACCCTATGAAGAAAGTCTACCGAGAAAGTTCCACTAAGCAAAGGCAGGCGCAATAAACGCGCCAATCACATTAAACATACCAGAAACGCCTTATCTAATATCATGTGACAGATACCTCGGAACGGCGCTAGTCATGATTGCATGGAGTTTAGTGTATGATCATACGAACTGCCTCGGCAGATCCCCGACACCCACTCTGTGGACGTTGGAACTCTACACGTATGCTATGAGCTCGTCAAAGAATAAACCCTGAACTCGCTGGAGACACCATTCCCCCACTTTGGTCCAGAAGTAGAGAGGAAAACCTTAGCGCCATCGGCGCCGTCGGGAGAGCAGCTGGCGCACGAGCGTTTAAAAACTGGCAAGCTACCCCCCCCCCCTTAGATCTCTTCGTTTTCTTAGATGGGGCACTAATAGAAGACCGAGCCGGTGCCGGATTCTCCATTTACTGGGGCCTAACGCAGAAGGTTGGACAAAGATCTCTACCCCTTGGATCTTCTGCAGAAGTACTCTGATACTACGGTATTAATCGTGTATAGGCGCTAAAATTCGACTTTTACAGGGTATATAGGCTTTTACTAACTTGAATTAGCATGACGATAAGTAGATCTCCCCACCTAAACTTTAAATTTGTATGGCAAAAATTTCACAACGAAATATTCGTTGGTTTTGCTTTTTTGGTCCATTATAGCCCTCTATTCACTTTTTAATTCATTAATACATTTCATAAATAAATTATACTTCTATCTAGCTAATAATTTACATATCCGCCTTCAGCTTCGTAAACGGCTCTGATTCTTCGGGGCATCGAATCTATCAGTTTCTCCAAGTCATCCCCATTAAACCCCAGATCCCACGCCTCGTTCACTATTTGACGAAGATGCCCTTGACTCCGCTGCCCCCCTTGATCCAACGCTGGATAAAGACGCTCCATGTACGCTTTCATATAACTCCACAAAGTTTCTATCGGATTTAAATCAGGAGAATATGGCGGCCACTCCATTAGAGAAATATTCCTCCTTTCAAACTCACGCATAGTTTGCCTCGACTTGTGAGGAGGGGCGTTGTCCTGCATCACATCTAGTCCTGGTTCCCGAAAGACCGCACTCTCTATGAGAGGCACTATCCTCTCGCAGTAACTGGCCGCAGTGATATGGCCCCACTCCTTCTCCCAAATCAGGCAAGGCCCCTTCTGTCGTCCAAAGAAAGATCCCCAGAACATCCACCCAACTCTCCTCCGCGTCTTGGCTAGGACACAGGTATCTTCGTACTCTTCCCCAATCTTTGACTTAAACTTAGCTCAAGGGAACTCTAAATCTTAGGAGCCTTTAAGGGACTACTGACCTTTCTTGTGACCCAACGATCACTTTGCCGACCATTCATAGCCCAAGTCTCGTCGGACCAGAGGACTCTCATCCAATGTTCCTTCCGCCAGTGGAGATGTATTCTGGCAAACTCATATCTCTTCAGTTTGTTGACTGAAGAGATAGGAGGTTTTAATCGTGCAATCCTGCGTGCATATCCCCTCTTTGCCAGTTCACGTCGGATCACATTCTCGCTCACACCAAAGTGCCGAAATATAAAATGTGCAAGTTGGAAAAATGACATCCGACGATTTTCCGATGATAAACAGACGAAAAATTCTATTTCATCGACCTGGGAACTACTTAGAATAGGTGGCCTACCACTGGAGTACTGAGGCTCGGTATTTTCAACGCTCATGGTGTATTGTACCTGTCGCCATGTAATCCCAAGGCGTTGAGAGATTTTGACGTAACTGTGTCCCTCACTGGCCAAGGTTCTAACCTGCACATGTTACTCTCTTAACCTTATCAATTTGTAGATTTCAGACTTACTTGAATACGTTGAGTTTGTGTTAGGCGTTTTGCATAAGTAGGAGATGCTGATGATGGAGAAGGTTGTTGAGGTGAATCCATCTTTGCGGCAATCTAGTACAGTAAATTAAAATCTTCTAAAGTAGTTGACTTAAGGTTCAGATGCACTCACATGAAGTAAAAATTAGATAGATGAATGAAATAAAAGTATGCCGTTGAGCAAAATAATAGTAAATAGCTGACAATGATTTAAACGAAACGACCTCAGGTGTGCGCGGGTGAAGAAAGGTGCAGGCATGAAGGTGGGCGTTGGACTTCATATACAGATGCATATCTCTTATGCCTTAGGCCATAAGATTTTAAAATTTGAAGCTAACAGGGATACTGTGGATCTATCGTGAGGTAACCTGGAATATCACCACTTTATCTCCACTTTATCCCCGCTTTAACCCCTGTACCCTATAAGAAGCGGATCAACGAACAATACCCTATCATGAGAGTATACGACGCAGAAGTAGCCGGAGCCACTGCGGGCCTCTCCGCAGCTCTCACCAATCCTATGGCTTACTACGCCACCAACGTCACGGTCTGCCTAGATAACCATGAAGCTGCCCTACGCCTTCTTATAGACACTTCCACAGCAACAAGCTCCCCACGTATAGCTCTCTTTCGAGAGCTTGCATCCTCCTAGACACAAAGATCCCGCAGCCAAAACACTCTCCCAGGATCAGTTAACGTTAAATGGTGCCCTGGTCATGTCGGTATTCCTGGAAACGACATTGCAGACGCCCTTGCGAAATCGGCCTGTATGTGACAGATCAACTATATGAAGCAATGGGCATTTATATAAGTGATGGTAAGTTTGTAAATTAACTATAACGAGAGAGTATCTGTCAAGCAGAAGGGCTAACTATATGTAATGGGCGTCTCTCTAAGACTATACTCTATCAAGTAACCATAGCTTGAGTTAGCTATCAATAGCTTTGTTGCCTTCCCTAGATGTTTCATGTGCTAACCAATGCTCCTGCATGATTCATCCCTCAGGTTTCAGCGATGCCTCTTGTATGATTCGATATCACGGCAATCCTCCTCAATGTTAGAGCATCAGTAGCGAGCTGTCTACGATGGCCATCGTAGGCTACAGGACTCCTCGGCTCACAAGCCGTCACACTGCACGACTCAATCCCCAATTCTCCCTACCTCTATCGCAAGAGCTAAGAAGGATGTAAAGGCACGATACCAGTCACACGTCAGCGCTTACTGGCAAGAAAACGCACCTATGAGATATAAGGACCTCGGGATCAACTTCAACGCTAAAATATCCCCAGAACTCGCCTCCCTCGACCGCCGCACCCTCGGCCTGCTTATTGCAGCTCGTACAGGACATGGCGACTTTGCCACGAGGACGCCTTCCTAGAATGTATCTGTGGAGAAGAAAAAACCCCGGATCACTTCTTTTTCTGCCAGCTCGGCCGCCTCCGGGCGAGACTTGACGGACCTCGACATCCGCCTACAGGTATCCGTTGGATCTTAGGCTCGAAAGATGGCGCACTCGCCTTCGGAAAGTGGGTGAAGAAAACTCTCTTTTTCGACGAAATCCAACTTCGCCATTAAAACGATAGATCTGTAACCGATTATAGAGCCACCCTTCGGGTAATCTCCTCCCACCGTATCTATACCTTGTACTTTCATTGCCAAGTACTTATCCCCATGTAAATCCTGTAGATGTATTCCCTACTAGATAAACTTAAAGCGACTCGGAGGAAGAGTTCGTTTCTCTGTAAAATAATTGTATAGCAAGGCGCTAGACGGATAGATCTAGGCCCCTTTAGAAAATGCTGGGTCTTTAAAGACGCCAGCACGTCGGGTAGCTTTCTACGAGGCTGAGCTAACCGGCACGTGGTACCTTGTATCACATGCTGCGCGCAGGCACGACGCAAAGTAATGTAAAAAAAAAAGGAGTTTAGTGTAGTGTTCGTTTAATTTATATATTTAAATACATTCTTGTAGCTAGACATTACTCGCTAGCTTTATCAAACCTTACAAACACGAGTTCTTGCCTGCCCATAATGGGATTCCTAACATCTATCAGCCTGGAAAAAGAGACTCTCAGTGCCTCAGCCGGATAGATGACTGTCTCTAAGGCTTGGAGAAGAGCGCCTATAGTGGAGGATGTCGCCTTACTATGTAAAACCCAGTCTAGCAGCCAATCCAGAGATAGCAAACTCAGCCATCCAATAAGTAATGGTGGTCAACTCTGGATTTGTCATAACCGTCGCTATTCAGGCAGCTATAACCTGTCTACCTGAAGTTGTCCACCGGCTAGAGAACAGTGAAAAACAACCAGAAGAAATAGCAAACTCAGACTTTAAATTGGAGATTACACACAAATTGATCTCGGTGCTCGCTCCAAGCGTCTATAATTACCTACAATTTCTCAATGGCCTATCTAAGGCGGTATTGCCCAGTACAAGAACATAAGTCTAGCTTAAAACAGTTCCAGTTACAAGGGATATCATCATGGAAGAAGTCACAAGCAAAGTAGACGTTACGTCTGTGAACGTTAAAACCATAGATGCTGGCTCGGGCTAAATGGCCTTTTCGCAATCTCTGTATTGGGAAGTGATTAGCTTAAGCTGTGGCTATGGGCTGTTGTTGTTCGGCGTTTCGTGGCGTTTCTCTTGACCTTCTCAAATGCAGGGATTCTGCAATGAGATATCTCAACGAGGCTATCGGTAAACGCTTAGACGAACTTTTCTGGACAGATATTTATGGAGCATTACTGCTTGTGAGAAAAAAATCTAGCGAAGTAGCAAATGGCGAATGGCGAATGGCGACGGGCGACGGGCGTTAGAGAATATTAGAGCATGAACACTTTATAAGTCAATACAGGTTGAAATTGGTGGCGTTTGGTCACATTGAATAGGGGTTAGATGGATACATAAGTAATTCTTCCGCTGTGTAAATAATCTCCACGCACTTGTTGATTTATGATTTTGAACCTTGATCTTTTGAGCTATTCGAGACAAGCCTCTTAGAACGTTGATCTCGGCATGGGTCTTCGCAATTAGCAAAAAGCGTCCTGCACCCGACTGGATTACATTTCCCAACTGGCTAACCCAAACCTCGGCGGTCGATTCCTTGAGATAAGCGGCCGTCTGAAAGAATTTCAACGTCGCCCAAAGATTGCTCTATGTTACCGATTCTGAGGCTATCACCCAACCCGTGTGTGTTCAATAGCTGTAATGTGCTAGAAGTACGGAGCCTTGGAACACAAAAGCAAAGGATGCTGCACTAATGCCAATCAATGCATTAAATTTTACGGTCCCCACGCAGCTGATAAGCCAGGATCTGTGGCATAGCCATCGCGTCAAAAGGGGTATACAACGATGAAGACCCGGACACAACTTGAGGCAATTTGCCATTACGACCAAAGGGACCGGAATGCCGAAATAAAGAGGGGAGAAATAAAGAAAATGATCGAAGAAACTACGGCTTTGAACCCACCGCCGACAATTCTTACATATCAGTATGGCCCAGAAATAGAGACACCTTAACAACACCCTGAACAATAGTCTCATTCCTGTGTACAATTCTGCGAAAGGAGGAACCAGAAACAGATATGATACTATAAAAAGTTCAGGGAAAAGGCATCGAGCTAATTCTACTCCAAGAGTCATCTGCCACGCGAAGAGATGGTGTATAGCTACTAAAGTAACACTCGGGCTTCAAAAAATATGAGCAAGCCTCCTCAGGTCAAGAAATATTACGACCATAATCGTCAGTCTACACGCGTAAGGGTAAAACCTTTCAGCAAAAGTTCCTTTGCGGGACCTCTCCCGACTTTGTAGTAGTAAGGGTCGACGGTATAACTTTTGTCTCAATTTATCGAGCACCTGGATCTGGAATAACATCCCTGTTGACTTGAATCCTCCACGGTTCCAACATTACCACTGGCTACTTCAGCGCGGTCTGCCATGAATGGTAGCCTTGCTGATCAACTCCATGAAGATGGATAGGTTATTGTGGAGTGGATATGAGGCAATAACATGATCCTAGTATTAAGACCACGCTTGCCCACTCAAGATCAGGAAAACGCTCATGACTTGGTCTGGTCAAATACAGGGGCTCTTGCCGACGTCACATCGGCGATAGAAACCACACCCGATTACTGCATCTTAGCAGGGGATGATAGAAGATGGTATTAGAAATTAAGGTCCAGTATGTCTAAAGATTCTAATTTCTGAATATGACCATCAAGATCATGATTAGTCTAATCGATGATGTCTCTATTGTGGTCACGTAATAATACATTTAGCCGCGCCCAAAATTTAGAGGCTGGGGATTGTTATGAGTCAGAAATCAAGAGGCCGGTTGATACTAGATCAATGGAAGTACCAGATCACCATGACCATAGAAATATGTATATAAAGATAGGTTCTCTTAGGCAAGTATTATCAGTATATCGACTTTATATATATATTTATTTATTTTATATTGAGAAGAGAAATCGATTCCCAACACAAACTACCGTCAGTCATATATATTGAATTGTTTCCATAGTTCTTCGAGATCTTTCCTCATAGAATTCACATACAATTTCAAACAGATGGAAAAGCAACCTGTGAGTGTTTCTATCACTCGTATCACTTAAGACGTCGAGGGAGAAAGAAGAGTCTGTAATCGTGAAATGAGAAGTTGTTTGTTACTTCCCCCCAGACACAGAGTGTACTATGTAGACTAATTATACAAACAGGGATAAGCAGAAGAGATTTCACGTTTGTCATGGTCCAAGCGCCAACTTGTTCCAACAGACCAGACTCATACTTATCACGTGTATCCATGGATCTCTACCGCATACTGCAAACTAGCAACAATCCTTTCAACAGATGATTCCTCATCGACTTGCTCTAGTGTCCACCATCATTAATTGAACCCGCAACACAATAATCCCGGCGTGTTTTTTTGTCATTCTTGTGTATGCAGCCTCTAGGCTATGACACGGATGACACTGGTACGGGACATGGAGCAATGACCCAGCTTGATATGAGGAGCACTCGCACCCGAATATCATTTGAAGACATTACTCCAAGTCCGGCGCCTTACAGCTTCTTGAACCCTCAACCGTTTACGTCTGCCGCAGGAGCGCATTTCAGCCACCCACGACCATCCAGTGTGCTTTCGTCATCGTCACAGACATGACCAGGCTATAAATGTAGTGTGAGGCTCGTGCTAGATTCGAACCAGCTTTCTCCAGTCTCAAGTGAGGCATGTGCCTCGGCTACTCAGACTCGACTTGGGAGAACGGCTCGGACGGTGTATCACACCACCATCCGACCCTACCATTAGATCTACAGTAAATCCTGTCCAAACCCATAGCGGGTCCCGGGTCTAAGTATTGTTGAGATTTATTGAATGGTTGGAGCTTAGTTTTGCGACACTTATCCTTACAGGACATTTTGCGTGCAGGGGTAAGTATTGCAAATATAAACGGTAAAATTTCCATGAATATGTTCAGTACACACAATCTCAAAGCGACGATTCAAATCAGAGGCCATGAAACCCTCCCTCAACCCTCCCTTTGAATTTTGGGAATATATCTCGACCCCAAGCTCAACTGGGGGGCACACATAAAAAAAGTCCAGCAGAAAGCCGAGACTCAAGTTCAATCGGTCTGTAGACTCTCGCACTCTTCTTGGGGGGCAACCTTCACCAAAGCCAGAACGATATATACAGCAGTAGTGAGACCTAGCCTAACGTACGGCTGCCAGATCTGGGGGCAACCGAGTAGTAAAGGAAAGATACCAGAAAGACTGATTAAACCTCTCAGAAGCATTCAATATAAATGCTTGAAGTCAATAACAGGGGCGTACAAATCCACTAGCTCCAGAGTTCTGGAACATGAAACGGCGATACAACCCATAGAAAACTACATAAAACAAGTAAGGGTTCAACACGCTGGAATCACCCACGGTACAATGGTACAAAAATTCGTAGAATCATCGATCAACCGGATCCAAGAAGGGTCACGGAGAAGGACAGGGAAAAGCCAAAGCAGTCGTAGCACCGACTATGAGGAGTGGAGGACTACGTGCCAGGGAAGAGAGACCCGTAGGGAACAAAGAATCGCAGGCAAAATTGCAGCGTTCAAAAGTTGGCAGGAATCATGGCCAAACCAAAACAAGCGACAAGCAAAAGGAAGCAGAGAAATGGCAGACCCAACACTGTGGAATGCAGCAAAATTCACTACTAACCCGAGAACAGGAAAGGAGGGAATAAGCGACCTCGCTACCCCCGTTAGAATTCATAAAAACCTGACAAGGGCCCAAAGCAGCCTAGCAACACAGATACGGAGCGGACACATAGGGGTTCGCTCGTACCTATTTCGAAGAAAAGTACCAGGAGTCGAAAGTCCAAGATGCCCCTGTGGATACCCAACTCAAAATATAAGACACATGATGATGTCTTGCCCACAATGGTCAAAGGGAAGAGGAGGAGTTTGGGCGAAAGCCAAAGTGAAATCCTTTGAGGCTATGACGAACAGTCCAGAAGATATCTCTAGAATTACAAAGTAGATACTTCAAGAAGGATGGTTTGAGCAGTTCCGGTTGGTAAGGGATGTTGAAACCGCCATAGCAGCGAGAACAAAGAAGGTTGATTGGGTAGAAATGGGTTTCACGAATGGCTAAGTAGCGATGATTGCACTTCCTAAAGGTAAGTCTCTGACAAAACAAACAAAGGAATACAACGGGCAGTATAAGGGGGTTTTCACCGAAAGATTTCCTCCTATGTAAATATAATAGTTTATAGATTCCTGCATGGGCCATTAAAGGCACTCTATCAGGTTAATGAAATCAAATCAAATATGTTCAGTAATTATACCGGGACCCACTATGGGTCTGGACAGGCTCTACTGTTCTTACTGGTATATCGGTATATCGGTAGATCGGATCCCGACAATTCGTTTGTTTACTTCGACCCAACTCGGCTAATATTTCTAGAGTCTCGGCCAATCAGAAAATGTCCTCCATCAATTTCCTGATTCGAAGTCGAAAATGAAGATCTGCGGGGCAAGTTAAAGGACTGCATGCTGCTCAACCAGCACTGAAATCCAATCTGTGACCCGGAAGTCTTTTTTCATTTATTCAGTTTTGCACCTCGAGAGCCCTGGCGAACATCAAGGGAATTAACACATGTATTTTACGAAAGAAAACTCAGATTGGCACACTCGCCCTCAGATTAAATCTACCCATACGATTACGAAGTTTAGTCTCGAGGCGTGGAAGCTCGTCGATGGATGCCCCTCACAGGGAAAAGCGATAACAACCCATTATTATCTGAGCATGCTTTCGTCATCTGATGATTACGATTCTACAGCGAGAGAATGTGTTGTTTTGGTCTCACTGGATTCGATCCAGGGTTCTTTTGTCCCGGATAAATGTATGTCCGAACGATCTAGACTTGACTTCAGAGCACGGCCCAGACGGTGTACCAGTCCCCCATCCGACCTATTATTTCTCTCTTCTCAGATTAATTCATCCTACATCAACGTCTAGGTGTGGTTTCAAATCCTCACGATGATCTTAACTCGTGGCTTACAGCATCACATCACACTGGGAGAAGCCTGGGTTGAGTTTACCCATGATGAAGTGTCGATTGATCTTTCAAATCTACATGAAAGTACTATCCTAATTTATATGCGCTAAAGCGGTGAGATATTGCCGTTTTCAGGATCCGCATAGGTTCATGTCAAATAAATTCCTTGTATAGTCACCTCTTGGGGTCGGATGGTGCAGTGGTACACCGTCCAGGCCGTTCTCCCAAGTAGAGTCTGGGTAGCTTGGACACATGCCCCACTTGAGACAGGAGAAGGCTGGTTCGAATCCAGCAAGACCCTCACACCACTTCTCTCGCGGTGATACTGTATTCGTAGAATGACGAAAGCATGCTCAGATAGCCACAGGTTTTTCTCGCTTTTCCCTGTGGTGGGTATTCACGGAAGAGGGTACATGTCGTAAGGCGTTATTCTCGTAGTGGTATCTGCAAATGAAATCTGAGTATGAGTGTTCCAAACGTCAAAATGAGTCGTTCTATAACAAAGAATACGTATCTTCCGAAAAATACCTACGTGGGCCTTCAGGCGCCGAAATAGGATAATAGAAAAATTTAATTTTAATTTTAGTCACCTCTTGTGGTAACGATGTGGGACAAGACTATAATAAGGCTCCTCTTTTGAGAATTTAATTAGATTGGCCAATGAGAGCCCTTGTTTAAGTCTTGCCCCAGATCGGTACAACGAAAGGCGACTGTATCCAATGATCGCTCACTCCGAACAACTATCTCTGCTAGACTCACAGCACGCAAAACACTCCAAATTCCTCCAAAAAACAGTTGAATTCTGACTATACCGAGCGGACCATGACAGATTCTACCTTGGGAGGAAATTTTAACGCTGATTATCCAAATGAATCGATTTGAATTACAGATAGACGGTACTCAAAGCACGTCTCAGTATAGCCATACTGTTAGAGAGATAGATGGTTCCGATTCTTTAATACCATGTAGAACGGTAATACCGCACCAAATTAACAAGAGAGTCGGATGACGAAATGGTACATTGTTTGGGCTGTTCTCTCGAGCATAGTCTGGGTATCCAAGGCACATGTCCCATCCACTACAGGTGAAAGCTGAGTCAAGTTCACCAGAACCTCTCCACATGACGCGATTGGTCAACTATATGGCGTTGAAAGAGCATCGGAAAAGCACAAGCTGATTGGACTACCTTTCTGCAGTAGACATTAACGGCTGAGGGTGACAAGGGCCGTGTCGCGCTATTATAGTACAACTTTTTATTTCTATTAACTACATTTCAAACTCCAGTATGTTCGCCGTCAGGCGCCTGACTTTGCACAAGGTCACATAATGATGTTCGGGCCAGTGCCCTTCGTGTCATGTGAAGCACATCGCTTCATGTATCGTATCAGAGTCAGTCGTGTCATAACCGCGAGGCTGCAGACACAAGAATAATTGAAAAAACGTAAGAGTCAGCTGTGGCCTCAGGGTTGCCTACATAATTACTAAGCCATGTAGTAATTTATTTCTCCAGTTATCCACTGCCGTTATCTACATACACTTTATTGCGCAACTCTTAGTTTCATCTGACAACTCGCTGCGTCGAACCATTACAGGTAGCTACAGTAGCGTCTAAAAGTGCGCAATGAAACCACCACGTTGACTAAATTTTACTACAACTCTGCAACAACTCCTTCAAATTTAAAAATTCTAGGGTCAAATAAAATCTAAGCCATTTCTTGAATAAGTCCAACTTTGTTTTTGTAAAAATAATGATTAACTGTAAGGTTCGTGCTGGTCTTAGCACTTAATGTCTATTGCGGATTTTTTTTTTTTAAAATCATTTTTGTGTATGCAGCCTGAGGCTATGACGCGAATGATTACGGAAGATATGTATGTGACGCAGGATAACTCAGTTTGACGTTTGGAACACTCATACTCAGATTTCATTTGCAGATACCACTACGAGAATAACGCCTTACGACATGTACCCTCTTCCGTGAATACCCACCACAGGGAAAAGCGAGAAAAACCTGTGGCTATCTGAGCATGCTTTCGTCATTCTACGAATACAGTATCACCGCGAGAGAAGTGGTGTGAGGGTCTTGCTGGATTCGAACCAGCCTTCTCCTGTCTCAAGTGGGGCATGTGTCCAAGCTACCCAGACTCTACTTGGAAGAACGGCCCGGATAGTGTACCACTGAACCATCCGACCCGTCTATTGCGGATGTTTGGACGCGTTATTCTAATACTTGGTATGACCCCCCTTTGCCTTCTTTACGGCCAGAACTCTTGACGGCATACTCTCAATTAATGTACGACATGAATCTTCAGGTATATTTTGCCAGACGTCGTCTACTCTTTTCATCAATTCGTGCATACTTTTCGGCGTTGCCAGGTACTCCCCACGTCGGCGTTTTACCAGACACCATAGGTGCTCAATTAGGTTCAGTTCGGGCGATTGAGAGGGCCATTTCATGGTATTTATACCTGTGGTAGCTAGCCAATTCTTTGTGGCCCTAGAAGTATGCTTAGGATCGTTGTCTTGTTGAAAAATAACGTTGTTTCTGGTTTTGGAAAAGAGCTTGCTTGCTATTTCGTCGACTGTTGGGTCCAAAAAAGTATTCAGAATGCCTATTAGCTGTTCCGAGTTCATCCTTCCAACCACACAATTCATTCCACCGTCGCTAAACCAGGACATACAACCCCATATCATTACGCAACCGCCCCCGAACTTCAGTGTCTCTTCGACCACTCCTGCCGAATAGCTACTTGGATTTCTGGACCAGGCATATTTGATTCCGTCGCTATTGAGTCTATTTATCTTCGTCTCATCTGACCAAATAACTCTTTTCTAATCTTCAATAGTCCAACTTTCATGTTCTAAAGCCCAATGCAACCGAGCTCTCTTATGCGCCTTTGACAGCATCGGTTTCTTCACCCTCTTAATAGCCCGGAGACCCTGTTCCCTCAGAGCCAGCCATACGGTACCAGGAGAAACTTTGTCTTCTCATTCAAGATTCATAATCTTCGTCGCTTCTACCGCAGTTTTGGTCCCGCCATTAGCCACCAAACGAGCCAGGGCTCGCTTGTCTCGACACGTTAACTTCCGTGGTCGTCCCTGCACAGGTTTTGATGTATCATGAGATGTCTTTTTCCGATACCTGGCTACCGTAGACCTATGACAGCCCATGATTTTTGCTATTCATAGTTCTTTTTTACCTTCATCGAGTAATGTAGTGATAGATGATATCTGGTGCTGTGAAAGTTTTCTCATTGTAAAAAAAACAGAGAATATTGAAATCAAAGAAATTTAGGAATGATACAAAAGCACGTCGAATACTTATATAGATCAAAAAATTAAAGTTTACAGCATAGTTGTCTGTTAACGCAGGTTCTACCACGTGGTGAAATGATACGTCAAAAAGTGCGCAATAGACATTAAGTGCCAAGACCAGCACGAACCTTACAGTTAATCATTATTTTTACAATAACAAAGTTGGACTTATTCAAGAAATGCCTTAGATTTTATTTGAACCTAGAATTTTTAAATTTGAAGAAGTTGTTGCAGAGTTGTAGTAAAATCATCCAAATCCCTCAACTTGAAGCTCCAGCATTATGGGCTACTAGAATAGACCTAACAGGCCAAATTTAATTTCCAAAATTCGTCCACAGATACGACTAGCAGGTACTTGAGAGTGTGAATAAAATGAATTTCCAAAATTCATCCAATTATATTAATCAGGGTTAAACATTTACTCGCATTGTACTATCCATACAATAAATGGAGTCATTAACATCAAACTGTGTTTGGTCGAGCATAAAACTAAGTGGTAAAACTGTATTTGCAGCAACCCATTACACAATTGATCCGAAGTCCGGTGTTGATTTTTCTATTGACGATTTCGATACCATCTCTTCTGGCCCTGTCCAGCCTTTCTATCCAGCTCAGTATTACGACGTTGCTTATGTTTATAGTAAAGTCCAAGAAGTGCAGAAGCCAAGAAAAATATCGATGTTAAGAAGAGGAATGAAATATTTGTGTTGAATCTCCCACAGCCTCTTCCTCGTGTGGGATAATTCTGATTCCACAGATTGCCACAGGTATTTCCAGCATACTGTTGAGATTCAAGTATTAGTGATTTGTTCTTTAGAACCTAGGAAGAATGGACTTGGTACTGACGTGAGCTAATAGTCCAAATGCAATCATAGTTGCAATAAACATGAGCAAGTCAATGGGCCAGTGTATAAAACTTCTCGTGAAAGGCAGCAAGAAAAATAAAGAGAATAAGATAGCTAGGGCGGCTATTACTTCGGTATAAATGAAGCGTTTGTATGAGGAAGCCGGTCCATGACGATGAGCTCTTAGCCAGGAGCCGGTGAGCCCTGCTACGATGATCGAGAAGACGAGCTGTTTGACGGCGAGATTCTGTTAACAAACTCTTCAAATTCATAGGTAAACAGACTTACTTCACCTAATCTCAACAACCATGAAAGAATATCGGCTAGAATCATCTTTTCTACGAGCAAGGAAGAATTCTTGAATGCAAATATCTGTTTTGATACTAAGATTAATAATTTCGGACTTGGTATGCAAATACAAATATCAAGGGTTAATGTAGTTGAAGAACGAAAGGAGTACAGGACTAGATACTTGTACTTGATCTAGTCATCACCTAATACAAAAAAGGAAGGAATCAATAGTGTTCTACGAGGGAGACAGTTCTTTTCGACGATACACCATACGCACATGCTTTTGGATATTCATCTAAAGGCCAAGTCAAAGTGACGCAATTTTTGTCCAGCTCTGGCTAGTCATTTCCGTCACGCAGCTGCCTATCCTTCCATCTCGATTGTTTTATCCTTTAGTTGGATCAATTCCATCAATCAGTTATATCTTCAGGTTTACTAATTGTGTACTGATAGAGGACGATTCTAAGAGAACGATCTCATCTCTACTCCAATAATTGTAGAATTAATATTCTTAGTTCTTAAACCTTGAAATATACGGATTAGAAATCAAAAGAAATATCACCATAGCTAAGTTTGATGCCGTTGCTCGACCTCATGTTGAGGCCAGTGTTCTTCGATTTCAAAGCGAAGAAGGTTCTATACTGACTCAGAAAGAAAAATTCAACTGGCAATAGGTAACATATCGACCTCATCTCTTGATACAATCAATCGTTTATAATCGACTGCATATGCTGAAAGGCCATCAACTTTACATTACTAATCGGATTGCATTTTTTCTATGCTGTCGGAAGACACTTTCCTCTCGAAACTGCATCGACACGAACAAACCAGATAAAAAGCCTCATCTCAATTCTTTCTTGCATTGGGTTAAATACTTACTGGTAGCTACGTCATCTTACTCTCTCCACTCACATGTTCAAAGATTTTACTTAGTAATAAAATTTAGTGACGAATAAGGTATCACCGTGACAAATGTGGCTGTTCTAATACATGAATGTATGTGTCCCGATGAGACCATGAAAAATCAGTTTCCACTAATGTTGGAGAATTCCTTCTCGTCATTGGTGTCTCTTCCCAATAAGAAATGTGGCCTAATAATTGTGAGTCGTGATAAACTCACCCCCCCTTTGAAAATTGTTTGCAACTTCTTTTTGATCCTGAATCCGTCGAGCGGTGAACGAAAATTAAATAACTAATTAAATAGAGTTAGATATTCGCGTCACCATAGCAATAGACTTAATCACGTCTAGTAACATCATGTGCAAATTATAATTAACAATCGCGTCCTCGAAATCCATTTCACTCTCACTCAACACTTAAAACACAAGCACTTCAGGCTGCTCCATTTTCCACAGTCCCTCAATTTTAAAGGCTTTACCAAGTAATCTTCCAATACCAATTCTACTTCTAACTGCTAAGAAGTATATTGTTATCGATTTGAGCGTAACCGACGTCTAGTTGTAAAACTAACATTGGCAAAATTACGTCGTTGAAATGGAATCCACCCCGATCACAGCTCTTTCCGCTCCTCCACCCGGATCTTACGTTTCTTTTCAAGAATTGTATGACGTGTTTCAAAGTCACGTTATGTCTGCAGGATATGCCATCTCCACCAGCAATTCCGAAAAGAGAAAAGGGCGAAGAATGAAACTTCTAGCCTTTAAGAAAAGTGGTACTTTTCACAGCGAAGTCGATGAGCCATGCAGGAAACGACGTAGATTAACGCAGAAAACTAACTGTCCTTTCAAATTTAAGGCCAGAGAGAGGACCGACGGCACATGGGAAGTCTGTTTCCTGCAGGCCGCAAATGGGGACATCAACTCAGAAAGTCTCACTCATAACCATGGGCCCTCCGATCCATCAGCATTTTCAGAGCATCGCCGCCTTAACAACGATGAGATCACAATAGTCCGCAGTAATTTCAACATGGGCATACCAGCTAGTAGGACTGTCGCCACTCTGAAGAACCGCAACCCTTGCCCTGAGCTAAACCATCATGATATTTAAAATTTAAATGCACAGATGTCACGCACAAGCCGGCTCGGAAGATCTCCGAGGGTTTTATCAAGTGCCTCTCACACGAAAAGACTAATGGAACTATCTTTTTCGAGTATGATCAGGATACCAACGGTCATATAAACTACCTCTTCATAGCAGATGTTCGGCCTGTTGAGCTACTCAACCAAAGTCCGGATTCCTTGCTCATGGACTGTACTTATAAGACAAATAAATTTAGCATGCCCTTGCTGGATATCCTCGGTACTGACAACTTGAACCAGTCTTTCACTGTTGGGTATTGCGTCTTGGATCGCGAGAATGAGAATGAGATAATTTACGACACAGCGATGACTCACCTACTTTCTTTGTACCAGCATTTCCGATGACCCTCGGTGATAGGTACGGATTGTGAATTAGCCCTGATGAACGCAATTGACCTTCACTTTCCAGTCACGCAAACTACTCGAATAATCTGCTTTTGGCACATTGGCAAGAACCTGTTGGTCAATTGCAAGGCAAGGTTCCAATCTGAAGATCAGTGTGAAGAGTTCGAAAGGTTCTTTTCAGACTTCGTACACTCAACAACTCCTGAAGAATACTTGGATCGGGTCGAGGAGCTCCAAGCTGAATTCCACTATAACGAAGGCTTGTCGCACGAATTATAGCCAAATTCTCTATCTGAAGATATTAAAATAAGTACCTGTTTCAGTCTCGAGCAAGACGCCGTCAAGTATGTACTTCAACATTGGTTGCAGCCCCATCACCGCAACATCGTGCATGCTTGGACAAATCAATTCTTCAACCGGAACACAACGACAACTTCGAGACTTGAGGGTGCACATGCTGTGCTGAAGAGATGGATTGGATCGCCCTTCAAAAATCTATCATCTTTATGGATCTCGATTTCATTAGCACTGTCGGATCAGATCAATGAAATAAAGATCAGACGTGCAAGAGCACTCAATGGGCTACCCGCAGGTATTTCAGGTGAATCTTCTATGGAGTTCTGGGCAGAATCTCTCATTTTGCCGTATACGAGGTTTGTAAGCAGCTCAAGTATGCCCGGAACGAGGAACAGAGAGCTTGCGATGGTCTTAGTACTATATTTACGGGGACCTTCAACATGTCAATGGGTATGCCCTGCTGGCACATCACTCAGGAAATGATATCTCAATCGAGGTATTTCAACCGCAGTCTTTCAACTTTGACAATTCTAACTAAATTTACACACTTAGGCCTACGAATTAATGATTTTCATCGGCACTGGCACTTTGTTCGTCTGCAGGCTGGATTTGAACAGCAGATCCCCGATCCTCTTATTCTCGATCCTATCATTAGGCGACGGCGCTGTGATACTGAGGCTGAACGCAGAGCTCATAATAGGGCGCATCATAGGCAGCAGGTCGCGCAAACTGGCCTTGTCCTGTCTCAACACGAGACCACTCAAACAGTTTTACGACATTGCACAACTTGTGTTGAGCTCGGACACGATAGAACAAGATGTCAAGGATGTAGGGCAACTGGCCATACTCGTAGTGATTGTCCTAATACCTAAGGATATACCTTTCATCAAATTGAAACGTTAGAAGCGAAATTATTTGTGTACTTGAATCAAACTTTGACTAAGAAATAATTTTAATTGTTACCAAACTCTCAAACAGCTCAAATGTGCAGTAGATTTACCAAGTTAAAAGAGAATATGATTTAATTCCATCCAAATGAAAATTAGCTCACAATGTCTCGAAACATTAGACATAAAAAAATGGCTGTAAATCTTTGAGGTTTTTTTAACAAAAATACTTACAAATAATTATGCACGGTTGTAATTGTACGGGCGTTTAGTATTTATTTACAGTTTATAATTAGACAGTTCTTTCGTAATTGTTGTGGGGCTAATCGATAAATCCATATTTCCAGGCACAATAAGGTTTTCATGGGGTGGGGGGGGTGGTATTTCTCAAGGGGGGGAGGGGTTTGTATCATGACTCATAATTGTAGACCACCCTATCATAATAAAGAGACGTATTCGATACTATTTACAATAAATATTGTGGACTAAGGATAGTGATAATCACTGTAAGATTTGGTCTTTCTTACTCAGTACAGATTGGGCAGTCTTGATGTGCGTTAAAATTCTGCTCGTGGTATTTCTGATTACCCGAAAAACGATGTGAATCTTGAAGCAAAGAAAATCCTCTCTGTCCATGTGATAAGAGCTGTTCGGAGAAAGAATCTCTGAATAAGTCTGACAAATCCTTTCAAATTATTTTCCTGCTGGCCACTTAACAAAAATCATCAAATAATAAAGAGGCATCTATTGGCATGTATACTTCGTTTTTACTCAGAGGCTTCCTGAGACAGTAGCCGCCGATGTGTATGATTGGCTATCGATAATTTACTGCAGTCCAAGTATTTCTACTGCGCAGAAATATGAAAATTGAGAGACGGGAAGAGGTCAAAGCTCCGCGATGATCTAACAAGCAATCAACTTCTCAAATTCGAAAAAATGTGCGAACATGAGGAATATTTATTGATTCTAAGTGTTTCTAGGAATTCTTTAACGTATCACATGCATGATGCTTCAGAGTTTTCTTCTAGCGAAAGGCGACAGACAAAATTTAAATATAAGTGTAACCGAAATTTTCAGTTTAGATTATAATACAGCCATACAGGTACTTGTACTAGGCCGTCACAGTGCTATACAAAGATACTGTAGAATCGTTAACTTGTATAAAGATTAAGGCAAATTGCAAAAACACTGATGCGAAAGTTTTTTTGTGAGAGATGCATCGATAAAATAAAATAGATAGTTTTCATGGCAGACGAATGGCAAACATATTCCGGTCTTTTTTTCAAATATTTTTTGTGTTTGCAGCCTCTAGACTATGACACGAATGACACTGGTACGGGACATGAACGATGACCCAGCTTGATATGAGGAGCACTCGCACCCGAATAACATTTGAAGACATCATTCCAAGTCAGGCGCCTTACAGCCCTTTTAACCCTCAACCGTTTACGTCTGCCGCAGGAACGCATTCCAGCCACCCACGACTATCCAGTGTGCCTTCGTCATCGTCATATACACGAACAGGGAATAAATGTGGTGTAAGGTTCGTGCCAGCTTCCTCCTGTCTCAAGTGGGGCAGACCTCTTGGCCACCCAGGCTCTACTTGGCAGAACGGCCCGGACGATTTACCACAACACCATCCGACTCTACATACTCCGGTCTAAGTGTGTACCTAATGCCTACTCCCATACAAATTTGCATGGGACCAGGGACACGGTCTATTCGTGTACTAGAGTGTACGATGTTATGATCATAAGTGATATGGCATCAATCAACATCAATCTTACGTATGTGTGAGTATCGGGCACATCAAATTCATACCCCCATGATGATCACATCTGATAAATGTTAATTCTCACGTTCTTGTTGTGGACAGGATCTCTGCAGTATGAACACTCACAAATCTTGGATAATATCGACATGTACATGTAGCAATAACGGTGAAGAACTTAACTTGATAATCAACTCGAATTGAAGGTTTCCTGACTTTTAATACCACATTCTAGCTCGCTGTATTATCTCATGCAGTCCTGATGAATTCGGCCATAATGTACGTTGAGAGTACTAGGATGTCTTACAAGTTGAAATGCCGATTGGACGTAATAGCTCATGAGATTTTTCCGTAAAACATTTACACCCATGTAACTTTCACTAAAAATCAATCTAAATTCAAATTAATTTTTTTGAGAATATTATTTCTCATTTCTATTCAAAGTTCCCATAAAAATAATTGTAGATATCACAGCTAATGGTCTATAGATCTGCCTTGCAATCGAATTACTGCCAAGCACTTATCTTGCATATCACTGATATTATTTGCGAGAGTTTCAGGCTTTGTGCATTCCTGCCAGGCTTCTTCCACAAGGAATTGAATTTCAGCCATCCCACGCTGCCGTCCCAGATCAGAGTCTCTATATCGGTCCTGTATATATGACTTCATCAATCCCCAAAAATTTTCGATTAGATTCAAACCAGGGGAGTAAGGCGGCCAGACCATAGTTAGTATCCTATGTTCATCAAAGTACTCCTTCACAGCAGCTGCAGTGTGAACGGGAGTGTTGTCTTGCATAAACTGCATAACAAAACCCGTTGTTGCAAAGCTTGACCTTAGAAATCCTACAACCTCTGGAAGAATACGTTGACAATAACCTTCCCCGGTTATCTTCTTCCAGCTTCTCTGCCAGAACACAAAGGGCCTGCTTAGGTGTCGGGAAAACAACCCCTAAACATTCAAAAATTATTTTTCATATAGCGATCGATGATGCATGCACTTTCGTACTCTTCGTGCTACTGTAAAAAATCTTCAGCGTTCCACATCTCTCTTTAAATAATAATACGATAACTGACCTTCCTAGTGACATGTACTTTGTCGACTGGACCATCGTTTATCCACGTCTCCTCACTCCAGATTATCCGACACCAGTCATTTAGACTTAAAGACTGATGTGATTCAGCCCACTCAAGCCTTAGTGTTCTCTATTCGTCAGAGAGAGAAGGCTTACTTCTGGCAATGCGCCTGCTGTAGCCTCTTCTCTTGAGAACATTTTGAATTACATCTTCGCTAACATTCCGTCGTGGAAAATTAACTTCTAGCTCCAAGTACGTCATTTGCCGAGTCTCTTTCGAGCTGCAGACAAATATTTCTGAATCGTCTTGTTCGGGATATATTCTAGGTCTTTAACCAGTGCTTTTTCGTGGTTCAACACATCCCATGCAAATCGTATATCTTATTTGATGAGTAGTAACTCTAAGTATATCAGAGTTCTCCTTACTGGTATTCAAGCTTCATGAAGAGTTAAAGCCTAATTTCAATTCTGTGAAACTGTGTTATATTTGTAGATAATCGTCTTATTGCTTTTTGTCTATACAGTTATTTTATAGTAAATTTTAGGAAATTGCTTTGCAGAAGATATCGGATGAAGGAGACGATCAGGATTAAGAAAACTAGAATTCGACAAGATGGAGCAGGTAAAGAGAGGTCGGGCAGAGCAAGTAGTCAAGAGTCGGATGAAACGACATCTGCACCTTAGCTTGATGGCTATGTAATGTAATTTCTTGGGAGCATCCTGTAACTAATATGTAAATTCCATGTAAAAAATCGGGATATATCCTTACTTTTCTTCGTCGATCACCGAGTAAAAGATGCCCCTGAGGCCCTGTAACAATGCACACAAAACAGCTTGTAGGGGTAAGTATTACAAAAGTATGCACTAATACAGTGTGTCAGCCATAAAACTTGTTAAGTCGCATTAGTGGATGGGTTTAAAGTGGGGTTTTATGTAAATCTCTGCCTACTCTAGCTCAGATCGACCTGGCTTGCATTGTTACCCCTGACGCGCCTTACCATATTTGGGCATGACCTATAAAAAATTGCTTTTTCAATGGTGAAAAACCCTTGGCGACAAAACTTTCTTAAACTCTAAAGGACTCTATTATCTCTACTTTCCATCAACCTAGTGATTACTCTAATATCTATTATTTACAAGATCTAGTAATGAAATGCCCGATTAATATCTAGTTGATCCACCATTTGCTTCGATTACTGCCTGACACTTTGATGACATACTTGCGATAAGCCTCATAAGTTCTGCCGATGAGATTTATTCCCGTGCTTCTAAAATCGCCTCATTTAGCCTGGCTTGGGAAATTTGCCTTCCCACTTCCACATTTGCATGATGAGATTGTATGTAATCCTTCATCGTATTCCACAAACACTCAATAGGATTAAGGTCAGGAGAGTATGGTGGCCAGACAATCGGATGTATACCTACCTACTGCAATTTTTCCATGGAATTCATTACGGCATGACACGGTGCACCATCCTGCATCAACGACGTATTTGGGTGTGCTTCCCTTGCCGGTACTATGAGAAGCAAAATCCGTTCACAGTATGATTTCGTTGTTAGTGAGCCCCATCTCTTATTCCACACAAGAAAGGGATCTTTTTCTGAGCCAATGAGGGAACCCCAAAACATCCACCCATTCCTGCGAGCAAATCGGGAAGATACACAAGTTTCATCAAACTGTTCTCCAGGCTGATATCCGTCATTAGTACAACATAACAGTAGGATATAGTAATAAAATCTTGCCTTCCTCGTTACAAACACACGTGTGTGCTGACCACCAGTAATCCAAGACTCGTTCATCCAGAGAATCTGGTTCCACTGCTCGATAGTCCATTCTAGATGTTCTCTGGCAAACTGTAATCATTTCATCTTATTTTCTTCTGTGAGCGGAGGCTTCAAAAGGGAGATACAACGTCTGTATCCTCTTATATGGAGGGCTCTCCTGATTACATGTTCTCCAATGTTCCAGTGAGAGAAGGGTACATAGATAATTCTAAGTAGGTCATGAATCGACCGTTTAGAGAGCTACGAACATAATGCTCAAGCTCATCCACTTGACTAACTCTCAATTTAGATGGAAGGCCTGGTCTTTGGGGATCCAAGACATCAGCACGTTCGGAGGCATGTTGAGCCTGCCGGTGGGAGATTCCTAATTGGGTTGCGATTGCTTGAAGAGAAAGACCGTACATCTGAAGTGTTTGAACGGCGACCCGTTGGTCTCGCGATAGTTGGGGTCGATACGTTCTAGCAGTTGAATTTTCTGGAGAGTTCATGGAAATTGTTCCCATTATATTTATAATCAGTAGTATTTAATATGTTTGTTTTTGTCGTTGAGATATCGCGATAGCTAGATTAAGCGTGGGAAATCAGAATAAGCTCATGGCACAGAACAGAATTCAAACTAGAGCGACACTTGAAAAGCGGAGAAATTTGAGTTTAGATCTAGCCTATTTGGTAGTACTAAGCGGCATTTTGCTGGGTATACCCTTGTACTTTTGTGAATTTGGGTTTAACAAGTTATATGGCTGACACCCTGTATTTCATTAAGTCTGAATAAGAATGAAACCCGGGACCCACCGCCGGTTTTGACAGGTTCAGCTGTACTGTGTATCCAGATTACAAGATACTAGGTTGAGAGTTGATCTATGACTAAGATCTGTATCTATTGTTATGTAATCCTAAATTAGCGCGTCAGGTCTGTTAGCGTGTTTTGTATTATTAAGGAGTTTCGCGGCAGAGAAACAAATCAACTTACATCAGACTCAACGAACTTACTAGGCATTCTGTGATAAAGATTACAGGCGTGCTCTGAGTTCAGAGTCTACCGTAAGTACATTTGTTAATCGTAAAAGTAAACGCACAGTACTTAGATTTCACTTACTAATACCTACCGTGTCTTATGGGTAGAAAAGGTAAATGTACTAAAGAGACCGGAGTACAACCCCAACGACTAAGGTTTTGATTGGTTTAGTCTTCATGGAAGCCCATGTCTAGCTCGCCCATTGGTTTTACTAGTAAGGATATTCACCAATGATCTTCCGTGAAAGTCAAAATTAAATGAGACGGATTTCAACTTAAAAAGAAAGGTAAGGAGGGTTTTCTTATTAAAAAATTAAAAAAAAAATCATCTAAAATATACATCAATCTCAAACATATTATTGTACTTTAGTACTTGATTATACGTCAAGGGCCTCAGTCTGGTTCATGAATAAATAAAACGAAAGCGTCCTGCCTGTTTTATGTTAGTCTGTCTCATCCTAATATTTTGTGTATCCTCCATTTGCCTTTATCACCGCTACACATCTTGCGTGCATACTGCTGACCAGATTTGATAATTCCTCGGACGAGATAGAGTACCATGCGGCCTATAGAAATATTCTTAACGTATCAGACCGCACTAGCCTGACCCCATTTATCTCAGGACTATTAGCCTGAATATAGTTTTTTAAGATGTTCCACGACTCGATCGAGTTTAGGTCGGGAGAGTAAGGTGGCCAACTAATAGGCGTTATTCCAACCTCACGCAGCACCTCCATCGTTGAGCGTGCTTTGTGACAGGGTGCATTGTCTTGCATGTATAAAATTTCTGGGTTTTCCAAATGAAATTGATTCAACAGAGGCACAACCCTTTCACAAAAGGATGAGGCCGTCATTGTGCCCCACTCCTTCTGCCAAACTAGAAATGGGCCTTTAGATGACCCATGAAATGATCCCCAAAACATCCAATTGTTCCCATGAGAATGACGAGCCAAAATGCAGGTCTCGTCACACTCATCTTCAGGCTAAGCTATGCTATTAGTCAAGGAAAATTTTGATAGAATGAATCAAGACGTACTTTTCTTGTGACGCGAGGTTTCATATGAGAGTCACCCGATACCCATGTTTCGTCAGTCCATAGGATTCGACTCCATTGCTCCTCGCTCCAATCTAAATGTGATTGGGCGAACTCCAATCTTTTCTGCTTGTTAATCGCACTTAGCGGAGGCTTCTTCCGAGCGATACATCTGCTGTAACCTCTTTTTTTGAGAGCATTAGAAATTAGTTGCTCACTGCATCTCCAGTGGCTGAAGGTTCCCATCGCTAGCTCTAAATAGCTCATCTGACGGGTTTCAGGAGATTCCCGGACGAAAGCCTCAAGCTCATCAACTTGTTCAGTACTCAGTATTGATGAGCATCCTTTGCGAGGTATAGGATTCTCATCATTTCGAGAACACGCACGCTGCACTTGCCTCATTGTGAAGCCAAGTTCATTGGATATATCTTGTAGTGTCAAGCCAAATCTTCTTGATGTTCTTATTTCAATACATTGATCGCGAGTAATCTGCTTGCGAGATTGTTTTTTTGAAACTGAAATTTCGAAAGACATTGTAAGATAGATTGAAAGGTGGTGTTAAGAATTATGGCTTTTGTTTGAGAAGCAGTCAGGGAAGAGGGTTGGTGAAAATATTCTTCTTTAACCGATCGTTTAACAAAGAGAATTGGACGAAACTTCATGGCGAGTGGAGTAATTACAATTCGCAGCCTAACCTATTACGTGTTAGCTTGAATGCATTTACATGGTAGACCCCTAAGAGACCCACTTTAAAATTATACCTTTCCAACCCCTTGATAGAGGGTATACGACGTAAACCCTTACAGCACGAAACTCCGTGAATACCCATCACCGGGAAAAGCGGGGAAAGCCCATGGTTACATGAGTACAGTACAATCTCGCTATAACAATGTGGGGCAAAACTTAAACAAGGCTCCCGATTGGAGGATTTAATTGAATTGGCCAATCGGGAGCCTTGGTTAAGTATTGCCCCACATTGTTATAGCGAGATTGTACTGTATACATTCATCATGCTAAGACTTCAGTATCACCGCGAGCTAATGTGATGTTATAGTCTTAGTAAATTCGACCTAGTTTCTCTTGTTCCACGTGGGACATGTGTCCAAGCTACCCAGACTCGACTTGGGGGAACGGCCCGGACGGTATACAGAAAAAAGAACAGATAACACTACACCAATTCTACAAGCGCCTTTAGGATTCAAAATTAATGTGATATTGTATACTTAATCATACTACATGTACCACTGCATCATCCGACCCAGCAGACGAAATTGCTAGGGCATAGAAGCTAGAACGCCAAGACTTTCCATAACCAAATTCCCAAGTTTTGAAAGGTTCCTAGTGAGATTCATTACCCAATGCGATCGAGAAATAATTGATTTGGCGTTAAGATGTGCCAGAGATAACCCCATCTGTACAAAGATCATCAAAAGACCTCTACCTATAAGACATGGATATGACGTTCATAGTTCAGCCGGGGTAGAAATGATCGCAGTAACGATCGTGCTGGGGCTATGTGATCCTTGTGTATTATAATAGGGCTAGTCATGAATATGCTAGGGATATGCCCGTCGCGGCTCTGACACTCATATCACAACACCCTTGGACCGTTAGAAACTTGAAAAATTTTCTGCTTATTCTCCGTTTGTAGTAGTAGATTAAAACAGCGCACTCTGTATCTGGTGGGAAGTAATTATCAACTTCCCATTCCATGATTGCATACCATTCATTGTCCCTTCGAAATCCCTTGTGAATTAGATAATCGCAACCCTCACAAGTTACCTTTCCAGCCTTCATTTAACACTAATCAGCGACCCTAAAACACTCAAACTTATAGACTCACTCGAATTTCTCTCTCCTCAGACTTTAACGTGAATATCCAAGTGTTACGAGATCACCCAGCTTACATTCTGTCGCTAACAACTTTCCTAATATCTACCAGATATATCTTTCTAACCTTTTTCATTACAAAGTATTGTGCCCGTATGTTAAATTTGATGCATTGCAAGAAGCATCAGATCCATGGACCAAACACTCATACAGTATTAACTCCAATACGTGTATGTTTGAATCAAGAAACAAACAGTGTCCGTCGTCCTTTCGACAACTGACTCAGCACGTTGTAGAGCTACGACGAAAATCGGGGCTACTGTGGATCAACCGTGTTTCTTGACTTTGATAGTGTGTATCACCTAATTCAGTCTTCGGTCACCTACCAGTATTAATTAATACGGTTTTACTTCACAATAAATGTGAGAGGTGAATTAAGAAAAAGGGATTTATCGAGAAGATTTTGAGAAATCGCTCTGCGACCACAGCTCCTAAACTATACTCTTTCGTCCAGCCCAGCTCTATTATAACTTTCCGGGTGCTCTTGCTTGACTTTCAAGATAACTTGTTAAAAAAAAGAGTAATTAAATCGAATCGAATTATAGCTTTTCTTGTTGAATTCTCGGAGATCCAAGCGCTAATTTCTGTATGCATCTGTACAGGCCTTGGCTTATATAATCGTCTAATCTTTACCTTTTTTTTTCAGGTCTGCGTCTTTCTCATCAACTGAATCATCTGCATCTGACTCCGCGTCAGCCTTTTTGTCTACCGTCTTGCTATCTTTTAAATCGGCATCGGCATCGGCATCGTCATCGGCATCAGCATCAGCTTCGGCATCGGCTTCTTTTGACTTCGGATTTTCTTTTTCCTCTGCACTTTTGTCGGGAAATTTGACATCGGTATATCCACTGGCAAAACTCAAGGCGGCAGTGCCTGCCACTACTGATGTGAAAATACCCAAGCGTGCATTTCGTGATTTTGATGAGCTGACGTCGCTATTACTGCTGCCGCCGCTAATACTGCTACCGGAAGATTTTCTGAAACGCCTTAGCGAAGGTTTCATTAATCCCCTTGTACGAAATTTTCGTGGTCCAATTTTATTTACATCAAAGGGTGTAACTTGATGCGCATTGAGACTACTCGAAGTCCCTGATCGTGTTTTGACCAGTGATCGCGCGTTTACCGATTCCGAGCTCGAATCTGATTCTGCTCTTACTGACGAGGAGCTGGATCTTTTCTTGATCTCAGCTGCCTGTGAGTCTGTTGATTTTGATTTTTTTAATTGTGAGCTATCTGATCCAAAGCTAACTGACTTAGTATTAGCCGATTCAGGGTCGGTTGATTTTGATTTCGCTGATTCTTTGTCACTCGACTTTGATTTTGCCGACTTTTTTGCACTACTGGGTTTTAAATTCTTTGAGTCTTTTTTGTCGTTCTCGGATTTCTTTTTGGATCCCGCTTTTTGTCCAAGCCTAGTGAAAAAGGGTATGAAGGTGCCTGCGATAATATTACTGGCAATCACAGTTCCAAGAACCCTGCGCTGTAAAGTCGCATTCTCGCTCTGCACGCGAGTATTAGCAGGGGACAATTAACAGTAAAATGAGGCTCTTACAGGTATTGGATAAGCATGAGTATGGTGGATGAATGAATCTGAAATACAGAGGCAAGCTACAGCCGTAAGTCGCAGCTTGACCATTGTGAATAATGCTCAGCTTTACTTGAATGAAAGGTTCCAAAACGTGTCCAGGTCTGAGAAGGGATCACGCTTTTAATGATGATGTAAAGAATAACAATGATCTCTGGAGAAATAAAAGAGTGGTGAGAGATATCTGTGAGAGAAATCTGAGGTCATCTGCTTCTCATTAAGTACGAAACGACTGCTTGAATCAGCTCATTTTGTCGATCACGTTTGATTGAATTCGTGACTCTCCGATAATTTGAAGAGGAAGGTTCTGTTACAGGCTATGCCTCATAATCTTAACAAATAAGGGGATGAATAAACATCCAGGGAATACCCCTGTATAGAGAAAGGCCCTAAGGCGTATTGCTTAATCAGCCGGTACATAGTCCAATTGTCTCCTAGCTATTCTAGATTCTTTCTGTATATAGAAAATAGACAGCATTTTGACCATCATCCTTTGTTATATCGTTTTTGGTGTTTGTCCTATCACAGGTTCATCCTATTAAATTTCTGTGTCATGTCTTAATAAGAGCCATGAACAGTTTGACGCATTGAAATTGTCTTTTTCCATGTCATTGGGCAAATAAAGGCGTGTTTCAGATGTTGTGCAGCTTCGAAATCATCAACCACAATGTCTAGCCAAGTCAACGAAAACCAGTGTAATATAGAGGCAGTCATCGCAACGAGCCTATCGCTATGAGTGCCCACAACTCACATCGTCGACGAAAAGCAAGTGATGATGTGAGGAATACACTGTTAGTAGTATCCGCCGCGGGTTCGCCGGGGGGATCGGTGTTGCCCCATACACTTGTGAAGTTCGTACAGTACTCTGATACTACGGTATTAATCGTGTATAGGCGCTAAAATTCGACTTTTACAGGGTATATAGGCTTTTACTAACTTGAATTAGCATGACGATAAGTAGATCTCCCCACCTAAACTTTAAATTTGTATGGCAAAAATTTCACAACGAAATATTCGTTGGTTTTGCTTTTTTGGTCCATTATAGCCCTCTATTCACTTTTTAATTCATTAATACATTTCATAAATAAATTATACTTCTATCTAGCTAATAATTTACATATCCGCCTTCAGCTTCGTAAACGGCTCTGATTCTTCGGGGCATCGAATCTATCAGTTTCTCCAAGTCATCCCCATTAAACCCCAGATCCCACGCCTCGTTCACTATTTGACGAAGATGCCCTTGACTCCGCTGCCCCCTTGATCCAACGCTGGATAAAGACGCTCCATGTACGCTTTCATATAACTCCACAAAGTTTCTATCGGATTTAAATCAGGAGAATATGGCGGCCACTCCATTAGAGAAATATTCCTCCTTTCAAACTCACGCATAGTTTGCCTCGACTTGTGAGGAGGGGCGTTGTCCTGCATCACATCTAGTCCTGGTTCCCGAAAGACCGCACTCTCTATGAGAGGCACTATCCTCTCGCAGTAACTGGCCGCAGTGATATGGCCCCACTCCTTCTCCCAAATCAGGCAAGGCCCCTTCTGTCGTCCAAAGAAAGATCCCCAGAACATCCACCCAACTCTCCTCCGCGTCTTGGCTAGGACACAGGTATCTTCGTACTCTTCCCCAATCTTTGACTTAAACTTAGCTCAAGGGAACTCTAAATCTTAGGAGCCTTTAAGGGACTACTGACCTTTCTTGTGACCCAACGATCACTTTGCCGACCATTCATAGCCCAAGTCTCGTCGGACCAGAGGACTCTCATCCAATGTTCCTTCCGCCAGTGGAGATGTATTCTGGCAAACTCATATCTCTTCAGTTTGTTGACTGAAGAGATAGGAGGTTTTAATCGTGCAATCCTGCGTGCATATCCCCTCTTTGCCAGTTCACGTCGGATCACATTCTCGCTCACACCAAAGTGCCGAAATATAAAATGTGCAAGTTGGAAAAATGACATCCGACGATTTTCCGATGATAAACAGACGAAAAATTCTATTTCATCGACCTGGGAACTACTTAGAATAGGTGGCCTACCACTGGAGTACTGAGGCTCGGTATTTTCAACGCTCATGGTGTATTGTACCTGTCGCCATGTAATCCCAAGGCGTTGAGAGATTTTGACGTAACTGTGTCCCTCACTGGCCAAGGTTCTAACCTGCACATGTTACTCTCTTAACCTTATCAATTTGTAGATTTCAGACTTACTTGAATACGTTGAGTTTGTGTTAGGCGTTTTGCATAAGTAGGAGATGCTGATGATGGAGAAGGTTGTTGAGGTGAATCCATCTTTGCGGCAATCTAGTACAGTAAATTAAAATCTTCTAAAGTAGTTGACTTAAGGTTCAGATGCACTCACATGAAGTAAAAATTAGATAGATGAATGAAATAAAAGTATGCCGTTGAGCAAAACAATAGTAAATAGCTGACAATGATTTAAACGAAACGACCTCAGGTGTGCGCGAGTGAAGAAAGGTGCAGGCATGAAGGTGGGCGTTGGACTTCATATACAGATGCATATCTCTTATGCCTTAGGCCATAAGATTTTAAAATTTGAAGCTAACAGGGATACTGTGGATCTATCGTGAGGTAACCTGGAATATCACCACTTTATCTCCACTTTATCCCCGCTTTAACCCCTGTACCCTATAAGAAGCGGATCAACGAACAATACCCTATCATGAGAGTAGCAACACAGTAGAACCCCTCTTAGCTAATAGTGGGTCCCGGTATAAATGTTAAAAAGATTTATTGTAACTTGGACTTTTATGTTTGCAATAATGACCCTTACAGGTCATTTTGGGTGCAGGGGTAAGAATTGCAAATATAAACGGTAAAATTTCTTTGAATCTCTTCAGTAATTATACCGGGACCCATTTAAAAGGTTTCAAAGCAGCATGGCCATGCAGATAAGAAGCGAGCATATCGGCTTCCAATCTTATCTGTACCGAAGAAAAGTACCCAGTGTCGACTCACCAAGTTGCCCTTGTGGATACCCCTCCCAAAATATGGAGCATATGATCATGGCTTGCCCGCGATGGTCAAAAGGAAGATCTGAAGTGTGGAGGAAAGCGAAAGATAGATCCTTCGAAGCTATGATGAATAGTGCAGAAGACATCGCCAGAATCACACAATGGATTCTCGAAGTAGGTTGGCTTGAACAGTTCCGGCTCGTGAGGGATGTTGAAGCCACAATAGCAGCAAATAAACTAAGCCGGAAACGCAGAGGGTTAGGTTGAACAAAGGGGGAAAGGGATCCACAATGGGCATTGCAGATTTATCGCGCTTCCTGAAGGTGAGTCTTTGACTAAAAACAAATAAAGAAACAACAAAGTTAGGTTTAGGGGGTTTTCACCGAAAGGTTTCCTCCTGTGTAAATAAAGAGTTAGTATACCTGCGTGGGCCGTTAAGGGTGCCGAACCAGGCTAATGAAATCAAATCAAATATACCGGGACCCACTACTAGCTAAGAGAGGTTCTACTGTAAAGTGAATATTGTTATAACCGGTATTGTAATAACGAGAATCGACTGTAGAGCAGTATTAGTTATGATTACTTGTGGTTTAGCGTGGTCTTCGCTTAAATTGTGTATTTTAATAATTTCTATCAGCTAGATCTTACTCCACAGCTCTATTAAACCTTAGAAACACGAGTTCTTGCCTACCCTACAATGGGATTCATAACAGCTTAGACACATACCCTACTTGAGACAGGAGAAAGCCGTTTGAAATCTGGCGAGGCCCTCACGCCACATCCCTCGCGCTGATCTCGTATTCGTGGGATGACGACAGCATATTCGGAGAACCATGGGTTGTGCTCGCTTTTCCCTGTGGTGGGTAAGCATTGAAGAGGATACATGCCGTAATGCGTTTTCCTCGTAGTGCTATCTACACATAATATCTGTGTATGAGCGTTCCAACCGTTAAATTGAGCCGTTCTATGGATAATGGATATCATCCGAGAATGTCTGCGTGGGCCAATAAGGTGCCAAATCAGGTTCATGAAATCAAAATAAAAATCTGTGACGAAAAGTTTTCCGGCGAGAGAATTGCCCGAATGACCCTAAATTCTAGACATGAGCGTATCAAAGTAAACATTAACTTTGGGTGACAGGTAGAAAAGGCTATTGTGACAAAAGCAAGGGTGAATTACATATATAAATTATAACCTTATTAGGATTGATAACACCAGCAATTCATACAGGTCCATCTGAGTACGAATTTCGGTAAATAAAACTTTATTCAAATTTCCCGCCACCAAGCAGTCCATCTACAGCCTTCCGACGACCCATCGCTCCAATGACTAATTTTTGTTCTCTACGCTTCTGGTTTTTTTCAACCTTAGCGCGACGCTCGCTTTCACGAGCAAAGTAATTTAAACCACTTCCTTTTGTGCCACCTCTCTTCACACTACTAACGGCAGCTCCAGCTTCACGCTCGGTGCTCGAAGTGACAACATTGCCTTTCAAGTTGGCTGAGCTTCCACTTGCAATGCTACTATTAGTGGTTGCGCGCCGTAAGAGTGGAGGAGCCATGAAGTTCGTCACGGGTGTCTGTGAGGCAAGTTCTAAGCGCGCATTACTAGAAGTAGAAGCTGTCGTGGAGGCACGCTTCACAGACATACGGTCGATCACATGGATTGAACTGTTTCGTGGGGCGAAAGGGTCCGAGGTATCATTAATCTTCTTCTCAAAGCCGTCGGCAACATCTGGTCCAATGATCTCAAGACCGTCATCTGAGTCAGAGATATAATTGTTAGAAATAGTTTCCTGAGACTCTTTGATAAGGCTCGAAAGTGATTTACGGATTTCGGATATGTTTGATGGCTTTCGGAAACTCTTTGTTGGGTGGATACGAGCGGCTGATTGCCCTTCAGCACCGGATATGTCATTGAATTTACGCTTTGAGGGACTCGTCGGAATATTCAATACATCAGAGTTTGTTTCTTGCTGAGAAGACATTCGAGAATCGACAGTTCCTTCTGATTTTTTGCCCTCGTGAAGAAAGTCGATCTCGTCTTCGCTACAGTGGTCTTCGATAGCGCGTAGGAAAGCTTGGGTTTTAGGATTCGTCGCTATTTGATTGATTCGTTCATCAGCGAGGAGAACTTTTCGCATCCTAGCAAATTCATTTCTTTTACGCCGTTGACGAGCTTCTCCTCCATCATCAGAATCAGAAAGATCATACTCTGTTCCACGTCTACGACGGAGCAATCCTTTTGTGATGTCATTGTAGAGTTTCTCGATTTGCTTCTCGTCTTTAACTCGCTCCTGATCTCTACGGATAAGTTAGTTGTAACTATTAAAATTAGCGGTATAAAGGTCTTACGCAAAGAATGCAGCAATTTCTGGTTCGTTAAAGTTTTTTCCGCTTTCATCATCGTCAATAATATCATTTATATATCTATCGTTTTCACTGTCTGTTTCATCATCACTGGCACCACCTAGTCCAGCATACTCATCTTCAGATTCCTCAGCTTGTTCGTTAATTAATTCCCTGGCGACACTTTTCTTCTTATCAAATTTTCTTGGAACAGCCTCCTTAACCTGTGTAGATAGATGCGATTTTTCAGTTAAATTTTCTTGCCTTTTCTTTGACTGGCCATCTTGCGAGCAACTAAAAGGAAGATTCCCGAGATCATCAGTGCTTAGGGAACCGGTACTCGACCGCATCTTGCGGCGTAATTTTTTCCTTTTTATGATACCTTTCTCTTCTTTGCACTGAGATACAGATACTTCGGAATTTGATGGCAGCCTATCAACAAAGCGCTCATCAATGGGGGTTAACTCCACGAAGCCAACATCTTGAGTTAGTTTCTGAATCGCCGAGCTCAAATTCTCTTGCGTCTGATCTCCAGGAAAAGGTATTTCAGAATGAGGGATGTGCGAATTTTTGTCTTCTGATGTGTGACTCGTGATTTGGGAGTCTGGAATTAGACTTATCGAAGATTGATTGGTTATTTCATTTCCATTAAAATCCTCACTTATGGAGGGTATCTGAGATCCGAAAGTAGGTGGCAGATTTTGGGAAAAATTATAGGAAGTAAGGTTGTCACCTTTCTCCCCAGAAGCGGTTGGCGAAAATTGACCTTCATCCATTGTACCATTGAATATTTGAGTTAATCCGAGTCCGACAGGACCCGAAACTGGTATTCCCGGGATAAAGGGCTTTGTGGCAGAGCGAAGTACGGTACAAGGTGTGGTGGGAGATTGAGCTCGAAGATGCAGAGATTCTGCCTTGGATGGTAGTGGCGTTTGGCTCTGGAGAGGTGAATCATCTTCGTCGTCTGAAATTACAAAGA
This sequence comes from Podosphaera xanthii, assembly GCA_028751805.1. Classification (NCBI taxonomy): domain Eukaryota; kingdom Fungi; phylum Ascomycota; class Leotiomycetes; order Helotiales; family Erysiphaceae; genus Podosphaera; species Podosphaera xanthii. The sequence goes on from JAPWIX010000002.1 coordinate 700,318, forward strand.
GTTTTCTTGTTCTTTGACGCTGTCGAAACGTGGGCATGATTTCTGTCGCCTCTCTGTGGATGTCATCAGTGACAGCAGCATTGAGACTTGAGGATGATTTGAGGTTGTTATCTTGATTTTGAGAGTCCCATTTCTGATCACTCGGTGACGATTTGATTATCGATTTTTCGTCTCTACTATCATCCAAGAATTTCCTATCCTCTTGTTGACTTTTGTTTATATTCTCATCAATGTCTAAAACGCTTTCTATGTCATCTGATCCAGAAATAGAGATTTCATCTTGGGATTTCTCTTCAGTATCCGTGTAATTTTCGTCACCGCTACTGTCATCGATGAGATTGCCTCCATCCTTATTATTTGCCTCCCTATTTTTAGATTTTTCTAACTTTGCAAGTTTCTCGGCTTCTTCCCGAGCTTTAGAAAGCATGTCGTCAAGCTCTGATTGCTCTTTCTCCATTTCCTCGCTTGTCTGGATTATAATTCCTTTAGCTTTGAGTAATTCTAACCGTTCTTCTCTTTCCCGTATTGCTTGAATCCTTGCACGTTGTCGAAGAGCCATTTGAAGCTCAGCATTTGTAAGTTCTGATTTCTTCATCGAATCTATTTTAGAAGGGGAACTTAATTGCGCTAGTGTTTTTAGAGCGAAAAGGGCTGTGGGTTCCCGCGCTTGTTTGGCAGGAACTCGGTTGAACAGGTCATTAAGCCGCTTCTTCAAAATAGGAACTTTCTCTATTATCTCGAGCTCACTATCGGTTTCATCACCTAAATACATTTTTCTTGTTTTCTGGCTCTCTGGTTCCAAAATTACCAGCTTGTCTAGCGAGTGACTATTTATTTCATTTTTGCTAGATTTTAGACGATTTTTCGTTGGTATTCCGTTATCATCTAGGTCGTCTAGAGGGTGGGCCGTGTGATTTCCTAGATTTTCTAGGGGCGGGATGGCAAAATCTTCGCCAGGAGTCCGTGACACGCAATTTTCATCGGATGATGACTGATGTTGCCGGGGTGTATTTGGCTTAATTATTAGAGTTGATATGGGTGACGTGGGTGGGGTTTCGATCATTTTCATATCTGAAGGGGGCGTGCCGGAGCCAGAACTCAGTGGACGAGTATATTCTAGCTGATCCTTCGGTATGAAATTGAATTTCGAGAATAGACTTGATTTGGTTATCTTTTTTTTGGTGATTGCTTTGTGCGCGAGTTGTTGGTTGCGGCTTATTCTTTGAGTCTCCCTATTGATTTCCTCGAGCGACTTCTTACAAGCTTTGCGAGGAGCCCGTAGCTGCTGTCTACACGATTGAGCTACATTTTCGTAACTTTCATTAGCTTCTCCAGGTATCAATGATTTTAGGTTTATTTTTTCCTCAATAATTTTTGTTCCACTGTCATTGAGGGCTTTGGGTTCATTAACCTGTCGCTCTAATCTTTTTCTTGCTGATAAAGCCATAAGTCGGCGGGTTTTCCCTAAATCTTCGGGTAGAGATTCCGAATCAGACGACTTGCAATCAGAGTATGTTCGATGTTTGTGCGGCGAAACAAAGAGACTGGATGATGCCGTAGCTTTATCGGAACGTATTTTAGGTCCCCCTTGAGCTTGATATCGATTAATTTTTCTTTTCGTGATAGCAGGAATGATATCCTCATCACTGCTATCAAATGGTTCTTCATTGCGGCTGGATATGTTTTCTGCTACAGGTGATACATGTCTATTTTCTGTCAATATTGAAGAATACGTCGTATATCGTAAGGCTTTATCACCGGATTCCTCCGAATTCGTGACTTTTTTAGTCGTCGACCTGATAAAATCTTCTTCGTCGGTAGTGATTGCTTCGCCAGCATTTGTGTTGTTTGACGACGCGCTGGTTCTTGGCTTTTGGTGCGGCGATTTTTTTAACTGCGCTAAGAGAGTCTCACGAGCTGAAGCTATTATCGGCTCACTATCAGAGTCGTCCAGATTAGCTAGTAGTGCCTTAATCTTAGAATTTGGTGTCAGAAAGGCCGGAGGTGGGCAGTCATCGTCACTGCGGACTGGTGTAATTTCTCTTGGGATTTCCATTGACTGGTACGTGAACTGATGGTTTGGTGATTCGGCAAGGACAACGTTTATGTTTTCTAACTTGGGATTACAATTGGAATCAAAACAACACGAATCCGAAGCTGACGCGTCCAAAGGTCGACGCGACGCGAAAATGAAAAAGCTCAAACGTATAAGTACTACAGCAGATCACCTCTTAGCTAATAGTGGGTCCCGGTATAAATGTTGAAAAGATTCATTGTAACTTGGACTTTTATGTTTGCAACAATGACCCTTACAGGTCATTTTGCGTGCAGGGGTAAGAATTGCAAATATAAACGGTAAAATTTCTTTGAATCTCTTCAGTAATTATACCGGGACCCACTATTAGCTATGAGAGGTTCTACTGTACATGTACTCTCATGATAGGGTATTGTTCGTTGATCCGCTTCTTATAGGGTACAGGGGTTAAAGCGGGGATAAAGTGGAGATAAAGTGGTGATATTCCAGGTTACCTCACGATAGATCCACAGTATCCCTGTTAGCTTCAAATTTTAAAATCTTATGGCCTAAGGCATAAGAGATATGCATCTGTATATGAAGTCCAACGCCCACCTTCATGCCTGCACCTTTCTTCACTCGCGCACACCTGAGGTCGTTTCGTTTAAATCATTGTCAGCTATTTACTATTGTTTTGCTCAACGGCATACTTTTATTTCATTCATCTATCTAATTTTTACTTCATGTGAGTGCATCTGAACCTTAAGTCAACTACTTTAGAAGATTTTAATTTACTGTACTAGATTGCCGCAAAGATGGATTCACCTCAACAACCTTCTCCATCATCAGCATCTCCTACTTATGCAAAACGCCTAACACAAACTCAACGTATTCAAGTAAGTCTGAAATCTACAAATTGATAAGGTTAAGAGAGTAACATGTGCAGGTTAGAACCTTGGCCAGTGAGGGACACAGTTACGTCAAAATCTCTCAACGCCTTGGGATTACATGGCGACAGGTACAATACACCATGAGCGTTGAAAATACCGAGCCTCAGTACTCCAGTGGTAGGCCACCTATTCTAAGTAGTTCCCAGGTCGATGAAATAGAATTTTTCGTCTGTTTATCATCGGAAAATCGTCGGATGTCATTTTTCCAACTTGCACATTTTATATTTCGGCACTTTGGTGTGAGCGAGAATGTGATCCGACGTGAACTGGCAAAGAGGGGATATGCACGCAGGATTGCACGATTAAAACCTCCTATCTCTTCAGTCAACAAACTGAAGAGATATGAGTTTGCCAGAATACATCTCCACTGGCGGAAGGAACATTGGATGAGAGTCCTCTGGTCCGACGAGACTTGGGCTATGAATGGTCGGCAAAGTGATCGTTGGGTCACAAGAAAGGTCAGTAGTCCCTTAAAGGCTCCTAAGATTTAGAGTTCCCTTGAGCTAAGTTTAAGTCAAAGATTGGGGAAGAGTACGAAGATACCTGTGTCCTAGCCAAGACGCGGAGGAGAGTTGGGTGGATGTTCTGGGGATCTTTCTTTGGACGACAGAAGGGGCCTTGCCTGATTTGGGAGAAGGAGTGGGGCCATATCACTGCGGCCAGTTACTGCGAGAGGATAGTGCCTCTCATAGAGAGTGCGGTCTTTCGGGAACCAGGACTAGATGTGATGCAGGACAACGCCCTTCCTCACAAGTCGAGGCAAACTATGCGTGAGTTTGAAAGGAGGAATATTTCTCTAATGGAGTGGCCGCCATATTCTCCTGATTTAAATCCGATAGAAACTTTGTGGAGTTATATGAAAGCGTACATGGAGCGTCTTTATCCAGCGTTGGATCAAGGGGGTCAGCGGAGTCAAGGGCATCTTCGTCAAATAGTGAACGAGGCGTGGGATCTGGGGTTTAATGGGGATGACTTGGAGAAACTGATAGATTCGATGCCCCGAAGAATCAGAGCCGTTTACGAAGCTGAAGGCGGATATGTAAATTATTAGCTAGATAGAAGTATAATTTATTTATGAAATGTATTAATGAATTAAAAAGTGAATAGAGGGCTATAATGGACCAAAAAAGCAAAACCAACGAATATTTCGTTGTGAAATTTTTGCCATACAAATTTAAAGTTTAGGTGGGGAGATCTACTTATCGTCATGCTAATTCAAGTTAGTAAAAGCCTATATACCCTGTAAAAGTCGAATTTTAGCGCCTATACACGATTAATACCGTAGTATCAGAGTACAGCGCCTCACCACGTTTTTGAATCATGTTTGCGTGTGCGGCCTGAGGCTATGACGCGCACGATTCCAGAAGGCATGTATATTTCGCAGAATAACTCAGTTTGAAGTTTGGAGCACTCATACTCAGATTTCATTTGCAGATACCACTACGAGAATATAACGCTTTACGACATGTACCCTCATCCGTGTATACCCACCATGGGGAAAAGCGAGAAAAACCTGTGGTTATCCGAATACAGTACAATCTCGCTATAACAATGTGGGGCAAAACTTAACCAAGGCTCCCAAATGGAGGATTCAATTGAATTGGCCAATCGGGAGCCTTGGTTAAGTTCTGCCCCACATTGTTATAGCGAGATTGTTCTGCATGCTTTCGTCAACCCACGAATACGAGATCACCGCGAGGGATGTGGCATGAGGGTCTTGCCGAATTTCAAAAAGCTTTCTCTTGTCACGAGTGGGGCTTGTTTCCATGCCACCCAGACTCTACTTTGGAGAACTGCCCAGAAAGTGTACCACTGCACCAACCGACCCTAAATTTGTAATTCATTGACCTTTTAACCACTGGTCCAATCTACAAAGTTAACGCTAATAAGTAACAATATTTAGGGCTGCAATACTACATGCAAGGAGTCGTGTTACTAAAGGGTCGCGGGGGTAATACTTTGCCCGCATAAAGTGGCAGAGCTCACTTTATGCGGGCAAAGTATTACCCCCGCGACCCTGTATGCTGCTAGGCTAAGAAGGGCACAATGGGGCCAGACCTCGCTTCAGGGATTAACCCCTACTAGTGGGTGTACTAGACAGGGGGATAATACTCCTGCCTGATAATTCAGAGTGTCTATGGTTTCCGAACGACAACCTCAACATTGATCATTTCAGTATCGACTTTGCGGCAACCATCATTATCACATTTTCATTAATTTTGATCTTGAAAGCTCCATACTTTTTTCGCCTATCATACGCAGATTTTTTGTCAGTAAAATTAGAGGTATGGTAACATGCAGGCTGACGATTTAGTTGGCTAAGTTGTCTTTGAAATAGATGGATCAACCTCAAATACCCCCTTCCACGCCTTCATCTAAACGTTTAAGCAGAGTTCAGTGCATGAAGGTGAATATTTAGGCAAGAGAATGATACAAAAATATTAAATAGCATATATTAAAGCGCTTCACGACGCTGGCACAAATCAACCAAAAATTACAGCCCAACTCAACATTTCGCGAAAGCAAGTTGGTTACTCTCTTTGCCGCGGATCAGTGACGCCCAAGAAAGCTCGTGGTCGAAGTCCATCGCTTTCATGCAAAGATGTCGATAAGATTGGGGAATTTATCAAAGAATCTCCTGAAAACTGACAAATGACCTACTTTGAACTTGCAAATGGACCGTTCAAGCACTTGGGAGTGAGTGAGAGAGTGATAAAGAGTGAACCTGAGAAAAGGGGTTTTAAGCGCTACACAGCGTTGAATAAGCCTACTCCTCCTGAGATTAGAAGGAAGCGGAGAGAATGGGCAGGAGCCCGTATCGATTGGACCCTTGAGCAGTGGATGTCCATCCTTCGGTCAGATGAAACTTGGGCAACAGATGGCCATCATACGAGACGCTGGGTTACCAGAAATGTTAGTATCTTACTGTCTAGCTTGGATAACTCACCAAAACTAAAAACTTTATCAAGCCAGGGGAGGAACATGACATTGTGATAGGCTAGCACCAAAACGCGTACAAAGAAGGTATGATGGCGAAATACTGTCTATTTCCTATATGATTATGGAATTATCTGGCTAATGCTACAATATTAATATACAGGTTCGGCAAATATATAATATCACCACAGCAACCAATGAAGTTGTGATGCATCATCATCATTGGTCCCGATTTTATCCCTGCTTGTTTAGTTGCAGGCGTAGCCTGTAACAGACATTAATTGTATTGTTGAGACAATCAAGAAGATTGGTTGGATGTTTTGGGCGTCCTTTGCGGGGTCTGAAAAAGGTCCCTCTCAGCATTGGGAGAAGGATTGGGGGAATATCACTTCCTCAAGATATTCTGAGAGGATAGTACCTCTCTTAGACGGTATAACTAAATTTAGACCCGGGCTTTCTGTCACGCAGTACAACAGTCCTCCCCACGTTGCCACGAGGACGGAGGAAGAGTTCGAGGTGAGGTCAATCACTCCTATTGATTGGTCCCCTTATTCGCCCGACCTCAACCCCACAGAACACGTCTGGAAAATCATGAAAGATAAGATCGAATACAAGTATCCGGATTTGACTGGGCGCAAGCGGCGGTCGTCAGTTCAAATTCGTGCGATCGTGAAGGAGGCGTGGGATTCTGTGTGTACACAAGAACTCACAGATCTCATCGAAAGCATGCATGACAGATGTCAGGCCGTAATCGATGCCGACGGAGGCCCAACTAAGTATTAGTCTCTTGATTCTTTCCGCCATGTTTGTAGAATTTGTAGTTAGATAATCAAAATGTTCAAAAGAGGCTTAGTTCTAGGAGCTCGCTTCAATGTGCAAAATCAAACGTATGGTAAAATCACCATACAAATTATCCTTGTCATTCCATTAGAGTGGGGCACGCCTTTGTTAACTAGGACTAGTAAACCCTTTAAACACCCCTGTTTTGGACCCATTGTGCCAGATCTACCCATGAAGCATATTATAGTAGAACCCCTCTTAGCTAATAGTGGGTCCCGGTATAATTACTGAAGATATTCATATAATTTTTAACGTTTATATTTGCAATACTTACCCCTGCACGCAAAATAACCTGTAAGGGTGATTGTTGCAAATATAAAAGTCCAAGTTACAATGAATCTTTTCAACATTTATACCGGGACCCACTATTAGCTAAGAGGGGTTCTACTGTACAGCCCCCCCCCTTGAAATTTCGTTGCAACAGTTTTTTGATGCTGAATCCGTCGAGCGGTGAACGCAAATTGCATTACTAATTAAACAGAGTTTGATATCCGCGTCGCTATAGTAATCACGTCCACTAAAATTATGTGCAAATTGTAAACAACAATCGCGATCTACGATAGCGGCGAAGTATTTCTGGTAACTTTCAACTCCCTAAACACTTGTCGTAACTTAGAGGCTGATTACAAGATGAATCAAGAAATATAAAATATAAAAAACTCACAAAACACAAGTACTTCAGGCCACTTACTTGTTCCATAGCCTCTCAATTTCAAAGGTTGTATCTAGTAATCCTTCATTACTAATTCATCTTCTCACTGTTTCCATGTACGTTGTTATCAATTTGAGCGTAATCGACGTCTAGCTCTAAAACTAACAATGGCAGAATTACTTCGTCGAAACTGAATCTTCCCGGATCTTACGTTTCTATTAAAAAATTGTATGAGGCGGTCCAAAATCACGCTTGGTCTGCTGGACACGCCACCACCGCCAGCAACTCAGAATAGAGAAAAAGGCGAAGAAAGCAACTCCCAGCCTGTTATAAAAGTATAATGTTTCACCACGAAGAGGACGAGACATGCAGGAAACGACGTTGATTGACGCAAAATACCGACTGTCCATTCAGATTTAAGGCCAGAGAGGAGCCCTAGTCTTATGATAGTCTCAGACTCAAGATAGCACGAATAAACACAACTTTACACATACTATTGCGCATGATAGGCAGCTGGTCAAGCCTATCTCAACACAAGACCATGCCAAAAGTTTTACGATATTGCATAGCTTGTGTTGAGCTGGGATACGGTAGAACAAGATATCAAGGATGTAGGGCAACTTGACATACTCATAGCTAATGGCCTGATAATTAGGGATATTCCTTACATTAAATTGAAACATTGCTACGGAGCGAAATTGTTTTGGGGTAATTGCATCGAACTTTGACCATGAAATAGTATTGATTGATACTAAATACCCAAACAGTTCATATGTGCAATAGATTTACCAAGTTGATAGAGTATCTGATTTAATTTTATCCCAAATGAAATCTGGTCCGTACATTGTCCAAAAACCCTGAGGTAACAATTAGGATGTAAAACTTTGAGATGGTGTTCAACAAAGATCTACAAAAATAATTAAGCACACATGTACTTGTACGTGCTTTCAGTATTTGTCTACAGTTTATAATTAGACGGTTTTTTCGTAAATGTTGAGGGGCTAATCGATAAATCCATTTTTCCAGGCAGAATAGGTTTTTTAAGGGGGGGTCTGTATCACGACTCCATGCAAGTTGGTATTTGATCCCCTGATACCCTGTGACATAAAAATCAACATGCGATGCATCAATGACGCATACAGCGCATACTCGTTATTAGAATGTGGGGCATGAATTAAAAAAGCTCCTCATTGGAGGATTCATTAGATTAGCCAATGAAAGCACTTGTTTGAGTCCCACTGCACATTCTTATAACGAGAGTGTTCTGTAATCGGCCAAATAGACTCACTTGAAGATGAGCATCGACACATCTACTGTTACTACAGTAAAACTTCTCTAACACGATAGTGGGTCCCGGTATAAGTGTTGAAAATATTCATTGAAATTCATCAATTTATATTTGCAATACCTGCCCCTGCACGCAAAATGACCTGTAAGGGTAAGTGTTGCAAATATAAAAGTGCAAGTTACAATGAATATTTTCAACACTTATGCCGGGACCCACTATCGTGTTAGAGAAGTTTTACTGTAGTACAGTACAATCTCGCTATAACAATGTGGGGCAAAACTTAACTAAGGCTCCCGATTGGCCAATTCAATTGAATCCTCCAATTGGGAGCCTTGGTTAAGTTTTGCTCCACATTGTTATAGCGAGATTGTACTGTACTGAACAGTTTTATGCTTGTAGAGACCCAGTTTTATATGACGTGAATAATCAATGTACCCGACGCTTAGAAGTAAATCCACGCTCAACGTCAGGTAGATGTGCTTATAGTGCTTGAGTATGTTTCTTCTCTAAACTGAAAACATCTCATCGAGAATTAACTATATATTTCATAACTATTCATTCACTTATACCTGTCGATGGAATAAAATCAATGTACCTGAAGGTGTTCAGTCCCCCGTTCGGAGCCGGGAAACGTCATGGTTGTCTTTTATGATTTAGAAGACGAAAAGACTCTGCGATCGGAGCAATATTTGACACAGGATAGCATCATAAAAGCTGTGCGAAATCTAAAGATTTCCGAGGGAGATCATTTAAATCAGAAATCGGTCTCAAATACTGATGAGAAGAGGGAGAATCTGAACAAAGAAAAGGCTATCACAAAGGCCTTAGGTTGTTATCCGTACGCCTATTTATTGGGTATCTGGAGATGCCGTTATCTCAAGCTTCGGCTAATAGTATGAACTTGTCTAGGGTTGTCAGAGAAATTGCTGCGCACATCGACCTTAATAGCCTCGACGCTCTCTCTTCTACGTGCCAGCAAGCGCGAGTCAATCTTCTCCAGTTTCACAGACAGTTGATCAATTCAACTTTACGATGTGAAAATGACGTTTTGAGAAATGGATCTGGTCGTGCAGGATATTGCTCTAGAACCGAGAAAGGGGAACACAATTTAAGCATTTGTCCAAGAGATCTCGTTGGTTCCTGTCGACGATGTGATCGGATTGTATGCAGAGTTAGTGATATCTCGGGCTTTGATTCATACTTGTGGCATACTCATTTAAAGCTAGAACTGTGCTATCAAACCACCATCACGACATCTCTTAATCAATCGCCGTCGTCGATTATGCCAAACCTGTACCAGAAGAGAACTCTCCTCCCTGATTTTTCCTTCAACTGCCTCATCGTCAATTAAATCTGATCCAGCGAGTGTTCATTCTACTCTGGCGCAAGTCAGTCCCGACCTGATAAAGCTCCATTTGTGCAACTGTTCTAGCGATAGACTATGGCTATGCCGATGTTGTGGGGGGTTTATTCTCAGCGCCGATGACGAATATAGAAACATCTGGAAATGGCGTCGACGCTATCTCTCCTCTCACGGAGGAATTGGGATCGGTATCGGAGAAGGCGATCGTGGCGTTCCATGTGGTCGAGGTGGAGAGTGTGCTAACGCCCGTGAGGTCGAACAAGAGATTGATTGCGATGCTGAAGATGCCAGAGAAATCGATCATCACTCCAAAAGCGGGAGCCCAAATAGAAATCTACATAGCACTAATAACAGTCAGATGGGACCAGGCTACACTAGACACGAAATTGAGGGAATAGGCGGAGTAATGAAGAAAAAATTGGTGAAAATAGTTAAAGTGGGTGCTTGTGTGCCAGAATTGAAATACGAAGAAGACGCGAGAAGTATTATCGACTGGGAGCAGGATAAAATATCAAGAAGCTGGTGTGCTTGGTGTTCAAGATTCATTCCAGGCATCGACGATGTGATCATTAAATGAAATGAACATCAGTTCAGTTGATTCTTTCTAACCTGACATTAATTACATATCAATTTTTGTTCCTTCTGCCATAAAATTTTATTGCTGTAGCTGATCTGATATTCTTGGACTATCTCTATGCCATCTATAACTAGGATGCTTAAAGTAATTACAGAAACTGATATTGGTTTGGTATCGCATTTCTATCCGCTGCAAAAGTGAGATTCAGGAATTACAGCCGTATGTGTGTCTTCATGTAGATGTACGTGGTCCAAGGAAAGTTTTCAGCTGCTATGATTTATTATGAAAGATAATGGTACTGCCCGAGGCTCAAACGAATCCAAAAACCTGCATCTGTATGTATTAGTGCTGTGTCCTACGGCTCTTCAGTTACGTATGTCAAATACACGACCTAAGGGGCAGTAGGACATGCTTCACGACTTTACATCACCTAATATTGTTGAATTGCTTCCGATACAGGAACCACCCGACAGAAAGATTTTGATAATGTTCTGTCAAAAAGTTATTTTTAAACTTGATTTTGGTCTTAATAAACTATTCTCCTGGAGTCAGTTCATCTTGACTACTTCAGCGAAAAAGACTCATCGCTGGCAATTCAGCCCAAGTTTATACATGGCTACGTCGTTAACTATTACATCGGTAAACATGAACATCAACAGCACCCCAGAGGCACTCGTAGGCACGATCCTGGATTCTCTATTTTCGTTATCAATCTAGTCTTCCCCAATCTTTTTTTTTTCTATTCAGTACATGTACTGCGACTAATTATTGAGTCAAAAGAAGATCATAAAGCTCTCGGTGGGAGCGTGAATTAATCAACGCTCACACTTGATAAAGCATACTACCTCCTGTGCTGAAGTTGGTCATGTATACCTTCAAATTTAGTTCGGGATGACAAAGGCTCATGAGCATTTTTATTTGTCATGATTAAAGACTGACGCAGCTGTACCAATTCAATTTTCAGACCTGTCAGACTTCACTTGTGCGCTGTCGGAGTGGAAACTAGCATTTTCAAATAAGAAAACTTCTGAAAGCTACCCGTGAGCTCTCAAGTGGTCCCTGAGACTTTTCCCACTAGTGCTTAGGGCACGCTTCCTTGTTTTCGCAAGGCACGGGCTGCGTGAATAATTCAGTGGACTTGTGTCATGGATTTGAAATGTGGGTGACATTTGAAAACCAGTCCACGCGTCCATAGGCGCGATGAAGGCGCGCTTGAACGATCCTGATGTTGATGTTCGCCGACGTGATCGAGTACGTTGTGGTGAGACGTTGACTCGATCTCCATCTTGACATGGGTTGGGCTTTCTGCCGAAGTAATTAAGTTATTCTTACTGTTACGGCGAGGTAACGGAGGGTTCGAATCGCCGTCTTCGAGGGAGGCAGGAAGACTAAAGATGGAAAGAAGTATAAAATTTATGGGATAATGACCCTATTAACACGATTGCAGATACGTAAGAAGAAGTTAAAGTATGATATAAATTGCAAAGCTGAAGTTCTTCATCGTGCCCAAGGTAGCCCCCTAAGTACTCCAGCAATTCCCAACTAATCTCCTTTACTAGGTGTTGCTCATCCGTCATAATCTCATTTGGCGACTATGTAGGAGTGCCAACAATCATCCAAACCCTTGCGCCTAATCACAGCGGGAGGTTAAAGGTATGAAAGGGTAATTGCAGTCAACTATTCATTGTGCCATCAATGCTTCATTTAATTCCGCACACCCCTGTTCATAATATTACCTAATGAGAAAATTACGTTTGTTATAACACTTATCACGTAATAATGACTTCTCAAGGGGTCGGCGAGGTCGAGCACTTCACCTTTTCACAGTGCCGACGGGAAAGGCTCAGTATGTTCACTCATTTGGAATGGCTACGTAAAGAAGCGCATCCTAGTGCCGGCCACAATCAAATATCACACCAGGTCACTTTGATCCTGCGAATCGGTCGATTTCTCCTGCTTGACAACACAATTTTCCAACCGATCCACTTGTCCGCCAGTCTTCGTGATATTTACGACCTTATCCTGATTGCAGGGACCAATTTTTTGTACTTATCCACGCTCTTCTTATCCTGGATACCCGACAGAGAATTCAAGAATTGAAGGACAAAGCTGAAGGGATGTTTACGATGGGTAGGGAGTACCTTCTCGGGATAAAACATATGTGAAGATAGTATAGGAGCAGTGAAAAGTTACAGGTAGGTGAGGCGTATTAGAGGTGAAAACTCACCAGACTAGTATAGTAATTTATGATTGCAACTATTGAGCGGGCCATGAATTAACCAAACGAAAGATAAAGTGGTCAGCTATCATCTGAGTCATAATCCTACGGATAGTATTTATCGCCATACATAAGCTTTAAAAATCGACAAATTATGAGTCCAGCTTAAATTTCGACAGCAGATCGAAGTCAAAATTTTCCCAAGGTTTAGGCTTAAAAGAGTTCCTGGTCAAACATCTAGTAAAATTCAGAAATCATTCGACTCTTAATTTTTATCGCTTTAATAGGCTCAAAGATATTACTCTTTGCAGAATCTTTATTATTACCATTATTACATTTTCTTATTTATTTCTTCTCCTTTTAAATTATCATCACTTTCATCATCAGAAATGAATTCAAAATTTCTTTTAAAAAATGCTGCAGGTTTCTACAGATGGCGCCGTGCTGCAGTAGAAAAATCTGCTCAACTCTTGACAGATGATCTCCTTGTGACAAATAATGACAACTCTCTGGACCCTTCGCTAAATGTTTTAAAACCAAACATACCAAGAGACAGAGCGTCAAATCAAGAAATTCCATTGTGGAAATCAAGGGAACGAAAATTCATATTGATATATAACAGGTCTCAGCAACTTTTAGATTACAATGTGCAATGTATCGAACCAACTCTTTACGAGCGAATAACAACCACAAAAAATTTAAACAAACGCACGCCAACCTTGCTTTTTCGAGCTGTTGAGAAAACGTTAAGCCCTATTTCAAAATTAGCCGAAACTGACCTCCAGACAAGAATAGCAAAACTTGAAAGCTCGTCTAAAACAACTGACGCGGATATCTGGCTTAATAGTTGAATACAAGTTGAAAGTGTTGCAAAGTTGAATAATTATTCTTGGGTTGGCGATATAATTGATCGGCTACGTGCAGCCCTAAGCTACAGATTTATTTTCTTTGCTACAAGCTTTGCAGAGCATATTTGGTTGGGTTCCATAACATTGTGTCAATTAGCAGAGCAGTATAGGCGATGCGAAGCAAAATTGAAACGGTTTAACCACATAGGCTCACAAGATTTAGACACCGTTTTCAGACCACCTGTATCTTTTGCCACACAAAACAAAAACCTAAAGAATCAAAGGAAAAATTTCCGTATGACGAAAATAGAAGGGTCTTTGCAACATGCTTTCGTGGAACTCGTTTTCACAAATTTAAAATATGTTTTTTGTTCAATTTTGAGGCAAGACCAGACAAATGGGAAGATCGCCGGCCTCAATCTTCACGAAAAAAGATTTATTATCAACTAATGGACATTGATATGCGAAAAAGGAACGAAAAAGAGTTGGGTTTTCGAGTGCCCAAATACTTGCTCCAAATGCCACCAGAAAACGTATTGTCTACGGCAACGTATTCTATCGAACCTTTGAAGCTGGTTCAGAAGCTTTGAAATAATGTAGAGGCAAATATGGAGAATTACTCGCAAAGGAGTAGTAAATTGAGGTTATAAAAATTAAATACTCCTGTGCGAGTAATTCTTCTCCATATTTTCCTCTAAATTATTTCAAAGTTTCCGAACCAGCTTCAAAGTTTCGATAGTTGTGAGCCAGATGGACCTTTTCTGTGCATACAGAGGTTATACTGGATTATTATTTGCAGCTAAGATCAATGTCCTGGTGTGGCAGCTCATTAGTACTCTTTCCTAAATTTACTATTTTTATGTGATTTGAATCATTCCAAGAAATGGCAGAACTAAGCTGTTCTAAAATCATGTCTAGTGGTCCATCAGACTGAAAACGATGGATTTCAACTATCCAGAAGTATGCCCTATCTCAGGGTATCTGGAGTCAAATAGATCCTTCAAGTCCATCGCGCCTAGCACTTCTTCAACTCTCTCAGTAACCCCAATTAGTACAAGTTAATCCGGATGCAGCAACGATTATGGACTTAGATTCTATACAAATGAGAATGTACGAATTCTTTTACAACCGATATAGTATAGACCTTCAGTCTTATAAGGATCAACAAAAGTCATTAGTTTCAATTCAGGAATATATTATCAAGACAGTTGGTAATTACTACCCTACTTTATCAGATGAGCACGAAGTTGCTAAGGAGTTAATTCTCCTGAAACGTCGGGTGCAGCCCTCAGACTAGGTACAGAAGAAGAAAATTTTAACGAAGTATCAATCAAGTCTTAAATCACCTAATCGAACTGATCTTTCAGCTTCGGTCACCAACTGATAAGAATCCCTTGCTGATGCAAAAAAAGTTGACCTTCCGGAAGCAGAAGGCCTTTGACCCACTCAATCATTTCCTGAAGCAACTGTCCCTTTAGATAATTCGTTTTCTGATTATTGGACCAACAAATTGGAAGATGAGGCCATAATCAATTCTGAAAGTTGAAAAGATAGATTACCTGACGGCATTAAAATAACCGAAATATTTGAACGGACACAGGCCAACAAAGCTGCTAATTCCTTGCAGGACCAAGCATCTTTTGCTGTGTTTGAGGACCTGGACTCCTCCATGCATAATTCCTCTTCTTCCTCGTCGAAGAAACCTTCTTGCCCTTGTAAATGGAAACAATATTTCTCAGAATTTTATTACATCAATAAGGAATCACGACCCAACTTCTAGCCTTCTGCAGAAAGGCAGCAAAAAGTCGATAATTTTCTTCTGGACCCGATTGATAAGAAAAAATTTGATACTGCTTTACAAAAGGCGAAAATATTTCTAGAAACTAAAGCCACAAAACTTTACCACGATCTCCAAAAGTATTAGGATTCATCAAAAGGTACTATACAAGCAGCAGTAGCAACTACAGCATCTTTTTCACATCCGAGCTCAGCTGTTCCCGATTATCCTTTAAAATGTTCCTTTATACTTGACTCCGGATCCGATGGGCATATCTGTAACGACTTCTCTCGATTTTTAAACTACTATTTGAAACTTTCTACGGCTATAGCAGGTAGTGGAGAATCTAAAATACTTGGCTATGGCACAGTATTTATGCAAATATCGACAGGCCTCTTCCAGCTAAATAATGTAGCATGTATTCCTTCTTTTCATACTTCCCTTGCATCCCTCACTCAGCTTCAGGCTGCTGGAATCTCAAAGAATCCACAAACTGGGTGCATCTTCGATTAAGAAGAAAATAATTTGTTTCACAAATAAAAAATACAATCAGTATGTTATCGAGTACAACGACTGTCCAGTATTTTCTATATCAATCTTTACAATCAATGATTCTCTATCAGAAAAAACCATCACCCCTTCAGAGATTAAATTTTGGTACGAACGGCTTGGTTATCCCTCGAATAAAGTACCAAAGAAATTCCTCAAAAGCATCTCAGTTCTTCTCCACTATGTATGAAGGAAATAAAAGACTGCGAGCCGTTCAAACTGTCTAAAGCAATAAGGATAGTGCAGCGCACTTCACCAGCTTCGAAGGCAACTAGACATTTTTACAGAATTTTCGCTGATTTATTCTCACTACCGACAAGTCATAATGGATAGAAAGTAGCTCTGCTGCTCAAAGATGATTTTACAAAACTTACATTTTTTTATCTTCTTACAGATTCAACTTCTTCAGAACTTATTAATTGCTTTGATAGTCTTCAAAGTTATCTCAAGAGACAGTTTTCTCTTGATATTTTTATTATACATCGAGATAATGATGTTTCCTTGCGAGAATATCAAAAATGCATTTCGCAAAACGGTATTCAGAATGAGCCAACTGCGCCATTCACGCCAGCTCAGGACGGCTCTACTGAGCGTTCTGGGCGGGTAATTTCTACTAAGGCACGCACGATGCGGTTGTCTTCTAACTTACCGGAATTTCTTTGGCCTGAGCTCTGGAAGACGGCGGTTTTAATTTAAAATCTCATACCCCATCGCATTATGGCATCTAGTTCAAATATCCTGTTAACTTTTAAAGTCCAATTAAATCAAGAAGATTTCTGGATGTCCCCGACAGAAAAATTACTCGCTTAGTTTCAAGAAAAACAGAAGCATTGCCCGCCTATTACAGGTCTGGAGCCAATGTGGTACAAGGCTGATGCCTGAGGTATTATAAGGTGAGTGGGGACTTGTAGGCTTAGCGCTAATCCACGTTTCCGCTAGTGTGGCAAGGAAAGAGCCACTGAAAGAGGAACTCCTTCAACAACAGATCATCATTAAATAGCATCTAGGATGGGAAGGCGTTAGATTGCAAAGGAGATCTGGTTTGAAGGGAAATATGTACTCAGGGAATAGGGAAAGTGTCTTCGATCCCTAGATTTATTATACTCTTGATTTATCATACTCTTGATTTAATTGGACGATTGATTTTCAAATCTGATTCATCTTACGTTTCCTCACACCGCCAATATCATAAGATTTATCTTTTCTTCGTGCACATGGATGCAAAGCTTACCCTCTAACTACTAAAGCATTGAAAAATACAGCGAAAAGAGATCTAAAGTTGGAAGCTCATGCCGAAGCTGGATATCTAGTGGGATATGATTCGACAAATATATTTCGCATTTATATTCCTACATAAAAGAAGTAAGAAGAGTTCGAGATGTCACGTTTGATGAGAAATTATTCCCTTCAGGAATAGAATATCTTGCAGACATATATAAGGTTCCTGAACACTCTTTTTTTTCCCATTTTCCAGAGGAATCCAATAGAGATGATAATTTTTCGTCTACTATAGACTGTTTAACTCAAAATAATTCAATACATGAGCAAGAAAGCACAAAAAGGCCTTTTGGAATGCTGCATATTGTCTTCTCAGATACATCTTCTCACACCAGAGAATACGCCAACCTCTTCTCCAGGAAACCAGTTCGAAAGAAGTATTAATTATCCGCAATCACCTTCATTAGTGCATTCACCACTTCATCAAGAATATTACTTCCATACAGCATTCAGAAAATTCTAGACAACGTCGCTCTACTCGGTTCATCGGAAGGTGTTCGGCATTTTCTTCAACAGATCCGGAATTTCCGACAACAGCTTTTCATGCAGCATTCCAATTTTTGGTACAGAATAAGGAAAAAATCTACAGGAAAAATCTTTCACCACTTCCTCGGTTTTGGTCGGACCTGAGAACTCATACACTTGGCGAAGACTGTATCGAAGCTGGAAAGGAAATTACTTCATGGACGAAAAACTTTCTTTTCCTCACCAATTCCGAGAAATCAGGCATCAATCAAGCCACTTCCGTTAACTTGGGCATTTGCATACAAATTTAATAAGCACGGGTATCTCCGAAAAATTAAATCTCGCCTATGCGTTCGAGGAGATCTCCAGCCATACACAGATAAAGATACCTGTGCAGCTACTCTAGTAGCAAGAAATTTCAGAGTACTTCCAGCTACAATAGCAAAGTTAAACCTTGAAGCTCGGTCCCTTGACACTGTAAACGTATTTACAAATGCAGAGTTAGACGAAGTAATATGTATTTACTATCCAGAAGGATTTAAGATTCCTGGCTTGGTTTTAAATTTATCAAAAGTATTATATGGGCTCCGTCGATCAACTCTTCTGCGGCAAAAACAACTTTCATCAACGTTTATGTTTCTTAAATTAGAGCAAAGTAAAAAAGAGCCATGAATCTTCTTCGCGGAAATTTTTCCAATCTTCTTCTTTGTTAATGATATTATGGTTATCTTTCGAAATTAGTACAGAAAGCAGGCCGAAAAATTTATTCTTCAAATAAAAGAGAAGTATGCCCTAACGGATCGAGGGAATCTATCCTCTTTCTTTGGTATTCGAATTACACGCGATAGAAAAAGAAAACTTTGGCTTGCACAAGATAATAATATTGAAAAGCTTGCAACTTTATTTGAATTAGCAGATGATAGCACCATGTTGGACTATCCATTTCCACCGCCCACACACGATGGTCTAGGAAGGAGCAAAGAGCAAGTCTCAAAACAAGATATATATTATTTTCAATCTATTATTGGCTCCATAAATTACGTAGCCATCTCAACCCGCCCCGATATATCAAAATGCTCTAATACCTTAGCTGAATTCATGCAAAATCCATCATCCAGTCATATTTCACTTGCAAAAAAATTAATTTCCTACTTATATTCTACTAGATATTTATCTATTGAATATTCAGACTCTCCCTCTGAATCAGAAATTGATATATCATCGGACTCAGCATTCGCAGATAATCCTGAAACTAGGTACTTCTCACAAGCATACGTTATATTTCTGTTTGGTGGTCCGATAGCATGGTCCGGTAAACGACAAAAAACAGTCACCACTTCATCAACTGAAGCTGAACTTCTTGCATTAACATTCGCTGCAAGAGGACTTATATCCACGCTTCGTCTTTTTGATAGTATTTCGTTGAAGCTCAACGTCCCCATTCCTGAAATCCAGTGCGACAATAAACAAACAATTCGTCTTATAACAGCAGACATTCCAAAAATTCGCATAGCATTGAATCACATTGACATTCATAGTTGTTGGTCAAAGCAAGAGTATCATAAAGGTTCTTTTACTGTTGTGTATACACCAGCAAATGATATGATTGCAAATGGTCTTACTAAATTGCTCCCACGAAAACGATTTATCAAATTTTGCCATCAACTTAACCTTCAAGATCTCAAATTTCTAATTAAAAGGGAACGTCTAATTCAATCACAGATTTTGCTATTCTGTTCACAAAATCAGGAGCTACTAAGGTAATCCCAGTAATAATATTTGGATCATACAATAAGCGGGCCCATAGCAGGGATTTAAGTTAGGTTGATGTGCGTCAATTTACAACACCAAAAGATAGCGGATTATTATCTATTAACTAAATCTCGGAATACATTGTTCAATATCTCGTAACGTGCTTTACCACTTGGCCGATCACTTCGTAGAGGAACTGGCTAATGGAAGAGCTCGCTTGTAAAAGAATAACTTGCCAAGTAGTAAAGCACGTTACGAGACATCGATCAGTGTCTTCCGAGGTTCAGTAAACAAATAATAACAACGCGCTATCTTGAGAACTAATAACTAAATGCACATCGTCCTGGCTTAAATCCATACCATGGGTGCGCTTATTGTATGATCCATGTGTTGTTACTGGGATCACCCTAGTAACTCCCAATTTTGTGATCAGAATACAGTAAAACTTCTCTAACACGATAGTGGGTCCCGGCATAAGTGTTGAAAATATTCATTGTAACTTGCACTTTTATATTTGCAACACTTACCCTTACAGGTCATTTTGTGTGCAGGGGCAAGTATTGCAAATATAAATGGATGAATTTCAATGAATATTTTCAACACTTATGCCGGGACCCACTATCGTGTTAGAGAAGTTTTACTGTACAGTTGAATCTGTCCAAAGCCTTAGTGGGTCCCGGTTTAACTGCTGAAGAGATTCATAGAAATTTTACTGTTTATATTTGTAATACTTACCCCTACACAAAAAATGACCTGTAAGGGTAATTGTTGAAAAACTAAGCTCTAAACGTTAAATAAATCTCAACAATACTTAAACCCGGGACCCATTATGGGTTTGGACAGGCTCTACTGTAGCAAAATGTGTGATTGAATCAGACGTTCCCTAAATTGTGGAGTCGTGATACAAACCCCACCCCTTTGAGATATGCTCCCACCCTGTAAAACCTACTCCGGCTCAACCATAAATCTATATCCATGTCTTATAGTTAGGGTCCTTTTGATGATCTTTATACATATGGAGTAATTTGTGGCACACCTTAGCATCAAATCGATTGTTTCTCGGACGCATTGAGTAATGAATCTCACTGGTGACCTTTTAATACTCAGGTTTTTGGTGAGGGAAAGTCTTGGCTTACTCTCTTTGATACCCTTGCAATTTTTTCTGATATTACTGTACTGGCACTGGATAGGAAATTTTTAATGGTTTGGAGGCAATTAAATTTTTAATAAATCTTTTATTTTACGAATACGAATACAAGCTTCTGTGACAGAATCAAAAATTCATAGACTGTTAACCTATTGGACTACCATCAGCGTCCATGACTGACTGAAATCTCGCTGGCATGCTCCCAATCAGGGTTCGAAGCTGATCCAGCGTTATTGACTCCCAAGCCTCCTCAACAATCTCACGGACCTGTAACCGACTACGCTGTCTCCCTTGACTGAGCTCAGAATATCGGGCCTGTACATATTATTTCGTTATACTTCACACAGCCTCTATCGGATTTAGATCCGGAGAGAAAGCCGGCCAAGAAATCAGTTAAATTCCGTTAGATCCGAGGTATGCTGTTGAGAGGGTGGCTTTGTGTGATGGTGCGTTATCTTGCATGAATCTGATAGGGCGACTGTCAAGTCCAAGATTTCTCCTAAACCTGTGCACAACTCGGGGGAGTATGTGCTCGGTGTAACTATCGGCTGTTATCTTTCCCCATTGTATTTCCCAGAATAGATGGTCACCTTTTTGCGATCCAGAAAAGGAGCCCCAAAACATCCACAAATTATTTGGCCTTTGCTATTCTATTATACATGTATTGTCATAATCTTCATCTATCTTAGATATTGTCATTCTTTATGCATAAAACAGTAGATTTAATAGGCTGCCATTTCGAGTGATGTATTGGGACAAATCTTCGCATCATTGATCCAAGTTTCATCGCTCCAAAGGATGAGCGACCAGTCTTCTTGAGTTTATTGAAGATGAGCCTCAACGTATGCCTTACGGATATGCTTATATTCCTCTGATATTGATGGCTTGTTTCTTGAAAGGCAGCGTGACTATCCTCTCTTTGTAAGAACGTTCTTGACAGCTTTTTCACTCACTTTCCAGTCGATAAAGTTCGAAGCGAGGGTCGGATGGTGCAGTGGTACACCATCCAGGCCGTTCTCCCAAGTAGAGTCTGGGTAGCTTGGACACATGCCCCACTTGAGACAGGAGAAAGCTGGTTCGAATCCAGCAAGACCCTCACACCACTTCTCTCGCGGTGATACTGTATTCGTAGAATGACGAATGCATGCTCAGATAGCCACAGGTTTTTCTCGCTTTTCCCTGTGGTGGGTATTCACGGAAGAGGGTACATGTCGTAAGGCGTTATTCTCGTAGTGGTATCTGCAAATGAAATCTGAGTATGAGTGTTCCAAACGTCAAAATGAGTCGTTCTATAACAAAGAATACGTATCTTCCGAAAAATACCTACGTGGGCCTTCAGGCGCCGAAATAGGATAATGGAAAAAAAAAAAAAAAAAAAAAAAAGTTCGAAGCGAGTTCGAGGTGTGACATTTGCCTCGTCTGACGAGAAGAAAAAATAAAATCTTCTAATCCATGTACTTGTGCATAATGGAATTTTGGAGAAGCGCCTTTGCTCTTTTTAGGAGAGATGTGGCCGCAACGTGTGGTATATTTGACTTGTGTGAACATAATCCCTAGAAACTCTGCGATATATTTTGAATTGTTACCGGCTTATTGGAGTGTGAGAATCAGTAACTTTAAGAATCATCTTTTCCCCTCAAGTTTGAGCGGGACTAACTTGAAAGTTCTGTTCTTGCGTGAGATTATGGGATCTTTAAGGCGTTGATAGAGCATTTATGGTTTGATGATTCGTACTGTGAAGATGATGATCAGTAAACGGAGAGAAGTTAAGATCACATCCAACTTGGGTAAATTTGATAATACTGTTATCTAGTGGCTGTGCGTGTACGACAAAAAAAATGATTGCGTTAACTGAAGCGGGGTGGAATAGTGAAAACGGAGTGCATGTGATAACTTCACAAACAACGTAAAACCTGATATAGTCCAGCATCATCTATAGAGATAGTGGGTCCCGGTATAAATGTTGAAAAGATTCATCGTAACTTGGACGTTTACATTTGCAACACTTACCCTTACAGGTCATTTTCTGATCAGGGGTAAGTATTGCAAATGTAAATTGTTGAATTTCAATGAATATTTTCAACACTTAAGCCGAGACCCACTATCGCTATAGATGAGGTTAGACTGTAGTTCAGCAGAGGACGAGGCTTGGAGCACAAACTTTCTTGACCGGCCTAAAATATTATGTCAGCGTGATTTGTTCCAACAATCGATAGGGATAGGCCATAAGATCAGCGTTTACAAGGATATACTCTTAATCCCTGAGCTGTAGTACTACCTCGTATGATATTTATTTACACCCGTGTCGATTTGCAGGGAATAGCTGTAGATCTTTATTCAAAAGGAGAAGTTATCTATGATTATCTCATGCAGGGCTCCTGTAGCCCTGATGAATTCGGCCATGATGCACGTTGAGAATACTAGGATGTCTTACAAGTGGAAATGCTGATTGGACGTATTGACTCATGAGATTTTTCCGTAAAACATTTACACCCATGCAAATTTCACCAAAAGTCAATCTAAAATCGCATTAATTTTGAGGATATACTTTTTCGTTTCTATTCAAAGTTCCTATAAAAATAACTGTAGATATCCCAACTAATGGTCTGTAGATCCGCCTTGCACTCGAATAACTACCAAGCGCCTATCTTGCATGCCACTGAGGATCTTTACAAGAGCTCCAGGTTTTGTGCATTCCTGCCAGGATTCTTCCACAAGGGATTGATTCTCGGCCCTCCCACGCTGTCTACCTTGATCGGAGTCTCCATATCGATCCTGTATATATGACTTATCAATCCCCATAAATTTTCGATTGGATTCAAATCAGCGGAGTAAGGCGGCCAGACCGTAGGAACTATCCTATGATCACTAAAGTACTCCTTCACGACAGCTGCAGTGTGAACGGGGGCGTTGTCATGCAGAATTTGCATAACACCCGTTCTTGCAAAGCTTGACCTTAGAAATCCAGCAACCTCTGGAAGAATACGTTGACAATAACCTTCCCCGGTTATCTTCTTCCAGCTTCTCTGCCAGAACACAAAGGGCCTGCTTAGGTGTCGGGAAAACAACCCCTAAACATTCAAAAATTATTTTTCATGTAGCGATCGATGATGCATGCACTTTCGTACTTTTCGTGCTACTATAAAAAATCTTCAGCGTTCCACATCTCTCTTTAAATAATAATACGATAACTGACCTTCCTAGTGACATGTACTTTGTCGACTGGACCATCGTTTATCCACGTCTCCTCACTCCAGATTATCCGACACCAGTCATTTAGACTTAAAGACTGATGTGATTCAGCCCACTTAAGCCTTAGTGTTCTCTGTTCGTCAGAGAGAGAAGGCTTATTTCTGGCAATGCGCCTGCTATAGTCTCTTCTCTTGAAAGCATTTCGAACTGCATCTTCGCCAACATTCTGTTGTAGAAAATTAACTAATAGCTCCAAGTACGTCATCTACCGATTCTCTCTTGAGCTTCAGATAAATATTTCTAACCCGTCTTGTTATCCGGGTTTTATTCTTGGTTTTCGACAAGTGCTTTTTCCTGGTACAACACATCCCCCATGAATCGTATATTTTATTTGATGAATAGTTACTCCGAGTATGTAAGAGATCTCCTTATCGGTTTTTGCAGCTTCATGAAGAGTTAAAACCTGATTTCAAGTAGCTTATACTCGTAAATGGAATATTTCCAATACTCTAAACTCACCCGAAGCCTCTGATCTCGATTTAGTTTACTTGGGTGTTTGCGAGCGTTTGTGGAGATATTTTGGGGGTTCATTCTGTGAAGACATGATCGAACAAAAAAGAGTGCAAAATTCGCAAGACTTGCCTGTGAAACTGTGATTTAGTTGTAAATATTCGTCTTGCTGCTTTTTATCAATACTGTTATATCATAGGAAATCTTAGGAAATTGCTTTGCAGACTGTATCGGATGAAGGAGACGATTGAAATTGGGAAAACTAGGATTCAACGAGATGGAGCAGCTAAAGAGGGGTCGAGCAGAGCAAGTAGACAAGAATGGGATGAAATGACATCAACACTTAAGCTTGATGGTTATGTAATATAATTTGTTGGGAGCATCCTGTAACTAATACGTATATTGCCTGTAAAAATCTGGGATATATCCCTACTTTTCCATGTCGATCACCGAGTAAAAAATGCCCTTGAGGCCCTTTAAGTTAACAATACTGCATTAGCGTGACAGGGGCCTATTTAAATTCTCGACTACTACGAAAGGGGAAGTAAATCTAGAGAATCATAATGTTATCCCTCAATACTACCGATTCCCCGCATTACGTGACTTAATTCTTTTAGATATCTAATTTTCATTTTCGCACATACAGTCAAACCTCATCTATAGCGATAGTGGGTCCCGGTATAAATGCTGAAAATATTTATCGAAATTAAACGATTTACATTTGCAATACTTACCCTTGCACCCAAAATATCGGGCAAGGGTAAGTATTGAAAATGTAAATGGTAGAATTTCAGTGAATATTTTCAACATTTATACCGGGACCCACTATCGCTATAGATGAAGTTGGACTGTACCAAGTACCAACAAGTTTGATCTAACAGAAATCAATCCTCCCTATCTCTCATCCCAACGACGTCGAAAATATCTTTCAACAGAAGACTGTATTCGCATAAAAAAATTGCGAAAATACACTAACAAAACCATTCAACAAATTGCTCATTATCTTGGAATATCCGTGAACCAAGTTCAACACGCTTGTGCCCGAAAGTGCGAGAGCCCAAATAATCGCACTGTGCGCCCGCCTGAACTCTCTAGTCAGTAGATAAATCAGTTAGTGGCCTTTGGTAGGTCTTCATATGAGGCTCGGTGGATGAGTTATCTGGATCTATCACTAGATCCATTTAGGCACTGGAACGTTGATGAGAGATCCATCCATAGGCTCTCAACAGCATTGGATATCTTCGACGTCGAGGTCATTCAAAGTCTGCACGGAATGAGATTAATAAATTAAAGAGGATAGAAATCGCCCGAACTCATATAAACTGGACTTTGAAAGATTGAAGCCGGGCTGTCTTGACTGATGAGACATGGGCTGCCGGTAACCCTTATAAAAACACTTTGGTAACTAGACTGGTAATAACTGATTTTATCTAGAATATATCTAGCTCTAACGCATAATTTATGTAGATGAACAAGATGAAGACCTCTGTGTAGATACGAGGAGTTTGAAGGGGAATGGTTGTATTTTCTGGGGATCTTTTATGGGATCTCAAAAAGGTTAACGTTTAGTAGGGGACAAAATATGGGGAAAAATAAACCAAGCCAGCTTCAGTGAAAGGGTAGTGCCATTAATTATCAACTATCACAAAGCGCACCCGGGCATGATACTCATGCGAGACTCGGCATCTGCCCATCGAGGCCGGGTGTTAGATGAACTTTCTGGAGCAGGCATCAAGCTGATGGAATGGCCTCCCTACTCCCCCAATTGAAATCCTATTTGAAATTTCTGGAGCATCATGAAAGAGAACATGCAGGATTATTTTCCCGAACTGGATGGAAAACGTTGCCAGATTCAAGGCTTTGTGCAATAGTTCAAGCTAGATGGAACATAATTACCAGCGAACATCTTGCTTCACTTCTCGCAATCATGCACAGGAGGTGCCTGGAAGTTTTTGATGCAAATGGTAGAGCACACTCGTTTCTAGGATTTGGACTGATTTTCGGTGTTTTATCTAAGTTTAAATAAATTTATGTGAAAAATGATATAATTCGTAGCTTAGACAGGCATTTCAAAATAAAGACTTTTAGTAATGATCAATTGAATCCCAAAAGAAAATAAAAAATGTGAAAATATGGTTCACTATAGGTCGATGAAATAAAAAGCAATATTCGGATACAAATTTGAGTTATTTCGAAAGGCAGTTACCTATTGAGATCAAATATTTCAGTTCCCTCACCACAAACCCCTGTCACGCTAATGCAATATTGTTGACTTTTTTCTTTTAAAAAAATCATATTGTATAGGGAGCCAAGGTTAAGTGAAGTCGCCTGTCATTTACAGGGTTTTTTTTGCCAATATTTACCCAAACATAGTAATCTACCGTGATGATTACAATTAAGCGAGGCCGAATATGATACAGCTTAAAACTCTGTTCAAGAATTAGGTGAGAGAAATTGAGGTCGACAAAGGTGAAGTCGCCTGTTTCTCCCCACTTTGTTTCGCACTAAGCCTAAAAAATCGAATTCATGCGTCATCTTAAAACTTGGAATTTAGGTTTGCTGTTGATACAGATTTTTATGCCTAATATGAAATGGGACCCTGTTTGCATTCAAAACTTCCTCACATCTTTAGCCATACTCCCAATCAGTTGTGTGAGATTATCCTCTGTTGTACTATGGTACCATACCTCTAGCACAATGGGTCGAATCTCCTCCCTGTTCCGCTGTCTCGTCCGCTCAAACTCCGGGTATCATTCTTGTATGTAGTATTTCATCATACTCCATACATTCTCGATCGGATTTAAGTCAGAAGAGTTAGCAGGCCAGGGCATAAATTCAACTCCATAGGCATCGAGAAACTCCCGAGCCGGACGTCCTTTATGAACAGAGGCGTTGTCGTGCATAAAGATACAATCATGGCTTGTCTCTTCTGTATTTTCTCTGATCCAATTACCTGTCCTTGGGACGATACGTTCACTATATCCTTCAGAGGTCATACTTCCCCTCTCCCGCTCCGAAAAGACACAAGGACCTCGTTCAATTCCCGCGAAGCATCCCCAGAACATCCAAGAGTTGTTCTAGTAACGATCGATAACACAAGTGTTATCAAAGTCATAGCCCCTCTTTTGACGATGTTAGAATCCGAGATATTTTTGAAAGTGAATAAGATTAGACTGACCCTTCTGGTAACATATCCAGACATTATTCGGCTATCGTTTATCCGTGTCTTGTCACTCCAAAGAACTTGTGGCCACTGTTGACGCCAATTCAGATGCTGTTCGCTCCACCATAATCAGACCACACGATGATTTTCAGGAAGTGGGGGAGAGCTACGTAAAATTCGCCGCTCGTAACCTCGTTTTCTAAGCGCATTCCGAATAGCGTATTCTCCGGCACTCCAACGACGAAAGTGGAGAGCCGGTTCAAGAATCGACATTTGCCTAGTTTCCCGCGAAGAACAAACAAATGCTTCTAGCTCATCAACTTGGGCTGAGCTTAAGAGCTGTGGACGTCCTGTCCGAGGTTGTGGAGAGGCACGACCAGATCTGACCGTATTCCGAACTTGAAGGATTGTGACTTCAAGTTGATCTGCTATTTCTCTATTAGAGAGTCCAGCTCTGTGGAGTGTGAGTATCTAAATGTAGTTAGTTTATGGGTAAAATTTTCTTATAGCAGAATTGCAGTACTCACCTGGACTCTTTAATCTCGAGTAAGATGGGGCGCACATCTGCTAACAAGTGGAGCAGTTTGAGTATTTATTCTACAAAGATTTTTGTTAGCAATGAGGTACATTTATCTGTTTGATTGGAATTTACATATTTGTATTGAGCGAATGAAACTTATTGTGTTTCCTATCGGGCTAAAGATTTGGTAAATTTTGTGTAATTAAGGAAAATATTATTCCAGATGTTTCTTGAAATCTGTGGTCGGTGAATATGGACGAAACCGAGTCTGGTAGGAACTAGTGGTACAACATACTTTGGAAAAAATGAAACTTGACACAGAAAATTATGTAATAGTACTGGGATGCCCTGTTTTAAGGACTTCACCGCCTGATGTTTAAGGCTGACAAAACACCTGCACGCCAGCCCCTGTCGATTAAGCGAAAACCTCACTTACCCTTAACCCCGTGTATTCAGCCTCACAGCTATGACAATTATTGTTGACTTAGGCCGGCAGTATTGTATCTCAAGGGGGGGGGGGGGGGGTTGTATCACGACTCAATTATGGCTTCCAATGAAATTCGAGTGCAAGTGCCCTTGACGCAAAGTTGAGTCACCGCCTCTTGTCGCATACCAGAGTCATTTATGTCAAAGTCCGACGTTTGTAAGCAGAAGAGTTGGAAATACTTAAAGCTGTACCCTTAATCTAAACAGGTCTTAAATTATCCTTCTGAAGATTAGTACAAAGATTAGTACACTACCTATTGTATTATTCAGATCAATTGGATTCGCACAAGATCACGGCAAATCAATAAGGAGTCGCAATTCATATATTCAGCGACAACTTTTGTGTGCAAAAGTTTTGGTATTTCTCGTTCTGTCTTGATCGTGTAGTTTGACATCTTTTGATTACATACACATAAACATCTATCTCGCGATAGGGCCTAACTCTATTAATTTTACTCTCGTAAATATCATTTCATGTCTTGGTAATATTTTACAAAGTAGACGTATACCCTCATACATAGATTCACAACTCATCTTTTTTTGTAGGGTCAAAATTCCCAGTAGGCCTGCCACTGTCGTGCTGAAGGTCAACACCGATCTTTTTACGCCATTTTTCCCATAGGTTCCAGAAATCTTCTTCCATATCGGCTATCATTTGATCTGGTATCACAACTGTATATTCGATTATCAAATCTCCGTACTCCGTAGTGTGATATACACTATTTCCATCCTCATGCCACTTTGGCATGCCTTGCCCTACAATACGCTCTATATGCCCCGGTTGAGTTACCTCTCCTCGATGACGGCTGAGGGGTACAATGTGTCCATCAAGATGGGTAAGGTTTCGGGTCCAAGAACCAAGCCATGCTTCTCGGAGAGAAAGGACTTCTTTCCAGTAAAGATCATCTCCTCTACGGCGAAAAAAATTACCATCTACCTTAAGCTTAGTATCTGCCTCTAGGCTAGGTTCTTTCTCCAACAGCGTGACAAATAGATCACCAGGTACGAAATCAGGACTTTCATCGGCTTCATTTTCGTATCGGATAACTTTTTCGTTTGGCGCACCTTTATCGATAATTAATGGTAAGGTGCTGACTTTCCGTACGACTCGTTCGCCCTTGCATACATGGCATTTATGTTTGATTGTGTTTCCTCGGCCCCCACAGGCTTCACAAGAAACTTGTACTTGTTGGAAAATTCCTGGCGCGAGCATATGTTTTTTTAACTGAATACCATGGCCATTGCATACATGACAGGTCTCTACTTGACCATCAGAAGACCCAGATCCGTCGCATTCGTCGCAGATCTGTTGTTTTTCCAGCTGAAATTCAGAGGTTTGACCGTTGTAAAAATCAACCAGAGGAACACTGATTCGTATTTCCATGTCGGGGCCTTGCCGTTGGCCTTTTTGCCCGAAATGCCCTGCTCCACCGAAAAAGTGCGCGAAAATGTCCATTGGATCATGGAATCCGTCTCCTCCCCCTTGCTGTCGCTGCTTAACACCTTCGTGCCCATGTTGGTCATATATTTTGCGGAGTTCAGGACGTGAAAGTGTCTCATATGCTTCAGCTATTTCAACGAATTTTTGTTTTGCCTCATTGTCACCTCTGACTAGCGTCAATTTAATTCATCAATAATTTTGACAAAAGCTGTGGGGGGCCCTACGGATTCTTGTCGGGATGGTATTTTCTGCTGAGCTGTCGATAGGCAAGCTTTATATTTTGAACAGAGGCTTTGCGATCAACCTCGAGTAGCTGGCGGTGAATTAGTCCAGGATCATAATAATTCCACCACCCTCATGTAAAGCAAACCTTGTAAAAGTCCTCGGCGCATGCAACAATTTGCAAAATGCACAGTAAGAGTAACGAAGCTAGAGGTACTCGCATCTTCACACTTAAAGACTACCCCCAGCTAAGTCTGCTTTCTTGGTGTTGAAGAGCAATAGCGGCGGATTCGTATTAAGGTTTCATGAGTAATGGAAAGAATTTGAATTGCCGTTTAAAATTGTCCAGCTTCAGGTTCCTAGTGATCTAACAATCAAAGGAATTTGTTTTGGGTTAAAATCTTAACGCCAGATTAATGATTTGCACACTCATAAAATATACGGAGACCTAGTAAGTATCCTTGCGCAAGACTTGACTAGTTGAACCAATTATTCTTCAAGGCACTGTCGAACGCTCAAGCTGCTGTCTGTTTTCACTCGGTTGCCCAATTTATCTTAAACAATAGAATTCTATCGCATCAATATTATCCTTGAACAATGGCAGCCAAAAAATACACGCTTCTTCCCATGGAAGATGAAGATTTAGGTCCAGCAAAGATTATAGAAAAGAAAAAAGAGAGGCACCGAACTAAGAAACACTCACCATCTCACAGAGAACATGTCAGTGAAAAGATAAGTTGTTCGCGATCTCCTAGTCGAGAGCACACTTCGGAGAAACGCTCCAAGATTCGAACACGTCGACGCTCAATCGACGAAGCTAGGTTTGAAGATCGGTGGGGGGATGAAGAACATGATTCAGTCGCAGAGCTAGAGTTCCAAGAATCCTCGCCGAAAAGACAGAAGACTTCACATCCAGAAAATTTTTCCTCTGACTTAGATGAAGAAGAGAAAGAGCGGAGAAGAGATCAAGAAGAGAAAGACGCTTTCGCAAAGAGGCTGGCGTCCAAAGATGCCGATAAGACAAAGAAGTTGGTCGAAGATCGAAGCTCTTCGAAGAACGGAAATATATTAGCGCAAAGGAGAGCTTTAGCTGACGACACGAAGGCGAGAAATGCAGCTCTCCCGGATCTTAGAGAGAGATCGCGGCAAGAGTATTTAAAGAAAAGGGAGACAGAACGGCTGACCTTATTAAGAAAGCAAGTTATGGAAGAAACAGAAGAGCTAAGAAGTGGCGCCCGGCTTACTGAGAAAGAGAAAGCGGAATTTGCCCGGAATCGTGAAGTATTACGAATTGCCGAGGAACGGCTTCAAATTGATGACCATCTTGATGGATACGCTATGCCAGAAGATTACATCACCGAGAAAGGAAAAATTGATAGGAAGAAAAAAGAAGAGGCTATGTATAAGAGATATATTGAAAAGGATGAATACGGTCAGGAGAAGTTTGTCACGGAGCATGAAGAGTGGGAGAGAGAACAAACAGCTAAGGCAAAAGCCCAGATTCAGGTTGCCGAACGACCCGATGGAGATTATGATTATGTTTTGGATGAACAGCAGGGGATCAAATGGGTCATGGACAGCCGATTACCTGGCGAAGGAAAAACAATGAGTAGGGAAGAGCGATTTTTAGCTGAGCAACTAGAGGCAGCCGAGACAAGAGCTCTTTCGATCGAAGAGACGCGCAAAAGCTTGCCAATATATTCTTACAGGGACCAATTTCTTGCAGCCCTTGAAGAATATCAAATACTTGTGATTGTTGGAGAAACTGGTAGTGGAAAGACTACCCAACTACCACAATACTTGCATGAAGCTGGCTACACCAAAGGAGGTCTTAAAATTGGTTGTACACAACCACGTCGAGTAGCGGCTATGAGCGTAGCCGCTCGTGTAGCAGATGAGATGGGAGTTAAGGTTGGTAATGAAGTTGGTTATTCGATTCGTTTTGAGGATTCTACCTGTGATAAAACAGTCTTAAAGTATATGACAGATGGTATGCTGCTTCGAGAATTTATGACTGAACCCGATTTAGGAGGCTACTCGGCGCTAATGATTGACGAAGCCCACGAAAGAACTGTTCATACTGATATACTACTAGCCCTTGTCAAGGATCTTGCACGTGAAAGACCTGAACTAAAACTTCTCATTTCCTCTGCTACTATGAATGCATCGAAATTCGCTGAATATTTTGATGATGCGCCAATTTTTAACATCCCAGGCCGACGATATCCCGTAGACATCCATTACACCCCTCATCCAGAAGCAAATTACTTAGCCGCTGCAATCACCACGGTTTTCCAAATACACACCACTCAAGGCAAAGGTGATATTTTGGTCTTTTTAACTGGACAAGATGAGATTGAGGCAGCAGAACAGAACATAACTGATATTTCTCGTAAACTTGGAAGTCGAGTTCCTGAACTTGTCATATGTCCCATCTACGCAAACCTCCCATCTGAACTTCAGAGCAAAATTTTTGAGCCTACTCCTGATGGCGCAAGAAAAGTAGTCCTTGCCACCAATATTGCAGAAACTAGTTTAACCATCGCCGGTATTGTCTATGTTATTGACCCAGGCTTTGTGAAGGAAAATATCTATAACCCAGCAACTGGAATGTCAAAACTAATAGCTGTTCCCTGCTCACGTGCGTCTGCAAATCAAAGGAGTGGACGTGCAGGGCGTGTCGGTCCCGGAAAATGCTTTCGGTTGTATACAAAGTGGGCTTTTATGAACGAAATGGAAGAGAGTACGATGCCTGAAATCCAGAGAACTAACCTCAATGGCGTTGTATTACTTTTGAAATCATTAGGTATCAATGACCTATTGGAATTTGAGTTCATGGATCCGCCACCCACTGAAACCCTGATCGGTGCATTGAACCAATTATTCGCACTACAAGCTTTAAATCATCAAGGTGAGTTGACAAAAGTTGGCAGGCAGATGGCAGAATTCCCCACAGATCCTATGTTGGCCAAGGCCATTCTAGCTGCCGATAGGCTTGGCTGTGTGGAAGAAGTGCTTTCTATTGTCTCAATGCTGAGTGAAGCATCGGCTCTTTTTTTCCGACCTAAAGATAAAAAAATCCACGCAGATAGTGCACGGGCACGCTTTACCGTTAAAGATGGTGGTGATCACCTCACATTATTGAATATTTGGAACCAATGGGTCGACTCTGATTTCAGCTTTATTTGGGCGAAAGAAAATTTCCTTCAGCCAAGATCTCTGACCAGAGCACGAGACATAAGAGATCAATTAGCCAAGTTATGCGAACGAGTTGAGGTCACTCCATCCACCTGTGGTGCGGCCAATTTGGTGCCAATACAGAAAGCAATCACTGCAGGCTTCTTTCCAAATGCGGCTAGGCTCCAAAGAGGAGGTGACAGTTACCGATCCGTAAAGAATAATACTACCGTTTATATTCATCCTTCTTCTGTCCTAATGGACTCAAACCCCCCCGTTAAGATGGTGATCTATTATGAGCTAGTACAGACTACAAAGGAGTACATGCGGAGTTGTATGCCAGTTAAATCAGAATGGCTTCACGAAGCTGCACCCCATTTTCATAAGAAGAAGGATCTAGAGGCGTTAGAAGGAAAGAAAGCGCCCAAAAGCAGGATATGAGGCAAGCCTAACCCAAACTCTTGCATACATTTTCCGTCAGGCTATATGACGCTATTCTCACTTTATGACCCTTACTACCTTTATTCTACCAGGTTCCAAGTTTAACAACTTGTTATTGTCTAAGGCTTATTTCTCTAATCCTTTAATGAGGTGCTTCAGACTTTTCTTCCCTCGTAGCGATTTAGAATTCAATTAATAATTAACTTAATTCTACAGTCGATTTAGTATATGTTCTACCTTAATACTTGTTCTCAAGTCAAGTTAACTCCAATACGATGGTCTATAGAGAATGCATCCATCTCTGGACGAAATCCAATTAGAAGTTTAAAAAAAGCCCTATCATTTATCTAAGCTCCGCAAGAAGCGAAAATGAGACTCGTGGCAGTGGGTAGAGAGGAACCCTTATCGAAAGATGCGGTCAAACAATGTTTATGCGGAGCTAGCTCATAGGCCACGTTTAAACTTCTTTCTCACTCATCATACAAGGACTAGTATGTCCTGAACACGTGAATTATCAAGTTTGAGGTAACTAACCTCTCTCTAGATCAATCTACTTGATTCAGATACCTGCTTCTCACTAATAATCTTCAAAATTATAGAAAATAGCATAAACTGCCAGGAATTTTCTGCAGCTGATTAAAGAGCCAAGAAAATCCCTTATCTAGTCTTGACTTGCGAGTAGTTTTAAAGACTAGGGCTAGTATAGCGCTCTATAGCTTAGGATGGCAAGGTTCACACTACAATTTCGCTGCTTGATCTGGGTACCGTGTCAGTGAATTATCTCTGTCATTCCAAATACAAAGAACTTCTTCAAACCTATACTTTGAGCCAAGAAGACTCAATTTAATATTTCTTATTTTATCGACTTAGCCGTTACTGGGGCACCCCTTTGGGCAGGACACTAACACCCAAGTCTCATACATCGGTAGGATTTAAGAACGTGAAACTATCTTTCAACAATTCAATCTGTACTAAATAATTTAAAAAACCAGTGGAACAACTACCATTGAAGTAAAAATTGGCGCAAATTTGGTAAAAGTGGGATCAAAATTTTCCTTGAAGGTGTAAGAGTTTCAATTTTGAATAGACTTCCACGCATGGACAGTTAAAGAATAGTAATTAATTTATGTACAAACAGACTTTACAGCTTATTCTGATCAAAAATCATTTCCAATGATAAAAATCTTAAATTACATGTATAAAGTTAGAATTTTTTGATGCAATAGTATTCGCATGAGAAGATAGCTCGAGTAAATCGCAATCCAGAAATTCTCTAGAATTTATTTCTTGAAACTTGCCTACTAACAAATCTTTTCCGAGCTCATGTTGTTGAAGTGGATTTTCTACAAATTTGGGAGCGTTGAATAGTTTCCGGGATAAAGATTTAAAATGTCGTCCCCGCTGAGGCACTTCTAATGCGGCGATACAACATGCCGTGCCGGTATATAGTCGAAAAAATAAAATTCCAAAATTCTCTTGCAGCATCGCATGATTAGTAAGAGTACTGCAATAATTTTAAAAGAATTTAACTGCCCGTTGCGTCACCAATTCGATCGACTGATTCAGTATTAGAAAAGATCACAGCGTTTGCGCCTTCTATTTAGTCTAGATCGGGTTTTCGTGGGCTACGAAGTTGTTCGTGTAGAAATCGATCAGATACCACTGCACCTCGACAAAATAAACATTTTTTTAATGGAAAATAGCACGGTATATCCAACGAGTTCAACTTTCGATGATCCTTCGCAGAATGTTTTCACGGCGGCCTACACATCAAGATCGGATGATGAAGATAGTTCAAATGAATGGGAATATGAATACTCCACCACCGAATCAGAGGTAGTCTTTTCTTCTTCACCATGATAATGCTGATGCTGTCAGATATACTATCTCACCCTCGATCTCAGCACCCCAGAAGTTCCACCAGCCCATCTCTCTTTCGATGAAACTGTCCGCAAAAAGACGCGCTGGCTGAATCCCAGCATCGGTCGTCATAGACGACAAACGCCGATGCCACCAGCGAGTCGGACTGCAAAAACTTACACACTTGATGGAAGAGGGTTTCTAGCCGAAACTGAGCAGCCGGAAAAGGCGAGTGAGGACGAAGAGGAAGCATTTCAACCGCTGGCTACTCAAAATGATCCCACTAAGGAATCAAATTCAGTACAAATACTTAATCTTGAGTCCCATCATCCGGTAGTAGCGTATGATGGCCACGTGTATGCCTGCAACTGGGCTGAAAATATTGGCACTGAATTAATTTTCACACCCCATGAAGACGACATCAATTCTTTACCAAAACTTCGTACTCTAAGAGGAAACGTCGATCTTCTAGCTAGTTGTAGTGCTCGTCTTGTTGCAAAATCAATGAAATTAACCCCCCTGGAAGACTCTCGTACTGCAGCTGCCAAACCTCGAGGTAGAAATAAAGTCCTGATACCAGTCGGTCATGCTGCCAGTCAGCAGCGGAAAGATCAGGCGCTTTTTCTTGAGAAACTTGTCCTGGCCAAAGAGAAGCGTGGTGAGCTAGACAGCGTGACAATTAATGCGAAACCTCGCTTGCCACCTCGGAAAATAAGGGCTTTGTTTGAGGAGAAGCGCTCTCAATTAAAAGCAGATCTCCAAAAAAATCTTAAGCGCAAAGCGATTTGTTTTGAAGAAAAAGAATCAGCTAGAAAACGTTTGGATGTAATGAACAAGGAGGAATTTGAATGGACGGGTAGAGGTGATGGACTCCCTAAAGCCGGAAGAAACGGTGGAAGACCGAAAAAAGTTACGCTTGTAGATAACAAAATGAGAAAGAGCACGTTATGGAGTCAGAGAAATGTCAAGGGAAAAGGTAAAGCTGTGGAAATAGAACCGAGCTCACCTTCCCAAACTCCCGGCAGTCGTGAAGGGAGCTACGTCGAAAATAAGACATCTGACACATCTAATGCCATAACCGTTGGCTCAAAAAATGATACCGAAAAAAATCATGATGATGACTCAATAGAGACTCCTAGCGCGATTAATCAACATCCATATGAAGCCAACGAGACAAGAAGCGAAGATGAAGATATACCGGCTGATGACGAAATAGATTCTGATCAAATTTGATAAAATCCTCAAAGTTACCAACTAAATATCCAGTCATAGGTCAGAGCTATAAATATTATTCAGAGGCAACATTTGAGAAAACTTAACGGCGCTTCTGCGCCTCACTTTATCATACATTTTATTTATGTTACTACAATAGTCTTAGGTCGGATCTGCAATTTTGAGAAAGAAAATATTGGAGAGAACGAAGAAGTTTGTTGCTTTACAAGTACTTCTCATTACCCTACATTCAGGTATTCTACCTAATATTAAAGTAATCTTTCTCTACCAACTAATGTAAATAGACAAAAGCTAGCCGAAAACTCGAAAGCTTTAATTTAATTTTCACCTGCAAGATAGCCATATTTAATACTAAAAGAAAATCCAAGGTAGTAAATAAGGAAATAGACTTCCTCCATCTGGACAAGTATATTCATCTAGACGAAACTCGGCCTCACTTAGCGATCTATGGCAATTCTTCACTTATCAATGTTGCCTTGAAAATTCCGAAAACTAAAAATAAAAGTCTTAATTCAAGACTCACATCGTGATGCGCATAGTCGAAAATGCAGTTCGCTTATCTTTTGGCAAAGAGCATACTCATATGCCCAGACTGATCTTTAGTTTACGGTCTCAGGTAAGCGTTGAATGATAAGAAATTATTTAACATTTGCACTACTCTCGAATTCATTATATTGAAGTATTGTATACAATTTTCTGTTATGCTAAATATTCAAATTTTTGACATTGAGCGTCAATTTTATTTCCGAGACGTCAAAGACCTGGAGGATTTTGAGGGTATGTAAAATTGTCTTTGGCTCACCCTTATAAAAAAAAAGACAAAGCTTTTTACGTGTTACAACTCTGATAGATTTCAGAATTAACTTTGACCTCTCCGATGGCTTTCTGTTCAATTTGAAACCCTGGAAGCGTGTGTAAAGAAAACAATGATCGATCATAACATCCTTGATCATTGAGTTGTGAAAAACGTTGAGCTGCTTGTAAGATGATGGTATCTCTAATGAACACGTTTCGTCTCAGCAATACCACAACTGACTACCCACTGAATCATGAAAGTCTAATTATCATTAAGTTTTCAGTCCAGGAATAATTTTACTCCAATGATTTCATGGTAGCTCGTGGCGTCATGAAGTTATAATGACCTAATCGGTGATGTCAAGTGAAAAAAATTGAGCTGCTGCTCAGTGATATTATGAGAAGATGCGTTAAACCATAGGGCCGATGAATTGCGCATCCCTAACTTTCGCGCATTAATCACACAAGAATACCAAGGCTATATTTTGCAATTACTCTACCTTAATTTAAGTAACAGACCTTAACGTGAATCAATAAAAAATTCTGCGCTTCTCAATCTAGAATCTGATAGAGATTTACCCATTCGGCCCACTACTGGCTTGTACGACATTCCCGAATCCACACTCAGACATCTTCAACGTTAAGTGACAGATCGCAGAGCTAGTCAGAAACCACATCAAAGATTGTTCAATCAACAGGAGAAATTTCTTGCCAAATTTCATACTTCATCAAACCTCCAAAAAAGGTCCGCCATCTCACGCTTGCGCCCGAGAAATGGCAGTTCAAATGCATAGACAAAATTTTGTTTATGCGACACTCGGGGAATCAATAGCTATCATATTCTATGCAGCGCAACTGACAAGTTTCTATCTGCACCGACAGAAGTATCATGGTCGCAAGAATCGATGGAACTCATCTAGATTTACTTTTCAAGTTCTAAAAGTGATCTTGCGAACTTCACAGTCGGCACAAGGTGGAACGAAGAAACGTCTGGAACCTAGGCGAATATGACAAAGCCCTTGAGTTTGAGCCAACTTACTAGTCTTCACTAGATCAGATGGATGACGTGTTCATGTGGGATCTCTCCGATAATAAGTATGGGTTTTGACAATCGAGACAATCAGCACCTCACACGAGTCTATCCGGCCGTTAATAATTTTTAAAGGCAGCAATTCACAATTGCCTTGGATACCAAATCACTCCGCAAATTGACATTATAGTGTTAAATCGTCGACTAGATTGTAAAACACAAGAAAGTCGGCAAGAAAAATCTATATTTCCTTACATTCTAGGTCTATGTACAGGCACATCCTTTATATATACATGTATCATGCTTCTCTGAGAACGTGGAATTCTCAAGGGTTCTACCTAGTCCCTTCGACAGTCGTAGAGAAGTTCGGGGAAATTCCGGGATCTTTTCACGCATGATGGAAACTTCCATGGGCTTCTGGACGATACTCAGAGGTTCCTTGCACTCTACGCGGGCTTCTGCTACTTAAGCAAAATTATGTGAGATAAGACGATGGTAGATCAGACCCGGCTGTGCGCCGGATCAAGCCCCTGGGCTCCTGCCCTATGACATATAAGACATCAGAAATAGATCAACTTATTAAAAGTGTGACTTAGAATATGGCACGGAAGAGTATTCAAGGAACTGTGCAATTGGAGTCTAACAACATATACATCTAATGTCTCGTACTTTCTACACAGGAGAATCTTCAATACTAAATACTCACTAGCGTGAGCTATGACCACAAGAATATGACCAAACCAACTAATATTTTTCCAACATTTTAACACTCCCCCATTGGTCAAATTCTAATCACGCTCTCTGAATTCCCATCGTTCTGACAAACTTTTCAAAAGGTCCTCGAAACAATGGCTTTGTGAGCCCATCCGCAACCATTTCCTCTGTTGGAACATATTGAGTGCATATTCGGTTTTTATCATGGAGATCTCTTATGATGATAACATGTGTTGATATGTTTTGATCGCTCGTTACGGTGAGGATTTTTTATAAGTGCAATAGCGCCTTGGTTTTCACCTCTGGTATCTACGGTCATGCCATTTGGAGCAATGTACTGAGGCTAGCCCATGTCTCGCAGTACTTGAGCCATCCATTGACCTAATTTTGCTACAATTGATGCTGATGCGTATTCTGCCTCTGC
Organism: Podosphaera xanthii; assembly: GCA_028751805.1. Lineage (NCBI taxonomy): Eukaryota > Fungi > Ascomycota > Leotiomycetes > Helotiales > Erysiphaceae > Podosphaera > Podosphaera xanthii. The sequence continues at coordinate 740,181 of JAPWIX010000002.1, forward strand.
TATTGAAGTTGTCACGGATTTCTGTTTTCTACTGAGCTAGAAAATGGCTGCACCGCAAAGCATTCCAACTCCCCCAGTTATACTTTTCCGATCAACCTTATCTGTCGCCCAGTCTGTGTTAGATTAGACAACCAAATTTACGGATCCTTCAGGGCTGAATCGAAGACAGTAGTCAGCTGTATACCGGAGATATCGCAAAAGTCTTTTTAGGGCTTGACCGTGTTTCTCTGTTAGCCCTTTCATGTATTGGCTAAGTCTTCCCAGCGCAAAGGCGATGTCTGGTCTGGTATAAACCATGGCGAACATCAAGCTTCCAATAATCATTGAATACTCCGTAGGATCGATTCGCGTCTCGTCATTTCCTGCGGGAGCCAGATTCTCATAGCCGTCGAGTGGAATAGAGATTGGTCTGTGCTTTGCGATTGGAATACCGAATTTTGTAAGGGCTCGTTCTAAGTATTGCTGTTGATCTATCCAAAGTGTCCTATTTTTTCGGTCTTTATTTATTCTCATCCCAAGAAACATCTTCATCTCCCCCAGGTTCTTGTGTTGAAGGATTTGCTCATTGTCTCGTAAAGCCACCTAATTTGCTCATTTGTACTGGACGCGACGGCGATGTCATCAACGTAAACGAGAATGTTTACCATCCTAGTTGGGTGAGTGAAGAGGCATGGATCTGCCAAGCTTTGTTTAAATCCCCATACAAGCAATTTGGCCTTGAAGAGTTGGTTCCAGTCTCTAGCGGCTTGCTTGAGTCCGAACAATAACCTTTTTACTGGTAAAGCCTTACCCGGCTTGACTGTAACTCCTTCAGGTGCGCGAAGAAACAGTAATTCATCCGGCGAAGCCTCAGTAGAGGCATTTTTGACGTCGAAATGTGATAATTCTAAATCCAACTGCCGTTATTGCCAGAAATGCTCGAAGTGTTCCCATTTGGACAGTTGGAGCAAACGTATCTTTATAGTCTGTACCATACCGCTAGGTAAATCCTCTGGCAGTCAGTCTTGCTTTAAATCTATCCAGTGAGCCATCAGATTTTAGTTTTATGGTGAACACCCATTTGGATGAGATTAAGTTCGCGTCAGTTGGAGCGTAGACCTCCTCCCATGTCTGGTTATACAATAAAGCTTGTATTTCCTCGTCTATTGCATCTTTCCACGTCTTCCCATAGACTGGATCGTTGATTGCAGCTTTATAAGTTTTTGGAATGGGTATATTTTCGCAAAGAAAAGCAGCAGAGACTAATATTTCAGACAGGAATGCGTTTTCTAGATTTTGGTCATCAATTAAATAGGCCATGTGCATAATGGCAAGCATTGCTTTTAGCTTTAAGAGTTTTGCGTCGCGACCAAATTCGTCGTCATCGAACAGGTTTCTCTTGCGTCTCAAGCCTACCTCTTCGACGCGATCTTTATCGAATTCTAGTTGGTGGGGTGTCTCCATATCCTCATCTAAGTCCAAGTTTTCTTCCGATTTCTTATCCACATCGAAGTCCACCTGGGTTTGCATATCATCATCGGTATTGAATTCCAGCAGATCATGTGCCTGTGAAAGGACAACCTGCAAATGATTATTGTCGGAATCCTTTGGAGTGATAAAGTTTGACTTAATTGTAGAAAGTGGGTTATTCTGGAGCGAGATATCATCAGATAAGCAATCTTTTCCATTAGGGGCGATTAATGAATCTGACTTAGGTAGTGCTTCCTGTCTTAATTTTGCTCCAGACCTCAATGTCATTAAACGAGATATCGCTGGTAAGCTAGGCCGTTTAGAACACTTCTTAAAGATCGATCTAGAAGTTGGTTTTGGACGGCTTCTGAAATTAACAGCTTTCGAGCTGGTTTTTATGACGTCGTCATTTTGTTTTATATTTGAAGCAAATTTGTCACGGAATTCTTCTGAGCCGATGAAAGGTAAAGAGTTAGATTTCAAATCGTCAAATATAATTTTTGGTGATGTTAAATTATAATCCACAACCGTCGGCTTACAGTGACCAGCAAAACTGTTCGAATGTTTTGTAACTCTCGCTTGTAAGTCTCATAAAATTTTATCTGCTTGACCAATTCACAAAATTTTTACATTAATAAAAAATTCCAATTCTGTGGTTTCTTTTGATATAAATTAGATGATGTGAATCGAAAATTTGGTGGAGTAATCGCGATTGAAAAGGCGTTGGTCATTCGAACAGTTTTGCAGGGGGGGTATAGGGAAATTTTTGAACTGGTAATTTAGTACTTTACATGCCCACCTTTCGCCTTAATCACTGCATCTATGCGCCTAGGAAGACTCTCTATCAGCTTCTGACATTCATCTGCAGGAATCTTTGCCCATTCATCCTGAACTCTGTCCCAAAGCTCCAGGATCCCATTTGGCGGTTGGGGGTAATCCTTGAGTCTTTTCTTGATGTAATTCCAGAGATGCTCGATGGGATTAAGATCAGGGGAGTTTGCTGGCCAAGGGAGAACAGCGAGAGAATGATCTCTGAGGAATTGTTTGGCCTTCTTCGAGGTATGCTTTGGATCATTGTCCTGCATGAAGATAACGGATTCGGGGGTTTTACCGTATTCCACCAGCGTTTGTAGGAGATCCTCCTCCAATATCTCAGTGTATAGATGCTGGTCCATCAACCCATCAATCTTACACATGTTTCCCGTCCCCTCCCACAGCATACAGCCCCAGATCATAATATGACCGCCACCAAATTTGAGGGTCTCCTCTACCTCTCTCTCTATCAACCCTCGTCCTGGCCTTTTCCAGGTCCAAGATCTTCCATCTGACTGCAAGCAATTTATCCTCGTCTCGTCTGACCAAATTACACGCTTCCAATCATCTGTAGTCCAGTACTTATGGGCCATAGCAAAGTCAAGACGGTCCTTCTTTTGCTTTGCTGTTAGTTTTGGCTTTTTCTTTTTCACAACAGCTTTTAACCCTGCTTTTTTGAGGGTCCGTCGGACTGTATCAACAGAGATAGAGCAATTTTTCATGTCCCTGATGTTTTGGGCAACTTCGGCAGCGGTATCGGCCTTACCGAATGTTATGGTACGGACGGCATAACGAGTGTCATGCTCGCTGAGCAAACAAGGTCGCCCTCCTAAGTTCACCTGAAGATCTGGACGGTGTCTCTTGCGAATACATGAAACGGTAGAAACTGAGACATTGCATTCTCGAGCTGTTGAACGGATGGAAAGTCCATGGTCAAGGTGGTGAAGAATGACATCAATTTTTGATTGAGATAGAGGCCTCATGATAAAAAAAGATTCGAGTAACAGTAGAAAGTGATTATGTGCTGTAAATGATTACAAACTCAACCTTTCATGAAGACCTACAGTGCTCCTGATGCCTAGTTATACTTTCTCCACATCCCCCCTGCAAAACTGTTCGAATGAACAACGCCCTTTCAATCTCGATTACTCCACCAAATTTTCGATTCACATCATCTAATTTATATCAAAAGAAACCACAGAATTGGAATTTTTTATTAATGTAAAAATTTTGTGAATTGGTCAAGCAGATAAAATTTTATGAGGCTTACAAGCGAAAGTTACAAAACATTCGAACAGTTTTGCTGGTCACTGTAAGTGTTGAAAATATTCATTGTAACTTGGACTTTTATATTTGCAACACTTACCCTTACAGGTCATTTTGCATTCAGGGGTAAGTATTGCAAATGTAAATGGTTGAATTTCAATGAATATTTTCAACACTTATACCGGGACCCACTATCGAGTTAGAGAGGGACGACTATACATCTAATGTCTCGTACTTTCTACACAGGAGAATCTCCAATACTAGGGTGATGAAGACGGCGTTTCTATCTGTACGAGGTGTCCCCTACGAACCTGGAGTTCATCTTCAGAGCCAACTGAAACACGCATTACTTGGTCACGGAGGAAAAGTCACCCAAACGAGTTTCCGAGGCATACCCAACTCCCGTTATGTTGGTGATGGATCAGACTAAGTTGGCCCTTTTTACTAAGATGAATTCTCACTGTTTACAGATATTCTGGCATTATACTGTCTCCCGAGGAAAGAGTACTGCTACCTGAGCGCTGGTGGTGTCGGTATAAGAAGGATATCTGGACTATGGGATATTAGGGAGTTACAGATGGGGATACGCACCTCGTGTGGCTCTGGTGTCTAGGCCTCGCCTGACTGGAGTTGCAGGTTTTTTGAGACTTTTTCCCGCGTACCGGTTTCCATGGCTGCTCTTTTTCAATTTTTTGAGCAGAAGGTTCCTTAGAAAAGGTGATTGAACTCTACGGGTGATTACTGAGCTAAATGGCTACCCGTCACGGGTCAATGTATCAATGATCTTAGGTTCGAGGTAAAGGGGAGTAGGAGCACTGTAAAAGGTGTGGCCTGGGTCAGAGAGGAGCCCTTGTCAGGAAGCAAGAAATAAGACAAGAACTCAATTAAAAGTCGAAATACGGCCAAAGAGACAAGGTCACTCTTTAGATACAATTTATATGTATATTTTGCGTGCGCGGCAAAAGAAATATGTATTTATAAATATCTTAACGCCGTTACTCCGTGGGTATCATTTCCAAATACGTTGTCCTCACATAACTCCATGCCTTAATTCTTGACAGCCCTATTGTCATAATAGACTTGGACTCAGCATTGCACGAATAAAGACAACTACAAACAAATAGCTTTACAGGTAATCTTTGTAGGGGGGATGATGTTATTGGCAGCTGCCTCAATGGCTTGGTATCGGAACATATCCGATACCCATGAAGACACTATTATTGATCCGGTTAAACGAATTTCTTGCTTATGTCAAATTCATCCGCGCGTCGATGCGTTAAATTTAAGGTACAGGGAAAAACTATAGTAACGTCCGGTCACCGGATGTTGCACGAGACGGTTTGATCACTTACACAGAGGAAATATAATGACAGCGAGTGTGTTAGGTTAGCACCGAAAGCAGGGACGACAATCGCAACGGTTCATACTCATCAGGTAGAGGCCAAGCAGCGAATCGCGAGGAATTGTGCGCTTCTCGACGATGAGAATTAGGGGCTCAAAAAGCGGCCGAACCACTGATAAATGTATCTCTGCAAGCTGGTCAATTTAAATGGTAATTACCACGTGGGCGTGGAAATATATACAAGATTATTTCATCAGATGTCTGTCAATTCTCACGAGCTCGGGGCGTCCATTCTGAGGAGATCCAGGCATAACACCAATAGTTGGTACTTGGTGTTGTGACGTGTTTGTCGGAGCTGCTATAAATATATCCTTGTCTATCTCCATGGATAATTATGCAGGGACCACAAAGCCCTAGCACGACCGCTATTACGATCGATAGTTGGTGCTCAGTGTTATACAGAGAAAATGAGTTAAGCGAGACTCCTAGTCTGACACGTAGTTCCTACAGCGCACAGGTCAGTTATACGTAGCTCCGTGACCCCATCCAGACACGGTATCCTCCTCGAGACTACCTCAGTTTCATATTGACACCGAGCGGGTGGTATTCCGGACTCAGATAATTGGGTGTGAAGCGAGGGTCCATGAGGGTAGATGGCAGGATTATATAGACGCGAAGGTTCGGAGAGCGAGGGGGACCGCCGTTGAGACTTTTGTAGAGTATTTTTCTAGGAGTCCTTTTTACTACTCTCGATAGCTAGAAGAATCTATTAACTTGTTTACCTATTTGTCAGATCAAACATCTTACAGTCCAACCTCATCTATAGCGATAGTGGGTCCCGCTATAAATGTTGAAAATACAGTAAAACTTCTCTAACACGATAGTGGGTCCCGGCATAAGTGTTGAAAATATTCATTGTAACTTGCACTTTTATATTTGCAACACTTACCCTTACAGGTCATTTTGCGTGCAGGGGTAAGTATTGCAAATATAAATGGATGAATTTCAATGAATATTTTCAACACTTATGCCGGGACCCACTATGGTGTTACAGAAGTTTTACTGTATTTAAACAATTTACATTTGCAATACTTACCCCTGCACGTAAAATGACCTGTATGGGTAAGTGTTGCAAATATAAACGTCCAAGTTAAAATGAATCTTTTCAACATTTATACCGAGACCCACTATCGCTATAGATGAGGCTGGACTGTACAGTCATCTCTCGTTGTACCGATGTGTGGCAAGACTTAAACAAGGGCTCTCATTGGACAATCCAATTAAATCCTCCAATGAGGAGCCTTATTTAAGTCTTGCCCCACATCGTTACAAAGAGAGGCGACTGTAGGAGGGTACAGTATGAATGGGCTCGAAAAAGGATAGCATGGAACAGTATATTATGGAAAAAGAAAAGCATGGAAGATTGCGACTATGGACTATTTTATATAGGTGGTGATCGGGGGTATTGTAGATACGTAACGTGTATGGAAGTCCAGTCTACAAATTTGACATTATCCTGAGTCATGAAGTTTTCTCAAAACCAGCCTCCCCCGATTACCTTCTGTTCTCTATATTTCTATCTTGTTCATCATTCTCTCTCTGCTCACGACCATTATCATAACACCGATAATAACGTCCATCTTGGCGCATGTCCGCGAGATCATAATTTAGGGTTTGCCGGTAGATTACCCAGCACCACTATATGTTTTCCCTTTCACATATCTTTGAATTTTTTTTTTATTTAATTAATTTTTTTTTTTTCGGTAATTAATTTTGAAGTATTGCTTGGATTCATTAGCGTGAGTCTAGACTTTAAATTGTGAGAGTGTAGATTAGTTTCACGGTGAAAAAATTTATATTTGCTGACAGACTGGATTGATTGTAAGATGTTCAAAGGGTATAGTCTATTATCTTCTGTTCTTTTCGCCTCGTCGCAATTTAAAGCAGCCAACAATGAGCGCAGTTCAATTTTAATAACGGTAGCGTATATGAATACAAATGTGCTTGGGGCCATGATCTTGCTGAAAATAAGCCCATTTCTTGCTGGTGGATTTAACTTGGCCTCAAATAGATCTCGAGTTGACCGTGAAGAAGTCTGCTACATGCCAAGTGACGGCTCAGAATTTGTCCCCCCCGGGAAGAACTAATTCATTGTATTGAGTTCAGACTATGACGCGTAGCCTCAGATCGTCAAATTGCCGTATGAATTGCCGCCGAAGCAAATCTGAAGATCGTAGTCCTCGTTGTACTTAGTGACTCTAATTGGACAAGCAGTCCAGGCGCGATTTGTCGTTAGCTACGCCGATCAATCTATCTACAGTCGAGCCTGGATGAGTCGATAGTGGGTCCCGTTTTAATTATTGTTAAGATATATAGAATTGATTTCACTTACTTTTTCAACACTTACCCTTACTTACCATTCTGGGCGCATGGGTAAGTATTGCAAATATAAAAGTCCAAGTTACAATGAATATTTTCAACACTTATACCGGGACCCACTATCGAGTCAGAGAGGGACGACTGTACATCGACAAAACGGATTCCATCTCGAACAATTATTGATTGTGGTAATATTTCTACCATGATTTATATTGTGACGCTCATCTTCCCCATGTGACAATAGTCCTGACCCACCTTTCGTAAAACCTTGGCTGGACTACAGTACACTCTCGCTATAAAATTGTGTGGCAAGACTTCAAAAAGGGCTCTCATTGGCCAATTCAAGTCTCGCCCCACAATGTAATAGCGAGAGTGTACTCTCATGATAGGGTATTGTTCGTTGATCCGCTTCTTATAGGGTACAGGGGTTAAAGCGGGGATAAAGTGGAGATAAAGTGGTGATATTCCAGGTTACCTCACGATAGATCCACAGTATCCCTGTTAGCTTCAAATTTTAAAATCTTATGGCCTAAGGCATAAGAGATATGCATCTGTATATGAAGTCCAACGCCCACCTTCATGCCTGCACCTTTCTTCACCCGCGCACACCTGAGGTCGTTTCGTTTAAATCATTGTCAGCTATTTACTATTATTTTGCTCAACGGCATACTTTTATTTCATTCATCTATCTAATTTTTACTTCATGTGAGTGCATCTGAACCTTAAGTCAACTACTTTAGAAGATTTTAATTTACTGTACTAGATTGCCGCAAAGATGGATTCACCTCAACAACCTTCTCCATCATCAGCATCTCCTACTTATGCAAAACGCCTAACACAAACTCAACGTATTCAAGTAAGTCTGAAATCTACAAATTGATAAGGTTAAGAGAGTAACATGTGCAGGTTAGAACCTTGCCCAGTGAGGGACACAGTTACGTCAAAATCTCTCAACGCCTTGGGATTACATGGCGACAGGTACAATACACCATGAGCGTTGAAAATACCGAGCCTCAGTACTCCAGTGGTAGGCCACCTATTCTAAGTAGTTCCCAGGTCGATGAAATAGAATTTTTCGTCTGTTTATCATCGGAAAATCGTCGGATGTCATTTTTCCAACTTGCACATTTTATATTTCGGCACTTTGGTGTGAGCGAGAATGTGATCCGACGTGAACTGGCAAAGAGGGGATATGCACGCAGGATTGCACGATTAAAACCTCCTATCTCTTCAGTCAACAAACTGAAGAGATATGAGTTTGCCAGAATACATCTCCACTGGCGGAAGGAACATTGGATGAGAGTCCTCTGGTCCGACGAGACTTGGGCTATGAATGGTCGGCAAAGTGATCGTTGGGTCACAAGAAAGGTCAGTAGTCCCTTAAAGGCTCCTAAGATTTAGAGTTCCCTTGAGCTAAGTTTAAGTCAAAGATTGGGGGAGAGTACGAAGTTACCTGTGTCCTAGCCAAGACGCGGAGGAGAGTTGGGTGGATGTTCTGGGGATCTTTCTTTGGACGACAGAAGGGGCCTTGCCTGATTTGGGAGAAGGAGTGGGGCCATATCACTGCGGCCAGTTACTGCGAGAGGATAGTGCCTCTCATAGAGAGTGCGGTCTTTCGGGAACCAGGACTAGATGTGATGCAGGACAACGCCCTTCCTCACAAGTCGAGGCAAACTATGCGTGAGTTTGAAAGGAGGAATATTTCTCTAATGGAGTGGCCGCCATATTCTCCTGATTTAAATCCGATAGAAACTTTGTGGAGTTATATGAAAGCGTACATGGAGCGTCTTTATCCAGCGTTGGATCAAGGGGGCAGCGGAGTCAAGGGCATCTTCGTCAAATAGTGAACGAGGCGTGGGATCTGGGTTTTAATGGGGATGACTTGGAGAAACTGATAGATTCGATGCCCCGAAGAATCAGAGCCGTTTACGAAGCTGAAGGCGGATATGTAAATTATTAGCTAGATAGAAGTATAATTTATTTATGAAATGTATTAATGAATTAAAAAGTGAATAGAGGGCTATAATGGACCAAAAAAGCAAAACCAACGAATATTTCGTTGTGAAATTTTTGCCATACAAATTTAAAGTTTAGGTGGGGAGATCTACTTATCGTCATGCTAATTCAAGTTAGTAAAAGCCTATATACCCTGTAAAAGTCGAATTTTAGCGCCTATACACGATTAATACCGTAGTATCAGAGTATGTAGCCCCACATCTTTGGTGGAACATTGCTATAACGTGAAATTGTTTGGCAGGATGCCGCAGCGTCCCTTAATCGACCGATAAAAATTGTGAGCACGTGACCTACATACGCTCTCGTTTTCACATTAAGAAGCGTCAGATTTTAAATATGGATCGATAAATTTTAATTCTAAAAAGGTTCATTTTGCATCTGCTCAACCTCATTTATCCCATCAACTTCCTTATTTTCTCAGTTCACTTATTAAGTTGCAACAGTCACCTTCAAGCCGTAGATGACTGTGCCACTTAAATAAGTATCTGTGTGATTTTTAAAATAATATATATACTTCATAAAGTAAAAAATCGATCTTAAACAGAATTGAGCAGCTCAATTCTGTTTAAGATCGATTTTTTAATTTACCAAGTTATTTTCCACACATATAGACTACCCTGTAATAGATTTGAGCAAAATACAACCTCAAATTTGTTCTAACTGAATTATTTTTAAAGGTCATGAAATATTACAAAAGATTATTCCATGGGAAGCTGTTATGTTTTTCTACAAACTCTAATCGTCTGTTTCAAGTAGTTTGTTGTATCTCAACATTTGATTTTTGTCTCAGTGATGCCTTCATATTTTCAGATGCATCTCCTGTTTAATTATTCTCAACAAAGCCAACATAAGTAAGATTATTTTTGGTATTAAACAATTAAATACATTGACTTTTCCATAACTGTAAAGACTACAACTTTTACATACAAATTAATAGCTAAGCTAAGCCCTCATAATTATAAAGAGGTTGCGTTAGTCCATATTAACTAAAATCCCCTACAAGGTTTATTAGTTGGTGCTGTGCATAGCGACATTGGATTTGTGCAGTGTAGGTATAAAGCAACAAGAATAGGCACTTGCATGTACGGATACCCTGTGTCGTATGTGCCGAGGATACCGAGTCAGGTGATATGAGTCGTAAGACAAAAGGAGACCCTGTATGGAAATAATACGAGAAGTAGTCTCCAACTCTATAAATAGATATTAGTAGACTCGACTCCGTGCTTGGTAGTAGTAGTAATAGTTTTGTTTAAACGTGCTATGTAGAGTCCAAGACTATTATAACACTAGGGCTCCTCTCTGACCCAGGCCACACCTTTTACAGTGCTCCTATCCCCTTTTACCTCGAACCTAAGATCATTGAAACATTGACCCATGACGGGTAGCCATTTAGCTCAGTAATTACCCGTAGAATTCAACCACCTTTTCTACGGAACCTTCTGCTCAAATAAAAATTGAAAAAGAGCAGCCATGGAAACCGGTACGCGGGAAAAAGTCTCAAAAAAGCTGCAACTCCAGCCAGGCGAGGCCTAGACACCAGACCCACACGAGGTGCGTATCCCCATCTGTATCTCCCTAGTATCCCATAGTCCAGATATCCTCCTTATACCGACACCACCAGCGCTCAGGTAGCGGTGCTCTTTCCTCGGGAGACAGTATAATGCCAGAATATCTGTAAACAGTGAGAATTCATCTTGGTAAAAAGGGCCAACTTAGTCTGATCCATCACCACCATAACGGGAGCTGGGTACGCCCTGGAAACTCGTTTGGATGACTTTTCCTCCGTGACCAAGTAATGCATGTTTCTGTTGGCTCTGAAGATAAACTCCAGGTTTGTAGGAGACACCACGTACAGGTAGAAACGCCGTCTTCGTCCCCCTCCGTGCTTGGTAGATACTAGGCGTATATATAGGATACGGGCAGCAGGGTAACAATGACTTGTGTATTTAAGGAGAGTGTACTACCCACATGGAAAGGTCGATAAGTTAAAAGAATAATACATATCTTCATCTTCATACTCATTCATCATTACCTTCATGTTCATCGAATCATACATTTTACTCGCACGTTAGTACTATAATACTACTTCGCCACCCATAAATGTAACAGTTGGGCCTTTTTGGAATGGGGATTTCACCTACTTGACTCCAGATAAACCTTTGATATACAGGTATTTAAAGAAAATTATTAACCTTATTTGTAGTACATTGTAGCATGATGTCTATAACTAGTCCAAGTTTTAGGCATGGTTCGCTGTCTCTTTCGCTGCCCAATTTCCTCCAGAAGAATCATGTCTGAACAATGTTGATTTTTGTAGCGATAGAAGATCTCGAGAAATTTGATGTTGCCAGTTTTTTCTTGCTCTTCTAGAAGGGTTAAAATAGATTTTGTTGCTTCTATGATTTTCTTGGCATCAAATTGCGGGGCTTCATCTTCGCCTTCCACCAGCTCATCTTCATCTTCATCTCCATCTTCCGAATCAGCGATAACCTCAACTTCAACAGAGTCGCTGCCAAAAGAAGTGTTATCATTGGGGATTTGTCTACTGGCAGTAGGAAACAAATCATTATCCCGAACTCGGTATTCAGGGCGGAGACTTAGCTGCTCCCCTACCCAGAGCGGACAGTATCTCTGTCCACGGACCTCACGGAAAATTCGTGCAGGATATGGAACGAATTCGTAGCAACAGAGGATATACTTGCAAAGTAGGAAGCGACTGAGCAAAAATGCTTGGCACGAACACGTCCACATGGATGGTTTTGTATGATATCTTAGCAAGCTTTGAGGATCGACTATACTACTTTGCAAGTATTTCCACTGTTTTTTAAAGTCTTTCCTCCAAGCAGCCTTGCCCGTGCGGCGATCATCTTTGAGAAGTGCCTTCATCCGCTCTATCGCCTGAGGCGCCACTCATGAAACCATGACCCAAGTGACCAGATCGGTCCGCGGACGATTGAACTGATGGAGATAGTCATGCTTTATCTTCCGCCAATGTGATTCTATAGTCATGGTTGTTTTCAGGGCTGGAACTCTGTCAGGGTCTACAGAGCGCGCCCAAAGCTTCCAGTTTTCCGGAGCGTATCAATTAATAAAAAGATAAGCCCACAAACGGAAATAGATCCGGGAATAGCACCAGTCGTATACCTCGTTGACACAAGATGAATAAATCTGCTCGGCCGAGCGATTTGTTCCAATTTAATAATGTATGAAATAGTGCATGTTGTAATGGCGGCTGAACATCTCCAGAACGGTATTCCTTTCGAGAATGTCGACACATTCCAGGTTGCCCAGTTCAGGAAATGTGTTGTTCGAGGATACACATTGACATCGAGCATATCGGTGATCTCCATTAGGTCGATGCGTGGGAGTGGATCCCCAACATATCTCTAAAGCAGGGACAAATGCCTTGGCAACCATAGAAATGTAATTTCTCTGGGTTCTTGTCTTTGACGCATCGCTAAGTTTCTTCCGGATTACTCTCTTTGCATGTCAGAAACAAAGTTGTACTGTAGTTCTGGGCCAAATTTTCCGAGTCGCCGATATCCGTGACTGATCTTTGTCATAACCAAAAAAGCTTGGAGCAAAGCCGGCATCCTTTAGAGGATGGAGGAATTGTTCAAGAATTCTGGTCGTTGCGCCATCATTCGAAGTTCTGGAAACTTCAGGGAGATTATCAGTACCTGTGAAAAGGTAACTTAAGGAGCTCCTGTACCATCTAGCTCTGCCAATGCTGCGGTTAAATTCATGCCTGTACAATGGTTACTCTTGGCTTGTCCAAATACAAGAGCGTACGAAAATTACCTAAATTATTGGTGCCATATGTAGCATCTATGACTGATTCTCTGGCTTGTGATACAAGAATTTAAATGGTTAATGACAATTAAAGAGTGACATACCGTTTAAGAGAGAGATATAGGTTATGATGATTGAAGATAATGGTTGTTTAATTCTATATTATTCTTGTTATCGTTATTCTCTATCTAGTACAGGATCTATCTCTTATATACATGAGAAATTGGAAAGACTCTACAATGTACTAATAGATTCTAGATGTATCTCTATGTCTGTGCATAGTTCTTCAGCTATCTAGCTTAATGCTAGAACATTCTAGGATATGATTAGTCATACTCATATGTGATAATGCTTGATACATCATGCATTATGAGTGGATATGCCATTATCAGGGATAATAGTATAGCAAGGATGATGGTACCAGATGCAGTCATGTTTCTGTCTTAGTTACAAAAACAAGCACAGATACACTTCTTGGATATGAACTCCAGCGCCACTCCAGAGAGATGAGTGTTGACATAAGGTGTATGATAACTAAGCTTCAGAGCCAAAATTAATTGCTGGTTAAATAGATCAACTTATGCCTCTAAACGGCTATCACAAGGAAATATTTCCATCTGGAGCCGGTCGCGCATGCATGTTGACTTCGACTTACTATATCGCGAGCTATCCTGACGGCAGTAATAGATATAGGTCAGGTTGTTGGATTTGACGATTTTCGACTGCCGGAACTGATGGCCTCCAGCTTCTCGAATCAAATCAAACAGCTGACAAGTGACTTTACTGAGTGGATAGAATTCGGATTCATTATTATCATTGCTCTCGAGCGGCTGTCCAAAATTAACAGGCAGCTGGTCAAGATCAAATGTATACAGAATATCGAGCAGGTTGGTTTGCCCCTGTGAAACTAATTGTTAGAATGAAAACAAATGCAAGAGAAAAGACTGCAAAGGCTTACAGGATGGCTCCAAGATTTAATTTCATGCATAAAGCTATCCCAATGCTCGATCTCCGGAAGAGTACGCTTGTTGCCATGCTTTATACATGTCTTCATTCTCCAAGCTTGCTTATCAATTCTGGAATTAGTTGCGTTCAGTTGGCAACGACATTGTGTGCAGTAGATCTTGAGTAGATTTGTAGCTAGTGATGAAATTAAATTAGAGTGCAGACTTGACATGTAGAAACTGATTTTACTGTTAGTTGTATCGGTGGAATTCGTTTTAATAAAATATTCTGGCAAATCTTGAGAAGTATTTTAAGCGCTGGCAATTTCGAGTTCGTCTTAATCTAGGCGCACGGGAATGTTAGTAGATCAAAATGTCAGTATGATGGTGGAAGGGTGACGGTTGTGTGTAAGGTTGTACATTCAAATTTAATTTTAGCGTGGTCACGAGGAGAAACCAAAACCGAAAATAAGTGGGGATCTAAAATATATGATTTTAGAAGATCTTATTATTATTATTATTATTATCAACGGTTAACGCCAAGTAGGCTCGCGGGATTGACCCGGCCTCTTGTCTCCCATGGGACGATTGGCGTGCTTGCGCGGCTGTAAGCCACCAAGCGTGTCAAGTTGTCTAATAACATCGAAATTATCTACACAAGCAACCCAAGTGGGTCTAGAGCTGCTGGGGAATGTTTAATTCCCGGCCAAGTGTGCGCAGATGCACAATACAAAGTATATCTGGCCGCGGCTACAGAATGTACGACCGCATTATGTTCGCCCCCCAACCACCAATAAAAACTTAATCTTTTTTTTTTTTTTTTTTTTCCCCCAAGAATATACTAAGTATCTCGAATTTTATAAGAATCATAAGGGTCATAGTTCATAAGGCCTGACTGCTAGCATCCAATTATGAAAGGCTTGAGCACCGTCCTTCGTGCTGAGAGTCCATTTTACGTGATCTTCTAAGCAGCGCCCAGTCGGATTTTTTGGTCGGCTGCCCTCTCGCCTTGAAAGCGGACAGGAGAATGGGTGTTCTGGAGACTTTTCACGGCCGCAGGAGCAGTACAAATTAGCCTCGCTATGGTTGAATCGACGATGGTACTCTGCAAAATCGCCATGTCCAGAGCGAGCAGAGAGAAGTGACCCTAAACTGCGCCTTGGGATTATGAATAATTCTGCCGGGATACGCGAGCTCATCCCGATTTGGAGGTCCTTGTATCGCTTAGGCGCGTTCAGGTCCCAGTATGAGGCTAAGGCTTCATTGTATCTTTCTTCTAGTAGCCTATATGCACTTGCGATTGAAGCCTCGGACCTAGTTGTCTCCGAGTTGCAGGCCTGCTTAGCTAGGGTATCCGCACGTGTATTCCCAGCAATTCCTTTGTGGCCTGGGATCCACCTTATTTGAACATTTCCGATGTTGGCGGCCGCAGCTCTTTCTCTGCGTGCCCAGGTTTCACGGAGATTCTGAAATTCCGTAATTTGATGGGAGCTTGAGGGGGTGAGCCAACCGCTGTGAAGGCGAATAGCGGCTTCTTCATTATCTAGACACACCGCTACGTTAGTCGCGAAGCGGGCCATGAAGTGAGAGCAGGCAGCCCGGAGGCCAGCGACTGCCCCAATAATCTCTGCGTCGTAGATTTGTGCGGTATGTCCAAGCGGCACTTTTCCATAGAGAATTTCTTGTGAGCCCCGGTAGACACAGTACCCAGCTCCTGCTTTGCCAGCCTTGTTTACTGAGCCGTCTGAGAAGACCGTCAGGTCGAGTGGGTTACGTTCCCGTGCCCACCTTTCGTAAGATTCAAGGCCGTTAAGGCGTCCTGATGCACCAACTTGTAGTGCCAGAGATTCGCGATCGAATTGCATCCATGGTGGTTTGTAAGTGTCAGTAGATAACTCTAACTTCTGGCGTCGACGAATCCAGGCGAAGTGGGAAGAGTTCCACCTATGACGAAGGGGATGCCCAGGGTCAGATGCGGCAATTCTTACGGCTATACGATCATGAATGCGATCTAGCCAAGCATTCACTGGCCCCCAACCTGTTTCGCGTAGGAGCGCCGGAATAGGAAATGTCTTATAGACTGGGAGTACTGCCCGGGCGGCCCGGTTAATGGCGGTTTGCACTTGGTTTAGAGCCCACTGCGAGGTTTGGGGACTGTACCAAGTTTCCGCTCCGTACAATAGAGTTGCAAACGCACAGCCTTGAACAGCCTGCCGAAGCAGGCCGGGAGACGCACCACGGTTGGTGTTGCTTATTCGACGCACATGATCTGTTACTACTCGGGATCGTTGACAGGCGAGTCGTATGTGTTCCCGGAACGAAAGCTTTCTGTCAAAATAAATCCCGAGCCAATTAACAAGTTCCTTCGCAGTGATTTCAATGTTTCCTGCCTGTAATGGAGGCTCTACGAATTTCCGTTTTTTATGGAAGTATATCAGATCAGTCTTTTGCATATCAAATAGAACCCCATTCTCTCTTGCCCAGACCAGCGAGAGATCCAACTGTTTCTGCAGCTTTGTATGGCATTTAGAAGATCTTATAATTAGCTTGAGAAATAGGAAGAAGCGGTACTTAAGAGATCATCACGTGGACGTCATTTCACGGTCCATTACGGTTCTATTAAGAACTTAACGGTCTCACGTGACCATTCGATATAGCAATATCTCACTTTAACAATACACATTTTTGACTCCCAAATTATTGTTATAACGAGAATCCACTGTACTACATCTGTCACATGACATAAGCTACCCCGAATCTACTTGGGTGAACAGCCCGAACGGTATATCACGGCCCTCTCCGATTGATTGATTGATTGACTTTATTTTACGTCTACCGAGGCCCATGCGAAGCATGGGCTCTGTTTATTCCCTAACGGGACAAAAGACGCCAGGGAGTTACTCCTGGGCTTCAATAAAGTCTACAAATTTACAGGTGTGAAAGAGCGCGTTCCCATAGCTGCTCCTCGCAAATAAATTACAGATCCCGAATAAGGATGAAAATAGATTAATCGCGCCAACCACACACATCCTCCGTGCGCCGAACCAGACTCCCATCACCGTAACCTCCTCTGAGTGGCCTTTTTTTTAATATTTTTAATATTTTTAATATTTTTAATATTTTTAATATTTTTAATATTTTTAATATTTTTAATATTTTTAATATTTTTAATATTTTTAATATTTTTAATATTTTTAATATTTTTAATATTTTTAATATTTTTAATATTTTTAATATTTTTAATATTTTTAATATTTTTAATATTTTTAATATTTTTAATATTTTTAATATTTTTAATATTTTTAATATTTTTAATATTTTTAATATTTTTAATATTTTTAATATTTTTAATATTTTTAATATTTTTAATATTTTTAATATTTTTAATATTTTTAATATTTTTAATATTTTTAATATTTTTAATATTTTTAATATTTTTAATATTTTTAATATTTTTAATATTTTTAATATTTTTAATATTTTTAATATTTTTAATATTTTTAATATGAATCGACAAAATCGACACCTTCGAAATGAGTCAAATTAACGCGTCTAACAGATTGGCAGAGGACCCCTTCAAAGATTCTAGTAGCAAATATACTGGAAACGCGTCGGGAAGTGGTGGTGGTGCTGGAAAGGCACTGCCCAAAATAGCAGACAACTTGAAGAAGTATAAACTTGCCATAAAGGAGGGTAATTCACCTCCTAAAGCAGTTACGAGAATGCTAGAGGAGGCTATAAAGGATATCGAAAGCCTCCTCCGATTGAAAGTCAACCCCCATCCCATCCCAAAAACAATCCACGCTGAAGAAACCACGACTATGACTAAGATAATGCAGGAAATCCAAGCGTTGAAGGCTGCATTCTCCCAGACTCAAGGTCTTGCTCGCTCCCAGGGCCAATCATGGGCCAAAATTGCAAATAAGCCAGATGTAGCGGACACAACCATTAATATACAGGATGAAAATGAGAAGAGAGAGATAGCCAAACTCTCTAGCGAAGAGTTAGTCAAGAAAATTGGCATCAAGGAAGTGATTGGAGCCAAGAAGATGCTCAATGGACAAGTCAAGGTCTTCTTCGCGGGCCAAGAAACAAAGAAAATCATGGATAAACAAAGCGATTGGACAACCAAGCTGGCAGCCACAGCACAAATAGCCAGCCCAAGCTATCAGGTGTTAGTCCACGATATGCCTTTCTCATTTGAACCAGAGAAACAAGAACAGATTAAAGATCTACAGAAGGCCAACTCTCTATACATTCAAGGAATTGGCATCCGAAAAGCCGCCTGGCTTAAAAAGAATAAACAGCCAGGGAAGCGATCAGGGACGATAATCGTTTGGTTTGACGAAGCACAATACGCAGATAAGGCGATCGAAAAAGGAATAATGTGGAATTATGAACTAAAGGCGACTGAAATCTTTAGGTCAGGCTTCCGGATGATGCAGTGCTACAACTGCCAAAAATACGGCCACATAGCCAAGAACTGCTCAGCACAGTCAAAATGTGGACACTGTGCCGGTGGACACAACACCCGAACGTGCACGGGTAAACAAGCTGCTAGATGCATTAATTGCAGCAAAAAACACACCGCATGGGACCAGACTTGCCCAATTAGACTGGCAGCAAAGGCCAGAGCAGTTCAAAACAGAACTCAAGATCCAGGAAGATTTGAGGTCCAAGGGCCCCAGCTAGGAATCCAGGATAACGACTGGCAAATAGTCGGATCTAGGAAAAGAAGAGCAGGCATGTCAGCTCTGGAAATCGTCAACCCAGTGGGCTTGAGCATCGTCCGTCGAGGTCCGGGAAGACCACGCAAGACTCCTGGCCCCGCTGTCCCTGACATGTCAGGATCATGGACCGAACTTACAGGCCCAGCCAGCGCGCCGACTGCATTTACTAAAAATGGACCCCGGACTGTGACACGGGAGAATACAGTAGAAGTAAGCGACGCACCGCCATGCGAGATGCAATTATGAAGAACACCTCAACCTTGACCATAATACAGTATAATGTGAACAGAAGTAAAAATATTGTACAGCACCATTTCCTACAAGCCCTTGATCCATTAAAGCACCATGTGGTGGCTCTACAAGAACCCTGGTGTCACCCAACAGAGAAAACCACTATCAAACACCCGGCCTACCATCTGGTATTTCCAGATGTCCACAAAAGTAGAACGTGCATATATGTAAGCAAACACCTCGAAGTTGGGAAGTGGAGAAAGGAAGAAACTCCAGAAGAAGCAGGAGGAGATATAACCTCCATCAGCATCCAGTCTAATAGAGGCAAAATATATGTCACTAATGTATACAACCCCCCTCCCCTATCTCATGGAAGCAAAGATCTAGGGACCATCAAATTTCTCCCAGATATTATTTCCAAAGGACAACATATTCTCGTGGGAGACTTTAATCTGCACCATCCTAGATGGGGAGGCCAAACAGTAGTAAGCCATCATAAACTAGCGGAAGGCTTAATTGAAATGCTAGGTAACAAAAATATGGAACTGGTTCTTCCAGAGGGGACAATTACCTGGAATAATAGGGGAAGCCAGAGCACGCTCGACCTAGTGTTTGTATCCAAGGAACTGGAAGACTCTGTCACATGCTGTCAACCAGCCGACGAACTTGAAGCATCCTCTGACCACATTCCAATCTCAACACAGCTGTCAATTCAACCGAATATCTCAGAAGAACCGGAGCCCCGCCCTCAATGGAAAAAAGCAGATTGGAATAAAGTTAATGAAATACTATCCGCTAGACTCCTGATGCTCAGGGATGAGAATTTTGGTCTAGACACTCGACAAGCCATCGATCGGAGAGTGGCCTCTATCACCAAAGCCATTCAGAAAACGGTTGAGGAAACCATACCTAATGCTAAACCATCCAGATTTGCCAAACCGTACTGGACCATCCAATGCTCTGAGGTCGTGAAAGATACTCGAAAGGCAAGACGAAATTGGAAAAATCTCGGCACCGAAGAGAGCTGGATAGAATATCAGAAGGCCACTAGTAAGAAAAAGGCTCAGATAAAAAGAGCCAAAACCATTGGATGGAGGGCAGCAGTCTCGGAGGCTTCCCGTGACCCGACAAAAATTGGGAAACTTGCCAAGTGGGCAAAGAAAGACCCGGAGGAAAAGCACAGGCTACCTCAAATACCGGATATTAAAGACGTAGACGGATCTATACACACCGATGCTCCAGACAAAGCTCGAATCATGGCTGAGCACTTCTTCACTCAACCCGTCGCTGCAGATACCAAAGATATCGCAGGAACGTCCTACCCCGAAGAGCTAAATAGTATATCCAGCCATATTTCTCACTCGGAAGTGGAAGAGACTCTCGGAAGGCTACCTAGCGACAAAGCTCCTGGTCCAGACGGGATTCCAAATCGACTTCTCAAGGAATGCAAAGTAACTCTCAGCAAAGACCTTGCAGAGCTGTTCAACGCTTGCCTCTCTCTCGGGTACCACCCAAAAGGGTTTAAAGAATCAATAACAATCGTTCTTAGGAAACCACAGAAGCCGAGATATGACACCCCAAAATCATATCGACCGATAGCACTTCTAAATACGATGGGTAAACTTCTCGAGAAGTTAGTGGCTAACCGTATCTCCAAAGCTGCCGAAGATTTTAACCTTCTTCCCGAAGAGCAGATGGGGGCTCGGCCTAAGAGGTCTACGATCTCGGCAGTCGAGCTCCTAACAGAACAGATTCACACCATATGGGGGAAAGATAAAAAGCAGGTCGCGTCACTACTCAGCCTTGATATCTCTGGAGCATTTGACAACGTCTCGCACGCAAGACTTATTCACAACCTAAGAGAAAAGGGAATCCCAAGGTGGATTAGCAGGTTTGTCGAATCGTTCCTAGAAGAAAGAACGACTTCGATAGTTCTTGGAGCATTCAAAGGCAACCAAATTCCTACTAACACAGGCATACCTCAAGGGTCATCTCTGTCTCCTGTTCTTTTCCTGTATTTTGTTAGCACGCTCTTGCCAACGCTACAGGGTCGATCTACTGCAGCCGTAGGATTCGTGGACGACACGAATATATTAACATGGTCAAATACAACAGAAGAAAACTGCAGAAAGCTCGAAGAACAACATGCGATCTGTGAGACATGGGCAAAAACCCATGGGGTGAAGTTTGCGCCGGAGAAGTACCAGCTCATGCACTTCACACGAGCAAGGAAGAAAAGATACAACCTCGAAGCGACGGTTAATATACAAGGGAACGTTACCGGACCACAGCCTTCTCTCCGGGTCCTGGGAATCTATTTCGACCCCAAGCTCAATTGGGGTGCTCACATCAAAAAGGTGCAGGAGAAATCGCACACCCAAGTACAGGCTATGAGTAGTCTGGCACAATCGACTTGGGGTGCCACATTCATGAAGACTAAGCTGTTGTACAGCACGCTAGTGAGACCGGCCCTCACGTATGGGTCCTCGATATGGGCCAAGGCCGGGCCAGCGGGTAAAATACCTGAAAGGATAGTGAAACCTCTGAAGTCAATTCAGAGAAAATGCTTACTCAGAATCACAGGAGCATACAAGTCCACCAGCACGAGAGTGTTGGAACATGAGACCTCCATCTTACCGATGGAGATCTATTTAAAGAATAGAAGGGTGCAGCACGCCGGGCTCACTCGCAACTTACCGGTCCAAGTGGCCATAGAAAAGACCTGCCGGATGATCAGGCAACAGGCGGGAGGAAAAAGCAGTCGAGGATCTCTATCCAAGGAAAGGGATAGAGAGGAGTGGTCTAAGATCTGCTGCGGAGAAGTGTCCATCAAGGGACAGAAAGAGCTGGGAAAGATCGCGGCATTCCGAGAGTGGAAAAACTCCTGGCCACACCAAAGTCGAAATGTGAACCTAAGGAAAAGGCCCACAGCCGATCCCGAAGTCTGGAATGCAGCCAAAATTTACACAGACAAATCAGGAAAGGAAAAATTAAGCCTCAAGGGAACCCCAATTCACATTCACCAAAGCCTGAAGAGGGCCCAGAGCAGCATTGCCATGCAGATAAGAAGCGAGCACATCGGGCTCAATTCTTATCTGCACCGAAGAAAAGTCCCTGGAGTTGATAGCCCAAACTGCCCGTGCGGATATCTGTCGCAAAATGTCAAACATGCGATCATGGC
The DNA here is from genome assembly GCA_028751805.1 of Podosphaera xanthii. Taxonomy (NCBI): domain Eukaryota; kingdom Fungi; phylum Ascomycota; class Leotiomycetes; order Helotiales; family Erysiphaceae; genus Podosphaera; species Podosphaera xanthii. Next base: position 762,324 of record JAPWIX010000002.1, read on the forward strand.
CTGCCCCCTATGGGCCAAAGGAAGGGCGGAGGTATGGAGAAAGTCCAAGAGCCGATCATTCGAAGAAATGATGAACAACCCGGAAGACTTAGGAAGAATAACGCAGTGGATCTTAGACCAGGGATGGTTAGAGCAATTTCGATTGGTTGGGGAAGTGGAAAGACAGATGAAGGAGCGAGAGGAGAAAAGAATGAGGCGAGGGGTAGGAGTTTGACGTGAGGATATCCGTACTGGACAGAACAGTACATCGCACTTCCTGAAGGTAAACATGAAAACGGCAGAAATTTACCGGGTAGGTTAGGAGGTTTTCACCGAAAGGTTTCCTCCTATGTAAATAAGAGAGTTATAGTCACCTGCATGGGCCCAACAGGGTGCCTGATCGGGTTAAATGAATTCAATTCAATATTTTTAATATTTTTAATATTTTTAATATTTTTAATATTTTATATTTTATATTTTATATTTTATATTTTATATTTTATATTTTATATTTTATATTTTATATTTTATATTTTATATTTTATATTTTATATTTTATATTTTATATTTTATATTTTATATTTTATATTTTATATTTTATATTTTATATTTTATATTTTATATTTTATATTTTATATTTTATATTTTATATTTTATATTTTATATTTTATATTTTATATTTTATATTTTATATTTTATATTTTATATTTTATATTTTATATTTTATATTTTATATTTTATATTTTATATTTTATATTTTATATTTTATATTTTATATTTTATATTTTATATTTTATATTTTATATTTTATATTTTATATTTTATATTTTATATTTTATATTTTATATTTTATATTTTATATTTTATATTTTATATTTTATATTTTATATTTTATATTTTATATTTTATATTTTATATTTTATATTTTATATTTTATATTTTATATTTTATATTTTATATTTTATATTTTATATTTTATATTTTATATTTTATATTTTATATTTTATATTTTATATTTTATATTTTATATTTTATATTTTATATTTTATATTTTATATTTTATATTATAAGAAACTGTTGAACGAAAGAAAACGAAATGTTTTGTAGATGGGACTACGTTGGTGTAGTCCTATTAGTCAGGCAAGGAGTCACGGGTGCATATGTCCGAGTAGAAACAGGTTTGTTTTAACCACTTATCCAACACGAGGTCTCCATCATGAGTGCCAAGTAGGTAAGGAAGTAGTTTAGAGGGGGGTCCTTGTGGGCGCCTGGCTCGCCTCTTGGCTATATGACAAAAAAAAGAAGTGTAACGGAGCTTTGCGGTGCCCGCAGCGGCAGAAAAGATTGGCATCCCGATGTAAGAAACGTTCATGATAGTCCGCGAAATCCCCATGACCAGACCTTATAGCCAGGATTCGTCCTAGAGTGTCACGGGGAAGGCGGAGTTCTTTTGGGTTGCTGGGTGCCGTGTTGATCTCCAAATGATGGTAGATCTCTAAATGTGGAAGGAGGCATCTCCAGAGCCTGCCTGTTGCCTGTGGTACAAGCGACTTAACCCAGCGTTTTAATCCAGCATTAGAGTATGGAGGTTCTGATGCAAGGGGAAGGTGGCATGCTTCATTCGCTAACTTGTCTGCAGCCACGTTTCCAGGGATAGACGAGTGACCCGGGACCCAACGGACGTTAAATTCACCTTGTGTGATGTGAGGTAGACGGAATCGTCGTTGCCATTCAGTTTCTAGTTTAAGGAACTCATCGAAAACAGCCTGTGATGAGCCAGAGAAAGGAGTAAGTAAGCGGGAGGCGACTTCTAGGTTATCCAAAAATATCCAGAGATTTGTCGCGAATTTTGTGGTTGAAGAGGCCAGCGCAGACTTTGCTCCTTCTAAAGCCCCTATGGCTTCGGCGTCGAAAACTTCCACACCTTTGCCGAGAGGAATGCTTTTCTGAAAGATTTGTACCCCTCCTTGGTAGGCCACGTAACCGGCGCCTGTGAGGCCGTCGGATTGTTTTGAGCCGTCTGTATATAGAGCAATATCACCAGAGGGAATTGTGGCGAGAAAAGAGTTGAAGGCTTGTTTGGCCATTTCCTTGGATTCTCCACGCGGGCCACCCACTCTAGCATAGGCCACCTCACGGTCTTCCCCTGGGGTCCAAGGAGGGAGGGCGATTAAGTTGATTTGCTCGGCCTGGGGAAGGGCTAGTACATTGCGAGCGAATCGTGAAGTGGGGCGATTTAGAGAAATAACTCTATTTGCTCGGCGAAGTAGAGGATGGCAGGGATCGAGATGACGTAAGCGGGCGGTAGCTGCTGTAGTCCGTCCATTGAGTGCGATTTCTGAAGGAGGCAGTCCAGCTTCACGGTGAAGTGCAGCTGATGGAGTAGTACGATAAACAGGGAGAATTGCACGCGCAGATTTGAGTAAAACTCTATCTAACATTTGGAGTAGAGAGTCTACACGATTTGAGATCCGGTCTCGAGGGCCTTGACGGGATCTTCCCGGCCACCAGGCTTCAGATCCATAGTAAGCAATCGGAAGGACACATGCAACGGCCGCCTGACGTAGCAAGTGAGCAGCAACACCTCGGACTGTGTTACCCAAAGAGGAGAGAGCGTTGCTGACTTTGAGGGCCTTAGAGGCTACGGAGCGCACGTGCCACTTGAAAGAAAGCTTTTTATCGAATAAAATTCCAAGCCAACGTGTGTAAGGATGAGAAATATTTTCCGAGATTGTAAGTGGCCCTGTCATAACCTTGGGAGTAAGCCTCGGGTCTTGATCAGCTCTGCGACGAGAGAAGTGAAGGAGTTCGTATTTTCCAGGGTCGAAGGTTATTCCTTCCTCCTGCCCCCAATTGAGAGCCTCTTGCAAGTCTCGGGACAATAACAATGCATTTTCTTGAAGGGAAGACGATGTTCGGAGAAGAGCAACGTCATCAGCATACCCAAATCTATTTCTGGTCGGACCTAAGAAGAAGAGGGGAGAGAGGTAAAGCATGAAAAGAATTGGCGATGCCGGCGAACCTTGGGGTAGGCCGCAGAGGACCTTGATTATAGGCCCGGTTGAGCTGTCAAGTCGAATCCTTACAGTACGGTTAGTGACAAAGGAGGTAACCCATCGGACAACGTTGTCAGGCCAGCCTTGCTCTCTGAGACGGCGCACTAGTCGTCCAGGGAGAACGCCGTCGAATGCGCCTTTTACATCGAGAGTTAGTACTGAGGTGGTGAGCTTGCTGTTTAAAGCGGTTTCAACATCATGGACTAGGCAAGATGCGAGATCAGTCGCAGAGCGAAGAGGAACGGCTCCGAACTGTTGTGACGCAAGTACCTTCGCATTTATCGCGACCCAAGAGAGTCGCCGAGCGACGAGGCGTTCTAAGCCTTTGCCTAAAACAGAGAGGAGGGCTATTGGGCGGAATGAACGTGGATTAGACTTATCCAGTTTGTTAGGCTTACTTAACATGACTAAAATGGCTCTTTTGAAACAGGCAGGATGATGTCCCACCAGTAAGCAGCTCTTGAAGAGGCTGAAGACTGAAGATTCAAGTAGGGGGCCAACTTTTTTTGAGGATTGCCGTGGGAATCTCGTCTTCGCCAGGCGCCGTATTATCTGCACCTAGTATTGAGGTCCTTACCTCCGGAAGGGTGAGATCCGGGAACGGAAGAGCGGAGCGTCCCACTGCGGGTGAGTCAAGCGGTATATCATTAGCCTCCGATGTGTTTTGGAGGAGGTTTATAGATAACACGTCCCGCTTATCTTCTAATGAGACCGCGGGAGTAGCGGTAGGGTTCAAGGGGTCTTTCAGAGGTGGCGAGCGGAATGACCCAACCGAGCGATGCCAGTTGACCATCTTAAAGACATCTTTCGCTGAAGAAGATTGATCCAGTAAATTCCGGAAGAATTGTCGTTTAGCCCTGCGAACAGCGGTTCGGAGCTGTTTCCTTGAAGCGGCGCAAGTTAATGGATCTTCCCAATTTCTTCGTGCAGCTCTGTGAGCGCGAGCTGCCTCTTTGCACTCGTCATTCCACCAAGGCTGGCCAGTTCCCCTCCCAAGAGTTCGCCGAGCTGATCCTCTGAATGCGTTCTGGAGGGCGGTGCAAAGACTTTCTGCGTATGTGTCTAGAGAGTTAGGTTGTAAGTTGTCCGATAGGCTAGGTATGCTTGTTATTCCTCCTTCGAGGAGAGACAGAAAAAGTTTTTCATCCAGAGTTTCGAGTTTGAGTCGAGCCACGGACTCATGAAACCGACTGTCCCAGGGTATGATGGTGGCAATCGGGAAGTGATCAGATGTAACGTCGAGCTCTGGTACGATAGCAAACTCTGCGCCTGCGAGGAAGAGTGAATTAGAGGCAAAAGTAAGGTCAAGTACGTTTCCCCTGTTATGGTTTGGGACATCGGCTTCTGAGATAAGGGAGATAGAGTTCATATCTATCCACTCTAACAGAGATTCTTCTGCATGCTGATTAGAAGCTGTTGAAGCCTGCCATCTGGTATGTTTAAGGTTTAAATCTCCGGCTAGAAGTATACGCCGACGCAGTATAGAGCGTGGGAGGTCCAGGATGGCTTTTACAGCCTCCCCTTCTGCCCATGAGCCAGCTGGTGCATTGTACACATTGACTGCTAAGATATTTGTGCCGGATGGGGCTCAAATTTCAAGGAAGACGAGGTCTTGCGCAGCAGGGCTGTTGTGGGGCAGAGGTCGGAGTTGGTGTGTTTGGAGGCCTGTACCCTTTCGGACGTAGGTGAGAACCCTTGGGCGGATTTCCCAGTTGTCAACTGGAGCAAAGCACTCATAAGAAAAAATTCGTTTAGTTATCCGGCGTAGCCGATCGCTAAAGATGTAGGGTTCCTGAATGAAGATAATATCATATTTCTCTTCATTAGCAAAAGCAAGGGCCAGTTCGTGGGAGGCTGCTCCCCTACAAACGTTTACTTGAAAAAGACGTAGCGGTTTCTTATTCGTGCGGCGTCTATAACTCATCGGGAGTAATTAAGGGAGTGTACGGGTTTGCTGAAGTGAGCAGGGAACTTGGTGGGGAGGAAGCCGGTACCAGAACAAGCTGAGTTGAATTGGGTTGTGTTGAAGGCACATTGGAGCTAGGTTCAGCGTAATTTTCGGACATAACTTGGTCTTCAGGTGTGCCTGAAAGCGGGTTACGATGGCACCCTACTGTAGTGCAGAGACTTAGCCTTGCAGCAGCTGAGGTTTTCCGGATCTGTGAAACTTGCTCTTTTGTGGGTTTTTGCCCGTTGCGACGAGGTCGGAGGAGACACTCTGGAGCATCCGCTGGATGTGGCCCATGGCAGTGTATGCACCGGGGCGGACATGTATGTGGGTGGGGGCTACAGGAAGGGTGTGATGACTCCATATGTTCTGTCGAGCCGCAAAGTCGGCAGCGGGGAGTGCGGGAGCAGATTCTCACATTGTGCCACTGAAAACAACGGCTGCACTGGATTATTGAACTTTTTTGTGATAGACGGCGTGATAGTACCTCGACACCAAGTATTCGAAGCCTGTTAGGTAAAGTTGAGTCCAGAGGGAAGCGGGCTATGTACCTCGCAGATGGATCATGTGGAGAATCGATGCTCCCCTTTGTTTCGAAGACAGCTGTAGATGTCATTCCAGTTTCCTCTTTAATCTGTGAGAGAACGAGCTCTGCTGTGACGGAGTAGTTAGTAATTTGGTTGTTGTCATCTAGAGCGGTGATCGTGCGTGGAACGTTCTTTAGAAGATAGGTAACCAGGTTTTGAGCTTTCTCAATACCGGTAGCGCCGTTGATCTTTCCTTGTTGTACAGCCTCAGAAAATAAGGATTCTAATCTGTCAGCTACAGCGCTTGAGGCTGGCCGGAGGGCGAGGCCTGAAGGGACATGCTGGACTTCTTTCAATAATGGGGCGTTATCGCCTAGAATTCTGCGTAAATGAAGGAGTAGCGGGTAAGGCGAGAGAGAGCGTTCTATGGCCTCTGTGTTTAGACGAAGGAATAGCCTCTCGTCAGTTGTAGGTGATTGAGCACGGTGTTGCGAGCCACCCGATTTTACGGGATTACTTTTTGGACCTTTTTCTTTAGCCTTTGTTACTACGTTTGCGTATGAAAGAGGTTGAGTTGATTTTATGACAGGGGGTGCAGAGTATCTCATAGCAGAGGATCTCATTGTGCTTGTGGATTGAGGAGGCATAGATGTCCCCCTTACGTGTCTTTCGAAAAATTCTTGCGCCACATGTTGGAGGCTTGCGAGAAAGGCCTGATATGTTGTCGTCAAGTGTTGGGGAATCAAGGGGGCATTTGGTCCACGAGTTGCATCATCGATTGCGGAAGCAATACCGCCAAACATTAGAGAAGCCTCGTTAGTTCTGGTATTCGCGGTGGTTGTTGCGTGTAGCAAAGTCTCTGCTAGAGACCTCGTCCCGCACCCGGTTGGGTTTGGGTTGGGGTCAGGAGCTGGCATGGCTCCAGGCAGTCAACAGAGAGTAATAAGTCACAAGTGATCTTCTTCGAAATAATAGGAGATGATGTTGAACGTGATAGTTGTTTTCTGGACCTGTGTTATTCCTGTCATAGCCTAAAGGCTGCATATACAAGAATGACTTGACGGCCCTCTCCGACCAGTATGCGAAGTTGTTGCAACGGTAAGCTACAGACACGTGGTAACTGTCCGTGCATAAGCCCTTGTGCCAATTTACCGACCGTGAACACTTCTAGTATCTTCACAAATTTGGTTAATCCCCTATATGTTGCTGTCCATTCTCAACGTTACCGATACACCGATTCTCTGTTATTCCCGCTGACTATTACTTACAACACGATGTCTCAGTCCGAATGTTTGTTGACGGGTCACGCAGATTTTGTACGTCGTTTTCGTACGATGACGTATAACGATAGAAAAAATTGGCATTAATTACTTAAGGCTGAGACGCATTACATCATCAGGCCTTGTAACGTGCCCAGGGTAGCAGTCAAAGAAATAGACAAGTCGAACACACGAATACGCTGGTCATAATTTAGTAATTACTAAAGCTTTCAACCGATTCAATACGTGCACATGTATTAATTTAATTGTAATCGCTATTGACGAGGTGTATTAGAAATGGTGGAAAGCTCTGGCAATAAATAAAATACCGAGTAAAATAAGATGTTCTGAGGCACGAGTTGTCAATTAGTGCATAATTTCAGGAGGTATCATGTTCGGTAGAAAGGGTACTCCGGGACTGAATAAGTTTCATAGCGAGCAGAGGCGTTTTGGAACGGTAGCATAACGGCAACTAGGAGTAGTTGGCTGCAACTTTTGTTAGAAGTCATGAGAAGAGAACCGGTTTGGGCTCTCATGATGATGTATATTAGGAAGACGTTGTCATTTAGAATGGATATCGAAAACGTGAGGTTCTTCAGATCAGTACCTTGTTATTTTATCATCGTTAACGTGAGATGCAACTGTTATCATTTTTAGGCCAGTAGAGCCAATTAATATATTTATCATTTCAATTTTATACATTTACTTGTAATTGCTTAATTAAGGTTAGCGGGTTCGGGTGTTCGAATTATCCACCTGTCCAACATCTACCATGCGCGCATTAAGGCCAATCAGAGTGAAAAATTTCTTTGCTTCGTCCCGTTCGCGCAGCGGGCAAATGGGCATGCATTACTTTCACATACGTCTGAATAGGACGTTCCGATGGGCCGAGGGCGGGCAGAAGCTGGTGAGAAATGTTATTCGTAATCCCTTGTCACGTGTGACTTGTTTGACTCGAGCCTGATTCGCTGGACACTAATTTTAATGGGGAAATATGCTATGATGGCGAGTCAAAATTCAATCTGTAGACTGACAGGGAGTTATAAATAACAACCCTCAAAAATCTTTTACTATTTTCGCACGCATTGTCCCTCGTCATAAACTGCGTCCTGATGATTCAGCCCTTAATATGAAATCTCTCGACTCAGAAATCCAGCATAGAGTGGCGCGATTTGTGGGTGGGTGGATGGTAGTGCAAGTATTACGCACCACTGATTACAGGCTTCTGATTCACAAGGTCTCGGGGGGATTCAGTTTCTAAATGGTTCTACATGTACCCGTGCTCGTATGGAGTCGCACATAGTATGTTAAAATTAGAAAATAAGAGTGCTGTAGAAGCAAACAGGAAACTATCTTGTTTTAAAACTTGCCAAGATCAAGATGTTTCACATCGCAAAGACGACACAAAAAGTAAATGCTTGAGTGATTACTCCGGTATAAGGATGTAGTTTGTCTCTAGTCTTATTCAAAATTGTAAGGGATTTAGGTCAAAGTACATGTTTGTACTGGAGTATATCGTTGATTTCACTGGCCTAGTGTGTACAATCAACAACCGAGAATATCCAGAAGGTCAGCCAACTCAAGACAGGCATAGAACTAGCTCACGATATGACCACATTTTAACCATATCTTGACTGGATTTGGGTCGAAATCTATCCAAAATCTAAGACTGACTTTAGATTCCGTTTCGGACAGATTCTGGTTTCAATCTAATGACAACATGGTTAGAATGCTATGAACTTTTGGCCTGAACAGGTATGAGTTGGCCGAAAACGGACTCTGAAGTCCCACTGTCAAATTGTGGTCCTTTAAAGTCGACTTGGAGAAAGCTCAAATTGTAATCACGAAATTATTTTTGACCCACTTATTTTTATCGCTCTTATTTGAGCGAAGAGATAAGTTTGATTTTCCGTGTCTGATGATATAATCTTCTAACCCTCTGATTTTGGTCCATTTTCTTGTGAAAGATTGACAAAACTTGCTTGGTGAATTATACAGAGGGGCGTTATTTACGTGACACGACAAACTTTATATATTAAAAATTCGCACATAATTTTAAGCAAGAATTACCCTGGCATGAGTATTTGATCTTATGAACCGAATCGTTAAAACAGGTTTCCTGCCTTTTTTATGTAGCGCAATAAGTGTGTCAGCGGTGAGTTATCATGTTAAACATCAGCTCACCTGTTACAACTTCACTCCATAGAACCATAGATTATCTGGGTAGTGGCAAATGTTACACATGTCGATAGAGAGTCACTTACACTGCTTAATCTCCCCAAGGTCTGCACAGTTATTGCCTGCATTACTTGCTGCTACTTAAAAATAACTCTCTGAAGTCCGCATTACTCTTTTGTTTTTTCCCATCCTCTTTCTCATTAGAAATCTCATTAGATACTTTGCCTATAGTTAAAGCACCGGTAGCTATCTTCGGCGGCTTAGAATGCTGAATTTCCCTCTTCTGACCTAAGCCACCTCGTTTAGCGGTGGTTGGCCTTCGGATAGGAGCTGTGGGCTGAATATAGGCAGCTTTTTTGCTTTTACCTATGAGAATCTTGTCGATACGGATTTCATCCTTCTCTGCAGCGAGGTCGCTAAGACTCCCAATTCGAAGTTTACGTCCGGGAGCGATTTCGTAGTTTTCAAGACCCAATGAAGCTTTTCCGGCAGATGACGGATCTGTATATTCAATAATGGCACCCTGATGATCGGGCCGGAGTACCAGCTTAACTATATTACCATATGGAGAGGCGAGGAGACGAACACGCGCGTCATTTATTGTATCGGGTATGTTAAGAAGAGTGATTGTTCGATCATTGATTTCAGAGTGTGAAGAGGGTCTTTGGTTATGAGGGAGAATTTTTTTGTCATCTAATTTTTGTAAGAGTGGTAATTTTTCTGTTGTCGTTACAGTCGGTTTGTAATTTTTTTCTTTGGAGATTTCAACAGAAAGAACACGTGACTTCAATTTCGTCTTATCAAGTTCTAGAGCTGCGTTGGCATGTTCTTTTTTCTCAAAAGCTATAAATGCTGCTCCTTTACTCTCTCCAGACAACTTTTTCAGGATATTTACTTTCTGTATTGTTCCGTATTTTGAGAAGACTTTATCTAAGTCTTCTTCAACTAAGCTAGTATCCAAGCTCGTGATGTGTATCTCACGACCTTCTGCTGTTGCGCCTTCCCTATCTTTCTTGTTTCTTGGGTCAGAATAAGCGACAATTAACTTGTAACCACCATCTAGAGAAAGCCCATTTAGCCGCGTGGCAGCGGCAGCTCCTTCGAGTGTCCGGAAAGTAACGTAAACAAAGCGTCGTGATGTTTTGTACTTTATACTTGGCCAGCGGATGCTGAGTAGCTCACCGCAATCTTTGAATAACTTATAAAAGTACTTATCATCAGCAGCTGGAGGATAATTGGTAACATAGACAGTAAGGCCAGCTCCGGACATAACCGATATTTGATTCTCTCCGAAATACTTGTTGTGTCGAAGAAGCGCAGATTTTACGTCCTCACGCGTTCTGAGTTCAATCAAAGCTGTTGAGGATAGCCTGTCAGGTTCTGTCTTTAGGATGAGATTATTAATATGGGCGTAATCCTTGAAGTATTGTCTAACTTTAGTTTGCGTGACATCGGCTGGCAAATTTGTCACGATAATTGTCGTATTTTCACGATCACGCTTTAAAATTTGTTCTTTCGAGATCTCATCAGTTAAGAGCTTAATTTTTTTCAACCCGCCTTCGGTTTCATCATCATCATCATCATTTTGGCGCTTCCTTTTCGATATCCCGTGAGAGCTTTCAGTTTCTACAGCATTTTCTGCAGCATCTTTTTGTAACTGATATGCAGCAGCTTCACGCTGACGTCGCTTCGCGACACCTTTTGAAATTCTATGGATAGTGTTAAGAGCTACAAGTATCACGCCGATATCTTCGCATTCATGACAATGCTTGATGTAAATTTCCATGATTTTTTCAGGCCAGTCAAGGGCTTTTTGATTTACAGCCTGAACAAGAACCGCCGTAGCATACGTTGGAGGATCTGCTGGAGCCCTGACACTCATCTCCCAAATGTAATATTGCTGCCAGAACTCATAGCTATTAGCATGAGCGGCAACAAGCCTTCGCCAGTGACCACGGGCTTCCTCAAAAGCTTTCTTTTGAGTGAGATACTGTATCAAAATAGTTTCGATCCGGAAGAAGGGGTCACCTTTCCAATCTTGATCAAAAAGTCTTTTACCCCATTGCTGAATGTCTTCTAAAGCTGTGGGTAGTCCCATATCAGCTATATCATGATCTTCATCCGTTGCATCTTTCACCGTTGTTCTTCGTTTCAAGTAGCCACACCAGGCAATGTAGAACTCAACAACCTCATTCATTCCATCCCGATCGAGTTCTCTAGTACTTGTTGCTGTATGCTTGATCTGTTCCATGAAAGAAAATGGTAGACGCTCAGCTTCTGCACAAAGGAGATATCTGGCCCATAGTTTGCCCGACCATGGGCAATAGCTCGTTCCCCTCTTTGATATCGATAAAATCGAGGGTAGGGCAATTTCGGGAAGCTGAGGTTTTACAGTAAGTAAGAATACGACGTAATCTTCCCAAGAAAGAGGATCTGCTCCGAGAGGCGTGGATGCCAGAGCACGTTCGAATAGAGCAACGCACAGAAATATAGAGCTCGAGACTGACTCGGGTTTTTTCTGCTTCAATGCCTGCCCCAGTGCCTGATTCCGTTCCCAAGTTAGGTAACTTGACATATGTTGCTTTATTTCTTCTGCGTTCCCAGATTCAATGGCTTTTCGAAGCTTAAGCTCGTAGGTTTCTCGTTGGCTGAAATTTTCCTTTGCAAATTTGGATAATTTAGTAATATGAACCATCTCACTTTCCCACGTAGCTTCGCTGTACTTGGTAAGATAGGTAGAAAACATCTGCGAGGTCTCATCCCATGTCGCGTGAGGAGTTTGCAGTCTTTTCTGAAAGAGATTTCTCACGCGTTCAATGTTATGTGTAGTCGGAGCCTCGGAGAGGTTGCCTAATTCGATTGAGATCCATCTATTCCAAAGTTCATGGCTATCATTAAATCGGAATTGCGTCGCCTGTGCCCCTTGAGACCATACGTCTAAGGCCATTTCCATAGTGAAAATTTCTTGACCAAGCAATTGCTCTTCATCAGGCCAGCCTGCATTGCTATTTTGGCAATCTTTGAATAATGACCAAATCCATTCGCAATAGGCAAGCCAAAGTTTATTGGAGCAAGGTTCTGCGGAAATTGCGCGCTTGTATAATTCTACCACTTCGACACGTTGTTCGAGATCACCGGCAGTCCTGCTGGCTTCGTCGACAAGGGCAAGCCATCCATCTTCTCCGACGGGATCTGGCATAGTTCTTGGAAAGAATATGCCGTAAATTTGGTGTGAGTAAAAGTTGGAACGAAAGGAGAGAAGTATAGTGCAGTAAGTCCAATAATCGATATAGATTAATCATCTGAAAGGATACCTAGAGAACGACTCTCGGTTGAGACATGTGAGGAAAATTGGTATGGATTAACATGTCTCCGAGGAAGATCGATTATTCTGGATTACCGATCACAACAGAATCTATTTGTCACCTTTGTCAATAAATCTGATCATGTTACACAATAGTAGTTGTCAACTTAATTTACTGCTCGTTTCATTGAATAGGCTTCTACAGAAAACGCAATACTCCTTTGGAATTAAACCTCTTTGCTCTAGGAAATAAAATCAGACCTAACGATGTCACTCGTTGGCTGAGTGTATTTTTTGATCGCGCTCTTAAATTTCAGCATCATATTAAAAGGGCCTGCGCCAAATCCATAATGATTACTCGTCACCTTAAGCCAATCTCTTCAACCACTCGTGAAATTAGTCCTCTCCTGCTCAGGCAGACCCACCAAGCAACTGCCGTAGCGACTCTTTTTTACGGAGCCGAGACCTCTTTCTCCAAAAGTACCTCGAAGGATTTGATTTCCTGGGTTCAGCTAAGGATCAACGACGCTGCTCGAGCTGCCCTCCCAGTGTACTGAACTACGCCGGTTCCCGCTTTGCTATGTGAGATCAGCTGGGGTCCAGCTCTTGCATGGCTCGACCAGATACCTGACCGTCTCTCAATCCGAGTCGCCTCCGCAGATCCTCCGCACTCGCTCCGCAGACGCTGGAACTCTTCTCGCATGAACTGGATTCGGCTTAGGATACTATTCCCGCGCCCTGGTCCTCCACCCAAGAAGAAATCCTCAATACTATCGGAGCTGTCGGAAGAACCGCTGGCTCAAGGGCTTTCTTAGACTGGCACACTAAATACCCCCCTGCAGACCTCTCCGGTTTTTCAGATGGTTCGTTTGTAGAAGACTGCTCTGGCGCCAGCTTCTTCATATTTCGCGGCCTTATACAGAAAGTCGGGCAAGGATTCTTACCTCTCAGAACTTCTGCAGAAGTATGTGACGCCAAGGTTGCCGGGGCCACTGAGGGCCTCTCTGCCCTAAATAATCCCATGGCCTACTACGCTACCAATATTACAGTTTGCATAGAAAAACAAGATGCTGCTGCACGTCTTTAGGCAGACACACCCACCGCATCAAGCTCAGGGAGAATAGCTCTCTTTTGAGAACTCGCAGCTCTATGGATACACAAATCCTGCAGCTCAAACACCAATTCGGGAACTGTCAACGTCCGTTGGTGTCCGGGGCACGCAGGTATCTCTGGAAATGAAATTGCTGACTCGTTGGCAAAGTTGGCCTGTTGAGTCCAGGCTCCCAACCTAAATCCTTCAATAGCACGAGCTAAAAGGGACATCAAAAATTTCTACGAGAAATATATCACGGCTCATTGGAATGAAAATGCCCCTGTAAGAAATAAGGGGCTCAGTATCAGCTCCAAAGCCTCAGCCTCACTTGAATTATGACGTCACGACCGTCGCACTTTTGGTCTCCTCTTCATCGCCCGCTTGGGGTACGGTGACTTCGCCGACTACCATCGTCGTTATCATTACGACGACACTCTTCATGCCTACATCTGTGGGGAAGAAAAGTTATCAGGTCATTCCTTTTTCTATCAGCACGGATGACGCCGGGTTCGACTCAATAGACCTCGAAATCCCATAGTTAAAATTCCGTGGGTTCTGTCAGAGTTGCTTTCCGACTGCTCGGATCATCAGTATTTTTATAGACCGTAACACTCTACTATTGATCTTTTATTTCCGACGTTAGCAGGGGTCTCCTTAGGGTCTATGGGTACTGATTGGGGCTTATCTAGAGTTAAGGTATTATTTGTTATTTCCTAAAAGAACATGGAGTCCTCGGAATCTCGTTCTTCTTTCTTCAGCTCAAGTCTGGGAGATATATATAATCAGGCAGCTGTGCAATCCTTTTGAGATTGTGCGATGTCTTCGTTAATTCAACTTATCTATTCCACGAACCCTCTAAACTTCTCTTACTTTCCCCCTACAACTCATTACATTCTTACATTATGTCGCACCGATATTACTTGCCTCCTACACCTGTACTCTTCATCTCAATGTCTAAATCTATCCCCTTCTTCTCCGCCTCTGACGAGTTTTTGGCCCATCTAGAAAAAACCGACAACAAAGCACGCTATGAATTTGTTTCTGAAATGTTCAACAAGGGTGTCAGTCTTCAAGAACAAATCGAAAAATCATCCTCTGAGTTAGCTTCATGCCAGTTATAGATAATCGAATTCGAAGCTATAATATCTGAACTAAGACAAGAATCCGCCATTAGAGATCAAACTGCCGCTCAACTACCCCAATCATTTACAGTGGATAAGTTTAAATTATCTGAACCTGAAAAGCTTGTTGAGTCGTTCAAGACACAACTATCAAACTTATCTGACCACAGTACTCCCACTTGAGTTATTGCTAGATCCAAATTGTTCCGAATAGATGAAAAATTTCTCGGCAACGATAAATCCTTGTACCTGTTATTTCAGCGTTAGATAAAAATTGCTCCGGCACAGAATTCCGATAGATTCATGGGTTTACAGTCTCAAATTTCCCTTATTTACCAGAATCTAGGTCCAGGTCCCAAGTCCTCTCTTGACTGTTATCTTTCGGATTCGGGGCGATTCCACTCCATTCTTTGACAGCTCAGTGGGAATTGCTCGATGTCTCATACAAGAATTTGAAAGAAGAGGATGATTCTCGTGAAGTCTTAAATCGGTTAAGGCAGTCTTTAACACCCTTCTGTATGTATCTGGTCGAGTTTCAACGCCTTCATAATCTCTCTAGAATATCTGACGATAAGACATTGGTATCTTGTATGCGAAAAAGTTTCACACCCGAGTTTCTTTATTGTGTGAGTCAGCATCAGGACATACACATTCGACAAATATGTGAACCTCTGCAAAGATTCTGTGGTCCGTTTGGGACTTAATCGGTCATCGAATACGATTCCGGCAAATCTGACCCCTCCTAGATCTCATCCAACGGTCAATCCTGTTGCAAGTCGTATCAACGGTGTACCGCTCGGAGGGGATCCCATGGAGCTAGATCAATACGACATCTCACATATTAGAACGGATGGTCACATAACTCCGGAGGAATGTCATAGGCGATTCTAACTAAAGCTGTGCATGAGATGTGGGGGTCCAGGCCATCGAGCTGAAAATTGCCGTCCGAAGAATAAAGGCAAGGGCAAAATGATTGCTATAGCAGAAGTCGACGAGAAAATGAGTTTTGAATATGGTTCATCTAAGTTAAAAGATTAGACTGCAGCCAATGTCACGGCTGTAGTCTATCAAATCTGTACAATAAATCTGAATTAGTTATCTCCCCTTTGTTAAGCCCAAATAAATTGAACGCGCTCATATTAGCCTGTTTTATCGTCAATCACTCTTTAACCTTAAAGACTTGTGCATTCATTGACTCAGGAGGAAACGGTTTCGGTTTTATTGACTCGGATTTTGTGCAAAAATCTAATTTAAAACTAATCTCACTATCATTATAACGAGTGCTTCGTGTTGTTGACGGCAAAAACTAAATTGCTGGCATGATTACTCATTTTGTGGAAATTCCTCTTACTATTGGTAACCATTTTGAAATGGTTGATCTGTTCGTTACACGCTTAGGTCGTCATCCAATAATCTCGGGCCAGGGTTGGCCTTCTCATCATAATCCAAAAAACGATTGGAGTTCCAATTCTATCCGATTTAATTCGTCCTTTTGCACCACTATCTGTACAAAAACATCTGTTGCTAATCAGCGAATATAACCCGATAAATGAACAATTAAGGGTCCCGACTCATCTAGTCTCGATCACTTTCTAGCAATCCCCTCAAAATCTGTACCTCTGGATATCAAATTGATAGAGGAGGCTCCAATTAACCTTTTAGTAGCACAAGAATTCAATGAAATCTTTACTCTGACAATCCATGCACTCGATCAAGCGCTCTCGAAAGAATCTGAAGAACTACATGATAAGCTTCCGCCATGGCTTCACTACCAGGCTAAGGCGTTTTCAAAGCTTGAATCTCGCGTCCTGCTCCCACACAGGCCCATTGACCATAAGATCATGCTAAAGGACGGGGCACAACAACCTTTCGGAAAATTATACGGTATGACAAGAGAGGAGCTTCTCGCACTTCGGGAATGGCTTAACGATAACTTGTCCAAAGGGTTTATTCACGCTAGCTCTTCACCCGCAGCCTCATCAGTTCTGTTCGTCAAGAAGTCTGATGGAACGTTTCGGCTCTGCTTAGATTACCGAGCTCTCAAATCTATGACAATAAAAAATCGCTACCCGATCCCATTGATATCAGAAACCCTCGACAGGTTATCAAAAGCCAGGTACTTCACGAAACTTAATTTAATCTTTGCATTTAACCGCATCAGAATCACCAAGGGAGATGGATGGAAGACTGCATTCCGAACCCGTTATGGTCTTTTCGAATCATTAGTTGTGCCATTCGGACTGACCAACGCGCCAAGTATGTTTCAAAGTTACATCGACAACACACTTCAGCAATTCCTTTATGTATTTTGCACAGCATATCTAGATGATTCCCTAGTCCACAGCAATACTAGATAGGAGCATGGAAATTAACCTAGTATTAGATAAACTCAGATATGCGGATCTGCAGTTAGACATACAGAAATGCAAATTCGAGGCCACCGAGGTCAAATATCTGGTTCTTATAATCTCACGAAGAGGCATTGAAATGGACCTAGTTAAAATCGAGTGTGTTAAGTCATATAAGACGCCATCATGCGTTAAAACATTCAAGCTTTCTTCGGTTTTGCCAACATCAACCGCCGATTTATCAGATCATTCTCACTTGTCGCACGCCCCCTTACCGAGCTAACCAAGAAAAAAGTCACGTAGGTTTAGTCATCTGACTGCGATCAAGCATTCAACTCTCTCAAATCTGCGCTTACCAGGGCTCCTATTCTTCGGCACTTTGACCCGGACCGACGCTATATGGCAGAAGTTATTAGATATAATTATCATCGGCGAAATGCATAACTGCGACATATAGTATGTCACGTGTAATTGAGGAAAGTTATGTTATGGGCTGTGTTTGGTACGTTTGATATACTTGACCCAAGCCTTAAGCGAGCGAATTAGAGTATAAATAGAGGGCTGTCTGCCGCACACTGTAGATCATTACCATATCTTACCATTTTCTCTCTTATGAGATCAATTAATCAACCATCTACATCAGACTGATATCAACTTCATACAATCTTTGGTACCGTCTTCATAATCTTATTCTTCATCCTCAAATATTAAACACTAATAAGTTCTGACAGTTATAAGCCCGGTTTAGCGTACTTATTTTGACTAGAAATACACTGCGCAGAACAGGACTTAGTGTTTCCGATTTTTTTTTATGAACTTTCTTATCAAAAAAAAAAAAAAACAGACAGAGAAGTATTCTCCATTCGAAAATTTAACATTGCAATGTCTGGCTCAACTACGTCACAATTTTATCTCACCGATGAAAATTCGTGGGCTGACTGGTTTGGACAAATACAAGATGAAGCGAAAGCGTACTCTCTTGGATACGTCTTAACGCCGACAAATCCAGGACAGTATCCTGCGATATACCCCGGACCCCCTGAGTATCCTGGAGATATTGACGAAGAAAGCTATCTTACAGCTGTTTCCTCAGCAAGTATTGCAGCTACTCAGTTGGAGCCTGTCTACGAAATGACAGCGGCCAATAGGGCAAGACTAAATAATGCAAGATTTCGAAACTCAAACGAGCGAATTGCGGTAGACAAGAAGCAGGCAAATTACCAACGACTACGAAAGTTTATTCTCAGTACCATTGATGATTCAAACCGAAGCCATCTTCAAACATACATCAAGGATGCTGAATTCACCCCTGTTGGTGAACTTGTGGAAATTTTAAGGATTCACCGAGAGCAAAGTAATGATTCAATAAGGATGAATCTGATTGAGCGCCTTCAACAGCTGAAGGAAAAAGGATTCCTAGTGCCTAATGATGAAAAATTGGAAAGATTAAATGAGTGGTCCAAATTGGTAGTTCAAGGTAAGACATTGAGGCATTCAACTTACTTAGGCTACGAAATCATTAGCGAATTATTGAAATCCATACGACCCTTGAACGAATCAATATACCAAATGCTACACTCCAAGATGCTGAAATACGATAAGAAAAAGGTGGCAGCTGACTTTAAGGTGTGGGTCGATAACATTAAGGACAAGCTGATGACAACTCATTACCACAGTCCATCGAGTAGTCACGTGTCAAGAGCATCATTTGCGACGTTGCAAGGCATAAATCTGAACCACAACCACGACCAATTTCCCAATAAACCCTCGAAAAATAAAGGCAGCAGTAATGATATTCGTAAACGTCAGCGTGACGATAGCTCTTTTTTTGTTTGTTTGTAATCAATTTGAGTTCCAATCCTTAATGGATATGCCACACTAATCTACAGATTCCTCCCTTATAATAAACTCTACAATTACCGCCCAATTTACGATTTCTATAACTAAGTCTATTCTGTGCCTAACACATCCTTATATTCCTCGCCCATCATTTCCACAAATGAGAGGGGCATTTGGGTTTCAGTATTGAAGGCTATTGCCTAGCACCATACCCTCATCACTTCCGGCCTCAATTTTTCATTACTTCTAACTAGCATGGCTCAAATATGAATGTAAAAAACAAAAAAAAAAGGAAAAGAAACTAGTACTACATGGTATCATATACAGATAAAAGGAAAGTCATCGCATACAGGAGGAGAAAAAAACAAAAGGAAATATACTCTTTTCGGGACCGCTGAGCTTACCTTTACTTACTCATTCTCACTTTCTCCTAGCTCCTCATCGGCGTCGAGATCTTCTATGCCTAGGGTTTCCCGCCACTCTTCCGCTGTTGAATTCATATTCCTTTTCCCAACTGTCGTATTTTTCAGGAATTGTAGGATTGCTGCTGTGGCCTGTTCGTCTCCGAAGAGATTCTTTATTTTAGTTCTCCTAGGGCGGATTTGGCTTCCGCTTATTTCAATCTGCTTCCACATCTCATCTCTTTCGCGGCGCCATCTCCGACAATCCAACATCAAGTGGCGGACTGTTTGGGGTGGTGCCTCGGAGCATTCAGTACATTTATTGGTTTCCCTATTCTTGATTCGTCCCAAAAAGGATCCTGTCCACGCGTGTCCAGACTTTAGCTGAAAGTATCGAGCGGCTAATATTTTCCAGGAGTGGGAAGCCACTTTGTTTATACCACGCTTGCCAATTTGCATATTATATGTGTCCTTGACGGCTTGACTCCGACTTCTATGTTTCAGCTGAAACCATATCTGGCATTCTTTCCATTTTCTCTCTGTGACTAGTCTGGTTATATGTGATAATGATGCGAAGCGTTCCTGACATTGTCTACCACGAAGCGCTGCTTACTTAGCCGCTATATCCGCTCGTTCATTACCTTCTACTCCTGAGTGGCCAGGAACCCAATTAATCTGGACCCCAATTCCTTGCTCTCTTAATTCTCTAACCCTTTGATGAATTCTGCGTACCAGCCATTGGCCAGGGCTTGGTTCTACATGCCGTATTCGTGATATAGCAGCTTGTGAATCCAACCAAATAAATACAGTCTGGAGCTTGCTGAGACTTTGAATCGTCGATTGGGATGATGTTCTCGCTAATGGTCTTCCAGCTTTTTGGGCAATTTCTAATGCCTGGTCTACTCCGTACAACTCTGCATCAAATACCTCTTTATTTGTCCCTAAGTAAATCTTGCGTGTATTCCACTTTCCGTTTTCTGATTGCCAGGCAACCCCTGATCCAACGCGCTGATTTTCTAATTTTGATCCATCTGTCCAGAAAGATAGTTCTCCTAAACTATCTTGGTGTTCGTTCGCCATTTTCAAAGCTTCTTCACTTCTTGCTAGAACCGAAATCTTTCCAGGAAATTGACATTTATTGATTATCTCTGTACATTCTATCCCAAATGTGCTATCAAAATCTGTGCCCTTCACTAGTGAGTTAGCTAGTCGATGGCTTAATTGCTTTGCTTTGCAGTTAGAGAGCCAGTCCCATCCAGTTGCATCTTGTTCACCCGGTTGAGCATGAGCGTCACCATCTCGTAGCGTTTCTGGGATAATTTTTCGAGTATCGTTACTTATAGGTAATCCTAATAAACGCTGCGTATATCTCCTTTGTCTATTATTAAGTAGTGAGATAGCTGGTCTGAGTCCTGCTTCCTTAACTGTTATGCCTATTGGAGTTGATTTAAATACCCCCGTTATAGCTCGTGCTTGTCTATTTATGAGTTTTTGGTGCTCTTGCTCCCATGTCTTTTGGTCTCTCCACCATAATTCGGCTCCATATAACGCTACAGATTGTACTACCGCTATTTGAATCTTTCGAACCAGGCCTGGAGGTAGCCCCTTACTAAATGTAATAGATCGCAATCGACCTTCTGCTTTACGCGCTTTTTGGAGATATACATTCTTGTGGGCCTGAAAGCTTAGCGTCGTGTCCAACCATATTCCTAGCCATCGCGTAGCTTCCTTATTGAATTTAAAGGAGTGATTCTTGACTTTGATGGTGGCGTTAAAGAGTTCGGTTTTCCCCTTGCGTCTTCTAGTGAATGCCACCGCCTCTGTCTTACTTTGGTCAAACTGTAAGAAATTTTCGGAGCCCCAATCACTGGCCTTTTCCCCCGCTAACTGAATTTTACCAATTAGATCTGGCACTGTTGCTGCCTCCACGACAAAGCCACAATCGTCGGCGAAAGAAGTTGCTGTACATCCATCTACTCCCTGTTCAACACTATCGAACACGCCGCACAGATATATAGTGAATAGTATTGGTGAGACGGGTGATCCTTGTGGAACTCCTGTTCTTATCTGGACCTCCTTCCTGCATTTACCGTCAATCACAAATTGCATTCTTCGATCTGTTAAGAACGACTCTACCCATCTTATCATTTGGCCATCAGCACCCATCTTGTGCATTCGTCGTAGTAAGCTATTGCAGCTTACATGATCGAATGCCCCCTTGACATCCATGAGTAATAGAGCTGCTATATTTCCTCTGTTCCAGGCTTCTTCCACTCCTGCTACAACTCTGGCAACAGCATCGATGCAGCTTCGCTGTTTCCGACACCCCATTTGTCCCTGGTGAAGAACGTCTCTTTTCTCACACCAGGTTGCGATAATATCCGCTGCCACTTTCTCGGCTACTTTTCCTAGACAATTTAATAAGCTAATGATTCTATATGACTTGACTTGCGAATAATCTGCTTTGTTTGGTTTTCGAAGGAGAATTCCTTTGGCTATTCGCCAAACGTGCGGATGATGTCCCTGCCGTATGCACTGTCTTATTAATGCAGTGATTCGTTCTGAGTCCCAGTCCCATAATAAGCGTATAGCTCTGAAGTTAAGTCTATCTGGCCCTGGTGCTTTCCGTACTGATTGGTCCAGTATCGCTCTATGTACTACCTCCATTGTGACACCCAATGTGAATTTCCCGCACTGTCAATTAGTACTTCCTGATAATCTTCAGGCGGACAAGGAAATAGAGTTTCAAGTATCATTTTTTCTTTCTCTTCAATTGTGGATGCTACTTGGCCATTTTCACTCTTTAAAGAAGGAGTAAGTTGTGTGGTCCACTCTTTTGTGTACCGTAGGGCCGTCCAACATCTCTCATTCTCCTCTTCTCGCCTCTTTCGGAAGGTTTGCGAAGACTCTGGACTTGAATCAGCCGGAAGGGGTTCATATATTTCTTCTCCACCTTGAATCCAATCCTCAAAGCACTTGTCTCGGGCTTTTCTGATTTTTCGATAATATGCGTTCCTTAATTTTTTGTATTCTTCTAGAGAAGTCTGTCCACGCTGAAATCTACGTCTAGCTGCCTTGAACTCAGATCTAGATTCGGAGATATCATTGGACCACCATCTTTTTGATCTGGCACATACTCTTAGTTGCTTGAAATGTTGATCGAATATCTTTGTGAGTGTATCTGTTATCCACTGGGCCTCCGCATCCAGATCTGTAATACTGCTGTTATCGTCTACTATAGGCCTATTTTCTGTTCTAATACCCCACTCTCTCTTAGCTTCTTTTTCTTGTTCAGTCGTGATTTCTTTTAATGCCCATCCAGTGATTTCTGAATACGTTTGAGTTTGCTTTGCGTGATTATTCAGATTTTCTATGTCAAAAGTTATCAGTTCGTGGTCGGAGGGGGTGTGGCGTATTCCGGATCAATTGTCCACGCTGGTAAATATCCTATATCGGGCGTTGACATTGTTAGATCGATGATAGAGCATCCCGATGTCTGCTTTGGTCTAGTGGGTGTAGTCATTTCATTGTTAACTAGCAGTTTATGCCGGTCAATTATACTTTCTAACTGGTCTGCCCGGATTCGTCTTCGGCATAGTGAGTTCCAATATGGGCTATGTGCGTTGAAGTCGCCTACCAGTATAGTGCGTTTTTCAATTACCTTGTCCCAAGAAATGTCCTCAATTGCTCGTCTCTTCTCATCCTTGTCTCCCTTCCATTGATATCCATCTCCAACCCAGTTATCATATACGTTTATAATCCTTGTCTTCCTACTTTTATTGCCACACAAGTCCAATTCCCATATATCTATTATCTGGATGTAGGGGTGGTCAACTAGGTCTGATCGTGTCTCCACTATCGCATTTGCTCTTATGTCTTTTTTAATGCCAAAAGCGACTCTCTGTTGTCGTGTCTCGCCAGCATTACCCATGACGAAATCATAGGCTGGGTGAGACATACCCCTTATTCCTACGTATGGTTCTTGTAAACATATAAAATCGGCTTCTATTTCGACTCCCACTTGGAAAGTGGCTTGACACACGGCGTAGTTGTGTTGACAATTTAGTTGTATCAATCGCATGAGTTGAGGCTGCTAGTTTGTTCCTGATCATCTTGACTTGATTCGAATGGATCAACATTTCTTTCAGTTTCCAAATCTTTCTGTGTTTGTCCCTGAGTTACTTCTTCAATATCCATCTCACTGTTCTCACTATATTCACTGATGTTATCTTCTTCCTTTTCTAATTTAGATCTTCGTATGTCATGTTCCTTTTCTCTCTCTCTCCATTCTTCCCTACCCGAACGCGCTATAGCAATTGCTTGTCTTTGATCTGGACAACTAGGAGAGCGTGCCGTGTGACTCCCTCCACAGTTGGCGCATTTGTATGTGCCGTGTTTTGAGCAGAATTTACCAGTTCCTGTCTTACACATTGATATTGGGCACTTATGGTGCTCTGTCAAGTGCGCCTCCGCACAAATTGCGCAGCGAACTTTATCTGGCGTGGGGCAGCCATAAGTAGTGTGTCCCCAATGACAGCATGTGGAGCATATAGTATCTGGTCCAATAGGTATAAATCTTTCTACTTTGTGAAAACGTCCTCCAAAGTGCAATCCTTGTGTCATAACTCGATCCGCCTCAGCTAATGTTCGGACTGTGAATCTAATAGTAGAGTGTCTTTTCACACCATTTCTAGCCATTTCAGTCAATCGTTCAGGTGAACTAACCCACCTTGGTGTAAAAGGTAGCTCAAGTGCTGATGGACCGGCAGCCACTTCTTCTTTAATTTGATTTAGTCCTCCAGCTGGATAATAGCGTCCTAGCTCTACTCCATGAGCCTTCAGACTAATCCATTGTTGATTAGCTGCCACGTCCTGGATGTGTGGGTCAAACCTCAGTGCTGTTTGTGTTAGCTCTTCTCTAAAGAGTGTTACCATAGCTTCAGCCGTTGTTTGGCTGGATGTGAGTCCCGTTAGATTTCCCCTTTCATTATACCTTAGTTTTGTGAGACGAAGGTGCGAAGGTGCTTTCATTCCTAATAATTTCATGTTGATTGCATGTAAGATGTCTTGGCATACAGTTGCAGGATTGCTAGAGATACCTTTTTGTCTGGTAAATATAATCCGTCGTTTTGGCTCTTCTACACTCTTGATTGGGCTCGGAAACGATTTATGTGCGCCATGATTCCTATATTGTTTCCGGGAGACATTCGTCCATTCTTCAGGCTTCGATGCATTTAGTACCTTTGATGCTGCGACCTGAGCCATCGTGGGAATTTTATTCGGCACCGCAGGCTGCGTCAATTTAGGGACATCCTTTACAGTTCTAGACGCTGGTGGGCGCGTTGGTAGGTCATAACAAATTTCCGCTTCTTTCGTTTGCTGCGATGTAACTGGTGGATTTTTTTTAGGATCCTGTGTGGAATTGCCATTCTGTCTCAAGTTCATATTCTGGGCCATGAATGTACTACGTACTTCCCTGCGTAAATCTTCTAGTTCTTTCTTGACACTTGTATTTTCAGCCTTAAGCGCTGAGAACATTGCAGACATTTCCATTACGAATTTCTCCGTGAGTGCCTTGTACATTCCTTGAAGTAATTCGTGAATTCCGTTCATTGATACATCGTTTTGAAAAGCTAATTGCTGGGTTTGATTGCTATGCGTTGTGAATCCAGGTGTTGTAAACGGGTTGGTAGCGCCCGTGGTTCCATGATTACCGTTCTCGTTAGCACGATGTTCCTCTACGTAGTTGTTTCCAGATGCGCGAGTTTGTCCAGGCGTAAAGTTCATTCCGTTAGCATGAGCCTCAATCATTGTCTTTTCTCTTGTTACTTGCGGTGGGTGGGTGTGATGGGGAGGGGGTTCTGTCATGGTGCTAGTCGCTGCCTTGGCTACGACAAAAGGGAATATAAAGAGTTATTATAAACAAGAACGATTTTAAATAATAAAAGAGCTACTGTCTATTGTGGTTCAATAAGTTTTAGTAGTATCGTTGACGTGGTAATTTTCTTCTCGTTTTGTGCTTTACTTCATACAGGAGAAAGCCTACTTAAATGATGACGATAGCTCTGAAGGTCAAGGAAAACGACGAAAAGAGAAGCAGGACTGTCCTTGTGGATGGGGGTGTACAACATCTTGGAGCAAGTGTTATTATTTAGCGCCAAGTGCAGCTCCTTCAAATTTCGAACCCAATCCGGAAATTGTCAACCATATCAAGAATCTAAGGGAAGCAAGGCCTGGGCTGGACAGGGCACTAAAGTACCATGAGGATAAGATCAGGAAGCAGGGGAAGTTATCAGGAACTGCGTTTTTTGCAAGCACCTTTGCAGTTAACACGATAACCGACGATGAGCAACTACTAGCAAGGTCATACATAGCCGATACTGGTGCAAATAGTCACGTAATAAATATCCCTCACCGATATCAAGCTCTCCGTAAAGCCTTATCAAGTGAATATATTGCATCAGGAAAAGACCATTATTCCATCGAATCAATAGGCACAGCATCACTCACTGCTCATGATCCAAGAGGCCCTGTAGACACAATACTTGAAAATGTTGCTTTAGTACCCGGATTCTTCACTAATATCGTGTCAATATCTAGACTTGCAGCAAAGAACATGTTTCTGTTCATTGAGGAGCCACTGATCTACACCAAAATCCGAGAGCAACGGCACATTGTAGCTTATTGTCCTATGAGAAATTGTCACTACATCCTTTCGACACGACCTCAGAATGACGACACATCCGTCTTTGCTTACGCCGTGAAGGCCGAAGACGCGGTAACAGACTCAGCAAGAAGATTACATGAGGCTATGGGTCACCCAGGTGAAAAGACGTTGTCATTACTAACTACATCTACTACCGGCACATCTTTTACAGGGCGCGGACCAACCGTTACAGAATGCGAAGCCTGCGCTTTATCCAAGTCCTCGCAGCTAATAAACATAAGTTCAGAAAAGACATACCCAGTTGAAGAGCCTTTCCAATAGATTACCATAGACTTATTTAGCTTCACACGAGACGCAGCATTGTATCAGTATATGCTAGTGATAGTTGACTCCTGGACCGGATTTACAATGACCTATTCACTTCGACATAAGAACGATAGTTGCGATGCAATCTTTCAGGCGCTAGCATATATACTTACACAATACAATCGGAAAGTCAAGTCTATACGGTTGGACAACGAAACTGCTCTTACATCTGATATCTTTATATCGAAGATTAATCGACTAGGCATTCAACTACTACCATCAGCTGTAACGGTCTGTAGACCAGGGTATTGCCTGTAGGCTAGGTTGGCCAACCGAGCCAGGTCTCAGTCACACGACACTATTTGCTCTGTTTGCTTGCTTTGTCGCGTCACATGCTCTATGCGTCCTTAGGAGTCCACACCCATGTTTGCCTCTTCACGCACATGTATAAATAGGCGCCCACGACTTCACTTGTATTCTCATCATCATCCGTTATTGATTCTTTATTCTTTAATCTACTTTTGTAATTAGTTAAACTATTAAATATACTTGCTTCGAATCATTTGGCGTCATCCCAGATCTCGGACTGTGACAATAGTTTAACTAATTACAAAAGTATCACACTTCTTTTTCATACCACATCTACGCGAACCTAATTTTTTTTCACTCTTGCTCCATACTCAAATATGTCTTTCCAACACCTAAACGAAGACAGCGATATCGACGACGAACGCATGACGGCTCTTCAGAACCAAATTGACGAATTACGGGCCCAAATCACAGTGAACGACGCCACGACTACGGGCGTTACAATCATCAAAGACCCAGCTCCTCCAGAGGGTTTACGTTTTCGGCCAACTGAGTTGCCTGAGTATAATGGTAACAGAGATAATTACCCTGCGTGGAGAAGTGCAGTCCTACTAATTTTTCGTATGGACTGGAACGCCTTTAATTATACTGACACTAGGGCTTTCTTAGCTATTTATACGTCCTTAAAAGGTGATGCACAGACCAAAGCTGGTGCTTTTTTTGAGGCCGGAGGAATAGACGGAACACGCCGACCCGAAGACTTTCTGGAATTTCTTGACAGAGTAAATCTTGACTGCACCCGAGTTGACAAGGCAGCTGACCAGCTCTACGGCCTGAGGATGGGGGATCCCCAGCGATGGGCGTCCTTCTATCCAACGTGGGCATCCAAGCTGACAGAAGCCGAAGGCGACTTGTGGAATGATCGTACGAAATCCACCATGTTGAAAAACGTACTCAATGATCGTCTTAGGCACTCGTTACGAGATAACCATCTGCTTCCCCGTGCTAATTCCTCGGAATGGGTTCGTATTGTAGGACACATCGCTCAACAGGTGGAAGAAGATGATTCCCGGCGGCAAAGAGGGGGTCGTCACCAGGAAGGAAGGAGCGATGGTGCGCTGCGTTACGGTCAGACTAACGGTAGAAGAAACGACTATACCAATTATGACGCGCCACCAGCACCTCAAGCTGCTGTTGGTACCACCGATGGTGCGGGTGACGTAGTTATGGGGGGCGTGAACATTACTCTTGTAAGAAGGGGCAGGGTGGCGGCGGGACTAGGCAGTCAAGGTGGAAAAGTCCGGAGGAAATTTCACGCTTGCGACGAGAACGACGTTGTTACCGTTGCGAAAGAAAGGGATGTAACACGAAAGTATGTCCGCTCCTACCAGCCGTTAACCCAGCCACTGGTAGAGTACAGGCTAGCCCCCTTGCTTTGCCTACGATTGACCCCACAATGTACGAAGAAATAGACGAGACGGAAAACTAGAGACCCTTGTAGATAGTCGCCTACAAGGGTCAGTCGATAGTTTAGTCTTAGAAACAAAAATGTTCTCACCTCCATTCTTGGTAAATGCATTGATAAACGATAAAATCATGATCCAAGGATTAATAGATAATGGTTGCTTATGTTCAGGCATCATTAATGAGAAATTGGTTTCCAAACTAAAACTACCGCGCATTCCCCTAATTCCCCGTCCACTTGAAACAGCTGAAAACTCGACTTCTGATAAGCCTATTGCGAAGTATGTGACACATATTAACCTTGACCTCGACGGATATCTAATACCAGATCTCTCTTTGTACGTTGTTCCTAGCAGCACTCACCTACTTATTCTGGGAAAGAGGTGGTTAGAGGACCAAGATGCTGTAATTATATCGAAGGACCAATGCCTCCATTTGCGCAAACTTGGAGGCTTCATATACAGTACCAAGCAGTGGAGCCGCAATTTAAGGCAGATTCCTAACCCAAGATCTACAACGGTTCGAGACTTGACTAATATGATAAAAACGATACCCGTCTGTAGGGCTTCAATAAAAGACATTAGCAAAGCACTAAGAGTAAAGCCTCGCCTAAGTAGGGAATCAGCACGGCTCCGACTTCCAAATGAAATTAAGGATTTCGCCCACATCTTTGCAGATGACGAGGGAGCAGACAACCTCCCGCCAAGCCGAGGTAGCCTCGATCACGCTATAAACCTTAGAAGGGACAACGGCAAACTCGCTCAACCACCATGGGGTCCACTTTATAGCATGTCCCGAGAAGAGCTACTAGTCTTGCGCAAGACGCTAACGGAACTCTCGGCAAAAGGGTGGATACGCCCAAGTAACTCGGCCGCTGCCGCACCAGTTTTGTTTGCGAAGAAACCGAACGGGGGACTTCGTTTCTGCGTCGACTACAGAGGGCTAAATGCTATAACAATTCCGGATAGATACCCCCTCCCACTTTTTAACGAAACTCTTAGGCAGTTGTCTAAAGCGAAATGGTTCAGCAAACTAGACGTGAAATCCGCCTTCCATCGAATACGTATCCGAGAGGGTGACGAATGGATGACCGCTTTCAGATGTCGGCTTGGCCTTTTTGAATGGTTAGTCACACCTTTTGGTCTGTCTAATGCTCCGGCCACTTTCCAACGATATATAAACGAACATTTAAAAGAACATTTAGATCACGACGCAAAGGCGTATATGGACGATGTTTTGGTGTACACCAACGGGACCAGAGAGGAACATTGGAAAGCAGTACGAAGCATTCTGTCCTGATTGAGCGACGCAGGGCTCTACCTAGACATCGAAAAGTGTGACTTTATATGTCAAGAGGTAAAATATTTGGGATTTATCATGCGCGTAGGGGAGGGAATAACAGTAGACCCATCAAAAGTATCTGCGATCCAAAGCTGGCAAGCTCCCACGTCGGTTAAAGGGGTTAGGTCATTCCTCGGGTTCGCAAACTTCTACCGCTGTTTTGTTGACAAATTTTCGGAAATTGCCGCTCCTCTCATTAACTTAACTAAAAAGGATAACACATGGAAATGGGGTACCGACGAAGAAAATGCATTCGAATCACTAAAAAAGGTATTTGCCTCTGAACCGGCACTGGCACAATGGGACCCAGAAAGAGATACGATCTTGGAAGCAGACTGCTCTGGGTATGCTCTGGGTGGGTGTCTATCGCAAAAAGACGATCAAGGTAGACTCCGACCGGTGGCTTATTTCTCCAAAAGACTAAATCGTTCGGAGGTCAACTACCCCATCCACGACAAAGAAATGCATGCTTTCATCGCATGTCTAAAGGAGTGGAAAGCGGAACTAACTTCTGTTGCACAGCCTTTCACAATTTCAACTGATCATAAAAACTTAAGCTATTTCACTACGAAACAATTACTGAGCGAAAGACAAATAAGGTACAGCGAAACAATACAACTATTTAATTTTAAGTTGGAATGGCGCCCGGGACGTGCGTGCGATCGCCTAGACGCGCTATCGCGTCGAGACCAGGATAAACCAGTTAAATTAGATGACGAACGAAATGCAGGGCGTGTCATGCAACTAATACAGGCTCCGCAGATAAATGTAGCAGCATTCAATAAGGATTCAACCACGGAAAATATTGGAATTGTGCAGAATGACGAGGCACCAGGCAAGATGCTGTTTGACGATGACGAGCTCCAGCAGTTGTGGAGCAATGCGGTAAAAGAAGACGAGTCTTGGAGACGAGCCCGAGATGCCGTTAAACTCGGAGAGAGAAGTTTTCCGGCTGATGTTGCTTTAATTATGACAGCTAACATTTCCGAGTGCACAGTTTCAGCTGACAACGTGCTACGTGGAAGAGAAAACCGAGTCTGGGTACCGAACCACGAACCACTCAGAACCACTATCATGCAGCGTACACACGATAGCCACCTAACAGGACACCCGGGTAGAGATACTATGTTGAGTATCTTATAGCAGCGTTGGTTCTGGCCCAAAATGCGATCTTCCGTGCGCCAATTCGTAAGGAATTGCGATGTATGTGGCCGAAAATCAGTCTGGAGAGAAGCTAAAGCGGGTTTTTTAAAATCCCTTCCGATCCCGGAACGACTAGGTAGTGACTTAACTATTGACTTTGTAACCGATCTACCAGAGTCTAATGGCTGTACGAACGTCATGGTCATTACGGACCGCCTGGGGAAGGATGTGTTTCTGTTCTCTACCAAAACTATGGACGCGGAATCATGCGTGCGAGTATTTATTGACCGATATTATAGATACTTTGGATTCCCACGTAACCTCACGAGCGATCGGGGAAGCGATTGGCTAAGTCACTTTTGGCAATTTTTCTGTAAGTCAGTTGGCATATCCCAACGCCTTACAACAGCATACCACCCCCAATCAAACGCAAGTGAGAGAGCTAATCAAGAGATGTTCAAATACTTACGAACCTTCACTTGCTACGCACAAAACGATTGGGCTGATTTACTGCCTATGGCACAACTTGCGATGAACCTACGACCTAACTCAGCTATTGGGGGAATGAGCCCTTTTTTCCTTAGACATGGATACAATATCAACCCCATCCAAGAACCAGTTCTAGATGACGGCCATCGACACCCCGGAAAATCTTCAGCAGAAAAACTTATTATGAGGCTGAGGGAAGCTCAAGATTTCGCGCAAGCAGCTATCGCCACAGCTCAGCAGCGTTACGATGAAAACGCTAACCGTTTTCGGAGACAACCCGAAAAATTTAAAGTTGAAGACAAGGTCTGGCTAAACTTGCAGAACGTCAGCACGCCCCAACTTTCTAAGAAGTTGTCATGGTTATACGCAAAGTACGAGGTCACGGCTGTACCGGACCCTCTGACCGTGGAACTGAACGTTCCAGGAAAAATCCATAAGCGTTTCCACGTCGAGCTAGTGAAAAGAGCTTGTAACGACCCATTACCCTCGCAAAAGTGCGACGACACGCAGAATCCAGCACTCATAGATGAATTTAACGAACCCGAGTATGAGATAGACAGAATATTAAGAGCCCGCACTATACGGCGAGGTCGAGGCCAATGTAGACAAGCACTAGTCAAGTATTCTAGCTGGGCTGAGCCTTCATGGGAACCAATAGAGTATATCAAGGATACAGCGGCACTTGATGTGTTTGAGCACGACTATGGACCCATCGAGTTTAACGACGGTCCCCCTATCGATAGATCAGGACCCTTTGTATGTCCAGCCGAAGAACACGTTAAAACGAAACGTCGACAAAAAAGACAAAAAAAAGGCAGACAAACAAACGAAATGATTACTTACTATTCGGAAAGGGGGGGGTTGTAACGGTCTGTAGACCAGGGTATTGCCTGTAGGCTAGGTTGGCCAACCGAGCCAGGTCTCAGTCACACGACACTGTTTGCTCTGTTTGCTTGCTTTGTAGCGTCACATGCTCTATGCGTCCTTAGGAGTCCACACCCATGTTTGCCTCTTCACGCACATGTATAAATAGGCGCCCACGACCTCACTTGTATTCTTATCATCATCCGTTATTGATTCTTTATTCTTTAATCTACTTTTGTAATTAGTTAAACTATTAAATATACTTGCTTCAAATCATTTGGCGTCATCCCAGATCTCGGACTGTGACATCAGCCCCGCACACCCAAGCACAAAAT
This sequence comes from Podosphaera xanthii, assembly GCA_028751805.1. NCBI lineage: Eukaryota > Fungi > Ascomycota > Leotiomycetes > Helotiales > Erysiphaceae > Podosphaera > Podosphaera xanthii. The sequence continues at coordinate 794,295 of JAPWIX010000002.1, forward strand.
GGACGGTCAGAGCGTGTTGGAGGAGAAATCATCCGACGAGCAAGAGCTATAAGTATTCAGAGTAAGTTATCATCAGTTCTTTGGTCTGAACTTGTTAAAACTGCTTTTTATCTTCTTAACCGGACGCCACGATACAAGCTTGGTAACAAAACTCCGTTTGAAATTCTTTACAAAAAACAGCCAGATATTGGACATATTTGTCCTATAGGCTCCAAGGCATATTACCTTCTTAAAGGAAATTCAGCACTACCAAAGCTTCAAAAGTTAAATGCTAGAGCAGCTATTGGATATTTGATTGGATATGACGGCACGAATAAATTTCGGATCTGGAATCCAGCACGAAATATTATAGTTGTAACAAGAGGCGTTATATTTGATGAAAAAATGAGATACGCACCGACGAATTCACTTAACGATCCTTTTCTAATTCGCGATGACACTATTTTCGAACAGATTGATGTTCATAAACTCCAAGTTCCAACATCCAGACATCTGAATGAATCCAGGCATGAAGATTTATTTGATTGGGACGCACTTTATGATTTACCTACTGCTCAGACCTTGTCAATTGTGCCTCAAGACGCCGAAATTCAGGATGATAAACCTTCGTCGCAATTAAGTCAATCAATAGCCAATGAACAAGAATTAATAAAGATTCCGATTTTAGAAAAATTGCAAGCTGAAGATATTACTTTACCACATGATAGTGACAGTGGAAAACAATGCTGAAATTGTTTATGGTCAGGAACCAGGTGTGGAACAGCAAGAGATACTCCAGCAAATACCACAAAAGATTGCAAGTCGAGCAGGTGATGTATCGGCAGATATAACTGAAGAAAACATCCTACCAGAAACCACAAGAAGAACTCGAAAGGCTCCAAGACGAGACATTTACGCTTTAGCAGAAAATTATGACGTATTCTCTACAGCAATGACACCAGCAGTAACGGACCCTGAAATAATTGGAAGAAAACTACCGTTTGTATCAACTCTACCCCCTCCTCCAAATACATGGAAACAAATGGTTAGACATTCTGAATCCACAGGCTTTATCAAAGCAGCAAAATTGGAGTGGAATACACTTTTATCAAAAGATACATTTGATATGATACCTATAAAAGATGCTAATACTCTTGGAATGGAACATAATGTCAAGTCATTACCTTTGAAATGGGTCTTCGCCTATAAGCAAAATAAGGAGGGGAGACTTGTGAAATACAAGGCACGTATATGTGTGAGAGGCAATCTCTATCGAAGCATTCGAGATACATTTGCGGCCACGTTGGCCGTCAGTACATTTCGCGCCCTAATATCTCTATTGGCTGCATTCGACATGGAGATTGTGTCACTTGATGCAGTTAATGCATTTTTAAATAGTAACTTAGATGAAGTTGTCATCTGTGACTTTCCTCCAGGATACGAGGTCGATGATAAGAAAATATTTTTAAAAAGAGCGCTTTACGGTTTACCAAGATCGCCGCTCTTATGGGCCCAGACAGTCGAAAGAAAGCTTGGGCAACTAGGATTTGAGAAAGTTCCAGGTGTAGATTGCCTCATGTATGACGGTATCACCTATTGCTTCCATTTTGTTGACGACTTTCTCGCAATATCCTTACCACAGCACAAAGACACACTGCAAAAGTTTAAGCAACGACTTATGGAGACATTCCAAATGAGAGAAGTCGAACCTGATCGCTTCCTTAGCATCAGAACTATCAGGAATCGCCTAGAAAGAAAGGTTTGGATCTTACAAGATGTGTACTTGGCTAATATGGCTGCCAAATATCATCTAGATTTGGTTACCAGAGCCTCAATACCACTTCCGATCAATTACGGCAAACTTCCTGAGTCCAATAATCAAACATATCTGCAATCTAACACAGATCCTCGACTCATCCATGAGTATCAACAAAAGGTTGGAGCAATAGGGCATGCAGCTATGTTTACGCGACCAGACGTGGCCAAATCTTATTCAATGCTTGCAGAACACCTATCCAACCCTACTCAGTATGACCTTAATTGCGCAAACCAATACATTCAATACCTGTACAGTACACGCTATTTAGCAATCCTGTATCATGGGAGCAACGGTGACGTCGAGGTGTTCGATGGATCTAGTGATGCTGCGTTTGCGGACGATATTCAGACCCGAAATTCCTCTGAAGCTTATTTGTTCCGATTATTTGGTGGCGCAATTGCCTGGGCAGCGAAGAAACAGCCCACAGTAGCAAAATCTACGATGGAATCGGAGTTAGCAGCGTTATCGAGAGCAGGAGCTCCCATAAATGGTGGGAAAGATTTTTTAGGTCAGTACATTTTAACCCCGAGCAAGACACTGTGTTATACTGTGATAATATTGCCGCGATCAGTGTCGCTACTAGAAAGAGTGATAAAATATCTGCTGAACTACGACACGTCGATGTTCATCAAAATTGGCTGCGACAAGAAACGAATCGCCTCTGGCTAGATATTCGATACATTCCCACGGCGGAAATGCCAGCCGACGGACTCACCAAGATTCTAGCTCCTCAACTGCATAAAAACTTTCTTAAGCAACTAAATCTAGAGCAAGTTGAGCATCTATTACCCGATCAATAACTATAATTTCAAATATCCGCCAACTTTAAGGATAACTTTCAGGGCACCCTTTCCAACGGTTTTTTTTTTCCTAAAAAGAAAGGTTTTTCCGGGGGTTTTACTGGGGCCCAAGATAGAATGTTTACGCAAAACTTAATCAAAATATCGTCAACACAACTTCTTCGCTTTCTAATCTAACAAACCTTAAAAATTCAGACTCGTCTATATAAGTTCATGCTTCATTATACTGCCAAGTCTGAGGGGGGAGTATTAAATATAATTATCATCGGCGAAATGCATAACTGCGACATGTAGTATGTCACGTGTAATTGAGGAAAGTTATGTTATGGGCTGTGTTTGGTACGTTTGATATACTTGACCCAAGCCTTAAGCGAGCGAATTAGAGTATAAATAGAGGGCTGTCTGCCGCACACTGTAGATCATTACCATATCTTACCATTTTCTCTCTAATGAGATCAATTAATCAACCATCTACATCAGACTGATATCAACTTCATACAATCTTTGATACCGTCTTCATAATCTTATTCTTCATCCTCAAATCTTAAACACCTAAAAGTTCTGACAGAAGTATACTCAAGCGACTGGGCCTATGGAGACATTCTTTATCAGTATGACGATGAGGGTATCCTACATCCAGTCGCATACTTCTCGGGTAAACTTAATCCGGCGCAAATCAATTATGAGATCTACGACAAAGAACTGTTGTCAATCGTAACTGCCTTCGAGCACTGGCGTCCAGAACTCCAGGGTACTGTAGAGCCCGTATCAGTCATGCCTGACCATAAAAACTTCGAGTATTGCATGTCATCAAAAACGCTGATTAGACGCCAATCAAGATAGTCCGAATTTTTTTCTCGGTTTACTTTTGTGATTACTTACCGTTCAGGTAAACTTGGGGGAAAACCAGACGCACTAACTCGTCGGTCCGAGGACCTCCTAAAAAATAAGGAGCATGAACGCCTCCGCCAAAAGTATCAGACGGTATTAAAGCACCATAATATCAACCCCAAAATAGTTCTTTGCAAAAAAGAACCTTTACACTTGGCTCCTGCATCTATGGAAGTCTCCGCTTCCTCACAATGTTCCGTAGAATTTATCGAATCACTGATAGATAAGGGCTATTGGCAGGACAAGGCTCTTCAAGGCTATATTAAGACTGTTCTAGGCCCAGGGCCCCATCAGTCTAAATACCTCAACCATTCTCGTTGCAGTGTGAAGGACGGTAGACTTTACTTCGATAATTTAATTTACGTACCAGATATTCCGGAGCTTAAACTGCATCTAATCAAAAGCTGCCATGATCACCCAAGCGGTGGACACCACGGAAAAATAGGGTCTTTTCCCTCATCTCCCGTGAGTACTGGTGGCCGAAAATGTTGCAGCTCATTTCGCAATATACTAACAACTGTCATACATGTAAGCGAATTACCCCGTCGCGAATAAAATACCAAGGATCACTAAAGCAATTACCGTTACCTTAACGTCGCTGGCGCGATTTATCCGTAGATTTTACTGGTCCATTCTCCGAATCTGACGGCTTTGATTGTATTATGGTCGTGGGCTAAAGGCTTACTAAAGCCCGTCATTTTATTCCCTGTAAGACAAGCATTGATGCTATTGGTACTGTAAACTTATTTTACAAGCATATCTAGAAACATCACGGTTTCCCCGCATCTGTAGTATTCGATAGAGGTCCGCAGTTCGTGGCTAAATTCCGACATGCCATTTGCGAACAGACAAACACAAAAATCTTGCTATCAACTGCGTAGCACCCGGAAACTGATGGTCAAGCTGAGCTCTTTAATGCAATACTGGAATGCTACCTTCGTGCATACTGCAATTATCAGCTGGATGACTTGGTCGAGTGGCTTCCTTCTGCCGAGTATAATGACAATGACATAGAGTCGGTAACCACTGAAGTTATACCCTTTTTCGCCAATTCCGCACAACACTCGAGATTCTAGGCCGTCATCCGCCTCCTAATACCTGCGTACACAAAAGATTCTCGCTAATCACTTTATCAATCAGATGAACAATTTGAATACCTCTCTGCGTGAAAATATGAAAACTTGGCAAGCATTTTACGAGAAATACGCAAATCAGCATCGTTCGCCTCCGCCATCTTACCGAGTAGGTGATAAGGTTTTTGTTCACGCAAAAAATATAATGACTTGAAGACTCAGCAAGAAGTTGGATTGGAAAAATTCAGGACCGTTTACCGTAGTCAAGGTCATCAGCAGTCATAGTTACCAGCTATCCTTACCCGAAAATCTTAAATCTGTGCACCCGGTATTCCATACCAGTCTACTCAGCCTTGACCTGGATAATCCGATCCCGGGCCAGACTAACGAGCCAAATCTCCCGGTAGAAATTGATGATTGTGGCGAAGCATTGTAGGAAGTAGATGCAATCGTGGGTGCTAGATGCCTGAAATATTGAGGATTCGAATATCAAGTAAAGTGTTGCGGGATCAACTGATGGTGGTAAACACCAGAGTAAGTTCAAAAGTAAAAATCAGTTAATTATTCTAATCTACCGAAAGAACTCCAGAAATATCTATAACCTCATATATGTATACACATCTCACAATCTTTTCCCCAGCCTGCTTCCAGCTATCATTTCTATGGTTCCTAACTTCACAAATAGAAGAGAATCCCCGCCATGCCAACATGTCCATGTGTTCAGCCTCGCGGATATTTATCTCGGCGGTCCCAGCCTCGTGGGTATCCACACTTCAGCCTCGCAGATAAGCGGCTTTGGATGCTCTGGCGCAGCCAGTACTAGCCTCATGGGTTCATCCCGTAACATAAAGTACACGGGCCAATTCCAAACGTCCTGGCAACGTTTGTCCTTGTTGAAATTAAGTGCTACTAGCAGTTTAGAGATAGGGCTGTGCACTCAAAGCGATATGCACAAATACACTAGTCTCCCAACAGTTAAGACTCTAAATTGTAGAATACGCTAGTCCGTAAACGAGCAAATCACTAGAACTCTTAGCGCTAGATTATTATAGATTATAAACTTAGCACTCTGTGTCTAAGTGGGAGAAATTAACAACTCCACACTTCAGATTTACAGACTCTTATTTGTGCCACTCTGTTCCCTCTCTTATTTGTGATAAGTTAAAATTCTTATATTATTTGTGACTATCTCAGCCAGGTATAACAACCTGGTGCTATCCACAAGCCCCCATCCTTATAACAGTCCTATATTTTGAGTGGCAATCTTCCAGAACTCCTAGAAACCTATCATCTCAAACATCCACGGCGTGTCAGGCCCACGGCGGCAGAAATTGCGGATGCATTAGTAAATGCCAAGAATACTCGAGAAGAGCAATTTGCTCAATAGAATACATAAGGCTTGTTGAGGACATCAGGCCTTGAGGGTAAATTACTGTCAGAGCTGCTTTCTGACTGTTCGGATCATCGGTATTTTTATGGACCGTTACACTTCACTGTTGATCTTTTATTTCCGACGTTAGCAGGGGTCTCCTTATGTTTTATGCGTGCTGATCAGGGTTTATCTAGAGTTAAGGTATCATTTGTTATTTCCTGAAAGAACATGGAGTTCTCGGAATCTCGTTCTTCTTTCTTCAGCGCTAGTCCGGGAGATGTATATAATTAGGTAGCTGCGCAATCATTTTGAGGTTGTGCGACGTCTTCGTTAATTCAACTTATCTATTCCACGAACCCTCTAAAATTCTTACACTTTTCCCCTGCAACTCATCATATTGTTACAGGTTCTAGGTTCATCGAATGGTGCCATTTCCTCAAAGATGTGGACCAAGAAAACTTCATTCTTCGAGCAAACAAAGAGAGCTTAGCCTATACTTCTTTCCACTTAAATACGTAGATTATAATGTCTGCTATATAGATAGTAAGCAAACTAGTGGAAGAGTTTGCGCATTTGCAATATTATATGTTGTAAGATCCCAGAGAAAGGCTTGGATTAAATAGAAAATACTGGGCCATAAGGGGCGCCACCACCTCGGGTAGCTAGCTTTTAGGCTGAGCTAACCGGCACGAGACACATTTGATCATTTGCTGCGCGCTGGCACGACAAAAAGTAATACAAAAATAACTGCACCAACAAGCATAGTGTCATACTCTGATACTACGGTATTAATCGTGTATAGGCGCTAAAATTCGACTTTTACAGGGTATATAGGCTTTTACTAACTTGAATTAGCATGACGATAAGTAGATCTCCCCACCTAAACTTTAAATTTGTATGGCAAAAATTTCACAACGAAATATTCGTTGGTTTTGCTTTTTTGGTCCATTATAGCCCTCTATTCACTTTTTAATTCATTAATACATTTCATAAATAAATTATACTTCTATCTAGCTAATAATTTACATATCCGCCTTCAGCTTCGTAAACGGCTCTGATTCTTCGGGGCATCGAATCTATCAGTTTCTCCAAGTCATCCCCATTAAACCCCAGATCCCACGCCTCGTTCACTATTTGACGAAGATGCCCTTGACTCCGCTGCCCCCTTGATCCAACGCTGGATAAAGACGCTCCATGTACGCTTTCATATAACTCCACAAAGTTTCTATCGGATTTAAATCAGGAGAATATGGCGGCCACTCCATTAGAGAAATATTCCTCCTTTCAAACTCACGCATAGTTTGCCTCGACTTGTGAGGAGGGGCGTTGTCCTGCATCACATCTAGTCCTGGTTCCCGAAAGACCGCACTCTCTATGAGAGGCACTATCCTCTCGCAGTAACTGGCCGCAGTGATATGGCCCCACTCCTTCTCCCAAATCAGGCAAGGCCCCTTCTGTCGTCCAAAGAAAGATCCCCAGAACATCCACCCAACTCTCCTCCGCGTCTTGGCTAGGACACAGGTATCTTCGTACTCGTCCCCAATCTTTGACTTAAACTTAGCTCAAGGGAACTCTAAATCTTAGGAGCCTTTAAGGGACTACTGACCTTTCTTGTGACCCAACGATCACTTTGCCGACCATTCATAGCCCAAGTCTCGTCGGACCAGAGGACTCTCATCCAATGTTCCTTCCGCCAGTGGAGATGTATTCTGGCAAACTCATATCTCTTCAGTTTGTTGACTGAAGAGATAGGAGGTTTTAATCGTGCAATCCTGCGTGCATATCCCCTCTTTGCCAGTTCACGTCGGATCACAGTCTCGCTCACACCAAAGTGCCGAAATATAAAATGTGCAAGTTGGAAAAATGACATCCGACGATTGTCCGATGATAAACAGACGAAAAATTCTATTTCATCGACCTGGGAACTACTTAGAATAGGTGGCCTACCACTGGAGTACTGAGGCTCGGTATTTTCAACGCTCATGGTGTATTGTACCTGTCGCCATGTAATCCCAAGGCGTTGAGAGATTTTGACGTAACTGTGTCCCTCACTGGCCAAGGTTCTAACCTGCACATGTTACTCTCTTAACCTTATCAATTTGTAGATTTCAGACTTACTTGAATACGTTGAGTTTGTGTTAGGCGTTTTGCATAAGTAGGAGATGCTGATGATGGAGAAGGTTGTTGAGGTGAATCCATCTTTGCGGCAATCTAGTACAGTAAATTAAAATCTTCTAAAGTAGTTGACTTAAGGTTCAGATGCACTCACATGAAGTAAAAATTAGATAGATGAATGAAATAAAAGTATGCCGTTGAGCAAAATAATAGTAAATAGCTGACAATGATTTAAACGAAACGACCTCAGGTGTGCGCGGGTGAAGAAAGGTGCAGGCATGAAGGTGGGCGTTGGACTTCATATACAGATGCATATCTCTTATGCCTTAGGCCATAAGATTTTAAAATTTGAAGCTAACAGGGATACTGTGGATCTATCGTGAGGTAACCTGGAATATCACCACTTTATCTCCACTTTATCCCCGCTTTAACCCCTGTACCCTATAAGAAGCGGATCAACGAACAATACCCTATCATGAGAGTAGTTCTGGTAATATCTGCCCAAAGAGGTAGGTACAACCCGCTTATCACACCTGTATATGTGGACCTTCTGTATCGTTTAGGACGTAATCGCAATAAGATTTCTTACTTATCCAACTCTTAACTTCATAGCGTGACACATGATCTACAGGACACCTCAAGGTTTGCCAGCCGTCGTAGAGGGTAGAAATAAATGTTGAATAATATTCGGTATCTTAGCTATTGAACAAGATATTATCAACAGACTAACTGATAGATCGGGCTCACAAAAGAATAGACGAATATAAATAGAGGAAATATAAATATAAATGAGATGGGCTTTTGAATCAGCTTCCAACCTCCGACATCAACAAAACTACCCAAATACCTGAGGAAAACCTCATCCTCTTATCATCAGGTAATGTACAAAATATTACTCATATAAGTCTTAGGCAAATCTAGCTTATGGTATAATAGTCCTGCGGCATAACAATCCTGTTTAATATTACCAATCCGATCAACGCATAACTCTTGTTTCTTTACTGCATGTCTCGCGATAGTACCTTTAGTGATGGCGGGCCAACAATAGTAAAGGTAACTTTAACAATGAAAGGTCTTCTGAATGAGACAACCACTGTCCCAACATAACCCCCGGATTACCACTTGGTTAAAAGACTAGTCCACAACCGTGTAACACTAAACTGCGTCTATCTTCATATATATATAAAACAGAGGTATCCCTGACAGACGGGCAGGAGAAGGTCCGATTGACTGTGTGGAGTTTTCAAAGCGGATCAACTTTCATGCTAACCTACTAGAGTTTTGCCAGATTATCCCAGATGTGGCGAAGGAATTTCGAAAATTGTCTGCGAAGATTAAGAAGAAGAAAACTTTGAAGAAGTCAACGAGCCTATCCTTGAACCCAGTTAATAACTTCAACTCGGAAACTGATTCCCATATACCTTTGACGTCGGTAGAACAGAAAACTTCCGGATTCTGTTTGTCGCTTGAGCCGCAGAAAATGGCAAGTCTTTTAAATTTGCGCCTCCTAAGCATATATCTCAAGCAGATCAAAGATCTGAGACGAATGTCATGTCTTCTGGTCTTGTTAGAGCTCTAAAGCTTGAGAAAAAAAACTTAGAAACTCCAGGATTCAGTGGGCTCGCGATGAATATCGCAGACGGGAGTTTGTCTGAGCTTCCACATTTCGTTAGTTTCGAGATTGGTGTTCTGGGATCCTGGAGGAAAATCGATGCATTTGTTCGTCCAATGCAAAGGAAAAGTAATGAACTTAATTTACACCTGCTTCTCGGTCTACCCAGGCATCATGCAGTAAACGCGAAGATTTATACCCGAGATTCTTGAATAACATTTGGGGATTTTAAGTAAAATAAATATCTGCTTGGCATCAAAGGGCCGATATTCTTGCAGTCAAATACTCATAAGTTGATACTGTAGCCCAAAACTGCTCAAGTGTGTATCTTTACTCCTTCTGAGCATGTGATACCACACGAGAGTGAAGAAAGCTCTAGTACAGATTCTGAGGCGTCTGATGATGCTAATTATTTGAGTTTTGATGAACTTCCTAAGACTAAGTCTGAGATGGATCAAAATCCACACGCTTCGAAGGGCAGGAAAACAAACAAAGCTGGACAAATTCCTGCTCCAACGGAAAACTAGACCGACTCAAACACGCCACTAAACTGTTTGAGTATAATAAGCCCGCATAGAACGCTCAGATTTCAGAATCAGTTGACAATTATAGTACCGAGTCTCGGCAACACTCTCCTTTTCTTCTTTTATCGCTGTCAACGTATTTCCTTGTGCCTCTTAGCAATATTTACCTCATTTTATCAGTCGTTTTCATGTTCGACCACAAAATTTGAATCCCTTTCTCCTACTGTAAAAGAAATTCCATTACCCCAACTAGAGTTTAGATCTCCTCGGATTGGAAGAGAGAACCGGAAATCATTATCTTTACAGCCAGCGAGAATTAAAGGGATTTGGGACAATTCTGCCCTTTTTCAGATGCCAGAGACAGTTAACAGCTTTAATTCGGAACTAGAAAGAAGCTGTTCAAAATCTATCATGCTATTTCAATCTCCTGTGACAGCAACCAAAATTCAAAAAAAACTCTTCCAACATCTAGGAGACTAAGGACGAGGCCGATAAGTAATTTTTATTTTATTTTATTTATTTATTTTTTCAGGTCTACCAGGCTATATCAAAGGCTATAGCCCCATCCCTAGGGGGACACGGTGACTATTATATTCTACATTCTTTTCCATCCTATGCGAAGCCATCAAGCCTATACATAAACTAGATAAGTTACTGTGAGCGCTGTGCAGCATATCCCTCACAAAGGTTGATTAATTGGCACGGATTGGGCAGATTTCTGTCAGAAACCTACTCCTCTCCAATATAACAGAAAAACGCTTAGCACCACGGGAGGAGCCGAGGAGAAAATCTAGTGTGCCCAAACTTTGACGGTGGCCATTAGAGGCCAATCTTATTCGAACGAGAGGGCAAAAAACTAAATGGGTGACTGACTTGTTACTTCCACAAGAGCAGGTCACGAGGGCATCACCATGTTGGAACCTATTGTGGTATGCACGGAAATCGCCATGTCCAGCTCTGCATTGAATGAGATACCCAAGATTCCGGCGGGGAAGACGGAGCTCCTCGGGGGGCTTTTTAGGAAACGGCATCCCCAATTCACAATATGTGGACGGCGCTTGGTTTTGCCACCATGCAGAAGTCAGGTCCCAAATGTGCTTTTTGGTCTTTGCGCGGGCTCCAGCGAGAGATGCGGCGGGGGGAGCCGGTTGGCCGGCCGCCTCTCCAGCCAGCTTGTCTGCTAGCTCATTCCCAGGGATGCCGACGTGGCCAGGAGACCACATCACGTTAACCTTACCAGGAGCCGCAATTGATGATATTCTCCTGGTGGGCCACTTGGAGGCGAGATGTCGAAAATCAAGAATTTCTTGCTGCGAGGTTTTCGAGGGTGATACATCAAGAAGACGTCGAGCTGCCTCTTGGTTGTCTAAGATGACGTGGATGTTGGTAGCCAAGTGGATAGTGGGAGCCGCTGTAGCAGCCTTGAGCCCTGCAAGGGCGCCGATGACTTCGGAGTCATAAACCTCAAAGTCGGGGCCTAGCGGAATTTTCACTTTTGCTAGGGTGATTCCCTTGTGGATAACGACGGCACCTGCCCCAGCAGATCCATCTTTTTGTTTGGAGCCGTCCGAGAAGACAAGGATGTCCCAAGGAGGTAACTCGCTAATACGTCGGGAAGAAGCTTCGAGGGAGAGATCAGTCCGGGTAAGGATTGGAGAGGCTCTATACGAGGGCGGTACGAGCCGAGGGCGGGGAAAAGGGGAAATGAGCAGTAATTTTTCCGTTAGACGGGTGTGGGCGCGGGGCTCCTTAGATCTTTTAGCAACAGGATGAAAGTCGTCGGCCGCGGCTAGTTTAATGGCAGAGTTGAGGCGCGTCTCCTCAAGAAGAATGTGTGCAGTTTTGAGCCAAACCTCTCTTAATAGCGCTGCAATCGGAGTAGTTTTGTATACCGGAAGAATTGCTCTAGCCAAATTGACCAGAGCTCGAGACACCGTGGCTACTAGGTGTTGAGACCGGGTAGAAGTGAGGCGGCCGCGGCGGTTGTAGGTATGGCCACGCCACCAAACCTCAGCGCCGTACAGAAGCACAGGGAGTGCCGCAGCCAGGGCTGCAGTGCGCAGAAAGGATGTGGGTACACCACGGTTGGTATTTCCAAGCTGCCGTATGTGGGCACTGACCCGTTGCGTCTTGGCGCTCCATTCTTGCACATGTCTTTTAAAAGAGAGCTTCGTGTCAAGGAAGACGACTAGCCACCTCAAAGTTGGATTGGCGGTCATTAAGACGCCGTTGATAGCTACCGGAGAAGGAGGCTGGCGGGATCTATAAAGATGCAGTAGCTCTGTCTTGCTTTCTGCCAGAGAGAGTCCATTCTGACCGCACCAGCGGGTGATGCTCTCAATCCTATTGCCAGTCAAATGAGAAGTATTGACCAGAGATTTTGCGACCGAAAGGATCGCCACGTCGTCAACGTAACCAAAAGTAGGAAACCCGAGTTTGAATAAGGGCTCGAGGAAGAGAAGAAAAAGTATAGGGGATGCGGGGGACCCTTGAGGCAGTCCGTGCGGAATATCCAAGAAGTCGCCAACGTAGTCGTCCACTCTGAGGCGGGCTTTTCTATGAGAGGCGAAGGATGCGGCCCAATTAGCATATGCTGAAGGCCATCCCTGTTCGCGAAGCCGGACGAAGAGGCGGCCAGGTTGGATACTATCGAAAGCACTTTGAATATCGAGGGTGGCGAGAGTGCACACCTACTTTGCCTCCCATGCTTTTTCGACATCGTGAACTAGACATTCAACGAGATCCATGGCGGATCTTCCAGGAAGCGCTCCGAATTGCGTTGGGGAGATAACTCGATTCGACAAGGCCCAGAAAGCAAGGCGTCTTGCGATGAGGCGTTCCAGCCCTTTGCCGAGAGCCGGGAGAAGGGAGATTGGTCTCCAGTTAGTGGGGTTGGAGAGGTCATCCTTGTGTGGCTTAGGAATAATCACCACTTCGGCGCGGCGGAAGATACTGGGATGGTGACCATGAGCCAGACAGAGGCTGTAAAGGTGGACAATCCACGAGCGCCATGAATCAACCCCCCAAACGAGGCGGAGAGCTGAGACCGATAATTGATCATGACCCGGGGTTGTTGATGAAACTTCCAGAAGACAGTTACGTACCTCATCTTCACCTATGGAGAGAGGTGTGGGGATCGCTCGCAGTGAGCATGTAGGGGTGTTCAAGGGGACATCCAGTTGGCTAGTTGCGTGGGCAAGCTTAGTGCGAAAGAACATGTCTGCACGCTCAGCCGGGGTGCTGTATGTGACACCCTGAAAAAGAATTGGAGGGGGACCAAATCGACTAGATATCTTGCGCCAACCGACAACTTGATGGGCCTCCAGAATCGAAGACACGTTGTCTAATTTGGCTCGCATATGTTCCCGTTTGGCTCGTCTAACAGCTTTCCGGAAGTTTTTATGAGCCACGCTAATGAGGTCTTGGTCCCCGCTGTGGCGTGATTCAAGATATTGGCGGCGGTAGTCTGAGCATTCGTGATTCCAATAATCTTTGCATGGGACACACGCGGGCCTTGGCGGGTTAGCTGAAAGTAAGATTGCCGAGAGAGTGGCGATGCCTGATATAGTCACCGTGTCTAAGAGCTGAGGTGAAGGGTCTTCAAGAGGAAAGCTGTGAGGTGCGGTAGCGGAGAGCGCCTGGCGAAATACTTCGGCATTCTCGCTGTCAAAGTTGGGCAGTTTTAGCGGTGGATGGCGCCTTTGAGATGGCGAGAGCTGAACGAAGCCGGCGATTGTCTCGTGGTCAGAAGTTGAATGTGCCTCCGAAGCTACACGGGCTGAGAGTCCTTCCATGTTCGTGAGTACAAGGTCAAGGACATGGCCGGCACGATGAGTGGGAGCTCCGTAAGGCACTGCCGACCTCAGTGAATGAACGTCAATCCATTCGATGAGGGTGCTGACGCCGGACGAACGGGACACGTTGGGCTCCCACAGTTCGTGGTGAAGATTGAAGTCTCCCACAATTATTATGTTTGGTTTAACCGGCCATTGTAGGAGTGTGCATAGGCCCTCGGGCATGGGAGCTTGAGGCTGTCGGTAAACGTTGATGATCTCTATTAGGGGAGAGCTCTGGAGACGAAGGGCAATAATATCGGGTGAGAGACCAGAATCTAACTGAATAGATCGGAGGTTTGACTTTTTGCGGACATAGGTCAGAACGCGCGGGCGCGCATTTTTCCAGTCCCGGTTAGGAGGAGTGAAGGTGACGTATGCAGGATGAGACTTGGTCACATTCTTGAGATTTATTGTTTTTGTCCAAGGCTCTTGAACAAAGATCACATCATATTTTCTCTGAAATGCAGCTTGTAAGAGAATGAGGTGAGAAGATCCACCACGCCCAACGTTTGCTTGAAGGAAACGGAGGCGAGGCGGGGGGGATGCTCCTGAAATAAGCTCTACTGCTCATGAGAAGTACTGTTGTAGGCTAGGCTGGTGACATGCTCTTCTAGGTCTATTTCCATAGATCCATCCGAAGAAGATGTTAATGACGTGAACCGGTTTTGGGTGGATGCAGGTGCACGTTGGGAAGAGGAGGAGGCTTCAGTGGAAGGAGTTGGCGCGCTAGAGCTGCCTTCTAAGGTAGCGGTAGCACTAGCGGCAGCGGCAGCAGCCTCTGCGCGGCGTTCCTTTCGAAGGTTAATACGGTTACGAGATCGGAGTTCCGCAATCGTCTTTTCTGAAGGATTGATGAGTTTGCCCTTGAAGGGGCGGGGGCGGAGAGGGCACTTATGGTCGTCTGCGGAATGTGGCCCGAGGCAGTTGATGCATCGGCGTTGGTGGCAGCACTCACCACGGTGGCGAAGAGCGCCGCAAAGGGCGCACAAAGCTTGAGTGCGGCACCGAGAGGAAGGATGGAAGCCAAAGCACGCGTCGCACTGAACTACCTTTGGATTAGGAATGTAGCGTCGAGAAGGGGCGCTGTCAACGATCCGAAAAGTCGGCACCTCTTTTGGGAAGAAGATGACCGCTGTGTGCAGAGGATTATGACAATCTTCATGCAACGACCAGTGGGCGCCAGATGGAGCGACGCCTGTCTGAGCCTGGGCAACGCTTTTGACGTCATCAAGTGTGGTGGGGACCACGTTGGAGACCGGGTTCCAGATAGTGCGCGGGATACGCTTGACAACGTACCCGATGCGGTCCTCAATTTGTATGAGGGATCCAGAGAGAGACGCCTTTATCGAGTCAGCGTCATCCAACGCCAGTTTCCGCGGTGTGTCGGACGAAAATGAGATGATGAATCCATTTGAGCTGCGAGAAACGGAGACTATGCCATCCTTGAGCCCAGGAACAATGCGAATGAAAGCAGCCTTGACTGAAGTTGCGTCTGCTCTGAGAAGTGGAGCTTCCTCCGAGAGACGAAAGATGGCTTTGAGGCCCGTAGTAGATGCAGCCTGTTTAGGAGCTGGCGTGTAAAAAGGATGGTGTTTTGCGTTGGGAGGGGCCGAGGACGACGCATGAGTAGGGAGATTGGTGGCAGGAGGGGCGGCGGCGGTCGCTGCCCAGCTTTGAGGTTGCTTTGGCATGGGAACGGGAGGTCGTGATGGTAAATTTTGGCTGGGCTTGGGAAGGGGACTCGCCGTCTTGGGTTGTCTTGGAGTATCGTGTTGCATAGGGTGCCCAGAGGCAACCGCAAGTAGAAACGCGTCCATTTGCTCGCGCACGAAGATTTTGATGAGAGGATCAGCCTCTTCAACGGCTGACCAGAACTTGTTGTGAAAATTTTGAACCCAGGTAGCTCGACCCTTTGCCACACGTTGGACAAGTTCGAGCTCATCAGCGACGCGCTGGGCCAAGGGAGGTGGGTGTTGCGATTTGGCCATCGCGAGCACAATGTCCAAACAAAAATGCTCTTAATCGGTATCGAATTAGAAGGAGGGTTGTGTGTATGAATGTGCTGCTAAAGGTGCCGATAAGTAATGCGCCTATGATAGAAATAGATGAATGGTTTGAAAAAGCTGACACTCAAAGTGATCTTGCCGTGGGTAACCAAAGTCAACTAGATAAGGTGAAATGATTAGTTTTTACTTATCGCGATTTTAACGGAGTAGAATTTAAAGAATTAATGCCAACGGATCTTCACATTCATAAGGTTCTTATAAGAGAGGGAACAAACCTATTTTCAAAAGTGAAACAGAAAAGATGACCACCTGAGAAAGAATTTTGGCCTCAAAAAAATTATGAACGAGGGTTTAGCCTGTGGCATGTACGTAAAAACTATAACAGCTTATGGAAAGCTATCAGACTGGAATGCGCAGGCTATGATTGATGATAAAACCGAGAATCTGGGGCCATGGGATGAACCCAGGCTCTATTTTAACGATCAAAATGTCGAGGATATGCCAGGCTGCTACATTGAGCTAATGTTGAAATTCCATGACCACTTGTCCCACCCGCCTCACAAGTTTTTCCTTGAATTTGATGTCAAGGATAAATACTGGAATATTCTTATCCATTCTGAGGATAGACATTATTTTGCGATCACAATATTGGGGAGCGGGCTGGTTCAGCCTACAATGATGCGACAGGGCTCCATGAGCGCTGGATTTTCCTTCGCAGAGCCTATGTATATTGTTCTTGGTGATATCCCAGAGGGACAAGATGAGTTCAAAGGAATAAAATGAACCCTGGCTACGAATTATGAATCCAGTCCTACGAAGGCATCGTTCTGTATAGATAATATACTCTCGGGTTTCTCAAATTTCAAAGATGCATTCAGATTGATGGCTGATGAGTTATTCCCTCGGCCGGTATGAGCCGGGCTAAAGCTTTCTTTTAAAAAATGGAACTATTCATGGAAGAGGTCGTGGTCTTAAGTACCCTGCATAATAGTGGAGAAACTTTGTGTAAGACGACTAAACGGCGTGACAAAAGCAACACATGTCCAACTCCCACAAATGCCACTCAGATCCTTACATTTCCTGGTGCCGTCAACGTGACCGGTAGATGGGTGAAAAATTTAGTCAAAATTAAGTGTCCGCTGCCTAGGCCAACTGGAAATTTCGAGTGGATTTGGGGAGAGGCTGAACAGGTATCATTATAACTATTGCAAGAAAAATATGTCAAAGAAATTGAGACGCATGAATAGGGCTTCCGAGAACGGAAAATTTTATAAACAGATGCGAACAGGAATGGTGCTGACTATCTTATTATTTAGTTCCGGCAAATCTACAGATGTATTACGGGCTGAAACCTTATAGAGGGCGCCGTCTACGCCAGTATTGTTTGAGTCACATCTCATTCAAAAAATAGGGGTCAAAATTGTTGAGGTTAAAACAGGAGTAAAATATGACTACATACACTATAGTACGGTAAATCGAAGGTCCCTGTAGTCTCCTTTAGTTATTATTTTTGTCCCTAGTATCATACAAATTGCCATGGAATTAGAGACAAATTTATTCACAGAAGGGGACTACAGGGAGCTTCGATTTCCAATACCATAGTGTACATAATTATATAGGAAGAGGGAACTCCGGGTCTTAGCTCTACAGATTTCAACAATTAACTGATTTTTTAGGGATTAGCTATCGTCAGATAACAATTGATTCCGGGAAAAATTGTTAAAATCTCGTATTTTACAATTACAATTACAGTTACAGTGCATGAAGTTTGAAGTCCCTCCCGATTCCGACTTAGACTTAAATGCCCAAAGCTTCAACTCTGAATACTCAAGCTTTTTGCAGTACCTTCAAACCGATCGGATATCCCCCGACATTGAAGCTAATCTCGATATGTCTGATACACCCATAACGGACGATAACTCTTCCAGCTCTCCGCGAACCCTTGTCGAATAAATGAATAGAGACGTTGGCTTTGGACGGTGAGATGGCTAGCCCCATACTTGGCCTACCGCTTCCAACTTCGCGAAGTACAATGCCAAGTATACCTACCTTTCCTGGTAACCGGGATCGCTATTTTAAGAAAATATATCAAACCATACTGGGGCCTCAAAGGCAGCGAATTCGTGGCTATTGGCTAAAATGTGATCGGCATCAGGTTTATAATTGGGAGGAATTCCTCGAGGAACGTGATAGTGTATTTTTGACAAGGTTGGTGCAGAGAAGGCAAGAGCGAAGCCCCACTCTATGAAGCAGTGTTATGGGTCGGGAATAAAGATATAGAACAAGCAAGAATTTGGAAAGAGAAGATTTAGTAAAGCTATCGATCTAAATTGCTGAAACATCAAGTATTTATCCACCCTTCTCGGTGGTCGACTCTGGGGTATCATTGTCCGTATAATCCATCATGAACTCCAACATAAGAAACATATAAAAATTATATACAATATCATATAGAAACCTGTAATATATCATAAAGGACCTCTAGCAATGAACATGAGGAATGTCATATAACCAACACATACAATATCATACAACAAACATAACAAGCAGGGAAACAGCAAATCTTTCGAAAATTTCTTTAAGAATGGGAACTACAGCTCGAGTTTGCAGGAGGACATGACTGGCCAGAAAGGTTCAAGATCAACCAACTATGCTGATCCTTGAGTGAAAAACTCTTGGATAAGATTGACGTCTTAAAATTGCCCAAAGATAATTACCAAGAATGGGTTGACACCATTAGTGACATTGCTTCCAACATAGAGATGTGCGATAATCTCGTACAAGAAGGGGAATTGCAAGTTACTCAGTACACCACCCGTCGGAGCGTCCAAAATAATAGTGAAGCGCATGCAAAACCACAAAACCGCGATACCTTTAATTCACCTACACCCGCGCCAGTAGATCACGAGGTTTATATCACGATAGGGGGTATAAAGCTGGACCCGAGCCGTGGATGAGATACAATGATGTCATCTATAAGGCGCAAGACCGAGTATTATTTTTGCAGAAATAAAAACATTTTATCCGTACTTATAGCCTGCTGTTGCCATGGACAGAAGTCTTCATAATTAGAAAGACGGCAATGTCGGCCTACCTAAAACGTGCCGAACGAGAACAAAAATTTGAAGACAAGAAGAAAGCTCTTTCAATACATGCCGCATCAGTAAATGATAAAAATCAAATGTTGGCACCAAAGATACCAATTACCAGAGAGGAGATAATAGTGAGACTTCCTGAAAAATTAAGGCACTTTTATGATGCTTTTGAGGCCGGTAAACTGTTGGAAATCAAGACTTCTAATTTTATAGTTTTCACAATTTCTTTCCCCATGAGGTTCCCGACAGAGATCAATCCCATGGTGTTGGAACTTAAGTCACGTGTCAACGCTAGTTAACGAGACAATGTACGTAGATATTAGCTAGTTACACATACTGAATACACCTGAGCACATAACTACTACATATTCTGTGCTCTACGACTTAAATCCTTCGCACTTTCTATTAGCATTATCCGCGCACTCCATGACGAATCTTCCCCTTCCCCCGCCATCCCTCCCCCCTCCACCCCTACGAGCCTTCGCCCCAAAGGGCAAGGAGGTGTCGCTGACAGAGACGCTACTGTCAACCACCTCAGCCGCAACCACCAGGAATCAGGAGGCCTCACTCCTTTTCCAAAACATTGCAAGTGTCTTAGACGACGCGATCAGTGAGAACAGATCAATCCCCCACCACCTCCAGAAACCTTTCAGAGAATTTGTTTTGGACCTGACCTCTGTCGCCCGACGACACTTCGAGTGTCACGTTAGAGGCTCACCACGCCCGCCAGTACCCTACTCAACTACCCCTAATGTCCAAGTTAAACAAACTGTGCAAGGAGCTACCAATCCCTCCGGCCTTCGACAGACAAAATCGTTTGCTTCCATTGCTGCAGTTCCAACCCCATTACAGAGACCCAATGTGCAAGCATCGCAGCAGAAAAAACCGACACAACTGCTCAGTTCTGTGAAACCTACCAAAACCCACCCCAAAAAACTTCCAGGAGACAATCGCTTACTAGTACGAGTCAGCGAAGGACACCCCGCACTTAGGATGTCACCCTATGCCATACAACAGCAGCTCAATGCTTTCCTCAACGCGAAACTGGTTCGCGAAGTTCAGATGACCAAGACAGGATTTGCAATTTACCCAGTAAACATAGAGGCTCAAGAAGCTTTGTCTGTCCGTATGGGTGAGTTGGAATCCTTTCTGTCCTCACAGGGCCAGTGCAAAGTCGAAAAGCCGATTCAACACAACGCCTACAGATTATCGGGCGTTCCCCGCTCATATGCTAGTTACAATGGTTCCTCAATGTAGATGTCAGAAATCTCCGCAACCACGATTGCAGAAGCTTTAACAGATTTGACCAATGTCGCCCCCATTAATGTCCTTGAGTCTCGAGGCTCAAGTAACTCAGAGTTCTATCATCAGAAAAATTGGATTGTCCTCTATCCCAAAGGCTCAACGCTATCAAAGTTGCTACCTCTCTTCGGGGTACGAGTCCCTACAAAACTGCTACCACAGAAGATTAAAGCTCCCCAATGCGGAAGGTGATTTGGCTGGCACAATGAACGTTCGTGCGCTCGGATCCCCCGTTGCAGAATCTGTGGCTCAACTCAACACTTAGAAGCAGGCCACACCTCCTGCGACCCTTCAAAAGATCATTTCTGCCCGCCTAAGTGCGCAAACTGCCATGGTCCGCACCCAGCAGACTCCCTGGAATGTCTTATTCGACCTCGAAAAGATAATTCGCTGCCTCCCAAGCAACAGATTGTGAGGGTCAGGACCCTTGCTAATGACTCGGGCTCTTGCCCTTGTATAATTACCTTACTCTCTGTGCGGCGTTGGATGACGTGGATCAGGATGTTGTGGCGCAAGGAGTTCTCGCTTACATTAGGTAACAATTTCTAAGCGCTAGCTATCATTACGATGATCCTTGTCTAGATAATGATCATCGCTTACTTACCCAATTTGGATGATAGCTATGTCCGCGTATATTGGGGAATATTAAGAAAGCTTCCAGAAAGTTCTAAAACGGTTTGTTGGCATCCTAAGGCGTGGAGATTATTCTAGCATCTTCTATGGGTTATTGCAAGTTCTAATTCTATGGCGTTCGGAAGGCTTCGGGGGTGATAGATCGGGATAACTATTTAAACCTGCGTTCTTCTCTCGTAGATAATCTCCATGCACTTCTTAGTTATTTAATTTACAATTTTAGAACCTCACTTTTGAGTTATTCGAGTTGAGCCTCTTACAGTAGAAGTGCATCACTCTCATCTATCTCATAGACCAGAGATTTCAGATTTTTTTTATCAGATCATCAATCATCAGTAGGTTCATCAGTCAGATCTTCAACCATCAGTCAGATCTTCAATCATCAGTCAGATCTTCAATCATCAGTCAGATCTTCAATCATCAGTCAGTTCATCAGTCAGTCTATCAGTCGGCCAAATCACTCTCTTAGTTATTTGTTTCATCGTAATGTCGGGATTCAAGGACGTAGAAATGGATGACGGAATTAGAGTCAGTGGGACGCAAGACTCAGGGAACCAATTTTATATGGCACCAGAATCAAGTCAGTCTGGCAGCGAACAGGCGCCCTCATGGGTATCAACCTTGATAAGCACCTTGTCCAATTTTTTAAGAAATCAACAATCAGTGCAGCAGATTGGAACTCCAGAAAGCAGACCAAGACACTCTCAACCACACCCGGAAAAGTTCTCAGGACTCGACTCTTCTCAGTACCCCCAATTCCGAAGCCTGTTGGAAGCTAAGCTAAAGATTGATGCCAATGCGATCGGTAGTGAAGAGGAGAGAGTTTGGTACGGATTTGGGCGCCTTACAGACGTTGCTTTA
Source organism: Podosphaera xanthii (assembly GCA_028751805.1). NCBI lineage: Eukaryota > Fungi > Ascomycota > Leotiomycetes > Helotiales > Erysiphaceae > Podosphaera > Podosphaera xanthii. The sequence continues at coordinate 816,213 of JAPWIX010000002.1, forward strand.
CAAAGAATTCATCCCTGGATCGAATTCGCTAAAGGAAAGAACGATTTCACCGTTGCGGGATTTTTTGAACGACTAGATAAGGCCTTTGGCGACCCGGAGAAGACAACAAAAGCCATCAATAAGTTGAATACAATACGCCAAGGTAACCGCAATTTCCGAGAATTTCTCCAAGACTTCGAACAGACCCTATTAGAGGCGCAGGTGTTGACGGATCAGTTGATGTTGATTACAACAGAGCAAGTCCAAACGAATACAGTTAATTATCTAAATCTAGGGAAAGAAGGCGGAGAGCACTTCTACTTAATAAATACATCGTTTGGATCTGCGTTTATCCGTACTCAGAGCTCTGTCCTTTCTCGTGACGAGTTCTCTGTGCCTTCCGTCAACTAAACCTCCCGAGTCCTCATCCGAGGTTTTATCTCGCTTAACTGTCGTATTCTGAAGTCATCTCGCTTATCGTATTACACAATACGGACTCGTATAGGATATCCATGCAGTACTGGCGCAGCCAGTATCCCTCAAGGGTTGAACCCGTAACATCTCGCTTATCGTATTACACAATACGGACTCGTATAGGATATCCATGCAGTACTGGCGCAGCCAGTATCCCTCAAGGGTTGAACCCGTAACAGCAGGCATGGGATTGGAGCGACGAGGCAAAGAAAGGCTATCTCCGGGCTGGGATCAATCGTGATCTTACGGATCGGATGGTTTCGCAGACTGAATCTCCAGGGTATGATGATTTTGTTTCCCAACTACGCATGACGTCGGATAAGATGGAGAGAATGAAAGCTTGGGATAGCAGAAAGGGGCATAATCGGATACTCAATGCTCAGTCTACTTCAACATTTGATACCCAAGAAGGTGGGGACCAAATGGACTGGGAACCGACCGCAACAATTAGCGTTGCTACAGCTCAGCGAACTCCCTCAGGTCAGGTGAGTAAACATTCACGCATTCGAGCAACTTGGGTGTCGCAGGAAGAGATTGGGCGAAGAATTTCTGAAGGCCTGTGCATTAGATGTGGGGGGCGGGGCCATATAATAAAAGGCTGCTCGCTGCTTCCCGCGTTGAATCCGAATCGTCGTAATAGGAGTCAGCTGCAGCAGTCAAGGGTCTCGGCATCTGCAGTTTCAGTGGATCTTAATGGTGAAGATGGTTCGGGAAAAGAATAGCCTCTGATAAAAGTCGCAATCAGGGGCTTGAGAGGGAGTGTAATCTGAGAGAAGACTGGAATCGGTTTGAGGAAGTCATGGATGGTGAACCTTTTGTTGTATCTGCTTTAATTAATGATACTATATTTGCTAATACACTCATTGATACCGGTTGCCTATCATATGGTCTTTGTGATTCCTACTTCGCTCAGAGAAACAACCTTAAGCGCTTAAAAATAAGACCACGTGAAGTCGTTGGCTTTGACGGAAAAGTAGCTTCATTTGTGAGTGAAGTTGCTGTTATAAATATGGATTTGGAAGGACACAGACAGTCGAAAGTATTTCTATATGTTGCTCCCATTGGATATTATGATGTAATCTTGGGAATGCCGTGGATCATATCTGAAGACGCCAGAATTAACGGTCCCCGATCCGAGATGCTGATAAAATCTACTGGTATAATAACTCATAGTAAGGAATCATTTTTGGCTGCCTATGATCGGACCAAAGGTCCAGTGCAGATATCAGCTGTGGCTTTTGAACATTTATCTAGGAGTCTGCACAAGAATAAAAAAGTTCAGGTATTTGCAGCAAGCATGAAAGATATTAATAAAGCACTAGCAGGAAAGCAGCGATCAGATCCAGTGATAAGTTTACCAAAGCACTACCACGAATTTCTAGACGTCTTTGATCATACTAAGGCGGAATTACTACCACCGCTCAGAGGTAAAGGCATTGATCACAAAATTGACGTCGAAGCCTCAGACGGCCAGGAAGCTAAGATACCCTGGGGCCCATTGTACAGTATGTCCCGTGATGAGTTACTGGTCCTCCGGAAAACATTAACTGAGCTGCTTGACAAAGGCTTTATACGCGTGAGCAATTCACCAGCAGCTGCACCAGTCTTGTTTGTTAAGAAGCCCGGAGGGGACTACGATTTTGTGTCGACTACAGAGGGTTGAATAGAATTACTAGAAAAGATCGGTATCCCTTGCCATTGATTTATGAAACCTTACGAAATATTAGCAAGGCGAAGTGGTTCACTAAACTCGACGTGATTGCCGCTTTTCATAAGATTCGGATTGCTGAAGGAGACGAATGGAAAACCGCTTTCCGGACTCGATACGGCCTATACGAATGGCTTGTTACTCCGTTTGGGCTGGCCAACGCTCCAAGCACATTCCAAAAGTACATTAATTGGACTTTACGCGAGTATTTGGATAATTTCTGTTCAGCGTATGTCGATGACATTCTGATCTATTCATCCGGGAGCAGATTGGAACATCAAGAACATGTACGGAAAGTGTTACGGCGACTCAGAGAAGCTGGACTGCAAATCGACATCGATAAATGTGAGTTCGAAACGAAAAGAACGAAGTACTTAGGGTTCATTATAGAAGCTAGCAAGGGATTGCAGATGGATCCAGACAAAATTGAAGCAATTAAGAACTGGGAAGCTCCAACATCAGTAAAGGGTGTTCGAGGCTTTCTCGGGTTTGCTAATTTTTATCGGAGGTTCATCCATAAGTTTGCAGAACTAGCAAAGCCCCTCACAGACCTCACTCGTAAAGATTGCAAATTCCGGTGGAATTCAGAGGCAGATTTCGCATTTCGGAAACTCAAAGAGATATTTATAAGTGCCCCTGCTCTCGGCCAGTTCGACTACGACAAGCCCACGCGAATCGAAACGGACTCTTCAGGATGGTGCGTCGGCGGGACACTTCAGCAACTGAATGATAAAGGGTTGTGGATTCCATGCGCATTCTTTTCAAAGAAAAATAATCCTGCGGAGTGCAATTATGAAATATACGACAAGGAGATGCTTGCAATCATTCGCTGCTTAGAAGAATGGGATGCCGAACTCAGGGGGGTGGAACAATTTGACATTTGTACCGATCACAAGAATTTGGAGTACTTTATGACGGTCCGCAGACTTACAGAAAGGCAAATGAGGTGGTCCTTGATCCTTTCTCGATACAACTTCCGGATAGTACACGTAGCTGGTAAACAAAATGAACGAGCTGACGCCCTTTCTAGAAGAGACCAAGACATGCCTAATAACGAAGCGGACCAGCGCCTTACAAATCGTAGTATCCAACTCCTGAAGCCAGAGGTCTTAGTGGCGAATCAGATTGTAAGGCCCGTATATTCAAACAACAGCCAGAAAAGGCTCCATTCGGAAGGACAAGGGCTCGAGGATCAACATGTCGGAGAGTGTCCGAGAGAGTTGGAAGAGTGGGAATCAGCTGCCCTCGCAGATAAACAGTACATCGAAGCCCTTGAATCAGTTAAAATACAGTTGAGGAAGTTCCCTACTCACCTTGACCTCAAAGTATCAATTTCAGAATGTTCTCTCTCGAGTCAAGGCCACCTACTATTCCGAGACCGAGAATGGGTTCCGAAAGGGCTAGATTTGAGAACGAAAATAATTCAAAATACACATGACACACTCTTGAATGGACATCCAGGTAGAGAGGTCACGTATGCTCTAATTGCTCGGCGGTTTTTCTGGCCTGGCATGGCTAAGGAAATTAGGACATTTGTGGAAAATTGTGATAGCTGCGGGAGGAATAAATCGTGGAGAAGTCGACGGCAAGGATTCCTAAAGCCTTTACCGATTCCGGAACGGATATGGTCTGAGATTTCGATGGACTTCATTACTGACCTCCCAATGTCTGAAGGCTGTACAAATATGATTGTAATCACAGACCGGCTAAGTAAAGGTGTACTTGCAGATGGCTTAAAGAATATTGATTCGGAAACGGTTGCTAGATGGTTTGTTAAGAATTATTTGCCTCATCACTTCCTTCCAAGTGCAATAGTTTCAGACCGTGGCTCACAATTTACAAGCGCTTTCTGGAAAAGACTATGTGAAATGTTGAGAATTCAGCGTAGGCTTTCTACTGCTTTCTCACCCGAAACTGATGGGTCAACCGAACGAATGAACGAGGTTATCGAGACAGTATTAAGACAATACATGAAATGGGACCAAAGCGATTGGTTACAATGGCTTCCAATAGTTGTTTCGAGTATTTGTGGAAGAGACTCGGCATCTACAGGCATAAGCTCCTTTTTCTTATCTCATGGATGGAACCAGAGCCTGTATGAAGATCTAGAAACTGATCTCTCAGATAATGATAGAAGAAACTCTCCAATCGCTAGAGCTGATAAAATTGTCAGAAAGTTAAAGCAAGTTAGAGAATGGGCACAAGCATCAATGGCTGCAGCCCAAGAAGCTCAAGAACATTGGTCAAACAAGATTAGAGATCAAGCCCCAAGTTACAAAATTGGAGATAAAGTTTGGTTAAACTTGCAAAATATAAAGACAGATAGACCAAGCCGAAAACTCGATGCTAGGAACGCTAAATTTAAAGTTACGGAAGTGATTGGCTCACATAGTTTCCGATTAGATACTCCACCAGGAATTCATAACGTCTTTCATTCAAAGCTGTTGAGGCCTGCAAACTCGTCACCACTGCCTGGTCAGAGAGTAGACGACAGCCAGCCTCTACCATGCATTGTAAACGAAGGGGAAGAGTACGAAATTGACCATATTATTAATCAAAAAAAGGCTCCAGGAAAGGGAAACCATCTAAAATATTTAGTCAAATGGGTCGGGTATGCAAAACCAACATGGGAACCTGAATCTTTTCTCAAAGACACAGCTGCACTTGACAAATGGACAAACCTACCCAGATCAGAAAAGATGAAAATATCTAAGACCAACAAGAGGCGAAAACCAGGCCGCAAATGAGGTCATGAGGAGGGGGGTGATGTGAGGGTCAGGACCCTTGCTAATGACTCGGGCTCTTGCCCTTGTATAATTACCTTACTCTCTGTGCGGCGTTGGATGACGTGGATCAGGATGTTGTGGCGCAAGGAGTTCTCGCTTACATTAGGTAACAATTTCTAAGCGCTAGCTATCATTACGATGATCCTTGTCTAGATAATGATCATCGCTTACTTACCCAATTTGGATGATAGCTATGTCCGCGTATATTGGGGAATATTAAGAAAGCTTCCAGAAAGTTCTAAAACGGTTTGTTGGCATCCTAAGGCGTGGAGATTATTCTAGCATCTTCTATGGGTTATTGCAAGTTCTAATTCTATGGCGTTCGGAAGGCTTCGGGGGTGATAGATCGGGATAACTATTTAAACCTGCGTTCTTCTCTCGTAGATAATCTCCATGCACTTCTTAGTTATTTAATTTACAATTTTAGAACCTCACTTTTGAGTTATTCGAGTTGAGCCTCTTACACAGATTGCTCAGATTAGACAGGCCGCAGCGGCCGCTAGATTCCGTCTGAAGGCAGCACACTGTGGAGTAATGGAGAACCAAACCAGAGCATCCGCTCCTTCGAACAACAACGAAACTCCAGCACTCCCAAAGACCCCACCTACAGTTAGAAGGCTCTTCACTGAATCTCCTTCAATATCTAGCGGTAGATTCGCACCTCTGGCTGACGACAGCCTTCAGAGCAGCTCAATGGAAACAGCTAATGACTACTAAGACCTCTTCCATCCACATACTCTCAGTTAACGTAGGTCGCAGCTCGTCTGCGCATCAAATTGCTCTCTCAACTTCCTTTCAGAATAACATAGATATTTTGCTGGTTCAAGAACCCTATATCTCCAAGGATATCTCAAGGAGAATCACGTGCAAACACCCTTCGTACGAATGCTTCACCCCTACCGATAATTGGTCTACCAGACCTAGAGTGCTAACTTACACACGGATTAATAGCGCTATTTCATTTGTCCAAGAACGGCCGCAACCCAATATAGTCCAAGGGGCCGGGGACGTTATTTTTCTCACCTTTAAAGCCTCTGGTCTCCCACCTACTCAAATTGTTAATGTCTACAACGCCCCCCCTGGGGCTACAAACCCAGGAGCAGGTTTATCTTTCCTTATTTCTATACCAGAAAATAGTTTCCATCGAAATATAATCCTGGCCGGAGATTTCAATTTACATCATCACTTATGGCACCCTTCCCGCCGTGGGTCACCTTCTACTCAAGCAGAAACTCTTACCCGCTGGCTCGAGGCCAAAAATATTTCCTTTATATCTGAGATAGATCAGCCAACACATATTCGCGGAAATGTCCTGGATCTTGCTTTTGCTTCAGACTCCTTAGTCGCTGAAGGTATCACTGCAGCAGTCCGACGAGATCTTGACGTGACTTTGGATCATTATCCAGTCTTAGTTTCACTACCCTGTCAAGTTGAGAAAGACTTCCCCCTCCCCCGTTTACGGTTTGCAACAATCGACACGCCAACATTCTTCTCGCTTCTTCGCTCACAACTGGACGGGCTTGCACTCCCCGTAGCTAAGTCTCCGTCGTGCCTAGATAAGAGAGCTGAAGATTTAGTACAAATCCTACATAGCTCCTTCTCCGGTTCCGCAAAGAGGTCCTTACCACACAACAGAGGTCAGCCATGGTGGGACCAAAGCTGCAGGGAAGCAAGAAGGCGATATAGAGAAGCAGCTCACTATTCTGACTCAACAAACGAAGAGAAGAAGAAATTCCGAAGAGAGGTAAGAAAGGCTAAGTCTTCCTTCTTCCAGAAAAAGCTTGAGGAAGCCAGCAACGCAAAGGATGCTTTTGATATAACTAAATGGCATAAGTCAAAAGGTAGCTTCCGTATGCCTCTACTTACCGACCCACTCTCTCCAGAGGCACCGCCTGCGCAAACCAATGAAGGAAAAAGAGAGGTTTTAATGAAGAATCTCCTGTGCAATCAATCAGGTGTAGCTGATATTCCCTTGACAACCCCTACTGTAGCGAGTGCAGAGCTCCCTTTCCCTCAGATCGACTTTGACGAAATCTCTAACGCCATCTTCGGCGCTGGCAACACAACCGCGGGAAAGGATGAAATTCCTACTGCAGTCATTCGCCTCGCGTGGCCACATATCTCAAGTTTAGTCCTGGACCTCTTCCAGGGATGTATTGACTCCGGCTATCATCCTCAGTGCTTCCGTATTGCGATTATAGCAATAATTGGTAAGCCAAATAAGGCGGATATGTCATCTCCAAGGTCTTACAGACCAATAGCACTTCTCTCGGTTTTGGGTAAGGGGCTGGAAAGAGTAGTTGCCAGGCGGATGGCTTGGGTAGCCATCAAATATAAGGTACTCGCCAGTCAATAGTTCGGCGCTTTGCCGCTCCGCTCATCTGTAGATTTAACCACCTGTCTCACGCATGACATCGAAACTGCAATCAATAAGGGCTTGACGGCCTCGGTTGCTACCCTGGATATAAAAGGAGCTTTCGACGCTGTTCTCCCAGGAAGACTTGTGAGACGCCTTAGGGAACAAGGCTGGCCTACTCATCTTTGCAATTGGATTTGATCATTTGCAACCGAACGCAAAGTTTGCATACGCATTGATAGAGAAGTTGGTGAGCCGAGAGCAATTAACTGTGGACTCCCCCAAGGTTCTCCAGTATCCCCTATTCTGTTCATGCTGTACATATCGCCTCTCTTCAAGCTAGAAGGTCTCAAAAACTCTTTTGGATACGCTGATGATGTAGCGATTCCTGAAATATCTCCCACACTCGAAGCGAATTCAGAGAAAATTGGTACAGCAATTGACCAGGCCTTAGCCTGGAGCATACAAGAAGGTATAAAGTTTGATCCAGCGAAATCGGAACTTATTCATTTCTCGAGAAAACACAGGGACAAGGAACGGAGCCCCCAAGTACAAACTAGTCACTTCACCATTACCGAGAACAGTCGTCCCTACATCAAATGGCTAGGCGTTCATTTTGATAGGAAGCTTACCTTCCGTCACCATGCACAAGTTCAGGCAACGAAAGCCCTTAAGGTTGCAAATGCTCTCCGCTGCATTGGTAATACTGTTCGCGGTGTGTCACCCAGACTTGCTAGACAAGCTATAATGGCGTGTGTCTTGCCCATCGCTCACTTTGGGGTTGCAACGTGGTGGCCAGGGATAAACAGAACTCTTAAGGACAGGATAATATCTAATAGAGTTGGACAACATCTCCTCATGTTAGACAAAGTTCATGCAGCTGCCGCAAGAGCAATATTACCCGCTTTCCGCACAACACCTTCTGTCACACTCCTTAGAGAGGCAGGTCTCTCACCAGCTAGAGTGGCGCTAGACTGTATATCAAGAAGGGCCGCTGCTCGCATTCGAAAGTTAGACTCTCGACACGCTCTATCCCAACGAGGACGAAAGTCACTTCTATCCCCCGCTTTGTCAAGGTTTGCCCGCTCATATAAAAGTATTCCAGCATCTGAACATTTTGACCCTCTTATTCTTGCTCCTTGGGAGACGCAGGAAACCCTACGTGACTCCCTCAGACGTATCAAAATTCCGACAACACCTTCAATATCAGGAGTAAACAATTTTTCGAGACTTTGTCAGGTCAGTTCCACCAGCTGACATACAAGTTTACTCAGATGGTTCCAAATTACCAGACGAAAGGACTGGAGGTGGTTATATTATTTTCCAATTTGGGCTTCAAATAAAAACTGAAGCCTTCCCCCTAGGCACTGGGAAGGAGACTTTTGATGCAGAAGCTCATGCGGCCCTAAAAGGAATTCAAGCAGCAGTTGCTCTCCCATCGGCACGTTTTGCGAGTAATATATGGCTATTTGTTGATAACATCGAAGTAGCGAGAAGACTCTTCACTAAAACCACCAGTATCTCGTCTCAAAATACTTTCCTAGATGCTTTCGAAATGCCCAAAAAATGGAAAGCCCGGTCTAGACTCCCTCACACGTGTGAGGGTAGCATAAAAATACGATGGATCCCTAGCCATTCGGGGATTGAATGGAACGACCTCGCCGACACCCAGGCTAAGAGAGGCGCAGCGTTGCCTGCCCAAGATTTCTAAGAAAAGTTATCGATCGCGTCACTTGCTAAGTGGCTTTCGACTCAGATGAGCCAAGCGAGGGAGAAGTGGTGGAAAGATCACATACCCCTTAGCTACGCTAGATTTGAAATAAACAATGCCCCCGCTTTCCCAAAAGAGCTTCTACTGGATAGAAAAGCTTTGGGACAAATTATTGCTGCTAGGACTGGCCACGGAGATTTTGCCGCTTATCATACCCGATTCAACCACGAAGAGGCAAACAATAACTGCCGCTGCGGGTCTCCAAAAAACCCCGACACACTTCCTTTTCTGCCGGATAATTCGTTGCCGCGGCGGACGTCCTGAAGGGCCCATAAATTCTCTTCTACCAAACCTACTTGGCACACCGGAAGGAGCTCCAATTTTAAGTAAATGGTTAGACCGTGCCCGATATTTTGAGCAAATTTGCTCTCGCTAGAGGAGCTTTTATTCTAATTTCCTTTTATGTCTTTTTTTTCCTTTGTCCGATTCGAGGCTCCGGAGGTAAGGTGGAGCGGGGGAGTGTGACTGACTGATCACCAGTCAAGAGTGTGTGGAAGACTCCTGAGATATATTTTTTTTTTTGCATATTTGCATACTTCCATTTTGTGCGCAGTTTCAGATAACGCTGCACAACCATGTAAATTAGACTTAGCAGTCCTTAGATCTAGGGTTCCGACTCTAGCGTCCTATATCCCAATTGGGATAGATATCACGTGCTTCTGGGGCACATGATCATCACCCCAGACGTAAAATAGAAACAACAACAACAACACATACTGAATAAATACAATCAAGAATCACCGAATCCTTACGTATTACGAATCTTGCCACAGTGCGTGAGATTCCGTGATCATAGGTAGAGTGGTTATACCGACACATGGCATTCTTGTTCAGCTTACCTAAGCTGTAGAAAAGAAGGAAGCGAGGGAAGGTTAAGTGAAATCATTGATGATGTAGTGATTCTGATATCATTAGCTGTCAACAGAACCTTTGAGGCCAAGTATGGCTCTGATATCGATGGCTATAGGGAACATTTATAAGTAGCACAAGGTTACAATTAGAAAGTTAATGAATAAAAATGCTTTGAATTCTTACTTTCTTCAACGTAAACATAGTAACACTGATCTTCTACTCCATTGGCCAGGGATTGACTTGACAATTGAGGTCGAAAAGATGATCAAGGTCGAACCTAAGAGTCACTGAGGGGACTCTTATCAGGGATGTCACGAGATAAATTACTTTGTATTGGGAATTTCTGGAATTGTTGAGTCATCTAGCTTGTCTTAGCATACGCTAGTAGTTATGTAAAGACTCCCCGCACTTTGTAAGATACAACATTATTACTCCATCTATCTTCACATCATTTACAGTAGCCCAATAAAATGGTACAATAGATCATTACCTTCAACAATTTTGTCAATAATACAACAACATAGTGGAACATAGCAAATATCGTCACCGACAAGCAATCAGGCAGGAAAAAACTCAGCTTCAAAGGAACACCAGTTAAAATCCACCAAAACCTTAGTAGGGCCCAAAGTAGTGTCGCTATTCAGCTAAGAAGCGAGCATATCGGGCTCAACTCTAACCTGCGCCGAAGAAAAGTCCCGGGAGTACACGAACCAAGGTGTCAATGTGGATATCCGTCCCAAAATGTCACGCACATGGTCTTGGCGTGTCCGCAGTGGGCAAGGGGAAGAGGCGAAATTCTGAGACTAGCCAAAGATAGGTCTTGTGAAGCCATGATGAACAGCCTAGGAGATGTGGCTAGAATCACGCAGTGGATACTCACCCAAGGCTGGATAGAACATTTTCGACTTGCAGGGGAAGTCGAAGCAGCGATTTCGGAAAAACTAAAGCGATCTGGCAAGGAATAGGACGGGATCCACACTGGCTGAACAGTGAATATTGCAATACCTGAAGGAGAACCTGGGTAAACCGGGATAAATTGTGAAGATAAAACCAGACAGAATCGAGGGGTGTTCACCGGTAAGGTTTCCCCTCATGTATATACTCTCATACATGGGTCCGGAATGTCAAAAGGGTATTCGCTGTCCATTGGGCTTTGTACAGGGTCTACCCTTAGTAATATCTACGGGCTAATTTACAGTAATTATCCATTCAACTGACATAACGCCTGCTTCTCATCCAGTAACCCAACAAAAATATATCGCCAACGTCTAGTTTTACACCAGTCAAAAATCCGAGCGACTTACACTGAATCATTGTTGAAAGTGAGGCATGCTTTAAATGACCCTAACGCTATATATCGTACTAATTGTAGCGATAGATGAACAGCGAGGAAACATCTCCTGCGAGGCGTAGCTATTCGAGAAGAGCTTCAGCAGATAAGTGCCTTCAGGTCATTCTTTACTGGATTTGGAAAGATCTCAGCTAAATAACTCCAGGTAATTACTTTACACAATACTGGCCACGAACGAGGCGAAATTGCATCTATCCTCGACTTGAGCTACAAACAAGTTATTCACATCATCAATAGAGGCACTACCTCTCCCAAAAGAAATCCGGGGGGAAAACGAAAACTGGATCAGGCCCAAGTTGATGAACTAGAAACTTTTGTGCGACTCTCTCGAAGGAATCGCCAGATGACGTATATAGAGCTTGCCATGGAGTTTAGTTGCTGGGGCGCTGGGGTTTATGCGATCAGAAGTGCGCTCAAAGATAGAGGTTACTCCAGGAGTTTGTCTCGAGCAAAGCCACCTATATCCGAGGTCAACATGATAAAAAGGTTAGAATGGGCTCTAAATCATCGTCACTGGACCATTGACGTTTGGAGTCAGATCCTTTGGAGCGACGAGACATGGGTAACAGATGGTAGACATCGAGATCCCTACATAACGAGAAAGGTTTGTAGCGCGTGTCATCAGCTAGGATTTAGATGGCTAATAATATACAGCCTGGTGACGAGCTTGAATACACCTGCCTCGTCGACAAGACTAGAAAGAGCACAGCCTGGATGTTCTGGGGGAATTTTCACGGAACTCAGAAAGGGACCTACTTATTCTGGGGAAAAAATTGGGGTTCAATAACAGGGCCGAGTTATTGCGAACACATTGTTCCCCATGTGGCTGACTACATGGAGGTGAATCCTGAATTGCAATTCATGCAAGATAATGCACCGCCACATAAAGCGGCCTTCGCTAGGGAAAGTTTAAGGGTTAAAAATATTGAGCCCATAAACTGGCCTCCTTACTCCCCAGACCTCAACCCTATTGAGGCTGTGTGGAGCGAGATGAAGGATTATATTGAAAATCAATATCCTGAACTCGAGGATGGGCGGGAGCGGTCTTCGGCTGAGCTTCGCATTAACATACTGGAAGCATGGGATTCTATAAGTCATAACTCTTTGCAGTATCTCATCGGAAGTATGCCGGCGCGATGTCAGGCGGTGATTGTAGCTGGTGGGGTAGCCACGAGATATTGAAGATTTATTTTTACGGCTAGTCACTAGCTTTAACTTTAGTCGTATTTAGCGCGTAATCTGCTATAAAATTTACCAGATTAAGCTTAGTCTCATGAAAGCTTCAAGGTCCTCCCTTTTGACACTCGATTTCGAGTACACGTAATACACACAAATTTTCGAGTATCCCTTCCATAGTGGGCCTAGATAAATATTCTTTATAGAAATTTGTATGGCGAGACCCTGGTCAAAAAGTGGGTTTGACATTCAGCACCCATCAACGAGAGTATTATAGATGATAGCCACCCGCATGGACCCAACGGGTGCCTGATCGGGTTAAATGAAATCAAATCATATACAACAACATAACATGATAAATAAATTTAGGAAATTTGGAAAATAATTGATAATCATTTCTCTGTAGAATTGAATTTTTATTCACCAATAATAATCGAGATTAGTATGTAAAATAATGGTCTTGTCATTTCCGATCATTGCAACAATTGTTTGGCCATCATATTGACGCTTAGTCCTTTAGTTCACATGCAGATAACCTTTTCCAACTACAGTTTATTATTATACTAATTTTAGGTTTTTATCCGAGGAACGAGGATTTCTTACTTACGGAACTTTTAGCGTGAAACTAGTGAACTCTAAAAATGATTGGCTGTGAACCCCTGGAACAAAAAGGCCGGTGGGTCCGCTTAGTAAGCGACCCCTTTCTTCTTCTTCAACATCAATTCGTGCAACGAAAGCTCCTTCTTCAACATCACACAGCCCCAAGCGCTTCGACCCACGACCCACTAACATGAGCAAGTTATGTAAACGGTGCGAAGTCGAACGTGATCTTTCTGAATTCGACCAGTTCAAAACTGGAAAATTCATGATTGGCTGAAAATCAAGCTCACGTGTTCCTCGGATATATACTTGGAGCTCCGCTCCGCCGAGATTCCATTTTTTTCTTATTTGCGTGTAGAAATCTTCATGGTAAGATAGATTTATCGATCAAAATTTCCATAAGTAGAACTTATTTACAACCCCCAAAATGAGGAAGTTGTCGCTGGATCAAATCGCCTCTAGTAACATTTTGGTCTATGAGGGGAAATCAGCGAGAGAAATTGCCAAAAAAATTAGAATGTGGCAGGACTACTGTGGGTAGATATCGTAAGAAGATATCAAATCAGTTGCCAAATCCATGGCTTGGACGACCAAGAAAACTGACGCCTTGAGACAAGCGAGCTGTTACACGCTTGGTATTTAATCGCGGTGCGAAAGCGGCCGTAGAGGCTACAAAAAAGTCGAGTCAAGAAAGAGAAGAGAAGGTATCAGCGGAAACAGTACGGAAGGCTTTGGAAGAGTAAGGGTTGAGAGCTGTCAAAAAGAAGAAGCCTAGGCTCACACCGGCTCATCGGAGAGCTCGCTGGAATTGGGCATTAGCTCATTCGAAATGGACTATCGACGACTGGAAAAGGGTCGTCTGGTTTGATGAGACCAAAGTTAACAGAATGAATAGTGATAGCATCGAGTATGCCTAGGTAGCAGAACCAAAGAACCTTTGTTCTCAAGTCTTGAATGAGACCCTTAAGTTTGAAGGTGGGAGTGTTATAGTTTGGGGCGGCATGTTTTGGTTTGGTGTAGGTGGTATGGAACGTGTTGTTGGTCGAATGAACTCAGAGCAGTTACTTGACACATTCGAGACTCCTTTACTGCCAACTCTGGATCAATTCGCCGGTCAGTCCAGCTCATCTTCTGCAAATACCGTAATTTTCCAGCAAGACAACAACCCAAAACATACATCTACACGAACGAAAAAATTGGCTATCAAGTAAGGGTGTATTAACTATGAATTGGCCATCTCAATCACCCGATCTAAACCTAATTGAACATCTCTGAGGGTTGATAAAACGAAAACTTGGTAAGTATCAAGAGGCCCCGAGAGGCATGTATGATTTATGGGAAAGAGTCGGAGAAGTATGGTCAAAAATAGATGTGGAAACATGTCGGTCACTAATTCGAAGTATGGAATCAAGGATTCAGTCTATATTGAAGGTAAAAGGAGGTCATACGAAGTGTGTGGGGTCAGGGCTCACGGCTGGCGAGCACAAGCTACTACCACAATCAATCTATATTTTTCCTATGGAGTCTACCTCTGAGGGAGTTAGAGCTTTCTTATACCCAAACTACCTCCCGGCCCTATGGTACCCCTGTCACTGCATATCTGCATATCCTTCTACGATACCCCGCCAAACTAGCTACTATTAAGGATCTATGCGTATTCCCGCTTATATGCTTCTACTTGCATTAATCGATATAACCAATGTAAGGCTGGGATGAGAGCCCAGTCACCGATAGGGGCATAGCTCATTACACGAAGTAATACAATGATGGCCAAACAATTTGTGTAATAATTGGAAATGCCAACACCTCAAAAGGTTTCAAAACAGCATGACCATGCAGATAAGAAGCGAGCATATCGGCTTCCAATCTTATCTGTACCGAAGAAAAGTACCCAGTGTCGACTCACCAAGTTGCCCTTGTGGATACCCCTCCCAAAATATGGAGCATATGATCATGGCTTGCCCGCGATGGTCAAGAGGAAGATCTGAAGTGTGGAGGAAAGCGAAAGATAGATCCTTCAAAGCTATGATGAATAGTGCAGAAGACATCGCCAGAATCACACAATGGATTCTCGAAGCAGGTTGGCTTGAACAGTTCCGGCTCGTGAGGGATGTTGAAGCCACAATAGCAGCAAATAAACTAAGCCGGAAACGCAGAGGGTTAGGTTGAACAAAGGGGGAAAGGGATCCACAATGGGCATTGCAGATTTATCGCGCTTCCTGAAGGTGAGTCTTTGACTAAAAACAAATAAAGAAACAACAAAGTTAGGTTTAGGGGGTTTTCATCAAAAGGTTTCCTCCTGTGTAAATAAAGAGTTAGTATACCTGCGTGGGCCATTAAGGGTGCTGAACCAGGGTAATGAAACAAATCAAAAATTGGAAATGCCAAGACCATTATATATTTCACATACTTATTTCCTTTTTTTTGGTAAATAAGAATTCAATTCTACAGAGAAATGATCATAGATTATTTTCCAATTTTCCAAATTTATTTATCACGTTGTGTCGTTGTGTTATCATCAAATTTGTTGAAGGTAATGATTTATTGCACCATTTTATTGGGCTACTGTATATATTATACAGCAGAGGCATTCCTGACACCGTGGATGTTTTAGGACTTCTTTGCCGGAAGACAAGAAATGACTATCTTTTTGAGGAAAGAGAATAGAGAAACATAACTGGCGACAGCTTCACTGAGCATGTACTTCCCCGGATTGTGCACTGGAGTAGGAGAAATCTTGAACCTTAAGTTTCTCCTATCAGGCCAGTACAAAATAACGCACCCCCACACAAAGCAGTTTTCTGGATAGCGTACCTCCGGTCTCACGAAATCGAACAAATTAGTTGGCCAGTTGTCTGCCCAGATCTAAATCTGATAGATGCTGTATGGAGATAAAGTGATACATACAGGCTCGATATCATAAGCTTGGTCAAGGGAGTCTGCAGAGCCGAGTAGAGGTCTGTGGGATTATTGAAGATGTCTGTGAGTCGTTTATGGCGGATCAGCATCATATACTATTTAGGAATATGTCAATAAGTTACTAGACTTACATGGACACTAAATGTAGACCGACGAGATGGTAGCCTTTATATTTGTGTTTCTAGAAATAGAGTTAATATCGGTGTAATTAAAACTAAACATAACGCTGCAAAACGTAAAGACCAGCCAAAATTCCCATGCAGTGCTAGTGGAATAATAAGAGATATTGCTGGGGTGTAAAAGCTAAGGCACTAAAATTCTACCCCACCAAAGCCTTAAGTTGTGAAAAGCCAGAAGCTAAATTTATAACTCATTGAGATCGAGAATTGTTTTTTTTTGAATTACTGTCCAGATTAGTCTCTGACTATTAACCGACATGTAGGTCTTGTCTGCCTGTAGACCAGAGACACTCATTCCTCAGATGGTTAGTCATTTCCTGTGCCTTCCCCACGGCCTCAATCAGATAGTAATACACCCACAAGTCTTTATTTGAGAACACACTCAAAGGGGCTTTTAGTCCATGATCTCTTTCCTCTAGCCAACGAAACGGAGGACATTTGCGGGCGTGTAGCTGCTGTGACAAATCTTCCAAAAACCAATGTGCGCAGGGCTCACCTGATACCGACATTAGGACTAAATCCAAAGACAAAGCTATCCTTCTGAAGCATTCGGAGACGCGAGTCAGTCAGGCGCATCAGACTTATGTTATCTTATGAGACCCACTTTTTCCTATTCTAGCCTCCTCTGATTCATGCCTCAGAACAAATCGAAGGTCATGACAGGATGTCAGAAAATTCTGTGTTGAATTTGGGTATCGCAGAGTAACCTAGCCTAGCCCAATATTATCGTTACGCAATTTGGGAAGTCAAGTAACTCATGCAAATTGAAGGCACTTCGGGCTAATAAAATCAAGAAACAAGAGTGTCAGAGACGAAGTCACTGACGTTTCGAATTCCACAGGTTAAAAGAATGAGGGGTCTCGGACTTTGCTGTGTACGGGTTTTACTTTCACCCCACGGCGGAATGACACATGTTGAACCTCACCAGGGCTTCTCTAATCAACGTTACAGCAATGATTCTACCACATTATCCTCCTCTTTCTCTCTTTTGATCTCATCATCTTTCGTCGTGTGTTGTCAAGTGACATTCGAATCTTCCAGTGTGAAAGAAAGGAACTCAGCTTGAAGTTGATCAGGATGTGACTCAATCTTGGCTCAGCAGACTCTCATGTATGAGCTGGCATTTCGTAGAAGTCACCAAGTTCAGGTGGTAAATTGTTCAGCCCTATCAGAAATAATTTTTTTGGCACTAAGATTGGCAACAATAAGCCCCATTTGTATAGAGTTCATCAAATAAATAGGGAATCGGTATTTGTACCTCACCTTTTCGGTATTTGTACCTCACCCCTAGCTGTAGCCAATCAGAAGGGCAGATTACAACCAATCAAAAGAGATAGGAAAATCGCAAAATCCAAAAAAGCATGGACTGTAGAATGACACCCATGAAAATCGTCAAAAACTGTTCTCTGAAAAACTTGAAAAATTGAACTATTACTCATTTAAAGGTCTACGTAATTGAGGGCCACACGTATGAAGCCATCATCGTAGTAGATCTTCTATCCGGAAAAACCCCTCATAACAAATCATTACACTACAAGCGCAGCAGCAACAGACCAATATGCCTATCCTAGCACCCACCAATGCGCGTTACAATTCGCTTGACGAAGCCACAGAAGCAGCAAAAGGCTTTGCTTTGGCAAATGGCTATGCTCTGAAGACTCAACGTACTCGGACAATTGGAAACAAGGCAGGAAGTGAAATCAAGAATAGAGTTTTGGCCTGTGTCCATGGCGGTAAGCCAACTACTCAAGCAAGGGTTCGAAGTACCTCGACGCTTCGACAAGGGTGTCCCTTCCAGCTCACTATTCGTAAAGAGGAAGATGATTGCTGGTCATCCACAGTAACCAATGCCGAACACAACCATGAAGCTGTGGATAATGTAGCTGCATATCCAGCTGCTAGAGCCCTCTCAGCGGAAGCTGAAACCGTCCATAACTTGACTCGCATTGGTGCACAGCCTCGTGTTGTTTTGAGTGCCCTGCGAGAAAGTAATGCAACCAACCTTTCAACTGGTCAGGATATTTACAATGTCAAGAAGGCAAAGAAGAGAAAGATGTTAGATGGCAGAACAGCAATTGAGGCGCTATTGGAGATCTTGATCGACCGCAACATCCAGCATGAAATTCAGCGCGATCATACTGGTAATCTTACCTGCCTCTTCATCTTTCCAAAGTCAGCAGAAAACATTGCCAAAAAATATTCAGCAAGCAAAGTGTTCCCGATTGACAGTACTTACAAAACAAACCAGTATCAGATGCCTCTGTTGCATGGAACGGGAGTAACAGCAACAAACGAAACATTTACTCTTTTCTATTGCTTTATGCGGCATGAAACTGAGGAGTTCTACACCTGGGCAATGAATGAGCTGAAAAAATCCTTTAACCGGCTAAGCATTAACTCTCATTTTGCAGTTTTCATCACTGATCGCGAACTTGCACTGATGAATGCAATATCTTTGGTGTTTCCACATTCAATTACAATATTATGCATTTGGCATATCAACAAGAATGTCCTGGCAAAGCAACGCTCAGCCTTTGACTCGGATACTGCTTGGAAAGACTTTATGGGAATGTGGCAAGGCATAATCTTCTCTAGTTCAGAAGCGGAATATGAGCAAAACCTAGATAGGCTTCTCCAAAATGTCCCTGCATCGGTATTTGCCTACCTTTCAACAACTTGGCTTCGATATAAGGAGAAATTTGTTCTAGCTTGGATTCGGCACATCAGCCATTTTGGTCACACCACCACCTCAAGAGTTGAGAGCGCTCATGCAGCTTTAAAAAAATGGCTCCAGGTATCGACTGGTGACATGCTTGGTGTCTGTTTACTGCTGGAAAGAGCATGTGATGAGCAGGAGCGCAACCTTAGTCAGACTAACAATGTCCAGCAGACACGTAATCTCGTGCAACACAATCACCCATTGTGGAACAAAGTCAAGAAGACTATTTCCTGCCATGCCTTGAAGCAAGCATTGAAGCAATACGATAAAGCTCTGGCGCCTCAAGAGCAACAATGCAACAATATTTTTACCTCGACAATGGGCATACCTTGTAGCCACCGAATAAGGAGAATGCTGGCACAAGTTCCCTTGGCGGCAGCTTTTGAAATCAACGACTTCGATCAGCATTGGTGGTTGCAGCAGCCGGCATCAGAGATGCCAGCCCCACTTCCTAACGTAGCCCTGGCCGGTTCATTGGAACGAATCCAGCAAAGATATGATCAGTTGATGCCGCATCAGCATCCTCTTTTCGTGCGTGCCCTTGCGGACGTTACCGACCAATCCTTTCAGACGCTAAGTCCGGTGACAGTGGCAACGCGTGGCAGGCCTTCAGGATCGACAAGGCGGAATCTATCTGATTTTGAGTATGTAGAGCGGCAGCAGCGTGCACGGCAGCAGGAACCGGAGCAGCACGAGCGATCACTTCCGGTGAGACACCACTGCCGCATCTGCAAGGAGATTGGCCACAATATACGAACATGCCCTCAAGCTCCACCTCACATATCAAATGACGTAGGCCCTCAATTACGTAGACCTTTAAATGAGTAATAGTTCAATTTTTCAAGTTTTTCAAAGAACAGAGTTTTTGACGATTTTCATGGGTGTCATTCTACAGTCCATGCTTTTTTGGATTTTGCGATTTTCCTATCTCTTTTGATTGGTTGTAATCTGCCCTTCTGATTGGCTACAGCTAGGGGTGAGGTACAAATACCGATTCCCAATAAATATCCCTTCCTGAAAAACATGGATCTAAAGATTATAGTTGTGCTAGAGTGGGTAATCTAATGTCTGTGGGGATCAGCTACAGTAGAATCTGTCCAAACCCATAGTGGGTTACGGGCTTGATTAGAGTCGTGATACAAGCCCCCCCTTGAAAACCCTATTTTGCCTGGAAAAATGGATTTATCGATTAGCCCCACAACATTTACGAAAAAACCGTCTAATTATAAACTGTAGACAAATACTGAAAGCACGTACAAGTACATGTGTGCTTAATTATATTTGTACATCTTTGTTGAACACAATCTCAAAGTTTTACATCCTAATTGTTACCACAGGGTTTTTGGACAATGTACGGACCAGATTTCATTTGGGATAAAATTAAATCAGAGACTCTATCAACTTGGTAAATCTATTGTACATATGAACTGTTTGGGTATTTAGTATCAATCAATACTATTTCATGGTCAAAGTTCGATGCAATTACCTAAAATAATTTCGCTCCATAGCATTGTTTCAATTTAATGTAAGGAATATCCCTAATTATCAGGCCATTAACTATGAGTATGTCAAGTTGCCCTACATCCTTGATATCTTGTTCTACCGTATCCGAGCTCAACACAAGCTATGCAATATCGTAAAACTTTTGGCGTGGTCTTGTGTTGAGACAGGCTTGACCAGCTGCCTATCATGCGCCCTAGTATGTGTAAAGTTGTGTTTATTCGTGCTATCTTGAGTCTGAGACTATCATAAGACTAGGGCTCCTCTCTGGCCTTAAATCTGAATGGACAGTCGGTATTTTGCGTCAATCAACGTCGTTTCCTGCATGTCTCGTCCTCTTCGTGGTGAAACATTATACTTTTATGACAGGCTGGGAGTTGCTTTCTTCGCCTTTTTCTCTATTCTGAGTTGCTGGCGGTGGTGGCGTGTCCAGCAGACCAAGCGTGATTTTGGACCGCCTCATACAATTTTTTAATAGAAACGTAAGATCCGGGAAGATTCAGTTTCGACGAAGTAATTCTGCCATTGTTAGTTTTAGAGCTAGACGTCGATTACGCTCAAATTGATAACAACGTACATGGAAACAGTGAGAAGATGAATTAGTAATGAAGGATTACTAGATACAACCTTTGAAATTGAGAGGCTATGGAACAAGTAAGTGGCCTGAAGTACTTGTGTTTTGTGAGTTTTTTATATTTTATATTTCTTGATTCATCTTGTAATCAGCCTCTAAGTTACGACAAGTGTTTAGAGAGTTGGAAGTTACCAGAAATACTTCGCCGCTTTCGTAGTTCGCCATTGTTGTTTACAATTTGTACATAATTTTAGTGGACGTGATTGCTGTAGCGACGCGGATATCAAACTCTGTTTAATTAGTAATGCAATTTGCGTTCACCGCTCGACGGATTCAGCATCAAAAAACTGTTACAATAAAATTTTAAGGGGGGGGTGTATCACGACTCCTTAATTATTGATAAGATTTATTGAATTGTTGATACTTATTTTTGCAACACTTACCCCTACACATCATATTGCGTGTAGGGTAAGTATTGCAAATATAATAGGTGAAATTTTAATAAATCTCTTAAGTAATTATACCGGACCCGTTATGGATTTGGACGGGTTCTGCTGTAACCGTATCACGCCTCCTGAGTCCAGGTCTTGTGCATGACACGAACCGTATCAATCGATTAACATGTTTGTACACCTTCACACGTGCAGAAGGGTAGGTAGTAGTTTTGTTTATTCGTGCTATGTAGAGTCCAAGACTATTATAACACTAGGGCTCCTCTCTGACCCAGACAACACCTTTTACAGTGCTCCTATCCCCTTTTACCTCGAACCTAAGATCATTGATACATTGACCCATGACGGGTAGCCATTTAGCTCAGTAATTACCCGTAGAATTCAACCACCTTTTCTACGAAACCTTATGCTCAAAAAGAATAGAAAAGAGCAGCCAGGGAAACCGGTACGCGGGAAAAAGTCTCAAAAAACCTGCAACTCTAGCCAGGCGAGGCCTAGACACTAGAGCCACACGAGGTGCGTATCCCCATCTGTATCTCCCTAATATCCCATAGTCCAGATATCCTCCTTATACCGACACCACCAGCGCTCAGGTAGCGGTGCTCTTTCCTCGGGAGACAGTATAATGCCAGAATGTCTGTAAACAGTGAGAATTCATCTTGGTAAATAGGGCCAACTTAGTCTGAACCATCACCATCATAACGGGAGCTGGGTACGCCCCGGAAACTCGTTTGGATGACTTTTCCTCCGTGACCAAGTAATGCGTGTTTCTGTTGGCTCTGAAGATAAACTCCAGGTTTGTAGGGGACACCACGTAGAGGTAGAAACGCCGTCTTCGTCCCCCCGTGCAGAAGGGTGTTTCAAGTGGTTCTCGTCAAGTCAATAATTCTGCCGTATTAATTACAATGAGTTTGTAATATTCTCTAATTTTCCATCAACTACCCCGTCTAAGTGGAGCTGACGAGGTCCACTTGAAATCCCTTTCCGTACTGTACAGTAGGAGTAGCACTTATTACAGCTTAATATTAATTTTGTACGTCATCTCGATATGTTGTCTATCATTGACCTACAAAATTAATATCATTTGCATCAAGTTCTACCCCTGCAGCACCGTAATTAATAAAACGATATCTGTACTACGTACTATATGAAACGTACTTTGGGGATAGAGCTTGGTCTTCGTTGATATTAGTTTTGTGTGTCTTTAATGGGTAATGGACGAAAGTAGGTTACAAATATTATATCAACTTAGAACAACTCTTATCCCTGAAGTACCGCAGTACCGTTCGCTAACTTGGATCCCTCATATCTGTAATGTTCAAATCTCTAGCCTGGTTATTCGCTAACACAATTATTCATCAGGGAATTCGTGATTAGGTGCTATTGGTGTCATTCCAACCAAAGATTGTCGCTATGGCTCTACACCTCTCGTCACGGATCGTGCTGAGAAGTGGTAGGAAAATTAGGACTTTTTGCATCACTCTTCAGCTAACGTCCTATCAGCTCAAGCCAATAGGGCCGCGCCGATACTTCTTCCTCTAACACAGCATCGATCAGCTTGGTTTTGGGACAGATTTAAAAAAAAGCCGCAAGAAACCCACAGTATCGCACCCAATCCATTGAATGAAGAATACCTCACCAAAAAACCTCCTCCTCCCAAGCTAGCTCGTGGTGGCCTTTCGGAGTCGTCTATTTTAGAGGATGAAGAAATTGCAGGACCGAAGCCAAAGGGAATAGTCGAAAATGATGACGGAAAAGTTGAAAGTTTCACCCGAAATCCAGCCTCTATGGCGGCAGTATTAGATCCTGTGCCAGAATCACGTAGGCGCTGGGAACGCAAGATGGTCATCAGGGAGATACGCAAGCGGGGGCGATTAACAAAAGCTCAGCATTTGAAGCGAACTGAGCGTGAATTAACATTGAAAAGTCATGACTTTAAAACGTCAGTAAAGAAGCTTGTTCACCTTGCAAATCAAATAAAGGGGAAAACTGTCGAGGATGCTATAATACAAATGCGGTTCTCAAGAAAGAAAGTCGCAAAAGATGTCAAAGAGCACCTTGAACATTCTAGAAATGAAGCCATTGTCAAAAGAGGTATGGGTATGGGACTATCTTCAAAAGGAAGCTTTACACCCCTAACGATAATGACAAATGACAAGAAGAGGGTGAAAGTAACTGATCCTACTACTATATATATTGATCAAGCATGGTGTGGGAAAGGGTTATATGAGAAGACTCCGGATTATAGAGCTCGTGGGAAGACTAATATCATGAAGAACCGTACCACATGTTAGTAGAGAGCCATCTTTCTTTATTTATCAACTGACAAATGTAGCTTTGACGGTTGTACTGAAGGAAGAGGCAACTAGAGTCAGAATCAATGATGAGAGGCAGAAAAGATTAGCCAAGCGAAAGATCTGGGTTCAACTACCCAACCGGCCTATCACTGCCCAGCGACCCTATTACTCGTGGTAGGCAGCCTCAGATCTACTCAGCGCAATATCAAATCTCTTGAAAATATACCCAGTTGTAAATAGCCAGGCGTTTGAACCTTTAGTTGGTTTGTCCTATTAATTTATTCCAATAACTTTAAGTGATTTAATCCTTAGCACACTATCAAAAAAACTTTATCTCTCACCAAGAGACATTATTACTAACTTATCTTGTACCTGAGCCTTCGTCTATTTTTTCTTTCCTCACCCAAGCCTAAAATCCAAGTATTTCTTTACGGAGACAACATATTCCTGTAACATTCAAGTAGATATATCGATGCAAAAGGTCGTAAAATTATTTTCCGTCATTGAAATGGAATATTAATTTTCGGGAACGGAGCAATTTAGAATTCAGTCCTGGTGTTTGTTAGGTCGGTCAGTATGGTGCTGTCTGAATACTACTTACTCATCCTTTCACATAAACCAACGTCTTAAGATTAGTTGAATTTCTCCAAACGCCAACGCCATCGCTATGCCAAGTTGTATTTCTAACCTAAACTTCTGACATCCCAGCCATCAGCAACCCTAGCATCCCACATATCTGACACGCCTGTTGAGCCTTTGCTACCTCAGCTCGTGTTCTGTGATGAAGCGCCCGAACGCTTTTTTCAAGTTCGATTGATTCTCCAACATATTCGGAATATAGATCTAGTAGGATTAAGGATACATCCGTACAAATACTAACGTAACGGGGATCTATCAAGTGTTTCGTGACCCATCTGAAGATGGGCTGAATGCTCGCTTCATCTCGTTTTTCGAGAGCGGTTCGGAGAGCACTACGATGTCGCAAATGTGTAAATACAGATAGCACAGTGATAGAGGGTAACTTTTGTTCGAGAACTTGGTCCAAAGCTCTGGCATATTTTCCCAGCCTTAGATCCCTCTCCCAAGCACTTTCTGGTTTCTTCCTCCTGTGTTCCTGACCTTGGATTACAACCGTGGCACCTTCGCCCATGAAATCGATACCCCTGAGTCGTTTTTCGTCTCCTCTCGTTCTTTTTTTATTTTTTTTGTCAAATTCATCGATTTTACCTTCTACTAGAGCTTGCATCTCTTTTTCGCGATCTCTCTGTTTCACTTTATCTTGGCCTGAGAGGCGTGTCTTGATGGATAATATTCCCGATTGGAGGCCGACCACTAAATGTTTATCGTCTCTATTCGCTCCACTCACAACATTTACAGCTAAGATAGGAGATTCATATTTTGACCCGTGTACCACATTCCATCCAGAGGTTTCGATCATTTTGACGTGACCGTCAAGTGCGCCACTCACCAGCCTTGTTCCTTTCGAAGCGAGGCACAACGACGTTACGGTTTTCTGGTGATTTTTTAAAATTTGAAGGGGCTTTCCGGCAACAATGTCTAGTATTGAAATCTGATTATCGGCAGCAGCAATTACCTGTACGCCTGAAGGCATTGGTAACACTGCCTCGACGGGAGCAGCATGTTTGAAAGTCATGGCAGCTCTATCCGAGAATCTTGGATCCCAGAGCTTAACTGTTCCGTCGTAACTTCCTGACAGAATCATATTGGACATGCTTCCATACATGAAACTTCCACATCGCACATAATCTGTATGTCCAATAAAGCTTGTGGTGCTTTGTCCACTTGGTAAATCCCATAATCGCACGGTCCGGTCATCGCTCGTACTCAAAAGCGTCGTTAATTCATTCGTTGAAAACTTTGTCGTCCAGACTGGCTGTTTATGTTCCTCCCACGTCTTTAATATTGCTCTCGACTGGACATCGAAGACCTGAATTTTACCTCTTTCATCTCCAGCAACTAGCAGTCGGCCATCTCTTCGAATCTCTCCACTGTGTGCAATATCTGAGAACCGAGCGATTGTCTTGACCAGTTTCCGCGTTCGAATGGAATAAATTTGGATTCGCGTTCCGCACGTTGCCGCGAAAAATTCATTTGTAGAGGGTAAGAGGGCATTACTTGGTGGAGCAGGAAACGAGATGTGCGTGACTGGTGAGAGAGAAGGTATATTTTGTGCTGATCTAAAACCCCTCCAGTACCTTTGCTCGGGCGTGACTGAGGAAGGACCCGCGGGCTCTTTAATAATCTGAAATCTTGACACTGGATGCGCCATCTTATCTCCAGTGAAATCGCAAATTTTTTATCGTAAAGCGAAAAAGCCCCCTACAATACGCAGGTGAGCCTAATCCAAAATGGTCGTAGCGAAACTTCATCCTGAATGCCGGTTTCAACATATTGGAATTTAATTTTATCCTAAGAGATTTTGCGGGCTGAATGGTGTAGTGGTATACCGTCTAGTATTTCCTCAATATGTCGAGGCAGCCTCATGGTTTTAGTATGCGTAGAGTTATTACTAATCAACGCAATTGAAGGTCAGAAGAGTGTGAACTATGCTATTTTGCAAGGTATTTCCAAATGAAAAATAGATACTGGGGTTTCCTTTATCTAGCTCAGTAATCTTGTAATGTACCACACAACAATCGTTGACGTTTCCGCCTTAGACCTTAGACTTGGCTGTGTAATTCTCCGTCGTTTGAGATCCATCTCCAACTTACATCTTAAAGCCTACCATCTCAACACAATTTGTTAAAAATGGCTCGTCGAGAGGATACCACTCGAAACCCGGCTGGTGGTCTCCTAAAAGACACCCATACGAATACAAGGAAGGCTGCAATTGCTTTTGGTGTTCCTCGTACTACAATACAAAGCCGAATGCTTGGTTGTTAAAGTCACGCTGTTGCTTATCAACAACTTCAAAGATTATCTCCAGGGCAGGATGATTTGAAAAATTGGATGAAAGTGTAGGACTCATGTTATCAGCCTCCTTCGCAACCTCATGTCAGAGAAATGACCACTTCAATTCTACCTGTGAATGGAGATCATGAACCTCGGGGAAATTTTTGGCTGCAACGCTTCATGGTGCGCAATCATTGGGTTTCTTCTATGGTTGCCCGAAAGATTGACAGGTTGAGAGCCTTTGCAGCCAACCCGGATTTATCCGCGCACTTCTTGATACCTTTGAATGGACACAAACTCAATTGGACAACACCAAGAAGATATTGAATTATGGATGAGACGAGGCTAGTTCTGGGGATCTGGACAGACACAGATGTAGTTAATAGATCTGTGAACAAAAAAAAATACATTGAATCTCTAAAAAATAGGTAGTGGGCTTCGCTAACCAAAGCGGTATCTTCTCAAAGTATGATTTTAAATATGGCATCGAAGTACATTTAGAGCTGCACAATTGGGTTCTGAGGGTTATTTATCATCAATCTTGCGTATCCAGCCTGAGGCTATGATGCGAATTATTGGGGAAGATATGTATATTTCGCAGAACAAATCAGATTGGCGCTTGGAACACTCAAACTCGGATTTTGTTTGCAGATACCACTATGAGGATAACGCCTTACGGCATGTACCCTCTTCCGTGAATACCCACCTCAGGAAAAAGCGAGCAAACCCCATTGTTATTTAAGTATGCTCACGTTACCCTACGAACACGAGATCACCGCGATAGAATGAGGCGTATGTATCTAACTGATTTCGAACCAGCTTTCTCCTATTTCAAATTGGGTATGTTTCCAAGCTACTCAGACTCTTCTTTACTTGAATTATTGTCCATCTGGGACTATGACTAACAATAGGCATGTAGGTCCTCTCTAATCACAGATCAAGGGCTGCACTCCTCAATAATTACATCCTCTCTTATGCTTCCTTCACGACCTCTATCCTACAGTTATACCCTCACAAATCGTCATTAGAACACGCTTAGATGAGCATTTGGCCCATCGTAACTTCACCCCTCTAACCAATGAAACAAGGGCCGCCTACAGGTATGTGACTACCTGCAAAAATCCTCCAATAATTAGTGAATACGGGGCTCCCTTACTTTCAAAATCGGACGTAAATTCGATGAAATAACTACCCTCCTTCGAAGCGTTCAAAGAGACGACCAGCCGGGCGTAGCAGAAATGCGTATACACAAGAGTGCTTCTCTCCAGCTCTCCAGTCCCTCTCTAAATACTTCCCTATCTTGAGCCTCAGAATATGTTAAAGTCGTGATAGGGCATCAGAGAAGTCCTGGTGAAGATTGATTATCACGAAGTACTCCAGCCCAGTTCTCGAGAATCTGTACAGATATTTGATAGTCGAGTAAATCGCACATCTAGATGCGCCCTCCTGATGAGTTGATGTGCGGGCTTCTTTGGCATTGAAGATCTTCTCAAGATTCATAAAGACACTACCAACAGCTAAACGCTCCGATTTTGTCTCCTCCAAGTCTTTACTTGAGAGAACGGTCTGGACGGTGTGCCGCTTTACCATCCGATCTCGCGGGGGAATTTAATTATTGCGAAAACATAGAGGCAGTCGGGGTCGGAACATGCGGGAATCGGGGTCAACGAGGCGTCAGCCAACATGAGACCTAAAAACGAATTGTGACAGTATTAAAGAATTCCGATTATTTTCTATTCTGTGCAAGTAATTCTTTATATACATGACACTCGATGGCGATTCTTATGATCATTCACGTGTAAGCTCCATCTAGACCTCTCAAAATCTTACTCTTAGACTTAGCAAAACTAACCATTTACTTCTTTGGTACTTGCCACTTTGCTAGAGCCTTCACGAGGCTAGTCCTTCTCGTGTAGTGTATACGGATACGAGTTATTATGATGTCACAATAGTTCTTTCAGTGGCTTGTTGGACCATGTCCTAAAATGTATATATAGCTGTCCTTACTGTACCTCTGAAGTCTCCAGATCAGAGTCTTGTTGTGAGGGTTAGAACCCTTGTTGGAACTCGGGCCCTGGCCCTTGTATAATTATGCCACTGTCCGTGCAGTGCTAGCTTGTGTACATGTACTAGTTAAATCGGACGCTTAGGAAACAGGGATGCAGCCAATAAACTAATGAATCTTCGCTAAAGCGTTGCTGACGATTATCAAAATACATATACCAAGCGAGATGATGATAGGCGTATGTAAAGATGTTGTAATGGCGTTTAAGCGTTGATGATAATTTGTATAGCTTCGATCTAATTCTGAGGGTCGGATGGTGCAGTGGTACACTATCCGGGCCGTTCTTCCAAGTAGAGTCTGGGTAGCTTGGACACATGCCCCACTTGTGACAGGAGAAAGCTGGTTCGAATCCAACAAGACCCTCACACCACTTCTCTCGCGGTGATACTGTATTCGTAGAATGACGAAAGCATACTCAGATAGCCACAGGTTTTTCTCGCTTTTCCCTGAGGTGGGTATTCACGGAAGAGGGTACATGTCGTAAGGCGTTATTCTCGTAGTGGTATCTGTAAATGAAATCTGAGTATGAGTGTTCCAAACGTCAAACTGAGTTATTCTGCGTCACATACATATCTTCCGTAATCATTCGCGTCATAGCCTCAGGCTGCATACGCAAAAATGATTAAAAAAAAAAAAGATCTAATTCTGAAGTTTGTACAATCGGTCGTGATGATCTTGGGATGGTTAGATTCTAGAAGAATATGGAATTGGAAGAAAGGTATATAGGGCTACTTGATTGTACGTTAAGCTTCCCACACTTCTTAATTTATTATATTGAACCTCTACTTTGAGTTATTCGAGGACGTGCATATCACACTTGTATTTATCTTTACTTATTGGAGAATCTGTTTGAAATCTCAATCCTATCGATTACACTACTATTGTGGTTACGGTTCTTTTGGACCATTGATATTGATATTGTCATCGTTATAGCTATAGTTGTCGCTATCGTCCTTGTTATTGTTATCGTGTTTACTGCTGTTGGTGTTATTGCCATTTCCCTGTTATTGTTATCGTGTTTACTGCTGTTGGTGTTATTGCCATTTCCCTGTTATTGTTATTATTATTGTTGCTGTTACTATTATTGTTGTTACTTATCTATCACTGCCTAAGTTACTGATATTGGTACTTTATTTCTATTGACAGCGTTGACTTTGGTATTAATCCTGCACCGCTCTGACATAGATGGGCCAAACCACGACCGCAAAGCGCAACCGCTCCCCTCAGAACCGCAGATGGTTTTGAATCAGACCCACGCCGCCGGGCGACTCTACTCCGCGATATGCTTCTGGCCAGGTTTACCAGCGAAAACGATATCGAAATCACGGATGACATCACGGATTTTGAATCAGATACCGAAAATCTGCGATGGACGACGGAGGTTACTGAGGAGGAAGCTAAGTGGGTAGCTACGTCGTCAAGATAAAGCGCCAGGCGCCGACAACGTAACTGTCCGACTTCTACGCGCAGCATGGCCGGCAATCGGAAATGCGGTCCGCGCTCTCTATGAAGGGTCACTTTGTCATAAACATTTTCCGACAAACTTTAAACTGGCCGAGGTCATTCTAATCCCTAAACCAGGACGCGACCACAGCACAGTAAAAGGGTGGTGGCCCATCGCACTCTTCTCATGCCTCGGCAAAGGTCTTGAGCGCCTCGTTGTCAAGCGGATCACACACACAGCACTTAGCAGCCAGAAGATCCCGCAGCAACTGATCGGAGCTTTACCTGGCCGCTCAGCCAACGACCTGGTCGCGTGCCTTGTCCACGACGTAGAGCACGCAATCAATCGACAACACAAAGCCGTAGTGGTCACACTGGACGTCCAAGGGGCCTTCGATGCGACTCTGCATGGACGTCTCTTGCGACGAATGAAAGAAATGGGATGGGCTCCGGAAACGATAAGCTGGAGTGCTTCTTTCCTCCATGGGTGCTCTGCTCGTGTTTGGTATGATAGAGGCGTTACCGAAGCGGTCAACCTCGAGTGCGGACTCCCACAAGGGTCCCCCTTATCACCTATTCTCTTCCTTCTGTACATGTCAGAGGTAGCAGGGGGGAGTACCTGGAGGTTTGGCTATGTAGACGACTTAGCAGTACCCGGCATGAGAGCAACAGCAGCCTTGGCAGCAGAGGCAGCTCAGCGCGAAGTAAATACTATCACGACCTGGGCAGAGAACAACGCCGTGGCATTCGACCCAGGCAAGGCGGAAGTCTTGTACTTTCTCGGCCCCCGAACTCGACCTACCGACTTGCCACCGATAAGAATGGGAGACGTAACCATCCGGGAATCCGAATCTGTGAGATGGCTAGGAGTTTTTCTCGACCGGGGCCTCACCTTCCGCCACCACACCGCTGAGTGGACACGAAAAGCGACTCAAATAGTACAGCATCTTCGCCGACTCACGAAATGCACACAAGGACCCCCACCAGGACTGTTGACCACCGTCATTCGCACTGTTGTCATACCGACTGCTCTATACGCTGCTGAGGTATGGTGGCCCAGACTCACTCGTGACACCCCCAGAGGCGTGGTACAGAACAAATGCCGAATGCAGATCGCGGCAATCGACCGAGTATTACTAACAGGCATCCGCACAGCCCTACCGACCTGGCGAACCATGCCCAAAGCAGCTCTACGAAGGGAAATAGGAATTCCACCGGCAGAAGCTTCCTTGAAGAACGACGCCTCATGCTTGCCGCCAGAATCCGCCGTTTGGACGAACACCACCCGTTGCGACTCCGAGCATTAGAAAGCACAGATGCTGCAAGACGCTGACTCGGCCTACGAATATCCAACAGGGGCCCAAACCCATCAGAAAGAACCCACAATTCCAGGTTACAGAGAGCGTCGAGACTGTTGCCTGATACTGAAGCTCCACCACCCCCTTGGAAGCCTAGTCTGCCGCCAGCGCGCCTCTGCGAAACAGACAAAACAACAGCTGCCAGAACCACGATGGAATGGCTCAGCCAACTCCCCCTCAGATTGCCTATGCGCCTATAGCGATGGATCTGGCGGAGCCGAGTCTCGCTCAGCATGGGGCTTCACTGTTTACTTTGGCGGCACCATCAACAATCTTGAGCTCAACGACTCTGGTCCCTTGGTGGGGGCTAAAGTTTACGGCGCGGAAGTTCACGGGGCTGTCACAGATCAACTAGTAGAAAGCAATGGGCGTTTGTATAGGAGATGGTAAAGTAATAATTCAACTATGAAGATCTATCTGGAGAATTTGGCAGTAACATATATACATCTTTAGTATCCCTTGCTCAACAGTCTCTTCTGGAAGGTTCTGTCCACTCAATATTTCCATCTGTAACTCTAGTAGTTCTAGCTGATTCTATCCCCTTCTTTGAGATTCTCCAGTGCTCGCTTACTGGTGTTTACATAATGGTCTCGAAGAATATTCTAGAACACTCCTAAGTATCCCAGGAGCTATGAGTCTATCCCTTCCCTTAATTGTAACAAAGCCTACGCTGGCTATCGTAGGCTACAGGTGAAAATCGGCTCACTAGCCGTCACAGGGGCCATGACAGCGCTCGAAGCTATCATCGCAAACCTAGGCGGCCGTCGCATCACGACAATCTATGTCATTCTCGACAATGCCGAAGCGGCGCAAGCGTTGCGGACGGGACAAACTACATCATCCCACTGGCGTGTCTGTAGATTCCGAATGTGGGTGGATGGTCTGGTAACACCGGTGTACGTGAAGTGGATCCCGGGTCACGAAGGCATACCAGGAAACGAAGCAGCAGATCGATTGGCGCGAGAAGCACTCTATCAAGTCATCAGTACTGGAGGGACCGGAACCCTCACTGTAGCTTCAGCGGGACGGAAAGCCCGAGCGCTAGCGCAGAACATCTGCAAAAATTGGTGGGCTTCTGCCTGCCCGAGAAGATACAAAGAACTCGAGCTTAAGATGCGACGTGAAAAGCCACCTGAACTCGCGCTCTCAATAGCGATATATGCGCGCCTAATTGCAGCCCGAAATGGCCACGTAGACTTTGCGGCCTATCACCGCCGATGGAATCACGACACTGCAACTCAGTGCGAGTGTGGGCGGGAAAAATCAGCGGGTCACCTAGCCCAATGCCGGAGCGAGCCTAACAGGTGGCGCCAAACTAGCGGACGGCGGAGAGCTCCGGATCTCAACACTCTGCTCGGGGCACATGGGTGGCAGAAATTCGCTGTGTATGTTCACGGAAGCGGGATCTACGAGGAGGCAGTGATTGGTATGGCGGGAATAGGAGAATCAAACACTGGCTAGAATTTGCGGAGGGGGATGGTACCTGCAAAAATAGCAGTAAGTAATGGATAAGCTCGGGTGCGTGGTGGCCGAGGTTGATGAACTATGTGAGGAGGGATACAGCAGCCAAAAGGCGTAAAGGTGCGGGAAATTTTTTTTATTTTTTTTTCATTTTGTTTGTTTGTTTATCTAGGCTGCTGGAGTCACCATGTTCAACTCATGTATGTATTCCAGCATGGTTCCGGTCATTAGAGTGAGACGAGGCAGAGCAGCCAACCTGATCTCGCCCGGCCTCACCCGTGTCTGAACCTTCTGGGTGTACTGGCACGCTAAACTACAACTATACCGGGACCCACTATTAACTAAGAGGGGTTCTACTGTACATAGCAAATTGGGTCAGCTGATGTCAGGTGACGTATGTGACATCTGAGGCCTAAGCCGAGGCTGTCACACTACCCCCACTGGACATTGTCCAGCTTCAGACAGATTGCGGAATTTCAGACACT
This sequence comes from Podosphaera xanthii, assembly GCA_028751805.1. Lineage (NCBI taxonomy): Eukaryota > Fungi > Ascomycota > Leotiomycetes > Helotiales > Erysiphaceae > Podosphaera > Podosphaera xanthii. The sequence continues at coordinate 849,631 of JAPWIX010000002.1, forward strand.
GCGAGACAGCTGGCTGCAAAAGGAGAGAGTATCGGGATTACCGACAGGAACGTTTAGAGTGAGATGAATCCCGGGGCATGCGGGTATTCCCGGGAACAAACGGGCCGATGCTTTGGCAAAGACAGCTTACAGTGAACCAACCAGGCGCCTCAAAGCCTCAGCTTCAAGGGCAACAAGACTCCTCAACGAACGATATGAGGCTAGTATATTGAGTTACTGGCATAGCAATGCCCCCGAGAGATGCAAATTTTTCGGAATACAGATGAGTGGGAGTATGCCCGAAGAAATAAAACTATCTAGAAAACGTTTAGACCTGCTCCTAGCAGCACGATCGGCACACGGTGACTTCGCGGCCTACCACAGAAGATTCAAGCACGAAGATGCAGTCCTCTTTTGCGATTGCGGTGAAGAAAGATCCCCGGAACACCCTTTTATATGCGAAAGACAAAGGGGCATACGAAAACCTCACCCCAAGACTTCGCGAGGTCTAGAGGACAATATTAAGTTGACTCTCGGTTCAACAGCTGGAGCGCGAGCATTTGCTAGATGGTGCAAAGAGGCACAACCGTACGGATATGATGGGGTACTTCCTCTGTTCCAGCTTAATGTATTATCACTTTCATGTTTCTTGGAGTAGTATGGTTTTGGCGAGGTTCGGAGTACTTGGGGCTTCTTGGCGGGCTTTTGATTTAAAAAAAAAGACGCAAAGTGACATAGGACACTACAGGAAGAAACAGCTCTGACTGCAGCAGGCTCAGTGTAATGCTAAGCTGCTGTTGTAGAATAATACGGTTGTTGATAAGACGATAGAAACACCTGGCGGCCATAGGCTGCGCAGGCGGGCCAAGCGCTCTCCAAAGGGCTTAGAGGCCGGGCCTATCCCGTGTGCCTACTTGACGTTAAATGTAAATCAATCAATCAATCAATCAATCACACTACCCACCCTTTTTAAGGGCGTTGTGGGCTGGATGGTACAGTGGTTCACTCAACAGGTCGCTCTCCCGCACAGAGTCTGGGCATTAAGGACAAATACTTCCTCCTTTTTAAGTAAAGAATATTTGTCGAACATGCTGTGAGTATGAATAATTCAAACATGAATAGATGAATAATATTGTGTTATTTGTCGTAGGCGAGAGATTGTATGATTTCGAGTTAAGCATTATTAGCAAGCCATGCCCTTCTTTTTGTTAAAGTTATTGGTGTTTCGTTTGCTAGATCATCATGTATATCAACGCCATTATTGAAAGCTTCTATCCACTGGCCTAATCCTTTCAGTGGACCAACCACATTAGGGTTTTTGCGGTGGAAATCTTTTATAAGGTGTGGGAAATAAATTAAATTTGAGACGGGATACCAGGCGAGGTCTTCATCTTCCCCTTTCCGTCGCACACGATACAAAAGTGTATTCCATTTCTTTCGGCAAGCAATAACTTTGTCCACTTTCCATTCTTGTTCTTCATATACAATAATAGGTGGCGAGGGCTCTAAAATTTGACCCGGAAGTGGATCATTTGAAGCTTTGCGAAGTTTGCCTGGGCTAAAAACGGGGTGTACTTAGATCGTGGCAGGTACTTCTAATTGGAAAGCTTCGCCTACTGGATCTAAAATCTTGAATGGTCCAGCAATATGGTGGTCTAGCTTTGTGCTAGGACGTTGGCTGATCAATTTTTTGTCGTTACAAATAGCGAGTCTCCTATATCAAAATCAATCTCGCGACGATATTTTTTGGTATCTCGCTCTTTGTTTTATTGTGCTTTAAGCATTTTTTTTCGCCCTAGCTCGACAACACCATTTAGAGACGCAACAATAGATTTTGCTTTAGTTAGGGAGAGCTGTTCTGTTACTAGAGTTATGACTGGAGTCTTCCAGTCAAACGATGTTCTTCGCATATATCCCTTTTGTAGCTCGAAAGGAGACATACCAATAGTGCTATGTGTGAAGAGTTACGAGCGTCGGCTACTGCACGACAAGCAAGTGCCACAAACTGTGTATATTCTAACTATGTAGATACATCGGAACAAGGGAATCAGCTCTCTTATGCCTCCACCGATACTAGGGTCTTTATAACGCCCCTACATCTAACTCTTTTACTCGTTTGCCCCTTACACGGTCCCTTTGATTTATCGGACGTTTACACCTATTTTAATGAAGAACCGAAGGCCTAAACAGATCCCCTTTCTTCCACACAGACTATCTACTACATATAGTATATATGTATAAATATACTGTCTGTGCGTCGCGCTTTGTCCAATTCATCTTTGCATAACTATACACATGTACCCAAGTATAGTTATGCCTCTGATTAGTCAGAACTGGACTTACTAGATCAGTTAACACTATCCAGGGCGCAGCACCTAACACTATGAGGGAGAATGAGTTGTGCGTGATCCATCATAGGAAGTAATTACGACCAATTGTCCTTATGGCAATTAACATAGGGGCGTAGGCGTTGTTCCAAATATTGATTCATTGTTTCAGTCTGTTTGTCTTTCGGTCTGGAGATGGTGAACAAATGAGAGACAAAGTTGTATTCCCAGCATCGTCGTGAATTTCTTCCAAAAACTTGAGATAAATTGCGGGCCACGATCAGAGATAATAGTTAAAGGACTACCATGATAACGCATCACATATTCAATATATATAGGCTAGCCATTTTTTGAGAGGTGATATCCTTATTGCAAGGAATGGATATTGATTGTTTTGATAAACGATCAATTACATATATGGTGTCGGAACTTTGTTCCCCGCCCTTATGAAAATGTCAAAACACCACATTTTCAAAAAAAAACGGCAACCTCTATAAGCCTTCAATTACAAAGATCTGGCGTGAATCGATAGATAGCCATTAGATGAACAAATCTATGCGGGGATTAAGCAATCAACGCGAGTGACGCGGATTTATTATTGTTACAAGTGGGACCTATTTTGGTGAGGGAAAAAATATTGAACCCCCCAGCGCCACAGTAGCGCCACAGTAGCGCCACATAGAGCAGCCAATGAGATCGCCCCAAATATAGTTATGTAACCCCAAATTCTCACAGATTGACAACGGCAAAATGTGCCATGAACATGATTAACATGCCCTTCGCGCTACTACCTATCCTCCCAAACTGTGTAGGGCTTATGATGCGTGGTCAACAAGTGTAGGTAGTTACAAGTAATGGAAGCTCTGTGACGGATGGTAACTGATATCACGGCTTGAAAAACTTATCGTGAGTAGCTATGTACTTTGTTCGAGATGGAATCCGTTTGTCGATGTACCAAGCTCGTTGGTGGCGATGCAGGTTTCTGTCATGATACAGTATCTATTGTTAAGATGTTTTGGATCTAACTTTAGACTGTTATTTTAAGATATGGTAAGGAAATAATATAGCTACTAGCGGGTCTTACATGTAGATAAATAGCCTCTTGATCCGTCTAGTTGAGAGGTGTGCGGTTTAGGTTCATTCATGAGAAATATACTGTAATCATCATCATAATTTATTCCTTTAGTGATTTATATTGTCTCGAGTACCACCGTCACCAAATTTATAACTTCGACTTTATATATCACAAATCGTTAAAACATACATCGTGATAATAAATTTTTAAAGTCAAATATACTTAAACAGGTAGGTATCATATGATGATTGAACAAGAAAGATCGCAACAAACTCGAAACATCACGAACCAGGACGCGTCTATCAGACAGTGGTACCATAGGCAATTAACCATGAAATTCGGAATCATAGATTCTTCCCAATTAAGACTAGCGTATTCTAATCGGGACTAGTGCGTCCGCTAGCATCTACTAGCGCATAGATTAAGCGAGGACTGAATGAAACCCGAGGGCGGGGAACAAAGTTCCGACACCATACGTTTATTTATTTATACTTTTTAAGGTCCTAGGCTAAAGTCCTATTTCCATCTTGGTTCCGGACCGGTGGAGCCGGCTGAGATTACGTCTAGTGCGCAGAGCTCAGCTCGTTCACACCTATATAACTAGAAAATACAAATTGTAGAACATGAAGTGTAAAGCAAAATAGACAAATGAAAATACATAGAGAGTTGAGCCAGCATTTCTCTCACAAACCTCAACCCTATCGTCCTCAATTTACGATGTTCTTTTAAATACTCTCCTCGCATTCAGCAGAGGATGTGTGCGCCAAAAAGCTACCGAAGCAGCCCGTTTTACTGGCAAATTCTTTAAAATTCTCAAAACAGCTTGGTCCGAGAAGTTGAGCGGTGAAGTCGCTCATTGTTGCACCCTTCCTAAGCTTGCGTACTTGGTTGGCGTAAATTCTGCAACGAATAAAATGAGTTGGCGAGGTCTCCTGCCCGCAAGCACAATTTAAATTCGCGTTTGTATGGTTAAACCTGCGGTGGTATGCCGCAAAGTCTCCATGTCCTGTCCTAGCAGCAATCAATTGGTGTAGTAGCCTCCGTGGCAAGTTGAGCTCTGGTGGTTTCCGACGTCGCATTTGTAAGTCTAGATCCCGATATCGAGCAGGGCAGACTGACGACCACCAATCATCTATCAAACTCTGCCGCCGTTGGTGCATGAGTCGACGCAAGTATGCTAGAGTAATGTGGCCTGGTTGAGTTTGACGCGGAGGAAGACCTTGTAAAGCAGCGCGTGCTTCTGCATCTGCTTCTTCGTTTCCACTGATTTTCGAGTGTCCCGGTACCCATATAATCTCCGCTTTTGCTTTCCGAGCGACATCTTGAAAAATTCGTACTAGGCGAAGGCATGAAGATGATCTTCCTGTCTGCAAGGCACTGACCGCTGCTTGGTTATCTAATAGAACATAAATCCTTTGCCCCTCTTGCCTCGCTAATAGCGCAGCGCGAAGAGCCATTGTTGCTCCAACGATTTCCGCATCGTACACTTTGCCTCCGTGCAATATGCCGTGACTTTTTTCAAAAGTTTGACCCCCCCGTTTGAGAACGAAGCCCCATGATGAGCGGCCATGTCCCTCGGATGACCCATCCGAATAAGCACATATATCAGAAGAAGTGATGGTCTGAATCCACTTCAAATGCGCTTCTACTCCTTCTGATTTTGATCCAAGATTGCTCGAATACGCCGGGGCTAATAACGACTCCGCGGCCTCGGATGAGGGGAGCTGCCGGTAGGCTCTCTGGATGCGAGTCATTTTTATTTCCGGTCGTTTGGAGAGCTTTCTTGATGCTTTAAACCTAAGAGTGCCCACATTTGGGCATACACTGGCTCGACCGCGGAGAGGGTGCCGATCATCCAAGGCGTTGAGCTGGGCCGCGAGGCGAAGACGGTTTCCTTCCAATAGCATGCGAGCGGGAGGTATTCCCGATTCCCTGTGGAGGACTACGTTGGGTGTAGTCCTCCAGACTGGTAATGCAGCTCTCAGAGCTAGATGCACTGACTTGTCGATAAGGCTGCAGAGGTGCGTAGTTGGAGGAGTGACATTTCCACTTGCTGTCGGTCGAGTCAATCCAGGCCACCAAACATCGGCTCCAAAGGTCGCCACTGGTACAACACAAGAGCTTACTGCAGCAACTAGAGGCGACGGAGCGGCTCCTCGTATAACAGGGTTTAGTCGTCTCATATGGTGCGCAACTTTCAATGCTTTCCCGCACCACGTTGCTACATGATGTTTAAACGATAGTCGAGAGTCAAGGTACACTCCTAGCCACCGTATATGCTCAGCAGGTTCAATCCTGGTGTGCCCAATCTGGATTCCCACTGGCTCTTCACGACGACGCCCAGGAAATTGAACAACTTCGGATTTTTCAATGTCGAACGCGATTGCATTATCATTTGCCCATTTTAGTAAGCTATTCACCTCATCTTGTGCTGCTGCTGCTGATTCATTGATTGTCCGTCCAAATCCCAAGATACCGATATCATCAGCGTAACTGAAACGTGCCCTTGTGTTCCCGCTACGCATTGGCTCTGCTAAGTATAAGAGGAAAAGCAGTGGAGAGATCGGTGATCCTTGAGGTACACCACAAACCAAGTTCTTTGGACTTGTTACACCCCCTGGAAAACGGACCTGTACTGACCGATCACTTAAAAATGAGGCTGTCCACCGAAGGATTTGCTCAGGCCATCATTGCGTTTTCATTCGACTTAACAGTCGATTGTGTAGCACTGCATCGAATGCACCCTGAACATCAAGTGTCACAAACGTCGAAGCCCAGCCCTGAGAGCGTGCTTCTTCAATGTCGTGAACAACGCAGGAGACTAGATCATTTGCAGAGCGCTTTGGTAAGGCCCCGAATTGTTGGGAACCCACTATATCTGACGTCACGGCGAGGAAAGACATCCTTCTCGCAATTACTCTCTCAAGGCCTTGCCTAGACACGAGAGTAAAGCAATAGGTCTCCAACCCTTCACAGATGTTAAATCCCGTCCCGGCTTCGGAAGAAGTACTATCTCTGCTAACTTAAAGCAGGAAGGATGATACCCAAGTCTGATACAGGCGTGAAAAAGCTGAGTAATATGAGTTCCAATGCTGTCCCAACAGGCTGAGAGTAACTCAACGGATATGCCATCGGCCCCAGGGCTAGTGTTGCCACTTCCTATGGTGCATTTGCGTACTTCAATTTCAGAAAGTTCTTCTGTCCATGGAATCTTAGTCTCACCAGTAAGTATAGTAGGAGGAAGATCATCTGAAGCCTGATATCGCGCTAGAAGATTGTCCCGCAAGATTGATGCTCGTTCCTCTTGGTCCGAAACAAGTCGCCCCTCGTGCAGTAGAGGTGGAGGTATCTTTTCGTGACATGGGGATGCCCAACGCATAACCTTGAACGTATCTGATAAGGATCTTATTGACTCAACCTGTCTCTTCCAATATTCCTTCTTTGCCGACGCTACTGTGGCTCTAAGGTATTTGGCACGTGAGATACGTTCTGTTTCCGTGATTGCGGCTCAGTATTCCGATTTAGCATGCTTACATTCTGAGGTCCACCAAGGGGCAGACCTTCCCGCTGCCTTGTTAGGACGCCGGCCTACTGCCTTGAGAGCATCCGTTAATGCTAAACAGATTCGTTAGGCGAATATCTCAGCGTCCTCTTCAGTATCTAGAGCAGACAGTGGAGGAATCCATTGTGATACTAAATTTGCGTGTTGAGGTAGTTTATCCTTTGGAACTTTAAGCGGGCCTCTAGAAATAGCCTCTGATTGTTTGAAGTTAGGAACGTAGCCACACACTGGAAAGTGGTCACTCGTCACGCATTCTTCTCTATCAACCCAAGCACAAGTTCCACTTATGTTTGTCCACGCCAAATCTAAGGTGTTTCCAGCCCGATGAGTTGGCTCTCCTACGATTAGACACGACAGATTGTGACGCTCTGCCCATCTCTTAATCTCTTCTCCCTGTCCATAATAATTTACTACGCCAGGTTGCCACGCCCAATAAACAGAATTGAAATCACCAGCAATCACAGACATAGGTGGCGGATTCCAATTCAAGAGTGTTTGCACCGCTGCAGGATCACGCGGCGCTTTGTAGACATTTAGGAAGGTTATGTTGTTAACCACAACCCAGCAATAGTTCCCAGTTGGAGAGGCTGTCGGAAATCTTTGAATCGCACTAATTTCAGTTGAATTTTTCCTAGTATATGTGACCGCCCTCGGTCGAACATTGGTACCACCGTATGGTACATGCCGGTCGAAGTAAGGATGTGATTTAGTTCTTTCTGACCACCAAGGCTCCTGTATAAGCAAGACATCGAGTTGTAGCTCACATCCTCGAGCGAGCTCAATGTCATGCGAAGTGCCTCCTCTTCCCACATTGATTGACATAAATTTTAGCGATTGTGAGAGAGGCTGACGACCCTGTAGGTCGCCCTTCATAATCTTTGGCAGTCATTGACCTCCAATGACTGTTGTATTTCTTCAGAAGTGCTAATAATCTCAGGGTTTGTAGAGGTAGGTTGGGGGTCAATGATCATTTCTTCTTCCTCTTCGACCACTTCAGGCATCACATTTACTTCTTCCTCTTCGACCACTTCAGGCATCACATTTACTTCTTCGGAGCCCTGTCGAGTGGCAGCACTTGACTCCGCTCTCGCTGCTCTATCTTCCGCCGCTTTAGCTCTAGCTGCTGCTTTATACTCTCGCTCACCTGCTCGGCGATACACCAGCAATTGTTCCTTGGTGGGAGCACCTAAGCGATTGGGACGGGCCAGACATTTTTTGCTGTCTGAGCGATGAGGTCCTCCACAATTCCTGCATTTAGTAAGGGCCTTACATACTTCTTCTTCGTGCATTGTAGACCCACAGTTACCACAGACAGGTGCCCGAGAGCAAAATCTGGATGAATGATAGCCATTACAGCGTTTGCAGAAGTCTATTGGGTGTTCCTGCTTGAATTTTGAAATTAACCCTGACTGGTCGAAAACCCTAAAACCAGGGCGAGGGGCTTTCGAGAAGTAAGCCATCCAAGTTTTGTGAGGTGCGTGTGGATGATTGTGGCCAAACGGTTTGAGCGCGTCCGGACGAATTGAGGTAACACGCTCTATTTCGTCAGCAAGCATTGACTTTGTAATTTCTATTCGTCCCTTCAAAGTTACGATAAACTTGGGGACTGTGGGGACCAGGAGCGGAGTCCAATTAGCTGCAGGTTCAAGTTTAGCGCCAGAAAGAAACAGGCCATTTGCCGCTTTTAATAGACATTCTCGTGCATCAGAGTTACAGGGACTCAGAGCAAAGCCTGAACGTACTGGTTTGATCCTACCTATATAGGAAGGCGACACTGATAGTCGCTTGACGACCAGTTCCCGAATTGCTGCGGGAGATAGCTTCCGCCATTCGTGCTCAGGTGATATTCGGAGGAACAGTCGCTTGTCACTATCAGTTTGATTGCTCTTACTTCCGTGGCCGCTCTTGCTTGGTTGAGGACGAGCTGGGGGACAAGCTTCGGGTTTTGGACTCATATCTTTAGGTAGGGTTTGCTTCGGCACCGAAGTACGCATCTTTTTGTGGCCAATCCGGGCAACAGTTGCCCAACTACTTTCTGGCATATTTGAAGGCTTTGCTGGTAACTCGAGGTTGACCTTGTGGTGTTGCGAGCCACCTGGAAGCATAGAGATCGATGGGGTAGCCACTAATATCTTCCTTTTGCTTTCTTTTGAGTTATACATGTCCTTCGATCTGGTAGGTTTTGTTTGCACCGGAACCTTAGGTGGCCCAGGAGCATTTTCCGAAGCGGCGAGACGAGCAATCGCTTGCTGTAAATATGTCTTATGATTTCAGCTTCTTCTTTTTCGATTTCATCTTTGTACATTGTGAGTGTGCTTTCGATATTGCAGAGAACACTCGCGCAAATATAGATGCGAACGTGCCAGGCTCTTTCACGGCGTTGTCGCAGCTTTATAATCTGACAAATATCCTGGGGAAGGTAGGCATTGATTTGTCGAGAATAATCTTCTGGTGTATGGGCGTAAGATTCAATAGCAATCTGAGCAGCTCGTTTGGATGGAGGGACCGGATTGAGTATTGTTCGGCCAGCTCGTGCTGAGCTTTCAACTTCATCAACGGATGTAGGGGGCGTCGCGGAAAGGGGGCTTGGGGGAGATGCTGAAGGTGACGGAGGGGGCAGAGGTGTTGGGCGCGTATCCGTTTGTAGCGCAAGAAAACTAGGATCAGAGTCCATGAAGACACTCTATTCCTTGGTGTGAAGAGGCAGTATACCCGACACCATACGTTTGTTTGTTTGTTTCCTATTTTTCGTCCGTCGGGGCGCCAAGCCTTGGCTTGGGCCCCTCCTACCTACTAAACTAGAGGCATGGACGCCAGTGCTTACTGCCCTGGTGGCTTCGCCTTTGCTACTTACTAACTTGGGGCGCAAGGCGGTTTACTAATTACAATTAATAGCGTGCAGCGTATCGCGTAGACCTTTACTTCCTGGTTACAGATAGCTATCACTCCTTTGATAATAATACACCCATTCCCAGGGCAATACAAAGAGATACATTCAGAAATTCCAGAACGTACGTTTACCAATCTGTTCGTCCATATAACCAGGCCCCTAAATGAGGTTGAGGTTAAGATATGTTTATTCCTTGCCTATAATTTCTAGGACAGATCCTCGTGTAAAACTCAGAAAGGGAAAACCACTTTACCACGCGGAGGGCCCCTTCCCAGGTTCCTAGAGGGAATTTTGTTGGGTCCCTTGAGGATGCTGGAGCATGGGGGGGACTGTGGGTGGGTAGAAGGCACTGTAGGAAGTGCGTTGGAGCTTTAAGCTGTCCGCAGCTACAATGTAGGTAAGCGTCCTCGTGATTGAAACGGCGGTGGTACTCTACGAAGTCGCCGTGACCCGAGCGGGCAGCGTACAGTCTTGGGAGAAACGGTCTGGCCAGGGAGAGCTCCTTGGGATGGCGAGAGTAAGAGTCGATGCCAAGCTCCTTGTAGGAAACTGGGGCATGTTGGTCCCAATAATCTTTCATGGATGTGGCTGCTTCTGCTTTAATGCGGGTTTTCGCGGTGTCGAAGGACACATATCCGCGGGGTAATGGGGGGGGGTTGGACAGTCCCTCACGGGCAGAGGCATCGGCCAAATCATTTCCCAATATACCAGAGTGGCTTGGGATCCAATAAGCGTACACTTTCCCAGGAGAGACGTGTGGAAGCCGTGTGCGAAGGGGCCATTCGTTGGAGAGGCCCTGTATTTGTTGAAAGACGTCTTACGACGAGCAAATGGGAGACTGGAATGAAAGGCGAGCTACCTCTAAGTTATCTGTGAGTATCCATAGGTTTTTAGAAAACCGTGCCGTTGGTAGAGAGAGCGCAGCTTTGTCCCCTTCTTTCACGGCGGTCACTTCTGCATCGAAAGGTAGCAGCGACGAGTCAAAGGAGAGGCTCTCTCGGTATACTATCTGTTCGGCCTGGAAGATAACGATTCCGCCGCCTGTCCTGGGCGATTCTGCTAGCTCAGATCGAGCGCCATCTGTATAGACTGCTAGGTCGCTAAAAGGGATGCCGGAAGGGAGATTAATAGGTTGGCGGGTGACTCTCCTTACACTGCTGTGCCATGACTCTCCTTGGTGCCATGGCGGCTGTATCAGAGAGTCGATCATTCCAGTGTTCGGTCCTTGAAGGACCCAGCCCGCAAGGCAAGAGACTCGACGGGTATGTGCTCGGATCTAAGTGGCTCTTAAGCGGAGTGGATGCCTAGGGTCCAGGCGATGGATGCGCAGTGCTACGGATTTTGATTTTAAGTCCATCTCTAATTCAGGAGGGAGGAGGCCTGATTCGCGGTAAAGAATGGGAACTGGCGTAGTCCGGTAAACAGTGAGGATAGCTCTGGCCCCCGTTAAAACAACTTTGCGGAGAATAGATAGGTGTCCTTCGACTCGATTCGAAATTAATCTATTTGTCACGATAGTGGGCTTTGCGTGACTCGACAGAATCTGGCTAAGGCTCGAGGATTGGAAGGTCTAAAGATCTAAAGGTCTAAGGTCTGGAGGTCTGGAGGTCTAAGGTCTGGAGGTCTAAGGTCTGGAGGTCTAAGGTCTGGAGGTCTAAGGTCTAAAGTTCTAAAGGTCTGAAGGGTAATTTGAGAAGCTAAAGAGTAAATTCTGAAAGTCTAATAAATGACGAAAAACAAAGCGTGGAGACTCTAGGGTACAAGATAGAACTATGATATATACAATTTGAGATGAGCTACCTGTAGTGAAAATGTCAAATATTCGCCATCGTATCTCGAAATAAATACGAATGAGATAAATAGTGACCCGATATAGAATAACGTCTGACCGTATCTGAACACGCGAAGAAACTCCAATACTCCGATACTTCGATACTCCGATACTCCGATACTCCGAACTGCGAACACGAGGGATCAGACACCTAGGTATCTGACATTACCCCCCCCCTTTTATAAGAGGCGAGCTCCTGCGAGCGTGGGAAGTTAGGGTAGAGGGTGTGGAATTCCAAGACTAGCTCTTGGCACCCTTCAAGATTTTCCTCTGGCTCCCAAGTGGTTTCGTTATAGCCTGTCCACCGAACTAGATATTGTACTTTATTTCTTCTTATTCTAGAATCGAGTATGGCTTCTACCTCGTAGCTATCGGGACCTAGGTTATTTTGTTCAATTGGGGGTGGGTTCGGTTGTATTTGAGACGGGTAGCCGATGTATGCCGGGCGCAATAGGCTGACGTGAAAATTATTATCAACTCGTAGCTGTGAAGGTAAATCTAGCTTGGCAACTAACGGAGTTTTCATTGAAAGGATCTTCCATGGCCCAGCCCTGATATGATTCAGCTTTTTGGTTGGCCTTGAAAGCGAAATATTCTTAAGAGAAAGATATACAAGGTCGCCCGGCTGATAGCGCGGTGCTGGCAGACGTTTTTCGTTTGCGTAAGTTGATTGGTAGGCTTGCGCAAGGGTTATCTGTTCCGAACAATGTTGGACTATTCTTGTCATTCGTTTTACGAATTCGGGAATGTCACGTGGACTTGCTGACTCGGACTCTGGCCTGAAATCGAGACGCGGGTGGTGGCCAAAGCAAGCAAAGAAAGGGGTGACACCAGTGGAAGCATTTGTACTATTGTTGTAGCAGAATTCCGCCAGAGGAAGGTGCTTCACCCAGTCATCCTGATGATAGTTTACGAAGTGCCGTAAGTAGACTTCAAGAGTTTTGTTAGTCCTTTCCGTTTGTCCATCAGTTTCTGGGTGATACGAGGTAGAGAGTTTATGATCAATCTGCAGGCAAGAGCAAATTTCCTTCCACGTTTTGTCGATGAAAGTTCTTCCTTGATCTGAGATCAGGGAGTCAGGAAGTCCGGCAAATCGAACAACATGTGTAATAAATGCTTCTGCTGTTTCTTTTGCTGTTAGTCTTTCTAACGCGATAACCCAGGATCTTTTAGTTAGGCGATCAACGACTTGTAAGATGAATCTGTAAGTAAAGTTACGGATATTACAATTTGGAAGAGGTCCAACGAAATCAAGGGTGAGATGTCTAAATGATGCCGTGGGGGGTGGTAAGGGACATAGGAAGCCTTGTGGTTTTTGGGTCGAGGGATTATTTCTCTGGCATGCCTCACATCCCCGCGCATATTTCTTCGTTTCAAAATGGCAATTTGGCCACCAATATTTTCAAGTAAGAAGACTGTAAAGGGCTGCTGCTCCTCGATGGCCATAAAGAGATGTGTCGTGGAGTTGTCGTAACAGTGTTACACGGAGATTTTCGGGGACATTCCATTCCCTCTTTGCAAAATGAGTGGGGAGTTAACTTACAGCTTGCCAATTGGATATCATTTCGAGTGATACTCCGATCCTTTAAGGCTGATCGAATTTCTTGACAGTATTTATCTTTGGAGCACGAGATAATCCAATGTTCTGTTGTTAATATTTGTGGCGCATTAGTTTCTGCGATTGTAGGTGTGTCGGCATCAAGATTACGTAAGATTTGGTGTGGCTTTAGTAATAACTGATGGTGTTGGTTTCGCTCGTCTTCACTAGTCGAAGGCCTATCAGCGCTAATCCTAGTTAGGGCGTCGGGCTTTCCGGAATTTTTCCCGGGCCTGAATACAATCTTAAAATTGTAGTTTGCTGAGAGCTCATTCCATCTAGCCTGTCTTCGATTAAGCTTTTTTGTTGTCGTGAAATACTCAAGATTTCTATGATCAGTGAGAACTAACGTCGATGCCTCTACAGAGCCCAACTCAGCCGTCCAATTTTCGAAAGCATTAACAATTGCTAGCAGTTCCTTGTCATAGATGTCATAATTGCACTCCGCCGGGAGCATCTTCTTCGACATGAAAGCTACCGGTCGGAGTACTCCGGAGCTATCGTATTGAGATAAAATTGCTGCAGTAACAAAACCTGAGGCATCCGTTTCCAGCACAGTCTGAAGTTGGGGGTCGAAATGTGCCAGCATGGATCCCTCCTTAAACGCTTGCTTAATTCTAAAAAATGAAGACTCGCAGGATTTATCCCAGATAAACGGGGTATCTTTTTTTGTTAATTTAGTGAGTGGAGTTGCTAGCCGGGAGAATTCTGGGATAAATCGTGGATAAAAATTTGCAAACCCCAGGAACCCCTGCACATCGCGAAGTGATTGTGGAGTTGGCCACTCCTGCACACAGGAAACTTTTTTTGGATCCATTGCTATGCCTTTTGTCGATATGATTAAGCCTAGGTACGTAACCTGGGTGGTTTCAAAACTACATTTTGAGATATCTGCTTGCAGAACATGTTCGCGAAGGCGCTGGAGAATAGATTTCACATGATTCCGATGCTCTTCTAAATTTTCTGAATAGATCAAGATGTCGTCCATATAGGCAGTACAAAATTGATCCAAGTATCCACGGAGCGCATGGTTTATATAAGCTTGAAATGAAGCCGGGCCATTTGAAACACTAAATGGAAGAACAAGTGGTTCGAAAAGGCCGTATCGACATGTAAATGCGGCTTTCCATTCATCTCCCTCTCTGATTCGGAGTTTATTGAACGCGGATATTATGTCAAGCTTAGTATAGTATCTGGCTCTGGATAGTTGGCTAAGAGTTTCGGATATTAAAGGAAGGGAGTAGCGATTTCTAACCGAAATAGCGTTCAAGCCGCGGTAATCAATGCAAAACCTAAGGTCTCCGTTGGCTTTCTTTACGAAGAGGACTGGCGCTGCTGCCGGGGAGCGAGATACACGTATAAAACCTTTCGAAAGTTCCGTGTCTAGATACTGGCGAAGAGCTTTAAGCTCGTGGTGATTCATAGAGTAAGGTCTCGATGCAGGTGGTTGCTTTCCTTGTTGGAGATCTATAGGGTGGTCCCATGGCCGATGAGGTGGCAGTACATTAGCTTAGTTCCGATCGAAAACATCAAGGAACTCGTGGTACTGAGGGGGCAAAAAATTTCTGGGGTTGGCGTCTTTTGGAATAGTTTTAACCGTGCTTCCTACTTGAATCATTGCTAATCGTTGCATAGGTGTCTCAATGAGGAGATCAAGGTCGCGTAGGCTAAGAGCAAAAGGGTGACTTCCTACTTGTTGACAGGCCACAGCAAAAACTGGAGCAGACACTTCAGCAGGTTTGTTAAGAAGGGGTGAAAGTGATTCTTTTTTAGAGAAATTTTTTTTTGTTTGCAACGGTTTTGTTGGGGTCGGCCTTAGAGTTGAGGAGTTTATGTATGGAATAGTTGTTTCAAAACGACAACAACCCTTTTTTAGGCATGGTTCTCCGAAGGTTATAGTATGTTCTCTCCAATTTACATATGGCTCATGCTTTTCTAACCAAGGGAGCCCCAGGATGAGGTCGTACTTACATTCCTCGGCCACGTATGCGGAGAGTTTTTCCACGTGATTACCGAGGGTCAGGCGGAAAGAAGCTTCAAGCGTAATCTTGGACCTCTGTTTTCCTTCGAAGCCTACGAGGAAAATAGGAGACGAAAGAGGGACGGGTTTGATCTGAAGGCGAGTACAGAGAGCGGTGGATACAAAAGCAAAACCAGAAGCGCCGGTGTCCACGAGGGCAATCAAGTTCTCATTTTCTATCTGTCCATGTATATACATATGACGAGAAGTCGACAAGTCTGAAATTCCTGCATGTCCAACCGATAATGACTCCAACATGCGACTTACTGTTGGAGTACCTCTTTTAAATTCTCCTCTGATTCAGTGACCTTACCCACCATAGCGGTTTTAACATTCCGTGATCCTAAGGGTCTCAGAGATAGGGTAATCGGCGTTCCGTGGGGCACTGGTGAAGGAGGTAAATGTGATAACGAGATCTGAGGCGAGATAATGGATGTGGTCTTCCCAAGGGAAAGACAAAGTGAGGAAGAAGCGTAAGGAGAAAAGTAAGGATTTGGAATTGAAGTAAATCGGTCTTCCCAAGGAAGAGGTGTGAAAGGTATGTGGTGAATGTATATTCAAAAGACGTTGCGTGCAGAGGAAATCTCTCACACGCTGAACCTATATATATTTATATGTACATGACCTCCTCTACTACACTGCATAACCATACCAGATAATTCAAGGACTTGCTTGATAGAACTAGATTGACCTTATTATCCTCTGCTTCCTGACTAGTGATCTCATTTCCAACCTCTATGCATGGTTGACTCGTGTTGATCCAATTACTCGAGAAACTAATCATCCGACAACAGAGTTAATATCAGCATCAAGTGCATTAATCTATGAAAAAGGGACAATTTAATGCAATATGGCCTGTCTGGTTGCACCAAACACATCGGCCTAGTGTTCTCCGGGCGTCCTTAGCTTGCGGGGTTAGTTTACCGTCTGGCCCTTTCTCTCGAGAAACTATGTCAAGGTCCATTGCTGTACCACCTTGAGAAACGGTTAACATTGACGGATTTGGTGATTGGAACAATGGTGTCACAGAGCTAGGAATGGAAGGGGCGAAGAAAGGTGGTTTTTGTGCTCCTGCTGATGAGAATGGTCCTGGTAAACATTTTATGGACTGGTTTACTGCGTCCTTTTCTCGCAAGTAGTTCACGAATGCGTGATACTCAGTCGGGACATCTGAGGCCGCGTTCAAGAGGACTCGAAGTTCTTTCGACAGGCGTCTGTACAACATTTTTCTCCAATGAGACTTATCAAACTCGCTATATGCCGAGTCCGCCATGTTATCTTCAAATATCGTAATAAAATCGTGGAATTTCATGTTCCTTTGGTACAGCGTCTCGATAAACTGCGTTGCCTGGTCTTCACGGGCTGGGTCTTGGCAGCGTTGTTTAAGCGCGGAAATAAATTGGGCTAACGTAGTAATTTCTTCTGGTATCGAGGGGTCCTCCAGGCATCTAAACGAGGATCTCATCTTTGAGACGGCACCTGGACCAAGACATTGGTAGGCAAAGTATACTTTGGATATTTCAGAAGGGAATTGCCCTGGATTGCTTCGAATTTGATTCATCAATTGCGAACAGAAAGAGCGGAAGGTTGATGGCTGTCCGTCGTAAGGAGTCAAAAGAGGGGCTTGAATGCGGTAGACAGAAGGTAGCTGCAACGCTGGGTCGGGTGGAGTAGAATAAGATGGTACTGGATGCTGGGGCGGTGGAGGTACATAATGATTTTGAGCACCAAATAGACGACTTACCCTCTCTGGGTCTAACTCAATTGCAGCATATAAAGTTTGAGGTGTGTTATTCAGATAGGAGATGTTCCAAAGGTCAGGTGGTAGCATTCGAAACTGAGAGGGTGATGGTCCTGGAGGTTGGGATACTGAGGCAGCTGACTGATGGCCTGGGTTACTTTCCATATCGGTCTCGTTATCAAATGGAGCTTGGTATGAATTGGATGTTTCTGGCTGTCGGTTGAAAAGGTTCATTATTTGAAATTTTAGGATGCTTTGTAATGTCACGATAGTGGGCTTTGCGTGACTCGACAGAATCTGGCTAAGGCTCGAGGATTGGAAGGTCTGGAGGTCTAAAGATCTAAAGGTCTAAGGTCTGGAGGTCTAAGGTCTAAAGTTCTAAAGGTCTGAAGGGTAATGAGAAGCTAAAGAGTAAATTCTGAAGGTCTAATAAATGACGAAAAACAAAGCGTGGAGACTCTAGGGTACAAGATAGAACTATGATATATACAATTTGAGATGAGCTACCTGTAGTGAAAATGTCAAATATTCGCCATCGTATCTCGAAATAAATACGAATGAGATAAATAGTGACCCGATATAGAATAACGTCTGACCGTATCTGAACACGCGAAGAAACCCCGAAACTCCAATACACCGATACTCCGAACTGCGAACACGAGGGATCAGACACCTAGGTATATGACACTATTTCTATTTCGTGTGCGGCCAGGCCACCAGGTCTCAGCACCGTAGTAGGCTATAGGGAGGACGCAAGCTAAGACAGCTTGACGAATAAGTTTGGGGGGCACTCCTCGGACAGTGTTACTGAGAGATCGGAGTGCGTTGGAAACTTTGAGAGCCTTTCCAGCAAGGATACGAACATGCCACTTGAAAGAGAGAGTCCGGTCAAAGTGGATCCCTAGCCAGCGCGTGTAGGGTTTGGTGGGATCTTCCGAGACCACTAAATCTCTGTAGGAAACGGAGGGGGTTGACTGGGGATCACGATCAGCTCGTTTTCGAGAAAAGTGTTGTAGCTCTGATTTTGCTGGGTCAAAAGTAATACCTTCCCCTTCACCCCACTCCAGAGCTTCCTCAAGTGAGTGAGAAAGCGCCCCACAGTTGGCCTGGAGATCAGGGCCTGTTTCCAGGATGGACACATCATCTGCATATCCGAATCTTTTCCTCTTCACCCCCATCTTGAAGAGTGGTGATATATATAGCATGAATAGGATAGGAGAGACTGGCGAGCCTTGCGGGAGGCCGCAGTTGACCTCTTGTAAGGGACCTGTTTCTCCATCCAAACAAATGCGGACTCTTCGATTAGTGGCGAATGCACCCACCCAGCGCACGAGATTGTCAGGCCAGCCCTGTTCGCGTAAGCGACGAACAAGCCGACCCGGGAATACAGCGTCAAAAGCGCTATTGACATCTAGTGTAAGCATGCTAGCTGTAAGGCCCTGATTGAGAGCTCTTTCGACATCGTGGGTAAGACATGTGGTTAGGTCCACTGCAGAGCGACTGGGTAGAGCACCAAACTGTTGGCTAGCAATAACTTTGTGACGAACTGCTATCCACGCCATGCATCTCGCCACCAACCGCTCCAAGCCTTTTCCGAGTACGGAGAGGAGTGCAATTGGGCGGTACGAGCGAGGTGAGGAGAAATCTGTCTTGTTTGGCTTCCTGATGAACACCAAAGTGGCTTGCCGGAAGGGAATAGGATGGTGCCCGATGGTGAGGCACGTGCTGAAAATTTGGATTACCAAATCTTTGATAAGAGGCCACGCTTGACGAAGGATAACCGTGGGGATCTCGTCATCACCTAGAGCAGTGTTGCCGGCCCGTAGGATTGCGTTGCGTATCTCTTCGGCCGAGGGAGTAGGAAAGGGAAGCGAGTTTGACGGGACAGCTGGAGAGTCCATTGGGATATCCCCAGCCGTCGAGGGGTTGGTGAGTAAATTTTGAAAAAGTACTTTCCTTTTTAAAGCAAGGCTGTGCGCTGGTGGGAGATCTGGAAATCGGGGGTCTTTGAGCGGCCTTGAGCGATAGGTTCCCAAGGTTTTGTGCCACTTGGTCAGATCGAATACTTCTTTAGGAGTGCGAATAATCTCCAGCTTAGCCTTGAAAAAGTCATCTTTTGCCTTGTATACCGTATTCTCATATGCCTTACGGGCGTTATGTCTTTCATGCTCAGTGGAACGTGAGCGCATGACCAGTTTAAATCGCCTTATAGTGTCTCTGCAGGCCTCGTTCCACCAGGGGTTGCCATATCCAGAGCCCAGTGAGCGTTTTGCGGCCCCGCAGTATGCATCATGTATCTTCTGCACGAGAAACTCCGTTAAGTCATCTAGTACCGTCTTAGATAGGCAGGGAGGCATGGAGTCTAGATTTTCCAGCGCGAGGGTCAAAAGTTTACTGAACAGTTGTAAGTCCAGGGTGTCCGGCCGAAGTCGTTTGGGAGGTTCGGGATGGTTGGACCATCCAACTGTTGTCAAGAGCGGTAAATGGTCTGACGTAGATGCCAGGTGGGTGGCAATT
Source organism: Podosphaera xanthii (assembly GCA_028751805.1). Lineage (NCBI taxonomy): Eukaryota > Fungi > Ascomycota > Leotiomycetes > Helotiales > Erysiphaceae > Podosphaera > Podosphaera xanthii. The sequence continues at coordinate 869,170 of JAPWIX010000002.1, forward strand.
CCGCAGTTCGCATGATCAAGTAGCCGGCCTGAGCCGAATGATAGATCGAGAACGTTGCCGCGGTTGTGAGTCGCTTCGTATGTTGGGGAAAGTAGTGTTAATGGAACTGAGTCTAGCCATTCTACAAACTGTTCGGCTCCGGGAGATGGCCCGCGACTAATGGATGGCTGCCATCGCGAGTGATGAAGATTAAAGTCTCCTTGGAGTATGAAATCACCTACAGGAGGGCTAGTTAAGCTTGGAATGAGAATGATAACTGCGCTTCCAGCGCCACTAGATCCAGGCGGTGCGTTATAAATGTTGACTACTGTGAGCGACTGGCCACTGGACGGAGAAAGCTTAATGAACAGTAGATCGGGGGAGGCGCCAGCTCGAAGTTGTTCAGAGCGTATGCCTACGCCCTTGCGCACGTAGGAGATCACTCGGGGTCGGCAAACCGACCAGTCATCGACAGGGGAAAATGTCACGAATGAAGGGTGACGTGCAGTTATACGCCGAGAGAGATCCCGGAAAACGTATGGTTCCTGTATTAGCACTACGTCGATCAGATCTGTATGGGCTTGAGCTAGGGCGATATCATGTGCTATGCGGCCTCTTCCAGTATTTATAGAGAGGATTGTTAGCGACTTTGAGCGTCTTCCGCGTTGAGATGTACTACGCATTATAACTGCATTTGGTTTTCGTTCAGTTCTCCCTCGTCAGTGAGAGCTTCAAAGATGTTATTGATTCGTGGACGCTTTGCCGCGCTACTGGAAGGAGATGAGCCAGACGTAACAGCCACTGATGTAGTGCCACTGCTTAAGGAGGCAGGCGCTCTCGTGAGGATTGAATTTACACTGCAGCTTGGTGATGCGTTAGTCTTTTCTGTAGATGGTTTCACGCACCCTGCTTCGGCCTAGGCACGCAGTCGAGCTTCCGCACAGATTTTCCGGATAGCACTTGAGACTTGTTGACGGTAGAGCCCGTACCTTTGGGGCGTAAGAGGCAGTTCAGGTCGTCTGCGGCATGGGGGCCGTGACAATGAATGAAGCGCGGCGGGCAGGTATGCTTCCCATTAGCCGCGCACATATTGCCGTGGGTCTCCTTTGTGTGCTGGTTAGAGCCGCAGAGGCTGTATCGTTGCGTCGCCGAGCAAGCGCGGCTGTTATGCCGGTGCCAGCATTTAGAACATTGAACCGTGGAGGAACGTCGGAGAAGTAAGCGAACAGATGTTCTGCAGCCGAATAAGTAGAGGACGCGGGGCAGACGATTGTGTGTCTCAGGGAAGCGTGCAATCCAAGTAGTAGCGGCAGAGTTTGGGTTCTGAGCATTTCCTTGAGACGCTTGGATGGCTGCTGGCGCGGCACCTGCTGCAGCCTCAAGAGCGGCGGAGAGAGCCCCTACAGAGATTGGTTCGAGGCAGTACTGGAGCTTGTCGTTGATCTGACCGACAGTTCGGGGAACATTCTCGATCCTGTATGATGTCCATGGGGAAGCTTTTTCTAGTGGGGCATTCCCAAAGAGACCTGTCTCGTTGATCTTTTCTGCGAGAGCATCCGTATTGCCCACGCTGGGGCAGAGAGCAAAACCGGAGTTAGTCGGAAGGACATTGTTGAGGAGATTGCCATGCTCCCCCAGTCTCGATTTGATATGTGATTGGAGTGCGTAGCCCGAAGAGACGCGGAGGGAGCTGTTAGGTGGTAGGCGCGGGAAGAGTCTGTCATCCTTCCTCTCCTCCCTTTGCTTATTTTGAGGGATCTTCTCAGGGCCCTTGGGAGTTTTGTGCGTGTTTTGAACGCTTGCTTTCTGAGTGTGCTTAGCGCGGACTAGAACGCTTGCATAGCTATTTGAGGTTTTGAGATTATCAGAGTCTGGGGCAGAGGGCTTGGATTTTGATGGTGCTGCTCCTTGTGCATAGGCGTTAAAATGCTTAGATACCACGAGCGCGAGTTCTGAGACGCAGGCCTGGAGGGAATATTTCCCTGGGAGATGCTGGCGCAGTGTTGGTCAAGAAGGATTGCCAGAGACTTGAACAGAGTTTTGCCCTCAACAGCGCGGTCTGCGGCGGCCTGAGCACTGTCGGTGAGCGACTGCTGGATGCACCACATGGTTCTGGCGCGAGTCTGGTTGTCGTCGTATTCAAGATGATCGGTAAGGCATGAGGGATGGGGAGTGTCTGGGTCCCCGGCGGATGGATGGGCTACCTCCATAGCCTCCGCTGAACGATGCTCGCTGAAGGAGCTACCATGCGATGAGTTTTTCTTCCTAGGAGCAGTGGGAAGAAGAGTTTTTGTGCTGGATTTGTATGCTGAATATATATCGCTTTTGAATGACGTTAGATATTACTGTTGCGAATAGCGACATTAGAGATGTGCGAGGTCCATGAATAGGCGCGGATGATCTGTGTGGACGGGTGCATCAAGGCAGGAGGACCGAGACGCGTAATTTGAGTCGCCTAATCTAGATCAGATAATACTAGTCAGGTGACACGAGTCGTGTGAGGCAGACATTCCCTTGGTCGTAATAGATTAAGTAGTATTCATGAATTGACTGACTAGACAGTGGTAGATTGGTGCAGTACCTAAAGATAGTTGAGAGAAAGATATGACAAGTATTGCTTTATGTATATAAGTAGGACGTCTTACCTTCATAGAAAAATGGACAAGTCAAATCTATATACAATTACACACCTCTATCTATTCTCATTCATTCCTCACCTTAAGAAATCATACATTATACTCGCAAGTCAGAACATTGCATCTACTCCTCATAAATGAAACAATTACAGTAAAGTCTTTGTAGCGCTATACAGTCTGTAATGTGCGTGAATATGACACCATACGTTATCATACCCATCTTTGTCTTTAGGGAAGGACTTGAAATCCATAGTCACGTATTGCTAAGCGCGATCTGGGACCGGGAGCGCGGGTGTAATAGTCCTGGCGTCTTGTCTCTGAGTGTTGTGATCTGCGGATGATCGCAGCTCCATGTATGCACTCGCTCGTTAGCGAGTCTACATAAGTCCGAGAGCATGGGTATATGCATAGACCTAGGTATTAGTGTACACCAAACTCGGAATAGAATGGAACGGAATGGAATGGAAGGAAAATCGTTCGGTTAATCGATCTCTGGGAATGTAATGGAATGAATGGAAATTGGTAGAAATAATTGTTAGTTGGGATGGGACCTGACAAGGGTATATGCCATTGGTAAATTGTGAGGTCCATTCCGTGTAACGTGAAATAAGTTTAAGATACTGTTCTGAATTTGATACGATCGAATTATAAGTTATTCTCTAACGTTACCATCTCCTCACCTCAGGGTAGTAATTCATCCCGTAAGCGCTCATAACCATAACACTCAGTGCATTTGCTCTACAGCATTTCTGACAACTTTTTATGAATCGCTCGACGTCGGACTTCATATTGCGCCAGCAATATCGTGACCTCAAGATCTGATAGGTTTTATTTCGTCCAGGATGAGTAAGAAGTATTTGTTCAAGGGCTTTTCGAATAAGATCTGTACGTAGAGTATCTACATCCGGGACTATTAGAGAACTTCGATATAATACCATTTCCCCTTTTATTGAGTAAGCAGGGTTATGTTTCAATTTAGCTTTCTTACGAACAGCATCTAGTGATTTTGCTGTTTTTTTTGGCATGGCGAATACGTTCCGGGATGGGAAGTGACTCTTTAAACTGTTTATTGTTAATAGGGGCAAGAGAAATTGTTGATTTCAAAACTCATGTAGAAAAAAGGGTGCATCTTGCCCAAGGGGCTATGCAAAGACTTTTCCAACTTTCTTCCAAATCCAAAGGCTTAGAATTCAATGCACTCAGACAGCTCTACCTTAGTTGTGTCATTCCTGTGTTAGACTATGGTTCAGTCCTATGGTATAACAAATATGGTACAGAGAAGCTTTCAAACATGTGTGACAAAATCCAGAAAAAAGCCATTCCAGCAATAACAGAGGCCTATAGAGCTAGTCCAAGCAAGGCCTTGGAAGTTGAGGCAGCCCTACTTCCAACTAGAGTCAGACATTATAAGTTAGCTTCATTTTTTGCAATGAGAATCCTCAAATTTCAAACTAATCACCCTTTATATCTTACTCTTTCATCTAATCTTACTGATGAGCTTGCACTTCCTACTGAAAAGACTGATATAGGCATGCTTGCTTTCATAGAGGATAAACCAAGTTGCCAACTACAAAGAATAGCCAGTACACTTAAACCAAGTTCAAAGTTGCCAAACTTGGAGCCTCTCAATGCCAAGTGGATGCCTCCTTGGAGGACAGAGAACATTTCTGTATCCATTAGTTGCTCTGACAAAACAAAAGCAAAAAAAGAACACCTTTCATTATTTCATTCCATTCCCTCCTCATTTTATATAATCTATACAGATGGCTCCTTAGTCAAGGACAAGGGTTGTGATATAGGCATAGCCATGTACCTTCCCTACACAAGGGAGCTCAAGTGTCTCTCATTCTTTCTAGGAAAGAACATTGGCATTGCTAATGCCGAGACTTTTGCAATCTATAAAGCACTCAAAAATCTCATTTCTGTACAACCAAATGCTCAATGTTACATTTTTTCCTATAGTCAAACAGCATTGCAGAGAATTACCACAGCTACAAATTTTTATTCATTCAAAATCAGGTCTCTAAGCTGCAAATTGGAAGTCCAGCTGCACTGGTCTCCAGGACATCAAGGAATCCAAGGCAATGAACTTGCTGACAACCTGGCAAGGAAAGGTTTGGGGCAAGATGCTCTCAGCAGGGATCAATTTTCTTCACATTCCTTTCTAAAAGAAGAAATTAGAAAAAAAATATTATTAAGCTGGAACTCTGACTGGACCAAGCAAGTGCTTAGAGAGGAAGAGGGTAGGAAGGCTGTTGGTCTAGGAAGGTTTTATAGGATTTCTGCAAGGCAGTCTACTCCAATTTTCAAATTTAAATCTACTAAAATTCAAAAATACTCTAGGGGAACTCAGTCCTCATATTTCCAGGCAAGAACAGGGATTGGCAACACCCTGGCCTATCTTAAGCTGATTGGAAAAGTGAGCAGTGACATGTGCAACTTCTGTTACAGGAAGAAGCAGACCATGCAACATCTGCTGTTACACTGCCCCCAATTCTCAGCAGATAGGAAAATGGCATATGAAGGATTAGAGCCTCTTAAATTGCAAATACTTTTTAATACTAATGTTGGCAGGGAGAAGCTGCTAAGATTCCTTGAGATCTCGAAATGTTTAACCCTGGAAAAACATCAGATTCAAACTTGATCAACATTTATTATAAAAATAAAATAAATAAAGCAACAACAAATAATAAACAATTATTTGATAAATAAATAAATACAAAACCAAGTTTAATGTCAAAGGAGCAGGATGAAGAGGTTGGGTATAGTTGAAGTGGGATTTCAATGTTTGTATGAATTTATTTGTGGAAATTATTTGGGAGTTTGGCAAGGTCACTAATAAAGTTATGAGCTATCATGACCTATGCTTGGGGAAATTCGTTATATTTTTGTATTTTTTTTAGATCACTTATCATAGCTATTAGGCTGAATACAAAATGATTTAAAAAAAAAAAATTGTTGATTTGTGGCGGTGGATAACAGTAAATCTAGTTGATATTGGCTAAGTATGTTTTAGTTATTCTGATCCAGACCAGCGATCAGAATAAGATAATCTTTTGTAATTAGATAGTACTTAACTTAGACCTAGAATAGGGAACACAGGATATAAATCACTCTAAGATGAACCTACTTAGTAGAAGCAAAGCAAAGGAACTCTAAACATATATCACACTAAGGTGTACCTCGTTCGCTAACAATAATTGAATCCCATAACTGAGAACCCACGACTTGTCTTCATTTATTCTACATGATTTCTAAAGCCCGAGAAGCTCTATCGCACTGCTACAATCTGTGTACAAAGGTTCACTAATGTATATATTAACACTGGGACCAAGATCTAGATCCGGAGAGAGCTCGAATAGTTGAGAAGAAGTTGTACAGCGACGATGACTTTCGAATGTTGGTCGAAAAATTGAGGAAAAATTTTAAACCACCAAATCGGACTAACAAGGGTAAATCAAATGAAGGAACTCACCACGAACGTCCCGGAACTTTCTGTACGCAAACTAAGTGTATTTACCACACCAAAGTCCACATTTTAAATGTCTAGATCGGTTACAAAACCTATTTGCGATCTGGAGAAAAGCTAGATTCTTGATTCCGGAGCAACAGTCCATGTTTGTAACGATATCTCAAAATTTAATGACTATGACTATATAATAGATAACGAAGAAGTTTTGTGGGCTGGAGATAGTCAAATTTAAATAGACGGGTATGGAACAGTCATTATACACATGAAGTCAGCAAAATATCCTGCTGGAAGGCCTCTCACACTCAAAAATGTTGCTTTTGTACCTTTTTTACACAAATGTGACAAGCCTGCCATTACTTAATGCAGCCGGGGTTCATTGGCATACCTAACTTTCAATTATGAAGCTTAACGGACGGGACTTCGAAGGTACACCATTGATGTATAATCAATGGGTTCTTGTTAGACTCTGAGGGTCTTAGAAAAATTAACGTAAAATCAGTATGTATTATTGAGAACTGTCTTGATCGAAGAAAATAACTTGTACATATAGAAAGTCTCTTCCAGCCAGTATCCAGATGACATCAGGATCAAGCCCATGTAAACCGTTCCGTGCTGCTCCTGATACAAAACTCTTTTGCAAACATGTTTTCTAATCCAAAACGCCTAATCAAACATTGACCCGCAAACAAAACACTCCTTGTAAGCAAACACAACAAATCAGACGATATTAGCTCGACTACAGCTGAAACACCTAAACAATCCAGAGTTTGACAGTTCTTGAATATAACTCAGCCATGCCAAAAGGACATGTGTTTACCACTAATGACCTCAAATCAACTATATCACAGAAAAAAGATGTTCAAACTAAACTCTACGGAAACCATCAAAATTGACAAGGATTCCAACGGGAAGCTTCGAATATTGGTATCTAAGGATGGGACATCTTTATCCTGAAGCACTTTTAAAATTGCCATACGTAACAAAAGGATATAAATGGCCACAGCAAAACCAGATGAGACGGTTTGCGATGTATGTCGATTATCCAATTCAAAAAGAATAGTATCGAGAGTACGCTAAGTAAGAGCAACACGACCATTCTAGAAAATCAGTTGGGACCTTATACAAATACATGAAGGAAAAATGAAGAAGTTTATATTATATTGTTTCTGTGACTTTACACACATGCATTTCGTGTACATTCTATCAAATAATCTACAAGACACACTTCTCAATACATGTATTACTTTTATTTCCTATGTCAAAAGGCGTTAGAGGTTTGAAATTGCGGTTTGGAAAAAAGATGGAGAAAAATCACTCAAGTCAAAGTGGATTGTTTGGGTGAATGGTCATGGACGTAAAGTTTAGGCTTCGAGTCCACAAAACCAAGAATACAATGGTGATGCTGAACGATCTGGGTGGATGCTACAGATCCCTGGAACAAAATTAAAAGCAACATTTAATTTTCCAGATTCATTGTAGACGGAAACATTCCCAACTGCTGATTATATTTTAAACAGATCGCCTACAGCTCACTTGGTTTTAAAACGCCACTTGGTTTCTTAAAGAATTTCTTAGAGAACCCAATCCAGAGCCATTCATCGCTAATCTACAACCATATGACTGCAAAGCTTTCTCGCTGATCAAAAATGGGCCAGAATTAGAATAGCTCGCTACTCGAGCAGAAATAGGATACCTAATGGGCTATGTATCAACCAATAATTTCAGAATTTGAATACCGGTGAAAAATATGGTATTAACTCGAGGTTTTACATTTGATCCCACAAAAAGCTATTCGCCAGACGACCCGAAACCTTTAATTACAGATGAAGTTCTACAACTGCTTCAAGTACTATAGCTCCAAGTGGATGCCCAAAATGAAGTTATCGATATCCCAAATATCTTTGAAGAACTCGATGTCCAAAATAAAAGTTCCCCAAATAAATTAGATAAAATACTAGAAAATTCAGATAAACTGGTTCATACAAACTATTTTGAAAAAAATTTATCATAAGAATTTATCAGATGTGGTGACTAGTCAGAAAGCACCAGAAATTTTTCCAAGGGTTATGTTGAGGCAATGAATGAAAATGATGGAATACCAACGCAGGAAATATTTGGAAATCCAGATGATATTAGAAATATCTTCCAAGGCAAAAGTCAAAGAAAACCAAAAGCTTAATTTCACCTTGAGGTCCACCAAAATTTCGACCAACTTTCAGCTTTTCATGTTGCAATTCAGCAAGGTATAAATTCATCGAAACCCAGATTACATAAGAGCTGGCTTCCTCTTTCGTCAGAGAACTGGTATCAACTTCAATATCATCCACACCAAGAAGGCTTTAGTGCCGCAGCTCATCTTGAGTTTGAAACCTTGAAAAGGCAGGAAACATTCAAACCTGTTCTAAAAGAAGTTAAGGTTAAGCCGATTCCAGTAAAATGGGCTTTCATGTATAAATCGGATGACGATGGATACTTGCTTAAGTATAAAGCCAGGATAGTGATTCGTGGAGATCTTCAAATACCGACAGAAAAGAATAATTACGCAGCAACCTTTGGGAAGCGAGTAAATCGAGCAGCTCTTGCAATTATGCGCATTTTTTGACTTGAAAAAACACCAATTCGACCTCACAAACGCTTTTCCACACGCCAACCTCGACGATGACGATGAAGCAGTAATAAACTATCCTGAATGATTCAAAGTTGCTAAACATAAATTACGAGTATTTGTTGGAACTATAGCCTAGATTTAGTAGCGACGAACTGTTGAGGTTAGTGCTGGGAATGTAGATCAATAGGTGTGTAATAACTAACTGATTGGGAATAGCGTATTATGGTAGTGCAATCACTATTAGCGTAGTTTGGTGAAAATCTCAACATAAAAGGGAACAAAACTTGATTCCTGGTAAACACAACGATATTATCTCACATCAATTCAATCCTACTTCTACGTCCCATAAACTTCTTATATCAATATTCTTCTGAGTGATAACTTACAGATTAACACCTGTAGCTTCTTCCACCGAATAATTCCAACAGTATTAAAAGCCTTCTACGGCTTATCTATTTCTCCTCGACTGTGGTACATCCATTTGGCAACGACACTTGAAAAATTAGATTTTAAACCAGTACCAGAGTCCGGCTGTGTGTTCTACAACGATAGATTTATTGTTTGTTTTTATGTCGATAATGTATCGGTTTTTTACCATATACGTAATACAAATTCCTTTGATCAATCCAAAAAAGCTCAGTTTGAAGTCTACACTGTCAAAGATATAGAAGAACTTTAATGGTTTTTAGAATTGCGAATTTAAAGAGCTAGATGGGAAAGAAAGTTATGGCTAGTCCAGGACGCTTCTATCGAAAAGATTTCGAGCAATTTCAATAGGACCGACAATGATGGAAAGCTCCGAGTTAAGACACATGATACTCCAATGGCGGTCGAAGAAATTAAATTTTGGGGTGGGAAAGCTATAAGCCATCAAATTTATGGATTCCAGCGTAGAGTCGAAAGTTTGACGTACGCGGCAATAGTATCAAGACCTGGTATCGCAAAAGCGACCCAAAAATTGGCAGAAGTACATCAAAACCCTAGCCAAGATCATTTGGATGCAGCTAATCGAGTACTTGATTACCTTTGTAGCAGCGGATATCAAGCACCTGAATATGGTATGGATCAAGAAGGATCAGCCTTTTTTGCGGCTAGTGATGCTTCTTTTGGCGACAATATTCCGGATAGAATAAGCTCAGAGCGGGGAATTTTTAAAGTGTTTGGAGGCGCCAAATACTACTTCGCTAAGAAGCAGAAAACAGTTACTACTTCAAGTACCAAATCTAAATTACTCGCCTAATCTGACCTTTGCGCATGGCTAATGTGGTGCAACCGATTTTTCACCAATCTAGATCTCGATATAGAGCAGGATTTAATTGCTTGGTACGACAATCTGCAGACAGTTCGACTGATACTGAAAGAAACGCCTAAATTGGTCACCAAGCTTAAGCGTGTTGATATTCATCAACATTGGCTTAGACATGAATGTCAAACCGGTACTATTAAACTGGAATGGATAGAAACGAGTAAAATGCCGGGTGATGGATTAACGAAATGCCTATCCAAGCAGAAACACCAAAATTTTCTTCGTCAATTCAACATGGTTGATATCAAGTATTAAATCATAACATAAAGTTAAAATACTAACCTATCAACCAATAATTATTATAACAGGCATTGTAAACGTGTAACACCTGGGGGATATGATGGATAATACCGTCGCAACATAACTCACTTGCCAAATAAATATTGTGTCACGATGCTGTTTCTAGAAGCATTAACCTATGCCAAGTATCACTCTGTTTTGTTTCGAGATTTGTCTACTCGCATGTTTCACCATGTTTTATTTGGTCATGTCTTTCTTGAGTATGTTTTTTGAAATTGGTTTAGATCATGATACTCTGACCCGGGTTCCTTTCTTTGTTCATGAGAACATATACATGTAGAGTTAGGAAGGTAGTAAAATAGATACTCAAGAAAAAGTGAATCTAAATCAAATAATCAAATATCGTTTTATTTAACATGTGATAATGCTTTCGTGCAATGACCGTTTGCCTTAAGCTTTTAACAGAAAGCAGAATAAATCAAAAAGTAAAACATTAGGGTTCATTACCATTTGTAGCTAATTCCGCCGTTGTTGACCTGTGAATATTCAGCTACCAATACCTGTAAATCTATCTCGGTGAAATAAAAGTCTAGATAAGCCAGCTTCAGCAAAAAAATGCCACAGAAATTTCAGCCTTTGATTTCCTTTTTATAAATCTATGAAGCAACGAGTACTGATTCAAATTTTGATACAAGTGGGCAGTAGGAAAAGTGATTAGAATCTGAAGTTTGTAGATTTGATGATTTTAAAGGTTAATTTTACATGTATCAAGCTGCGTGAATAACGTTAACAATAACCAAATAGGCTGAGCAAAAAACCGACTGTGAATCCCCCTATTAGCAATGAAGAAGGCAATATCTATTAATAGATAAATTCAGAGACCCTTGATATATTTTTCACGGTCTAGTTTATCCTTTATTTTAGTTTATTAAATTTTCCTGCCAAATTTTTGGTCTTGGCTACGGCCTTTCGGGAGTCACATAACTGAAGTCATAGTAGCGACAAGATATCTGGAGATTATAAATATATTGAAACAAGGAAAAATGAATCACGACTGTAAATATAATCCTGTAGCTTGTACCGATATTAATCAGTTGCTCGATAACGACATAGCTAAGACAACGTCGTAATAAATATTCTATGTAATTCTTGAGTTTAAATTTCCAATGTTGCTTTGATGGTGATGAATGGTTTTTCCAGAAAAAAAATCTTTGCTACAAAACTTGGGATAAGGAAGCAGTCAATAATCCGGTGGCCAAAGGACCTGAATTTAGGCTAAAATTATATATTTCTATCCATTGAAGCAAAGTATGTCACAGATCCTAAGTAACACTATAGATGTGTCGAGAAGATCAGACACACTTGCTTGATAGTTGTCTCCCCAAAAATTAGTTCAGATGCTGTGTTTAATCGTAAAAATTTGGAAGCTTGATTAAAAATTTTAGTCCTCATCTTTTATTCATTTCTGTTCAAAGTTTCGTACCTGATAGGCTTTGGTGGGGACTTTAGTGATTGTCATAGAGAGCATATCAAGTCTGGTTAGGACTCAAGTAACTAAAGTATTTTGAGAAAATGTTTGGTGATAAGAGAAATAAATCCAAGATCCCAGGATCCAGGACAGCTAAGCCGTGATCAAAATCCTGGAAAGGTATCCCAATTGTCTTCACAGCTACCAGTCATGCTACGGCTCTCATTTTTAAAGTTTGTAGTGTCAGGTTTGGTTGCAGTTAATTTGAAGTGATCGAAATTGTGGTTGTTCGGATTAGTCTCTCTAAACTCTTTCTCTGACAGTTTAAACGATTCCTTTACAATTCCGTTGTTTTCCCAGCTACAATTTATTTCACATTCAGGCTCTTCCTTAGGAGAGTCAGGGGAACTAACAAAAGCTTCCATACGGACAGTGCCAGCTCCAGTGCCAGAATTATCAAGGATTTCAAATTTGCTGCGATTAAATATATCTTGTTCAACAGGTTTGGAGCTAGGAAGTAAAATTTTAGAATTTTGAGCGCTGCTGTGAAGAAAAAAATGTGAGGTTTCTCGATGGCTTTGCGATTCCGTTGGAGAAACGGTATTATAATAAGCATTATTTTTTACGAAAGTAGGCGAAAGCAGAGTACCAGATCTATCACCAAATATTGAAACGTGTGAAGGATAACGAGAGACGGTATTAGATCTCTTGCGCTGATGTAAAGATGTGTGTGAATTAGGATTTTTGGTGAGCGCAAACTGTGATGCAGATCTATTTGTGAAACGAGGTACTATAGGAGCATAGGCGGCTTGTGCTGAACTCTGGAAAGAATAGATACTTTCTGTGGGAATATCAGAAGTTGACTGAGCTGGGTTTAGGGCTGAATTAGAAGCAAGTGCTAACTTGCTTTTTGCCAGCCGAATAGAATCCTGACGTACACCAAATTGACGACGTCTCGGAGACAGTGATGCCTCAAAAATAGACTGGGGATTGAATTGGTTATGAGCAATAGATGAAGATATACTTTCAGGTATTGCTTGAGGAGAGTGGGCCAAGAAAGAAAGTGCAGTAAGCCAGATATAGTGACGTTCCATTGTAGTAGCTGTGAACTTGAGAGCACGAGTAGGTGTAAGAATAAGTATAGAACGGTTAAAAAGATGAATACCCTTTGGGGGAGCATTGTCGTCTTTGACGTCAAGAACCGACTGGATTGACACTATAAAGAGTTAGTAGAAGAAAGTCAAGTTTGAGGTAAAATACGTTTTCTCCCGCTTTTCCCCATCAAAGCAGATCCTGAGATTGGTTGTTTGGTGCTCCACATTACTAATCTTTCATAAGGAGCCAGCCAGACCCATCTTTTGTGCCGTACTCCATTTGAGTTTTCAGTATCTAGAGCTGATTCAGCTACTCCAATAGACTTACGACGACGAACATATTTGAACATCCATTCTCCTACCATTGTTTGAGCTATAGCGCCAACTACGGATGTAGTTGAATCAGATCCAGAATCTGGCATGTGATTAAATGTGTCTGAGTTTGGAGAGTGGACTTCAATCTGTAAATTTTGTCGCTTATGCCGAAAAGAAAACTCATGCTCAGGTACGGGAGGCGGTGTGGTACTTTGTTGATTCAAATCAGAAACAGATCTTTGAGGGGTTCGAAAGTCGTGTCTTTGAGTAGTATTTGTCGATAGTTTTGTAAAAGCCACATTAGGTCTAATTCTTTTAACGCTGCCTGGCCTACGATAGGCTCGTTTGCCTTGGTTTACAGGAGATTCGACACCATCATCTAAGGCTGGAGAGCCGGGGGTTACCCGTCTAGAGCTGCGTCGTAAAGGTATAGGAAATGGTGGTTCAGGAGACTTTTCTGAAGAGCTAGGAGAATGAGGATGGTCTAATTGAGTGTTAAGCGGAGACTTTGGAGTACTCTCTTCGGCATCCAAGACTTGGGAAGTTATCGTGAGAGAATTTTCGAAATTACGAAGTGGCAAGTTCTTGGACATCTTTGAGAAGTGAGGTATGTCGTTGGACGTGCAAGTCACCTCTTCGTGAGGTGCCATTTTCATTTTGGGGACGGCAGATATGCCGTTAGCTGTTGACTTATGTTCAAAGCTACTCCTCTTGTGATACTTTGCCGCATATAACTGGGTCTTGTAACCAGAATCACTCAAATCGTCGGCGTTTTCATCATCATCCGAGATGCCATTCTCGGATTTGGAGCTCTGACCTTCACTGAGAGGGACCTTTACACAGGATATTCTTCTTCTTAAGTTTTCATCTCTATAATTCTCAGGCGATGAATTTGAGACAATTTTCGATTGTTTATTTTGAGGGTTCTGACGGGAGGAGGGTCTACTCGGATTGTCTACAACTGGTGAAGGAGGGCTAGAAGAAATAGCGGACGGACGTAAATTAGGAGGGAGGGCATAAATTCTTTTGTCAATCCTTATCTCTTCTGTTTGAACCGAACTTGACTTTGAGTTTACAGATAATGGAATTTGAGCCTGACATGAAGCATGTTTAAATTGCCGCGGAAGCATTTGTTGATGAGGCGACGCTGGGGCAGAGCTGGGAGGATGCAATTTGATAGATGGAATTACAATAGGCGATGGAATTGCTTTGGGCCTTGGTGGTTCTGTTTGCGTCGCACTAGACTTTACCTTGATCGATCTTTTCAGTTGTACCTCTGATGTCATTTGAGGCTCTACTTTTTCTTGGGTCTGAGAAGCAACAAATACCATGGGACATGTATTAGATGAGACTGAGTAATTTTTAGCATGTGACTGGTCGTCGGATTCTTCGTCAAGAGCTTCCGATGAAGTAGCTTGAGGTGATTTCGTTTCCGATGGCGGTTCAATGTCTACCGTACATTGAGTGGAGTGCATCTTTAAAAGAAGTGGATTGAAATCGATTGGATTTTGGGGATTATCTTCTGATCCTTGGTCTTCGGTTCTCTTCATTAGAGTTCTCTCTTGAGTTGTACTGGATATTCTGGGTTGCGTTGTAGCACTTGAGCTGAAGGTATCATTAACAGAGCTTTTACGGCTACTTGGTCGAATTTGATCCAATGAGGGCAGAGAGGAAACGCTTTCCCAATCTACAAAATCATTTGCTTCATCCTCGTAGCATGAATCCAGCTCATCTGCTAAGCTCAATCCACCAGTTGTGGGTAAGACCGCCAGATTTGAGTCATGAGATGGAGGAAGTATAAAGCTATTGGCGCTGCTTTCTCGGCGAATGTGACTTATATTCGGGCCCTGGCAATGTGATAAGTGAGCTTCTTTCTTAAAACCTTCTTCATTTTTCTCGTTATGACGCGCTTCATACTCCGCAACTTCCTCGAGAACCTTTTTTAGGCGACTCTCAGCAATGTGAACTCTTCGTTCCAAGTTTCGCCTCTGGTCTTCTAATGTGGTTTTTTCGCGGGTCCACAAAACATGAGATCGATCATGTTCTTCCTCTTGGCTTCTTATCTTTTTTTGAGCCGCCACAAGGCGTCCTTTTATTTCAGAAACAGACTCAATAGCGATATCTCGTTCTTTGGCTAGTTTTGATAGAGCGGATGATGTACCACCTTCAAGTAACTCCAATTTTCGCTTTAGAGAGTTATTCAGTTGTGTAACAGACGAAAGCTCGGCGGAAAATGACTCTTGTTCCTCTCTTGATTCTAGCAAGGTGACTTCAAGGGACTCGATTAAGTTTTTTTTTTCTTCTTGATCTCGACGAAGGCCTATAATTTCTGAGACGAGACTAGCATGAAGAGTAGGCGTAAATCTATGAGGATCAAGCATAGAAATGCCATGAGGTGTTAAAGACGAACTGGACGACCTTTTGGGGAAAGAAAATCCCTCATGTAAATTAATCTCGTTTGTTCGAGAAAGCCGATTGAAGCCTGTAATAGGTGGTGAATGCAGTGGAGCGATTGAAATTCGGTTCTGCCAGGACCGCGAGCGGTTCGAGCGAGGGGTGTCAACCGGAGATGGCAAAGAAGTACACGCAGCTGCAGCATTCTCATCTTCCGTCTCCCACGCAGTCATGATGAGTTTCCAATTGGGGGTTATCGTTGGATAGCCTTGAGGAGATGGTCCTTCTTTGCTTGCGAAATTAGTCTTCCACTATGTTAACTGTAGATATGCGCAGTTTTTCTATGACCAGTTTCAGATCTGACCCAAATTTATCTCAGGCGCAAGTTTTCAAAGACAGAAGGATTTTTCAGAATACGAATTTCTCTATTCGAACACAACTATTATACCTGAGCCTGACCACATGGATTCTAGATGCCGTGAGGACTAATAGGCTGAATTTTTACTCGAAATGGTTCCGTAAAGGGATTTGATTCCGTGAGTCATTAAGACACTCTATAGCCTGCTAAATTTTAGCCAATATCTTGACGGAGAGTAAGTTTGGCATGTCTGACTTGCTCGATGTCTTCAAATATTGGTCTGTAGTCGTTTAAAGGTAATCTTAACGTTTAAAATTATCTACTTCGCTTTTGAGCTATTTGCATTTGATCAGCTCTCCCTAAACATGCACAATCTTTGAAAGGCTGGGACAATGATACAATATCAAGGTCTATTCTCGAGATAGCATATTTTCACTGTGGGATTGACGTCGAGAATGAAGAGGTCGCGCCTACGGAGGCGAGAATCTCGCAAAAAATTTCAGAGGTCCAACTTGGACTAGCATCTGTCAGCCGGTGATGCCGTTATTTATCACAGAATAAAGTCAAGACGATGCGCAGTCTGTGAATGTGAAACTGTAATGATTTTTACCTTGTGTAGAACCAAATTCTGCGCCTGATAGTGTTTGAGTGGAAAATTCCACTTTAGAAGTCGTGCAGCTTGAGAGGCCACACTCAGTGTAAAATAAGTAAATCGGAATTTTGCTACCCTTCACTGATAGACTCAGACAGCTTCCTGGATCAGTTTCTTGTGGGAACAGTAATATGAAATTTAGAACACGGGCAGGCGCGATATTGTTTGTAATACCGACGCCTCGATGTGCTTTCCGGACAATTCATTGGGTTTTTGGTTCCAACGATGAGAGCTATAACGATCTTCACTTGAGATTCATCAAAAAGCAACATAATTGCTTCAAGCCACCCTCGACTGGGCTGGTTGATCCTTGCCATTTAATGATGTACATGTATGCAGCGGTATGGATAGGACATGAGAGGGAAGGTACGTAAGCAGTTTGTGGCCATAAGTATGGAGTCGTGGTTTAACGCACATATCTGCATAGTCGGACTTTAGCGAGCTCAAGGGGTAGCCCCAGCTAGCTGGGGTTATCATGTTTGAAGGAGCTAGGGCATTTATTGAACCAATCACGTTGCAGAAACTTCATTTACTGGTACATACTTTATTACAGGGGTAAGAAGTGTAGCCCCAAATTCTGTGTAATTTACATGGGCTATCCCTGACATTCCGACTTTAGCGCTACAGAAATGGCTAGACTAAGGCAATAAGGCAACCGAGGCATTCCTTCTTCCTTGAACCTTCTCTCTTATGTTCGATAGTTGCACAGCATCCTCGTACCACACTAAATCGCTTGACACGACATATCGAATAACCTATATCCTCACGATAAACTGCGAAGAAAAATGAGCACCCCAGCATCTCCCACTACTCCAAGATCACGAAGCCAGCTTTCTAGGGATCAGCGAGTCCAGATATACACGTTACGTGGCCTTGGTTTTACTCATCTCGCCATCGGTAATCAACTCGGTATCACCGAAAGAAGGGTACAATATGCCCTTGCAAGGCAATGTCTGACGCCCAAAAAGCGAAATGGCCGATCCCACGCCTTGAACGCTCAGCAGGAAGTTGAGCTTGAAGAGTTTGTCACGTCTTCAAGTGAGGCCCGCCAGATGAGCCACCTGGAGCTTGCTGCTAAGTTTTCCCACTGGAATTGTGGCCAAATCGCAATCAAAAGTACTCTTGAGAGAAGAGGGTTCAAGCGTTGCATTGCTCAAGCGAAGCCTACTCTAACGCCTGCACATATGAGGAAAAGATTAGAGTGGGCGGAAGAACACTCTTCTTGGACACCTGAACAGTGGTCCCAAATTCTTTGGTCTGATGAGACTTGGGTCACTGGTGAACGTCACACAAGAGTATGGGTTTCGAGGAAGGTGAGTCCAGATCTCAGCCATGTATCAACTGCATTAATCTAATTTTTTAGCCCGAGGAGACATATTATCACACTTGCCTGGTTCGAAAAGGTCCTCGAAAGCGTGGTTGGATGTTCTGGGGCTCCTTTTATGGGAACCAGAAGGGCCCTGCCCTCTTCTGGAGTAGGGATTGGGGGACTTTAATAGCGGAGAGTTACTGCCAGAGGATTGTTCCTTTAATCCACGCGGCAACACAACCAATTGACTCTCACGGCCCTCTTCTCTTTATGCAGGATGGTGCTCCTGCCCATTCTGCTCAACGTACGAAAAGAGAGCTGTCATCAAGGGGGGTAGATTTCATAGTCTGGCGGTCATATTCCCCAGACCTGAATCCAATTGAGTCAGTGTGGGATATGATGAAATCCCATATTGAAGAGCACTACCCAGAATTTGATTCTGGTAATCCATCTGAGGAAGTGCTCCGTAATGCAGTCCTAGAGGCATGGGAGTCAATTTCACAGGAGCAACTGGCTACGCTTGTAGAGAGCATGCCAGAAAGGTGCCAGGCAGTCATCAGAGCAAGAGGAGGTTCGATTCCTTATTAATGATGCTTAATTATTGGTAAAAATATATTTAATACTTGATAAAAGCTAGCACTTTTGAATAGAATATCATCATTTCAACGAGTTACAGGGATCTCCTACACTTCTTATCACGCAAAATTTCCCATACAAATAAGGTTCAGCTATTGTCGGATTTGGTATGGTCAAAATATTGCAGCCAATGGCATATTGTATAATCCCTGTCAGATCTTGGCATTCAGGGGTTTACTTCACTATTTACCCCTGCAATAGAGTATACAGTAAAACCCCTCTTAGCTTATAGTGGGTCCCAGTATAATTACTGAAGAGACTCATAGTAATTTTACCGTTTATCTTTACAATACTTACCCCTACGCGCAAAATGACCTGTAAGGGTAAGTGTTGCAAATACAAAAGTCCAAGTTACGATGAATCTTTTCAACATTTATACCGGGACCCACTATTAGCTAAGAGGGGTTCTACTGGAACAACGTTGCTGCAGTTGCCGACTGTTTTTGGACCAACTTGAGGATTCATCTTTATATGGCATAACGAATGTGCTGGTAGCGGTACATGTACACCAAGTACTTGGTCTAGTTTCAGATGCAGCCGTGTCATCAATCTCAATCGTGATATATATGTCTTCATATACTGGATGAGTGAAATTTAGTCGAAGTAAGAAATATCCCCTAAGCGACAGGCTGAAGGGAGGTTTGCAAACTTATCAACTGATGTTAGTTTTTGCCTGGAATAAGTAATTCTAGGCTTACGAAAATAATACCTCGGGAAATCATAATGCTGTCGGTATACCGGTTTATGTACATCTAAATCAGGAGATAGTCCACATTTACAAGTGATACACATCAGCAGACCAGACAAAATTGACCGGAATGAAAGTCAGCTCTCGATTACTCGAGACCATTGGGATTTATTCCATACAATAGACCGTGTTAACCGAAGAACTCTTCTTCAATCAAGGGCAAATAAAGTACGTGTTCTACATGTAGTACAAGTACCAGTACCAGGACATTTTCGTGTAAATGTACGTGCACTACTAGCTGTACAGTAGACTCTCGTTATAATAATGTGGGGCAAGACTTAAATAAGGCTCCTCATTGAAGGATTTAATTGAATTGGCCAATGAGAGCCCTTGTTTAAGTCTTGCCCCACATTCTGGTAATGAGAATGTGCTGTATATGTACCGACAAATATTTGAGTATCTGTAGCTTAGTAAATCTAGGGATTTACATTTTCATTTACAGATACAGCAGAACCTGTCAAAACCCATAGTGGGTCGCGGCACAATTATTGAAAAGATTTATCAAAATTTTACCCTTTAGATTTGCAATACTTACCCATAGATGTAAAATGGCAAGTAGGGGTAAATGTTTCAAAAGTAAGTATCCATAATTTTAAAAATTTTAAAAACAATTAATTCGGGTTCCACTATGGGTTTTGACAGGTTCTACTATACATCAGAAAATGTAAATGTCCCTTCCTCCCAACCCTAATATATTTGTACAGTCGTCCTTCTCTAACTAGATAGTGGGTCCCAGTATAAGTGTTGAAAATATTCATTGTAACTTGGACTTTTATACTTGCAACACTTACCCTTACAGGACATTTTACATGCAGGGGTAAGTATTGCAAATGTAAATGGTTGAATTTCGATGAATATTTTCAACACTTATACCGGGATCCACTATCGAGTTAGAGAGGGACTACTGTATGTCATTTTCCACGAAGATAAATTGGCCTAACGCACTTTAGGTAGGAAAGGCGGGAACTCAGTGTCTTAATTTTGAAGAAGAATAGGAGTATAAATACATTGTGATCGTAGTATGTGGTCATATAAGTTTTCGTCGGAATATTTGAGAATCGAATCGGTGTTTTAAAAAAAATCAACCTTGTGAATGCAGCCTGTGCCTATTGTTAGAATGGTATGCGCTTCAATGGAATGTTCTTAAAGCTTGTTTTGCTTGTTTTCACAGATGATCAGACTTTTGGGACAATTGGGGGCTGTAGAAGGGATCAAGTGGGAGTTATAGTTTGCTCTCACACAAACTATAGCACCTTTTCTGTATACAAAAAATGGGGACGAAGACGGCGTTTCTACCTGTACGTGGTGTCTCCTACGAACCTGGAGTTAATCTTCAGAGCCAACAGAAACACGCATTACTTGGTCACGGAGGAAAAGTCATCCAAACGAGTTTCCGGGGCGTACCCAGCTCCCGTTATGGTGGTGATGGATTGGACTAAGTTGGCCCTTTTTACCAAGATGAATTCTCACTGTTTACAGATATTCCGGCATTATACTGTCCCCCGAGGAAAGAGCACCGCTACCTGAGCGCTGGTGGTGTCGGTATAAGGGGGATATCTGTGTTTTACTAGGTATGCGATATGGGAACATACACTTGTGAGGGAGCTAAGATAGAGTCTAATTGAACAGAGAGATATGTTAATGTGAGATTGAATGTAACAAATGTTAAATAGTGATGTTGAGTGTTTTTTCACAACGAGGGAATCCCGAGCCTATTTATACTCCGACATAGTCCGTGCATGGACAGAACAAACATGACAAACACTGAGAACTATGTGTGCTGTGTCTCGCCTAACCATACCACGTGCTCCATCCGGACTTCTGGTCCTCCGTACACTCCGTGACCACTGTGCATCGGCTCGAACATCACTCCGCTTATGCGTCCTTCATGCCCATCATTTCTGTCTGTGCCAAGCACAACAATCTGGACTATGGGATACTGGGGAGATGCAGATGGGGATACGCACCTCGTGTGGCTCTGGTGTCTAGGCCTCGCCTGGCTGGAGTTGCAGGTTTTTTGAGACTTTTTCCCGCGTACCGGTTTCCATGGCTGCTCTTTTTCAATTTTTTTTTGAGCAGAAGGTTCCGTAGAAAAGGTGGTTGAATTCTACGGGTAATTACTGAGCTAAATGGCTACCCGTCATGGGTCAATGTATCAATGATCTTAGGTTCGAGGTAAAAGGGGATAGGAGCACTGTAAAAGGTGTAGCCTGGGTCAGAGAGGAGCCCTAGTGTTATAATAGTCTTGGACTCTACATAGCACGAATAAACAAAACTACTACTACTATGTACAAAAAACTATCTAATAAAACTAATTGGTAATTGTGTGTCAATACGGACTAGCGTATTATAGGACATACAGTGTCTTAACCCTAAAGATTATTAAACCTTAAATCATGAAATTACAGGCCTTACCCTTGAATTTTCCGCTCATCATTCCAAAATGGGCTAGCAGCTTTAGTCTTAATCTTACACTTGGTGCCCTTTCAGACCATCTCTTGGGTTTACATTGACATTCTCGAAATCAATTTAAATATTACCTTCCAATCTTTGCCGCCACGAACACCTAACCTCTACATTTCCCACTTCTAACTCCAATTCAGAGCCTGTTACTGAAAAATCGAAATACATTCTTACACCCATCAGTCTTCGAAGAGACCTCGTCGCCAGGATCTTAATCGGGATAAACGGGTCTATGTCCAGAAACTTCGAAGGCACGGGCTTTCATATCCTGACAACACCCATGAATTGGGGCTAAGTCAGAGACAAGTTCAATACGCATGCGAACGAAGTTATATTTCAGAAGCCAGAAGTTCCGGTCGACCTTCAGTCCTGAGTGAGGTTCAAGCTAATGAGCTTGACAATTTTGTTTGCATTTCATGAGTTGGTCGGTTTATGACCGACTTGGAACTTGCAACGGCGCAGTTTTCTCACTGGACGTCGGTGAGAAAGCTATCCGGAATGCTCTAGAAAGAATGAGATAAGAGCGTTGTGTCTCCCAGAATAAGCTCCCGTTTAGCGAAGAAATTAAAAGGCGATGGTTGCTTTTCTCTCGGTCTCTTCTAAGCCGGACCATCAAGTATTGGAATCAAGTCCCATTAACTGATGAATCTTGGATTACTGGCGGTCAGCACACGCGCCTGTGGATCACCAGAAAGACCAGTTCGCTTATTGATAATGTTGGGTTTCCACGAACAAATTCTAGACTGGCGAGGAGTCTGACAAGATGTGCTTATCTCCTAAGTTTATTCGAAGAAATTACTGATGTATTGGGGATCTTTCCATGAGAACCAAAAAATAGTGATCCAGTTTGGGAAAAAGTTTGGGGAAATTGAACTTGGAGACCTACCGCCAGTAGATTTTACCAAGGATAATAACGGCACGAGAAGCTAATCCCTCACCTTTACTGAAGCAAGATGGCACTTCCTGCTATTCTGCACGGAATACTATGGAAGCCTTATTCCAAGCTGGGGTAGAACCCATTGTGTGGCCTCCCTCCCCTCCCTACCTAAACCCAATTGAGTCTGTATGGAAATCGATGAAGGATTACTTTCAAGCTCGATATCCGGAGTTTAATAATAGAAGGCAAACCTTTCAGCAGATGCTAAAAAGAGCCATAAGAGAAGCCTGGGACTCAATCTCATCCGACGAACTCGGTCGACTTGTCGCCAGCATGCCTGCAAGGTGTCAGGCTATTATGGAAGCAGAAGGAGGTCCTGCTTTGTATTCATGTGTGTTTAACAATTGACTTTATCCTCATTATTTATGTACGCTAGCTCTATTTAGTTGTAGATAAGAAATAATAAGAATATCTCTAAGTAACATAAGGTTTAATAAAATTTGTGCGCTAAGAAAAAATTCCTATCTATAGAGCTTTTGTAAGGTATATTGACCCTAATGCGGTGAAGTTTTTCTAGGATGTCTCGGCAAAGAGGTACTCTACACCTAGAGTAAGTTTTCACTAGTGGATCTAATTTGTGGGGCGAAATCGGATCCTTTAAGCTTAATTAGGTAGCATCTTTTTTGAGATAAGGTTTTCAGACATTCTGACAGGGATTATTTGTATGGTGTTTTTGCCCGACAGAGGTTTTCACCATTGGCACTAGTTCACAAGCGTAACTCAAATTGGTAACATTTTTTGAATTTAATCGATTTCAGATAAACAAGTACATGCAAATTTACTTTACATAGCAGATTTAATATTTTACAGGCCCGCCTTGAGCAAGTATGACTGCTTCACATCTCGTGGGCATGCTTCTGATAAGCTTCTCAAGCTTATCCGGCTTAGTCGCGTCATTCCATGCTTCTTTCACTATTCCTCGAAGTTCATCGTAGGATCGCTGCCTTCCTCTTTCCAATCTCGGGTAATGGTACTGTATGTAATCTTTCATACTATCCCATACGTGCTCAATTGGATTAAGGTCGGTAGAATACGGAGGCCAGTCGATCGGAGTAATGAATCTCTCCCGGAACTCTTCAATTGTTCCCGCTACGCTGTATGAAGGAGCATTGTCTTGCATCACAGAAACCCATGGTCTCATGCTCACCATTCCATCAATCAGCGGTACAATTCTCTGAGAGTATAATTCTGGAGTAATAGACCCCCATTCCTTCTCCCAGAAAAGGCAAGGACCTTCCTCTATCCCTGCGAAATTTCCTCAAAAGATCCAGCGAAGACTCTTTCTCACCTTTTCCACTACGCAGGTGGCGTTGACTTCTTCACCTATCTTGAACTGAGAGTTAGATCAGTATTTTTTATTAGTTGAGGTACAAAGATAACAATCTTCGCGTTACCCATTCTCTCTTATGTTGGCCGTCTGTGGCCCAGGTCTCATCAGTCCAAAGAATCGCCATCCAATCTTCAACAGTCCAGTCCTTGTGGGCTTCGGCCCACACCCGAAGCTTCTTTTTAACCTCTTCAGCAAGGGGAGGCCTTTTCAGCGCTGGATGACGTCCGTAACCCCCTTCTTTTTAGCTCGTTTTGAATAACCCTTTCACTCACTCCAAAATCCCGAAAGGGGCCATGGGCAAGTTCAAACCATGACATTCGACGACCTTCAGAAGATGATGTTATGAAAGCCTCAATCCGGACAACGTCAGAAGAGGACAGTGTTGGGGGCCGACCTGCAGCTTTCTTGGGTTCAATGTACGAAGTACAAAGGTTGTATCTGACCTGGTTTCGAGATATGCCGAGTTGTTTTGCAATATTTGTCTGGTTCATTCCCGAATAATGGAGAGTATTGATCTAGACGTGTTACCCCAGATATTTATTTACCATGAAAATTGGGCTTACCTGGAGACGCAGATCTCTGTTTAATCGTTTGGCGTTGTTTGTGTGAGCTGCTGGTTGTACCTGGCTCATCTTTTAAAGAATATTTGGCCTATGAAATATGCTAAATATTAAGGGTAACGAGTTACTGATTCTATTAGATGAAGATGCTGCTGATGATGATGATTTTGTAGACAGTAACAGCAACGATATCTATTGAAGTGCGTAGGTGAGGGAGGGGGAGAAAGAGATCAAAGCAGCAGTCTAGTAAGAAACCTGATCACTCAGGCCAACATTTTCAATTTCTCCTGGTGTGAAGACTAGCAGGGATTATATAAGACTAGTGGGGATAAAATTAATAAGCGAGGCTTTAGTGCATGCTGAAAACTTCCCCTGGGGGTAGAATATGATCATTTCCTAATAAGCAAAAGATTTTCAAGAAAACCCACTGTAATGCCTGTCGTTTATGCAAACTAACAATCTTTAGGGTGGCAATACTATACAAAAGGTATAGCGCAGAATGTTAGCCGAGCTATGACGGCTCAACCATTAGCATACCCTACCAATGAGTAGAGCTAATTTCAACACCTATGACATTAATGATGGAAGATAAGATTATGTCGTAGAATGACTCAGTTTGACGTTTGGATCATTTTTACTCAGACTTCGTGGGCAGATAGCCCTACTAAATCAGCCCCAACAGCATGTGATTTTTCCCCTAAGTACCCAGCATAAGGTAAAGCGAGAAACCCCCATAACTGAGTAAGCTTTCATCATTCTAAGACTGCAGTATCTCAGTGAAAGAATGAGGTGTGAGGATGTTCGGTCTCGCCTCTATTTATGTACTGTTCCAAGCTGTTGCCACAGGTGGTTTTGCTATAAGACATATTATTAGAACTTGAGTCATGCTCCAGGTAAATTTAGCATTATCATGTACTACAATAGCTTGGAGATGACACTTGAGGCGCAGCTGCATTGAATTATGGTAATTTGGCCAAGAAAATTATTTTTGGAGATAGATCAATATCCATAAGATCATGGGGACGAGACGGCGGAAGAGGACAGCATTTTTGATATTGTTTTTGGACCCAACCTAACTTAACCCTTTTTATCCTGTTTTTATCTTATACAGTCGTCCCTCTCTAACTCGATAGTGGGTCCCGGTATAAGTATTGAAAATATTCATTGAAATTCAACCATTTACATTTGCAATACTTACCCCTGCACGCAAAATGACCTGTAAGGGTAAGTGTTGCAAATATAAAAGTCCAAGTTCCAATGAATATTTTCAACACTTATACTGGGATCCACTATGGAGTTAGAGAGGGACGACTGTACAGTCGAGTCTGGATACTTACTTTTGCAACACTTACCCCTAAACGCCATTTTACATCCATGGATAAGTATTACAAATATGAACTGTAAAATATCATTGAAAATTTTCAACACTTATACCGGGACCCACTGTTAGCTAAGAGGGGTTCTACTGTATCAGGTTTGAGAGGTTCGACTGTATTTCATTAACCTGATTCAGCGCATTATTAGCCTACGCAGACATCAAGTTGTGAGCCAAGACTAGTGCCAAAGGAGTATGGGATGCAGGGGAAAACGGTAAATAATACAAAATGTATATATATCTTTTGTCATAGCTATGAGCCTGATTACAAAATGATTTTTTTAAAAAAAAATAGCCCACGCAGGCATTTTCGGAAGATATAGGGTCTCAGGGTTGATTGAGCGCTGGCTGGATGATAAGTTATTTGCACTATGTATGCATGTTTATACTATCGGAATAAATAGAACTCACTATCTAACCTGCGTTCACTTTACCCTGAGCCCCTGTGCCTATCGTCCATGAACAACTCAGTTTTTTTGTTCCAATTACATCCTATATAGGTCTGAAACTATATTAATATGGCATTCCAATAGGAAAGACATATTTAAGTACTTGTACCACCAAGCTTTTCTATTAACTAATTCCAGTCATATCCATATGAACCTTTGAGTACCCTAGACTCATTTAAATAAAATAAAAATCATTGCCAAAACTCCGTTACAAATAAAATTGCTAATTTGATTTTCTGATCCTAATCATCATTCCAAATCTATTCTCTGTTTGACCTTGATATCATTTCCTTGTTGATATTCTTGTATCCTCAATATATTCCAGGGTGGCTTCAACTCCTGTACAAGTATGGAGAAGTAAGGGTAGTGTTAGCTCCTTTGTGCACAACTTATTCTTTACTTTTTCTTTTTTTTGATTATTTATTACGTCGTGACGGCGCACAGCACGCGACCCTAAGGACCTTGTACTGGTTAGCTCAGCCTATCTAGGGCTACCCGACGCGTCAGTCTCTCGAAAGATTTCAACCAAGTAGATGTTCCTTCCCTACACACACACTATGAGATTCCCCCGAGCCAATTCTATCTTGCGACCATCTGTCCCGGGTCACTGATCCCGCGGCTTCTCAATTACCAACTTCCCTCCCTGACCACCAATCCAGATGTGGCTCTTCGACCGGAAAACCCTGAAACAAAAAACCGATTGACTGGTGTGGCGCCGTTCCACGGATGTACTTTGCCAGCCGAGGGAGCGCCAGCAGTCGAGAGCACAGGGCGGAATGGAAACATCTGATTTATGCCGGTATTTAGAATGTTGGCGGCACTGTTCCAAACGTTGCTCTGGCACACGGACAACGCATCACAGTCAAAATTCCTCATGATTCCCCCTCTAAACCCTTTCCTTCTTCTCCCGCATCTCAATACCCGTCCATCTTTTTCTTTTAGAGATTCCTTCAGGCCTCTTCCCAATAGTGAACAGTATGTCATGTCTGCCTTCCAAATTTGTGCTCCTCGACTTAAATCCTCCGTCGCGTGTCCATAACATCGGGAGCGTTTATGTTGGTGTATCAATCGGATAGATTTTTAAGTGGTGCTCTCGAGAAGAAGTGTTCCCTCCTATCTCTAGTATCTATCCAGCATCTATATAGACATTTCAAATTCCCCATATTTTTCTCTTTTCTTCTTTCCTCAGTCTATAATAATCCTTGCTTCAGTAATTCGGTGTTGCCGACTCGATATAAACCGATGACATCAAGCTTTTAATATCGGTGTTCCCGAAGCTGCATCGGCCTTCGGCAACTCCGATACTTAGCTTGCGCGATAGCCGCCTTACTGACATCATAAATATGTACATATAATTATCAATTATTAGACTTTGGAAAAAGCGAATTAAACAAAGGAAATACTGATCAACATGGTGTTTATTCAGGTAGACGATGATAATGATTTTTTCGGGTGAGTTTCAGAGGAATGGGGCTCCAGTTGAACAGATATCTGAGCGTGAGAGACTTAGGGTTAGTTAGATCCGGGTCTTGTCGAAGAGAATCATTGACAAGCTGAGGAGTCATCGACCGAGAGTACGTTGCAGGCACCTAGCTTCGAATGAGTTGCGACTCTTCTTAGCTATCCCAGATGTGCGAAAATACTGGGCGTTTACAGCCGGCGCCACATGAAGGTGGAGAGCTCGACTTTGCCAGCCCCTACTTTCTCCCTTCCCTTTCTGTATCTCTTATATCCTAGTAAGAGATGCCATGGTGTCTGAACTGCTCCACAGCCCTATTTATTATCTGTGATCCTTCATATTCTTTTTAGATATGACTTGAAATATCCATGCCCTAATTTGAGCTGATAAAAGGAAAAACAAAATTCCTTCTTTTTTCCTCTTGTCCACAATCTCTTTCTTAGCTGCCATTGATATAAGTTAGGGTAAGAGCTTGAGGTACCATGATTATTTTATTTTCAATCTATCAATTTCTGTGTCTATTCTGGATTTCTCTTTGCTTTCAACGTTTATAAAATATAACTAAATGAGGACGACTCAGTTATAAGGTGTGGAAGAATCATATTCAGACTTCATTTACAGACACCACTACGAAGTTAATCCCTACGGCATGTAAGATCTCTCGTGAATAACCAACTCGGAAAAAAGCGAGCAAACCCCTTATTGATCCGAGTTTGCCTTCTTTATTCTAAAGCTTCAGTATCACCGTAAAGAATGTTGTGTGAGAGAGGGACGAAGGCTGCGTTTCTATCTGTACGCGGTGTCCCCTACGAACCTGGAGTTTGTCTTCACAGCCAGCAGACAAACGCATTACTTGGTCACGAAGGAAAAGTAACCCAGATGAGTTTCCAAAGTATACCCAGATCCCGTTATGATGGTGATGGATTAGACCATGTTGGCCCTTTTTGCTACGATGAATACTCACTATTTGCAGATATTCTGGCATTATACTGTCTCTCGAGGAAAGAGCAACGCAACCTGAGCGCTGTTGGTGTCGGTATAGGGGGGTTATCTGGAAGATGGGATATTATAGATACTATTAGAAGTGAAGCAGACCTAGTAATTATGCAACAGTAATTATGCGGCCTTGTGGATAATAGAGCCGTGCAGACCCTGTATCAATATAGATTGGCTTTCGTTGTAAGCGAGTGTGTTAGTCATAGTCGCGCGTATGGTAGTAGATACGCGTGTTGGAAAACTAGCTACAAGAACAGTAGTGTTGTGAAGATCTTCTGAGATACTGAATATACTCTGATACTACGGTATTAATCGTGTATAGGCGCTAAAATTCGACTTTTACAGGGTATATAGGCTTTTACTAACTTGAATTAGCATGACGATAAGTAGATCTCCCCACCTAAACTTTAAATTTGTATGGCAAAAATTTCACAACGAAATATTCGTTGGTTTTGCTTTTTTGGTCCATTATAGCCCTCTATTCACCTTTTAATTCATTAATACATTTCATAAATAAATTATACTTCTATCTAGCTAATAATTTACATATCCGCCTTCAGCTTCGTAAACGGCTCTGATTCTTCGGGGCATCGAATCTATCAGTTTCTCCAAGTCATCCCCATTAAACCCCAGATCCCACGCCTCGTTCACTATTTGACGAAGATGCCCTTGACTCCGCTGCCCCCCTTGATCCAACGCTGGATAAAGACGCTCCATGTACGCTTTCATATAACTCCACAAAGTTTCTATCGGATTTAAATCAGGAGAATATGGCGGCCACTCCATTAGAGAAATATTCCTCCTTTCAAACTCACGCATAGTTTGCCTCGACTTGTGAGGAGGGGCGTTGTCCTGCATCACATCTAGTCCTGGTTCCCGAAAGACCGCACTCTCTATGAGAGGCACTATCCTCTCGCAGTAACTGGCCGCAGTGATATGGCCCCACTCCTTCTCCCAAATCAGGCAAGGCCCCTTTTGTCGTCCAAAGAAAGATCCCCAGAACATCCACCCAACTCTCCTCCGCGTCTTGGCTAGGACACAGGTATCTTCGTACTCTTCCCCAATCTTTGACTTAAACTTAGCTCAAGGGAACTCTAAATCTTAGGAGCCTTTAAGGGACTACTGACCTTTCTTGTGACCCAACGATCACTTTGCCGACCATTCATAGCCCAAGTCTCGTCGGACCAGAGGACTCTCATCCAATGTTCCTTCCGCCAGTGGAGATGTATTCTGGCAAACTCATATCTCTTCAGTTTGTTGACTGAAGAGATAGGAGGTTTTAATCGTGCAATCCTGCGTGCATATCCCCTCTTTGCCAGTTCACGTCGGATCACATTCTCGCTCACACCAAAGTGCCGAAATATAAAATGTGCAAGTTGGAAAATGACATCCGACGATTTTCCGACGATTTTCCGATGATAAACAGACGAAAAATTCTATTTCATCGACCTGGAAACTACTTAGAATAGGTGGCCTACCACTGGAGTACTGAGGCTCGGTATTTTCAACGCTCATGGTGTATTGTACCTGTCGCCATGTAATCCCAAGGCGTTGAGAGATTTTGACGTAACTGTGTCCCTCACTGGCCAAGGTTCTAACCTGCACATGTTACTCTCTTAACCTTATCAATTTGTAGATTTCAGACTTACTTGAATACGTTGAGTTTGTGTTAGGCGTTTTGCATAAGTAGGAGATGCTGATGATGGAGAAGGTTGTTGAGGTGAATCCATCTTTGCGGCAATCTAGTACAGTAAATTAAAATCTTCTAAAGTAGTTGACTTAAGGTTCAGATGCACTCACATGAAGTAAAAATTAGATAGATGAATGAAATAAAAGTATGCCGTTGAGCAAAATAATAGTAAATAGCTGACAATGATTTAAACGAAACGACCTCAGGTGTGCGCGAGTGAAGAAAGGTGCAGGCATGAAGGTGGGCGTTGGACTTCATATACAGATGCATATCTCTTATGCCTTAGGCCATAAGATTTTAAAATTTGAAGCTAACAGGGATACTGTGGATCTATCGTGAGGTAACCTGGAATATCACCACTTTATCTCCACTTTATCCCCGCTTTAACCCCTGTACCCTATAAGAAGCGGATCAACGAACAATACCCTATCATGAGAGTAAGTTGTAACTTACTCTTCACCTAAATTAATAGGTTATGACATCCGGTAGCGCAAGCACCGTAGAATAAGTCAACAATTCACCACGATTCGCGGAAGGAATCGTCATCTGCTGCGGAAGGGCGGATTCGGAAGAATGAGAAGGTTACCCCCAAGGTTATTTGTTCTGCTATCGTTACGAAGGAAATAATGGAACACCAGAAACATATCCCAAAGCCAGGACGAGATAACTGGGAAAGATAGTTCCGACTCGTCAAATTCAAACTAATTTCAAAGGTTTTTTATACAGTGGGGCAAACAAAGGATCAGTTTGCGTGGATTCCGAAGATAGAGCAGCCAGACACAACTAATGCTTCTTCAATTAAGAAAACTCTCGAAGACTCACCAATAGAGGAGTTGTCCAACTCTTTTCAACAATTCGGAGGAATTATTAATGTTGACAAGGCTGTACAATTCGATGTGGATGAGGTCACAGCGCTGTCTATAATATCCCAACCCCTCAATGATGATGATTATGCTGCTCTAGAGGAGTATCCAACAGTCTACAAGCTCTGGAAACATCTCAAGAGCAAGTATAGCAAGACCAGCGAGAGCACAGCAAGTAACTACATGACAATGATTCAAAACTTTAATTTTGATGAAGTATCTGGCATTGACGGCTGCTGGGAGAAGCTTAAGGAACTCAGAAGAAAACTTGTGTCTGTTGACATAAGTCTCAAAAACATGTATCCTGATTCGGTTCTCTTCCTTGTTCTTACTCAAACTCTCCCATCAGAGTATAAAGCTACCAAGGATGGCCTCTGCATACATAAAAAATGTCAATTGAAGATAAGCTTAGAGAGCTG
Organism: Podosphaera xanthii; assembly: GCA_028751805.1. Classification (NCBI taxonomy): domain Eukaryota; kingdom Fungi; phylum Ascomycota; class Leotiomycetes; order Helotiales; family Erysiphaceae; genus Podosphaera; species Podosphaera xanthii. The sequence continues at coordinate 900,926 of JAPWIX010000002.1, forward strand.
GCCGAAGTTGAGAATGATCTTAAGAGGGAGGAAAACGCTCATGCTGCAGTCGACAAGACTGGAAAATATCCTACTCCTCACTGTCGTCAGTCGGCTGTAGCTGACGCGATGGATATAGACACTGAAGCAAATCTTTATCAAGACGAAGCTGCGACCAAATTCTCGTGCTATCTATGTCGAAAAGGACACTACATGAGAGAATGTACTCGGCTTGCACCAGCAAGAAGGCTTCTCAGGCAATATGACAAAGAAAAGGAGCAAAAGAGAGCCGCCGCAAAACCGAAATATAGTAAAAACTCCGAATCTAAAAAGTCGACAAGACCTAAAATAAGAAGAAATTTTCAGCAACGAAAAGGTCACGGCTACAAGGCAACATCTAAAACTGATTCCGAATCTTCAGTAGAAGATGTAGATTCCGATACCTCGTCTGATTCTGACGTTGATATATGTCATATATCAAAAGAAACCATAAGTAGGGCCACCCCATCTACCTGGGCAGGTGATACTACTGCATCTTCCCACATGTCTGGCCAGAAATCTTTATTTAGGCGATTAATTACAATTAAAAGACGAAATATTATGGTTGGTGGGGGTAGCCTTTATTCTTATTTCATGGGATTAGCTGAAGTTGTTTACGAAGATGGGTCCTCAATGCTGCTTTCCGAAGTTTTGTATGTACCGGAATTAGGCATCAATTTACTTTCTGGAAGAAAAATTTGCGAAGATGGTTTTAAAGGCGAATTTAACGCAAAACATATGCATTTCAAGCCTAGAAACAGTAATCAAAAGGTTATCACGGCTACAATGAAAAATGGTCTTTATCTTGTGACAAATATTGCAAACTATATGCCAAAAATCAGAAACAACGTTGATTTAGCCCTGGCTTCGATGGAGATCAACCCCAGTACAGAAGCAGAGTCGACAGAGATAAAATTTAGTGATAAAGAAAGGTATTTGTTATGGCATCGAAGATTCGCGCATGCTGGAAAAGAAAAGACTCGTACGCTACACAATGTTAGTACCTTGAAACGAAGGATTTTAGTACCGAGCTCATCACAGGAAGAAGTGTGCGAAGTATGTGCTATTACAAAGATGAAAAATAAGATTAGTAAAACTTTAAGTCCATGGAAAGAAAAAAGGTTAGGTCTTGTTCAACTAGATATGGCTGGGCCATTTCCTACTTCGTTACGAGGCAATAAGTATTTTATGCTGATAATTGACAACGCCACAAGGCGCAATTGGGTTATTTGTCTACCCACGAAAGCAGCAGCCGTAAAAGAGCTACAGATTTGGAAAACTAAAGTTGAACACCAAATAGACGAAAAGGTTAAATCAGTCAGATCAGATAACGCTCCAAAATTACTAAAAGCAATACGCGAATGGACGGAAAAGTCAGGGGTCCAGCTTGAACCAACTACAATCGCTTCGTCACACCAAAACGGGGTTGCAGAGCGAAATATCCAGACAGCAGAGACAGATATGCGTGCCATACTTAAAGATGCAGACTTGCCACTTGAGTTTTGGGATGAAGCAGTGGAAGTAGATGCTTATATGAGAAACAGATTACAAACAGGACCAATTTTTGACGGACGCCAGGCCAGTCTTGAGCAAGCCTTCACAGGTAAAATCCCCGATATAGATCATGTTAGAATCTGGGGCTCGAAATGCTATAGCTACCTTCATCCGAAGACGATCCCGGCAAATCAACGCCATGATAAATTAGTTGACCGTGGTCGAGTCGGTGTTTTTATGGGTTACTCCAATACCACTAACAAGCAATTTAAAGTTTATTCCCCCGATTTAGGATACACGTCTAGATCAAGCCGAATAATCGTAGATGAAAAGTTTAAAGGAGGTACAGTTGATTTGAGATTGCGTAACTGTGCTGCTGGGCCCCAAGGTACCCCAAACAGTCTTAGTGATAGAGAAAGATGGGGTAGGCCGAAAAAATCAATGGACCCATCAGAAACTATATCTGAAAAATTAAATGTAGTCGAACTCAAGTCTCAGAATTTTCAAGATAACCAGGATCAACCAGGAAAAAAGGCTACTTTTTCAAATGAACTAGGCCCAAATGATCAATTAACAAGGAGAGGCGGCCAAGAAAATAAGGAAATAGCGCCTCCTGTAACGGTACCTATGGATCTCGGCTTAGAAGAGGCCTCAAAAATTATTGAAACCAATACAACAAACAATGGTTCAGTGAATATAGAATTACCAGAAATTGTAGGATCTATTGATTCGGACCCACCAAAAGTAGAGTTAAGTGATGGGGTGGAAAATCATCAGAAGTCAAAAAAGATATTACTTACCGGCGCAAATACCCCTGAAGATGAACCTAAAATTCAGGACAAACAAATTAACAATGTTTTCATTCAAACGGGACATCGAGCTAAAGCTGAGACTCGAAACTCGTCACTCGGTGAAAGATATTCAAAAATCTCTGAAGAGGAAAATAATGATGATATAGTTGTAAAACGAAAACGTGGTTCTGTCACTGAAGTAGACGGTAGAGGTCTAAATAAACGATGCAGAGCTAATTCTCCTCAAAATTTTAATCAGCGCATTCTGAATGACAATCAACTTAACATATACAGAGCTGAAGATAAAATCCCTCAACAAGCATCGGGAAAAGAGTCAGAACAGATTAACTCTCATTCTCGATATTTCACAAGATCTAAAAGAAAAAGGGAAGATGCGGATAATGAGAACGAACGCCTTCATAAAGTAATCAAAGCCATGCTTGCTCAAATAGCACTGAATGATGACGAAGACGATATTGTCGAAGGTGAATTTTGCTCACTCTCTACTGACTCAGCTTTTTCGTCCGTATAAATCAATGGCATTAAGATTCCACGTACTTATAAGAAGGCTGCAAATGATCCTCAGTATGCAAAGCAATGGAAATCAGCCATTGTGGAAGAACTAACATCACTCATGTCAAATAGAACTTGGAAAAAGGCAATTTCGCCGAAAGATGCGAACCTAGTATCCTGTAAATGGGTTTTCACAATTAAAAAAAACCCTGATGGCTCCATTGAGCGATTCAAAGCACGGTTGGTTGCACGAGGCTTTAGCCAAATAGAAGGACAGGATTATACCGAAACGTTTGCCCCGACTGTCCGAATGGATACATTGAGACTTTTTATTGCAATAGTTGCGACAGAAAATCTTGAATGCTCCCTTTTCGACATCAAGAATGCGTTTACTGAGTCTGACTTAAAAGAGGAAATATACCTCGCACCTCCACCTGGTATTTCGCTGCCAAATGGATATGTCCTAAGAGCACTCAAAAGTCTTTACGGGCTGAAGTAAGCCGCTCGAGACTGGAATCTCCTCTGTAGGGAAGCATTGCTTAGTTGGGGTTTTGTCCAAAGCTTAGCAGATCCTTGTGTGTTTACTCACAAGAATGGCGTTATACTTCTAGTATACGTAGACGACATTGTGACTGCTGCACCAAAAACTTCTCTCTTGGACTGGCTCTTTAGAAACCTGTCAGGTCGATTTAACGCCAAAAACCTGGGGGAGATCAAAAAGGTCTTAGGCGTTAGGGTTACTAGAGACAGAGAAAATAAGACAATCTATTTGGATCAGGAACAGTACATAACCGGGGTCCTAGACTGCTTCGAGATAACCGAGGCACAACACAAGAAGAAAAGAATTCCGGCTGCTGATTACGAAATGCTACGACCCGCCAAGGAAGAAGATACTCGTATTGATATCACTGAATACCAGCAAGCAATAGGGAGCCTAATATACGCAATGATCCTTACTCGACCAGATATTGCATTTTTTCTTGGTAAATTAAGCCAATACATGAGTGACCCTGCTTGACATCATGCTAGCTCTCTTAAAAATCTGATGCGGTACCTCAAATCAACTGCCACTCAGAAATTACGATATGGTCCCGGGGGAGCGAACACATTCAAGATTTATTCTGATGCAGATTGGGCAGGTGACAGAACCGGTCGTAAAAGTATTTCAGGCGGAGTCGCCATGTTCTATGGTGGTCCGATCTCTTGGTCAAGCAAGAAACAACGATCAGTCTCTACCTCAAGCTGCGAATCTGAATACATTGCTCTATCTACATCAGCCAAACAAGGGCAGTGGATAGCTCAGGTCTTTCGCGATCTAGGAAGGAGTCATTACATCGGAGAGAACCCTGACAGAGTTCAAATGTACGGCGATAACCAAGGAGCTCTCGCACTCGTCAAAAATCCACATTTGCATGAAAGATCTAAGCACATCGATGTTTGCTTCCATTATATCCGAGACCTTGCTGAGAAAGGAAGATTAGTTGTTGACTATATTCCGACAGCAGAGATGATAACCGATGGTTTAACGAGGCCACTCATGAGGGTCAACCACCAGAAGTTCAAGACCCTTCTTGGATTAATTGACTAATGCCCGCTTCTAGGGGAATATTAGAAGTGAAGCAGACCTAGTAATTATGCAACAGTAATTATGCGGCCTTGTGGATAATAGAGCCGTGCAGACCCTGTATCAATATAGATTGGCTTTCGTTGTAAGCGAGTGTATTAGTCATAGTCGCGCGTATAGTAGTAGATACGCGTGTTGGAAAACAAATAAAAAAAACAGTAGTTTTGTGAAGATCTTCTGAGATACCGAATAGAAGTTGTAACTTACTCTACACCTTAACTAATAGATACAGATGAGAGTACGCACCTCGCCTGCCTGGGGTTGCAAGCTTTTTGGGACTTTTTCTCGTGTACCTGTTTCCGTGGCTGCTCTTTTTCTATTTTTCTATTGTTCTGCTATTTTTGAGCAGAAAGTTCCGTAGAAAAGGTGGTTAAAATCTACGGGTAAGTACTGAGCTAAATGACTGCCCGTCATGAGTCAATGTAACAAGGATCTTGGGTTCGGAGTAAAAGGGGATAGCGGCACAGAAGAAGGTGTGGTCTGGGTTAGAGATGATTTCTAGTGTTGTATTAGTCTTGGACTCAACACAGCACGCATCAGCACAACTACAGTCCAACCTCATCTGTAGCGATGTGGGTCCCGGTATATGTGTTGAAAATATTTATTGAAATTCAACCATTTACATTTGCAATACTTACCCCTACATCCAGAATGACCTGTAAGGGTAAGTGTTGCAAATTTAAAAGTCCAAGTTACAATGAATATTTTCAACACTTATACTGGGACCCACTGTCGAGTTAGAGAGGGACGACTGTATGTCCTCTATTTTCTCTTCTCACCGCTCCGCGCACAGACTTGCTTTCCGTCATCGTCATCATTGTTTTTGATCGTTAAGACTAACTCCAAATTCTTACTCGATCAGTACACTTAACACAAAAAAATCATTCGTAATTTACTCATTTTAGTAAGTCTGATGTTCGTTTGCTTGCTTTATTTATTACTTACAAACATCATGACAGAATGGATAATACAATCTCCCCAACAGTACGCAGACGCACGCCCTTTCTCTCACGAGATCAAAGAATACAGGTGAGTATAAGACTTCAGCAACGATATGGATAATCTAATAAATTGATGTGACTTAGATACTCGCACTTTACAGAGCTGGAATCTCGAACAGGGAATTAGCAGATCAGTTAAGAGTAACCATCACACATGTTCAGTGAGCAGTTCGATCTGGCCGCGTCTCCCCTCAACCTAGAACGGGACGGCCACCTTCCTTGAGCTCTGCTCAGGTTGATGAACTGGAAGTCTTTGTTTGTTCTTGTAGAGAAACACGACAGATGTCGTTTCTCGAACTGGCACTCCACTTTCGTCAGTGGGGCGTTAGGTAATTTGCGATCCGGAATGCGTTGCGCAAGAGAGGATACGAAAGACGTCTACCCAGGAGATGTCCCCCCCTCACCGAAAACCATCGCTCGGTACGCATTTCTTGGGCAGAGCAGCACCTAAGCTGGCGTCAAGAATGGTTCCAGGTTCTTTGGAGTGATGAAACTTGGATCAACGACGATCGAATAATGTCTGGTCATGTTACCAGGAAAGTGAGTATAGACCAATCTATTCTCCCAGGTATGCAAATTTCTAACTACATCAACAAAGATGACAGGAATTTGATGATACTTGTGTCCTAGACCGATACAAAAAGAACAACTCTTGGATGTTCTGGAGGAGTTTTGCGGGAGTTGAGCGGGGCCCATGCATTTTTTTGGGAGGGGAATTGGGGAAATTTAATCTCCGAAAAATACGCTTTACGTATTCTCCAGTTGGTAGTAGATTGGACTAGAGCGAAGTCCGAAGAGATTGGTCGCCAAGTCTACTTTATGCACGACAAAGCGGCTGTACACAGAGGACGTCCTGCTAGGGAATACCTCTACGCCAATGGAGTCGAATCTATTCCTTGGCCTGCTAATTCCCCTGATTTAAACCCGATCGAGAATGTATGGAGTACTCTGATACTACGGTATTAATCGTGTATAGGCGCTAAAATTCGACTTTTACAGGGTATATAGGCTTTTACTAACTTGAATTAGCATGACGATAAGTAGATCTCCCCACCTAAACTTTAAATTTGTATGGCAAAAATTTCACAACGAAATATTCGTTGGTTTTGCTTTTTTGGTCCATTATAGCCCTCTATTCACTTTTTAATTCATTAATACATTTCATAAATAAATTATACTTCTATCTAGCTAATAATTTACATATCCGCCTTCAGCTTCGTAAACGGCTCTGATTCTTCGGGGCATCGAATCTATCAGTTTCTCCAAGTCATCCCCATTAAACCCCAGATCCCACGCCTCGTTCACTATTTGACGAAGATGCCCTTGACTCCGCTGCCCCCCTTGATCCAACGCTGGATAAAGACGCTCCATGTACGCTTTCATATAACTCCACAAAGTTTCTATCGGATTTAAATCAGGAGAATATGGCGGCCACTCCATTAGAGAAATATTCCTCCTTTCAAACTCACGCATAGTTTGCCTCGACTTGTGAGGAGGGGCGTTGTCCTGCATCACATCTAGTCCTGGTTCCCGAAAGACCGCACTCTCTATGAGAGGCACTATCCTCTCGCAGTAACTGGCCGCAGTGATATGGCCCCACTCCTTCTCCCAAATCAGGCAAGGCCCCTTTTGTCGTCCAAAGAAAGATCCCCAGAACATCCACCCAACTCTCCTCCGCGTCTTGGCTAGGACACAGGTATCTTCGTACTCTTCCCCAATCTTTGACTTAAACTTAGCTCAAGGGAACTCTAAATCTTAGGAGCCTTTAAGGGACTACTGACCTTTCTTGTGACCCAACGATCACTTTGCCGACCATTCATAGCCCAAGTCTCGTCGGACCAGAGGACTCTCATCCAATGTTCCTTCCGCCAGTGGAGATGTATTCTGGCAAACTCATATCTCTTCAGTTTGTTGACTGAAGAGATAGGAGGTTTTAATCGTGCAATCCTGCGTGCATGTCCCCTCTTTGCCAGTTCACGTCGGATCACATTCTCGCTCACACCAAAGTGCCGAAATATAAAATGTGCAAGTTGGAAAAATGACATCCGACGATTTTCCGACGATTTTCCGATGATAAACAGACGAAAAATTCTATTTCATCGACCTGGGAACTACTTAGAATAGGTGGCCTACCACTGGAGTACTGAGGCTCGGTAATTTCAACGCTCATGGTGTATTGTACCTGTCGCCATGTAATCCCAAGGCGTTGAGAGATTTTGACGTAACTGTGTCCCTCACTGGCCAAGGTTCTAACCCTGCACATGTTACTCTCTTAACCTTATCAATTTGTAGATTTCAGACTTACTTGAATACGTTGAGTTTGTGTTAGGCGTTTTGCATAAGTAGGAGATGCTGATGATGGAGAAGGTTGTTGAGGTGAATCCATCTTTGCGGCAATCTAGTACAGTAAATTAAAATCTTCTAAAGTAGTTGACTTAAGGTTCAGATGCACTCACATGAAGTAAAAATTAGATAGATGAATGAAATAAAAGTACTCTCATGATAGGGTATTGTTCGTTGATCCGCTTCTTGTAGGGTACAGGGGTTAAAGCGGGGATAAAGTGGAGATAAAGTGGTGATATTCCAGGTTACCTCACGATAGATCCACAGTATCCCTGTTAGCTTCAAATTTTAAAATCTTATGGCCTAAGGCATAAGAGATATGCATCTGTATATGAAGTCCAACGCCCACCTTCGTGCCTGCACCTTTCTTCACTCGCGCACACCTGAGGTCGTTTCGTTTAAATCATTGTCAGCTATTTACTATTATTTTGCTCAGCGGCATACTTTTATTTCATTCATCTATCTAATTCTTACTTCATGTGAGTGCATCTGAACCTTAAGTCAACTACTTTAGAAGATTTTAATTTACTGTACTAGATTGCCGCAAAGATGGATTCACCTCAACAACCTTCTCCATCATCAGCATCTCCTACTTATGCAAAACGCCTAACACAAACTCAACGTATTCAAGTAAGTCTGAAATCTACAAATTGATAAGGTTAAGAGAGTAACATGTGCAGGGTTAGAACCTTGGCCAGTGAGGGACACAGTTACGTCAAAATCTCTCAACGCCTTGGGATTACATGGCGACAGGTACAATACACCATGAGCGTTGAAATTACCGAGCCTCAGTACTCCAGTGGTAGGCCACCTATTCTAAGTAGTTCCCAGGTCGATGAAATAGAATTTTTCGTCTGTTTATCATCGGAAAATCGTCGGAAAATCGTCGGATGTCATTTTTCCAACTTGCACATTTTATATTTCGGCACTTTGGTGTGAGCGAGAATGTGATCCGACGTGAACTGGCAAAGAGGGGATATGCACGCAGGATTGCACGATTAAAACCTCCTATCTCTTCAGTCAACAAACTGAAGAGATATGAGTTTGCCAGAATACATCTCCACTGGCGGAAGGAACATTGGATGAGAGTCCTCTGGTCCGACGAGACTTGGGCTATGAATGGTCGGCAAAGTGATCGTTGGGTCACAAGAAAGGTCAGTAGTCCCTTAAAGGCTCCTAAGATTTAGAGTTCCCTTGAGCTAAGTTTAAGTCAAAGATTGGGGAAGAGTACGAAGATACCTGTGTCCTAGCCAAGACGCGGAGGAGAGTTGGGTGGATGTTCTGGGGATCTTTCTTTGGACGACAGAAGGGGCCTTGCCTGATTTGGGAGAAGGAGTGGGGCCATATCACTGCGGCCAGTTACTGCGAGAGGATAGTGCCTCTCATAGAGAGTGCGGTCTTTCGGGAACCAGGACTAGATGTGATGCAGGACAACGCCCTTCCTCACAAGTCGAGGCAAACTATGCGTGAGTTTGAAAGGAGGAATATTTCTCTAATGGAGTGGCCGCCATATTCTCCTGATTTAAATCCGATAGAAACTTTGTGGGGTTATATGAAAGCGTACATGGAGCGTCTTTATCCAGCGTTGGATCAAGGGGGGCAGCGGAGTCAAGGGCATCTTCGTCAAATAGTGAACGAGGCGTGGGATCTGGGGTTTAATGGGGATGACTTGGAGAAACTGATAGATTCGATGCCCCGAAGAATCAGAGCCGTTTACGAAGCTGAAGGCGGATATGTAAATTATTAGCTAGATAGAAGTATAATTTATTTATGAAATGTATTAATGAATTAAAAAGTGAATAGAGGGCTATAATGGACCAAAAAAGCAAAACCAACGAATATTTCGTTGTGAAATTTTTGCCATACAAATTTAAAGTTTAGGTGGGGAGATCTACTTATCGTCATGCTAATTCAAGTTAGTAAAAGCCTATATACCCTGTAAAAGTCGAATTTTAGCGCCTATACACGATTAATACCGTAGTATCAGAGTATGCCGTTGAGCAAAATAATAGTAAATAGCTGACAATGATTTAAACGAAACGACCTCAGGTGTGCGCGAGTGAAGAAAGGTGTAGGCATGAAGGTGGGCGTTGGACTTCATATACAGATGCATATCTCTTATGCCTTAGGCCATAAGATTTTAAAATTTGAAGCTAACAGGGATACTGTGGATCTATCGTGAGGTAACCTGGAATATCACCACTTTATCTCCACTTTATCCCCGCTTTAACCCCTGTACCCTATAAGAAGCGGATCAACGAACAATACCCTATCATGAGAGTACAGTCGTCCCTCTCTAACTCGATAGTGGATCCCGGTATAAGTGTTAAAAATATTCATCGTAACTTGGACTTTTAAATTTGCAACACTTACCCTTACAGGTCATTTTGCGTGTAGGGGTAAGTATTGCAAATGTAGTAAATTTTTTTTTTCTATTATCCTATTTCGGCGCCTGAAGGCCCACGTAGGTATTTTTCGGAAGATACGTATTCTTTGTTATAGAACGACTCATTTTGACGTTTGGAACACTCATACTCAGATTTCATTTGCAGATACCACTACGAGAATAACGCCTTACGACATGTACCCTCTTCCGTGAATACCCACCACAGGGAAAAGCGAGAAAAACCTGTGGCTATCTGAGCATGCTTTCGTCATTCTACGAATACAGTATCACCGCGAGAGAAGTGGTGTGAGGGTCTTGCTGGATTCGAACCAGCTTTCTCCTGTCTCAAGTGGGGCATGTGTCCAAGCTACCCAGACTCTACTTGGGAGAACGGCCTGGACGGTGTACCACTGCACCATCCGACCCTTGCAAATGTAGTAGTAGTAGTTTTGTTTATTCGTGCTATGTAGAGTCCAAGACTATTATAACACCAGGGCTCCTCTCTGACCCAGGCCACACCTTTTACAGTGCTCCTATCCCCTTTTACCTCGAACCTAAGATCATTGATACATTGACCCATGACGGGTAGCCATTTAGCTCAGTAATTACCCGTAGAATTCAACCACCTTTTCTACGGAACCTTCTGCTCAAAAAAAAATTGAAAAAGAGCAGCCATGGAAACTGGTACGCGGGAAAAAGTCTCAAAAAACCTGCAACTCCAGCCAGGCGAGGCCTAGACACCAGAGCCACACGAGGTGCGTATCCCCATCTGTATCTCCCTAATATTCCATAGTCCAGATATCCTCCTTATACCGACACCACCAGCGCTCAGGTAGCGGTGCTCTTTCCTCGGGAGACAGTATAATGCCAGAATATCTGTAAACAGTGAGAATTCATCTTGGTAAAAAGGGCCAACTTAGTCTGATCCATCACCACCATAACGGGAGCTGGGTACGCCCCGGAAACTCGTGTGGATGACTTTTCCTCCGTGACAAAGTAATGCGTGTTTCTGTTGGCTCTGAAGATAAACTCCAGGTTCGTAGGGGACACCACGTACAGGTAGAAACGCCGTCTTCGTCCCCCGTATTGCAAATGTAAATGGTTGAATTTCAATGAATATTTTCAACACATATACCGGGACCCACTATCGAGGTAGAGAGGGATGACTGTATGATGAAATACTATATACAGGAACGGTATCCAGAGTTTGAGCAGAAGAGGCAGCGGAACAGGGAGAAGGCTCGCTCCATTGTGCTAGAGGCATGTTACCATAGCACGACGGTGGAAAAGCTTTCTCGTCTAATGAAAAGCATGTCGAGAAGATGCGAGGAAGTCATTGGCGCAAACGGTGGTCCCATCCCTTACTAGAAAAAAAAAAATTAGTGATACTATAGAAAATTACAATATGAACTCAAAACATGACTGACGTATGAATGTGATTTTTCGGCTTAGTGCGAAGCTAAGTGGAGAATGACAGGGCAGTTAACTTCTGTCGCACACGAATTCTCTCACGTTATTTTAGAGTTTACCTGGAATCAAGTTTGAAGCTTTACCTGATAAGGCCTCGCTTAGACAAGATTATCATTGAAAACTACCTAATATGGATAATGATGGGCAAAGAACCCCTATAAATGACCAGTTAGTTAACTTATCCTTGTCCCCTGTACGTTTTCAGTCGAGCCCCTGTTATAACGATCTACGTTTTACCGATATTTTTTCTGGCACGAATAAATTTTGCTTACTACAGTAAAACTTCTCTAACATGATAGTGGGTCCCGGCATAAGTGTTGAAAATATTCATTGAAATTCATCCATTTATATTTGCAATACTTACCCTTACAGGTCATTTTACGTGCAGGGGTAAGTATTGTAAATATAAATGGATGAATTTCAATGAATATTTTCAACACTTATGCCGGGACCCACTATCGTGTTAGAGAAGTTTTACTGTATGCTTCATGGGTAAATTTGGCACAATGGGTCCAAAACAGGGGTGTTTAAAGGGTTTACTAGTCCTAGTTAACAAAGGCGTGCCCCACTCTAATGGAATGACAAGGATAATTTGTATGGTGATTTTACCATACGGTTGATTTTTCACATTTAAGCGAGCTCCTAGAACTAAGCCTCTTTTGAACATTTTGATTATCTAACTACAAAATCTACAAACATGGCGGAAAGAATCTAGAGACTAATACCTAGTTGGGCCTCCGTCGGCATCGCTTACGGCCTGACATCTGTCATGCATGCTTTCGATGAGATCAGTGAGTTCTTGTGTACACACAGAATCCCACGCCTCCTTCACGATCGCACGAATTTGAACTGACGACCGCCGCTTGCTCCCAGTCAAATCCGGATACTTGTATTCAATCTTATCTTGCATGATTTTCCAGACGTGTTCTGTGGGGTTGAGGTCGGGCGAATAAGGGGACCAATCATTAGGAGTGGTTGACCTCTCCTCGAACTCTTCCACCGTCCTCGCGGCAACGTGGGGAGGAACGTTATCCTGCGTGACAGAAAGCCCGGGTCTAAATTTAGTTATACCGTCTAAAAGAGATACTATCCTCTCAGAATAGCTTGAGGAAGTGATATTCCCCCAATCCTTCTCCCAAAGCTGAGAGGGATCTTTTTCAGACCCCACAAAGGACGCCCAAAACATCCAACCAATCTTCTTCTTGATTGTCTCAACAATACAATCAAGGTCATGTTCCTCTCCTGGCTTGACAAAGTTTTTAGTTTTGATGAGTTATCCAAGCTGGACAGTAAGATACTAACCCTTCTGGTAACCCAGCGTCTCGAATGATGGCCATCTGTTGCCCAAGTTTCATCTGACCAAAGAATGGACATCCACTGCTCAAGGGTCCAATCGATGCAGGCTTCTGCCCATTCTCTTCGCTTCCTTCTAACTTCAGGAGATGTAGTAGGCTTATTCAACGCTGTGTAGCGCTTAAAACCCCTTTTCTTAAGTTCACTCTTTATCACTCTCTCACTCACGCCCAAGTGCTTGGACGGTCCATTTGCAAGTTCAAAGTAGGTCATTTGTCGGTTTTCAGGAGATTCTTTGATAAATTCCTCAATCTTATCGACATCTTCGGATGAAAGCGATGGACTTCGAACACGAGCTTTCTTGGGCGTCACTGATCCGCGGTGAAGAGAGTAACCAACTTGCTTTCGCGAAATGTTGAGTTGGGCTGCAATTTTTGATTGATTTATGCCAGCGTCATGAAGCGCTTTAATCCATGCTATTTAATATTTCTGTATCATTCTCTTGCCTAAATATTCACCTCTATGCACTGATCTCTGCTTAAACGTTTGAAAGAGGGCTTGGAAAGGGGTATTTGAGGTTGATCCTGTTACGGGCTGTGCCCGATAAGGTTTGGCTGGGCTATCTTTCAGGCCCAGCCTCGGTTAATAAGTCCAAGCACGTGATAGGACCCGAATTTGTTCCTCGAAGTTCAACCCTCGGCTAACTGTCATCAGAGGCGAGAAGACAGATCATTGATAGAAGCAAGGACAGATCACGTAACGGGACGAAGACAGATCACAGAACAAGAGGAGGACAGATCATTAAGAGTATAGAAGGCTATCGCAGAGATCACTAATGGGAACAGAAGATGTATTTAATGAAGCCTAACTCCTACAGTAAATCTCCATAGAAAAATATAAACTTCTTTGTGGTGTTGTTGACGAGCGTTGTCCGTTTCACTCCTGACCCTTAACAGATCCATCTATTTTGGAGACAACTCAGCCAACTGAATCGTCAGCCTGCATGTTAACATGCCTCTAATTTTACTGACAAAAAATCTGTGTATGATAGGCGAAGAAAATATGGAGCTTTCAAGATCGAAATTGATGAAAATGTGATAATGATGGTTATCGCAAAGTCGATATTGAAATGAGCTCTGTGGAGGTTATCGTTTGGAAATCATAGACACTCTGAATTATCAGGCAGCAGTATCAGCACCCTATCTAGTACACCCACTAGTAGGGGTTCACCCCTGAAGCGAGGTCTAGCCCCATTGTGCCCTTCTTACCCTAGCAGCATAGTACATTTTACGATATTCGCAATATCGTCTCCGAATCACCGAATATTGTTATAACAGGGGTTAGATAAGCGAGAACTTCGGTGGATCCGCTGCTACAGTAAAACCTGTATAACGCTATCCTCCGCAACCCCACACCCTCTATAACGCTATCAAATGAGCTCCATTTTACAAATTTTGCAGGCAATCTCAAACCTCTCGACATTTTCTCTTCTGAGAAGACTTATCGTGTTATACAGGCAAATATAAATGTTAAAACAGCATGGAATTTCAGTCTCACAAAGTCGTGCCCTTCGTAGACATGTTCAACGATACACTTAACTTCGTCAACAACAGCTCAGATTGTGGTTTTAAGACGAATTCCACCGTAAAATCATCCAGCCTACATTATCCGAGAGCCTCGGTGCCAGATATAGCCACATAGACGAATCAGACCCGTCTTTCCACCCTACACAATAGCGTGAGAAGCCACTTAAGTGGCATGAGCTGGACAAAGCGGTATTCCAACGGCATCAAGAGCGAAAGCCGTACATTCCAATCTCTGGTGACCCGTTCATACGGCAGGCAGCTCTTTTTTGGCAGCGTCTTGCATGTTAACAAGGCATGGAGGTGCCTCAATCTAGCAACGGCTGGCTTACTGTATTTAAAAGGAGGTAAAACATCAATTTATGGATTCGGCCTGATGAGGATGGAAGTATTGAGAAAGCTGCTATTGCAGAGCAGCTTGTACAGGCACAAGAACTGGCAAGGCAATCTCCTCAAGATGTCTATAACTGTGATGAAACTGGCATCTACTGGAAGATGGTACCTGATAGAGGTCTCTCTACACAGCAGACCTCGGGTACAAAGAAAGAGAAGGCTCGGATAACAGTACACTTCTGCTGTAATGCTGATGGCAGTGACAAGCTTCCAGTGTGGTTTATTGGCAAGGCTGCTGATTCAAGGTGCTTAGGCCACATGTGAAGCAACACGGCGACTGTAACAACTTTTTGAAGCAAGTGGATGGTTATGAAGTGGCTATGAAGGGGGGAAATGGAGAACAGAAGTGAAAACAGACTATTAGGTCTTGGCTCACACAGACTCGGCAACAATCTACTCAAGGAACTTAGAAGGTCTTGATTTGAGTCGATTGCGGTTTATGGAGGTGAGATTGCTTCCAATCCAGCTACGGATGATCATTTACTTACTTCTTACACCTGCTACAGCACAAACATCAAAACAAGACTTGCAAGGCTTGCAACTTGACATTTTAGATGAGTTGAGTTGATTGCGAGTTATTGTCGGTTCATAGGCGTATGGCGCTGGGATATACGTGTTTAGTCTTGTTACCATATAAGTATTAGTTACATGCTCTAGTAAGGGCGCTAGGCTCTGTTGTAATTTAGTCATCCATGCCGTAGCGAGATAGCGAGGTATATAAAATTAGATCATTTGTCTAATAATTTTAAGGCCTTAAACAAAGTGACCCCTGTTGTACCAACAATTATAATCAACCAGGTCAAGGATTGCGAAGGAGGGTAATTGTTGGCCAGTCTGGGCTCACGTGATGTTTCTATACCGCTATATCCTCTATAACACGATACTAAAAGTCCGATCAGACTATATAGCGTTACAGAGGTTTTACTGTAATACAGTGGTTTCACGCTACAGTAAAACTTCTCTAACACGATAGTGGGTCCCGGCATAAGTGTTGAAAATATTCATTGATATTCATCCATTTATATTTGCAATACTTACCCCTGCACGCAAAATGACCTGTAAGGGTAAGTATTGCAAATATAAATGGATGAATTTCAATGAATATTTTCAACACTTATACCGGGACCCACTATCGTGTTAGAGAAGTTTTACTGTATATCAATGTGGCATACTACATTTACTAATCAATTGTAAAGAACAAGAGAATCTCTCATCGTATCATTCAAAGGGTTTTTTTTAAATCATATTGTATTCAGCCTAACAGCTATGACGAAGAATCTAAAAACATTTTTCTTTTATACCCAATATTCCAGCATCCTAAATTCCAATGAACCCATACGCCTTTGGCACTAATATTGGCTCATAACTTAATGATTTAAGGGGTTTAGAATTTGAAGTGTAGAATATAAAAAAGGAGGAAAACAACTAAGGACGCTTGATAATTGGATGGGTCGGATGGTGCAATGGTACACTGTCCGGAGCGTTCTCCCAAGTAGAGTCTGGGTAGCTTGGACACATGCCCCACTTGAGACCGGAGAAAGCTGGTTCAAATCCAGCAAGACTCACACATCACTTCTCTCGCGGTGATGCCGTATTCGTAGAATGACGAAAGCATACTCAGATAAGCACAGTTTTTTCTCGCTTTTCCCTGTGGTAGGTATTCATGGAAAAGGGTACATGTCGCAAGGCGTTATACTCGTAGTGGTATCTGCAAATGAAATCTGAGTATGAGTATTCCAAACGTCAAACTGAGTTATTCTGCGAAAGATACATGTCTTCCGTAATCATGCGCGTCATAGCCTCAGGCTGCATACGCAAAAATGATTTAAAAAAAAAAAAAGTCTTAAATCTTAAACAACGCGGTAGATCGACTACTAGGATACTGCTCGACGCAGCATTATTACCGCGATATTTTTAACACGAGCTAAGTTCCGCCCCATGCTAATATTAAACAGGACGTGCATGAGCGGAATACATTCACAGGGATACTATGCTGTGGAGCCATAAACATAAATGATCCACTTATATGGAATGCATTATCCCTGAAGAGGTCCTGGGAAATCGAGAGTAATTTAACCCCATGCCAAAATGAGCTGTAAGGGTATATAAGCGATATATGAACATGGCCCCTTTTTTGCGAAACCGTCAATGTAACAGATGGACTCACAAGGATGCACTATTTTGAATCCGTCTACGCGACTTATAGAATCACACCGGTATATTTTGGAAAACCCATTGCGACGTCATTTCGCCACAACAATTATACATTGTAGTTTGTGAATTTATATTTTAGGAAGCTGAATAATGAGACTTAGCCACTTAGCGTGGTAGGTACAGCACGCCTTGCTAATATTTTTGTATCATTGGTGAAAATTATTTCGAAAAAGGCCAAGTGAAGACTGGTTGGCGCTAGCGAGGCTAAGTCCGAACCCCGTGTGAAGAATTTTCGTTGTTTCCTCTGCGCTACATTATCTTTATCAATCACCCTTCAATAATCCCCACATCAATTGCTTCGCACACAATTTTAGATTGTCAACTGAAGAATATAGACACAAATAGGTATGTTTGTGAAATTTGGCATCGGAATTAAAACTGACAAATGTTAAGGGAATAAACCTGTATCGTACCCTCAGAAGATACTATCATAGTTGAGTACTGCTTCAGTAGCAATCATCGAGTAATTGTGACAAGGATACAATCTACATCAGGTACGTTTGTAAATTGCCACAAAGATCCTTTTACTGACCTGTTATTAGGAGTTATACCAGTCGGAAATTTTCGGAATGGATACTCTCGAGTCTTATTGCTCCAAATGCAGAAGGCATCGACCCGTCGCAGAGTTTTCAATTAAACCTTCTGGACTTAGATACAAAACGCGTAATCTGCATCGGGTAAGTCTATTCATACTTTTTTTCGGGATTAATATCTAACGTAATTTGGGAGAAGACCCAGGCCTTACGTAGGACTGTGACAGAAGTAGACGCAGCAGTGCCTCAGACACGCAATCCTGAAGAGGCCGGTCTTACGGGCGATACACTACCTGCTATGCGTCCGCGGCGAACTAGGGCTCAAATGGAAGCTGCCCGGGCTGCCGCTGCAGCTGCCAATCCACCTCCCGTCGTCGCATTACCACAAGCGCCTGTTGCCGACATAGCACTCCCGACGACATTTATACCTCCACCTCCTCCGCCCATCATCGACCCTTTCCTACAAGAACCTGCCAATGAACCTCCTGCGCAGATTGCTCTACTTCCTGCTCTACTTCCTGCTCTGTCTCCGTCACCAGAACCTGCACCTCCTGCACCAGCGGTGCGAGCGCCCAAGGCCTTTAGGTCCGTCTTTAAGGCGGTTCCCTCGCATGATGTTGGTCGGATGGATATCGTTTGCCGGCACTGTCAGGCCCTCCACTTTGCCCAGGAAAGAGTCACAAGTGGCGAATTCGAGCTGTGTTGCAAGAAGGGAGATGCAGCGCTACCTCTTCTGCAACATCCACCACAGGTGTTGCTGGAACTTTTCACTGAACAGAATCCACGTGCGGCCAGCTTCCGTAAGAAGGTTCGCAGTTACAACTCTGCCCTAGCCTTCACTTCCGTCAACACCGGGAAAGATGATCGAGTGGACTTGCGCCGTGGGCTGACCACATACACGGCTCATGGAGAGCTGTACCATTTGCAGCGTCCATTGGTTCCCGGTTCGCAGGAAACTCCGGCATTTGCCCAGTTGTTCTTCTATGATCCTGAATACGCGGCAGACTTACGACGAGAGCGGGATCCACAACTCGACTCGGCCATACTTCGAGATCTTCACTCGATGATGATGGACGTAAACCCGCTCATTCGGATCTACAGAACAGCACGCGAGCGCTTGCAGGCACAAGATTGGAATTTCCGGATGGTCATTAGTCTACAAATGACTTTAGTCATGCAGACTGGAGCAGATCGTCGCCGTGAAAACCTCCCGCTCACGGGTGAGGTTGCTGCTATTATTCCGGACGAATATGACAAAGCCAGTTGTCGTGACGTAATTCTTGCAGTTAGTGAACCGGGCCGGGACGGACGTCAGCTACATCGAGTTCCAGTAACGAATCCTGCATACATGGCGTTGCATTATGTCCTTCTTTTTCCGTACGGGGAACCGGGATGGCATTGGAAACTGTCACTGTTGAACGTACACAGCAATCGTCAGCAGTTACGACTTGGACAGCAGTCGTTCTACCGCTTCCGTCTCCACCAACGGGTTGGTGAGGTCTCTCTTCTTTTTCTGGCAGGTCGACTCTTCCAGCAGTACATCGTCGACTGTTATGTCGCCTGTGAGACTACCCGGCTTGACTGGGTTCGGCAAAACCAGACGAGTATCCGTGCGGCAGTTTACAACGGACTTTCGGACGCTTTGATCCGCGAATATCAATCCGATGTGAATGGACGTGATGTTGGTCGACGTTGTGTTCTCCCTTCTTCCTTTGTCGGTGGCGATCGGTTTATGCAGCAATTGTTCCAGGATTCAATGGCAATTGTGCGCTTTTTCGGACGGCCTACCCTCTTCATCACGTTTACGGCCAACTCTAACTGGTCGGAAATCAATTCGGAATTGAAACAGGGCCAACAATCCGCCGATCGTCCGGACATCATTGCGCGTGTCTTTAACATGAAAGTCAAACAACTTTTGAAAGACGTTCGCAATGGTGTTTTTGGTGTGTATCAGGGCCATGTGTACACGATCGAGTACCAAAAGCGCGGCTTGCCTCATCTGCATCTCTTACTGTTTTTAAAGGATGCGAGGAGTTATCTCACCGCTGATAAGGTCAACGAGATCGTTTGTGCCGAAGTTCCAGATGAGGCTGTGGATCCATCGGGCAGGCTACGGGAGTTGGTACTAACTTACATGCTACATGGGCCCTGTGGGAATGAATTTCCTAATTGCCCGTGCATGTCCCGGAAAACTCCAAGTAGCCCGATTTGTGTCAAAAGCGCTTCCCGAAGGATTTCACACCCGATACGACCATAACCGAAGATGGATACCCCATATACACGCGTTGGAACACAGGTACGTTGTTTTTTTTTAAACGCATATTGAATTCAAGCTAATAACTCATCAAGGGACCTATACTGTGCAGAGGAATGGCCGGCCCGTGACCATGGACAACCGCTGGGTGGTACCGTACAATCCGTATTTGCTCAACAAGTACCAATCGCACATCAATGTCGAGGTATGCGGATCAGTCCATGCCGTAAAGTACATCCACAAGTACGTTTACAAAGGCGCTGATCGCACAACCTAAGCGATTACAAATACGGATGACGAAGTAACGCGGTACCTCCAAGCCCGGTACGTGAGTCCTCCAGAGGCAATCTGGCGTCTTTTTGAGTTTACAACTCACCAAGAGTTCCCGCCCGTCCAGCATCTCCAGGTGCATCTTCAGGGGCAACAAACGGTCTACTTCCCCGAAAATCTAACCGCTGATCAACTGGCCGAAAAGATGGAATCCTCCCGCACCACGCTGATGGGATGTTTTAAATTCAATGTCGACCATCCAACAGCTGGAGACTGGCTCTATTCAGAGATGCCGGCACACTGTGTATGGAACAAGAGTTTGAAAGAATGGATCTTCCGGAAGCGCGGGGATAACCGAATCGGACGAATGTACCACTGTAGTCCGGTTGCGGGCGAGAGGTTCTATCTACGGCTTCTGCTCACGGTCGTTCGAAAGGTCAAGTCCTTCGCGGAACTCTACGACTTCGAGGGTGTTACCTACGAGTCGTACCATGCGGCTTGCATTGCGTGTGGCTTGGCCCAGAACGATCAGGAGTGGTTCGGGTGTTTCGACGAAGCTGTCGTATTCGCCACTGGCAATGGACTTCGGACGCTATTCTTGACTGGCCTTCGTCAACGGGAAATTGCGGATCCCTTGGCTATCTGGAATAGATACAAGCACCACCTCTGTGACGACCTCGCCTACAAGCTGCGTGGAGTTTCAGGGTATCCGCTGGACTTGGTAGACCCGCATTACGATTACGGTCTTTTTCTGCTTGCGGCGGGGCTCGCGGATCAGTAGCAGTCTCTGGCAGACCATGGTTTGCCGATGAACGTTTGGGATTGGAGCCGGAGTCATGTCGAGTGGTCTGCCACAGTGCAGAGGGAAGATTTGTGTGCTCACGCGGAAGCTATGCGTGGTCAATTTAATGACGACCAGCAAGCTGCATTCCTGGAGATCACCATAGCGATCAATACGGAACCTCAAACAGCACATTTCTACCTGCAAGGTCAGTGGGGAACCGGGAAGACGTTTGTGTACCAGACCATCTGCTATCACTATCGTGGCCTTGGGAAGACGGTGCTCTGTGTGGCGTCGACAGGAATTGCGGCCCTGCTCCTACCGGATGGGCGGACCTCTCATTCTCAGTTTAAAATACCAATTAAAATTGAACGAGGGGTCTGTAAGCGGCATTGAGAAGCAGAGCATGCTGGCTGCGCAACTCCGGAAAGTTGATTTGATCATCTGGGATGAGGTGCCAATGCAGCACAAGTACTGCTTCTAGGTAGTACATCGTCTGTTGGTAGATTTGCGGGGTTCTTCGGAAGATGTTCTGTTTGGGGGGGTCCCTGTCATTCTCGGTGGCGACTTTGCACAGATACTTCCTGTGGTGATAGGTGGGAATAGCATTGCCATCGTTTCGGCGTGCTTGCAGAAGTCGTTTGTTTGGGGACGGTTGAAGCGGCTCTCACTTAGGATCAACATGAGAGTCCGGGAGGGGGTTCATGGCGCAGAATTTGTGGATTTGGTTGGAGACATCCCGTACTCCGAATCTCAACGTTACGAAGTTGAGATTCCAAGGTACGTTCATCAGCCAACTGATGTTTCCAACCTCATCGATCGTATCTATCCGCAAGAGCTGATGATGCGTGCTGGGACGGATCCGACTGTGTTTTGTGGCCGATGTTTACTGTCGACTCTAAACACGACAGTAACGGAATTGAACGGGATGATTCTGGGACGACTACCAGGACAAATACGGGTGTACCAGTTAACCGACACCAACGTCACGGACGTCGACGCCGCCGAAACGGGTCTCGACGAGTTTCCTGCGGAAGTTCTGCGGAACATCGACCTCCCTTCGCTACCGCCGTCGCAGTTGTCTCTAAAGATTGGCGCCCCTATTATGGTCCTTCGGAACCTTGCACCAGCTGAAGGGCTGTGCAATGGAACCCGCCTGGTGGTGACAAATCTCAAGAGGCACTGCATCGAGGCACGAATTCTTGGTGGCGATAGGGATGGTCAAAAATGCGTACTGCCACGTATTGAGTTAATTTCCGACGACCATAGTTTGGGAATAAAGCTTAAGCGGAAGCAATTTCCGGTCCGGTTGTGCTTTGCGATGACCATCAATAAGTCACAAGGTCAATCGTTCCACACCGTAGGGCTGGATTTGCGGACGCCGGTTTTTACCCACGGTCAACTCTACGTTGGTGTTTCCCGAACTTCCCGCGTCGAAGGCCTGAGTGTTCTCTTACTTGCCGAGAACAGAGGTCGAACTCAGAACGTCGTGTACGATCAAGTCTTGACGGACATCCGGTAGCATAAGATATGTTCATTCCGTTACCAGTGAGTTTGCCAATTCTAAAAAGTTGTATTTGAAGAACTATTACTAACGTGGCTTAATAGGTCTTCCCAGATTCGTCCCATCCGTCGAGCGCCATCCCGTAGTCCCCCGCCCAGATTGATTTAGGTTATAAGACAAATCATAACCGAGATCAGGTATGTCCGTAAACTGTACTTTGCGAATTTAACTAACGTTGTATAAGCCGCATACCCAGACCCCCGTCCCCCGAAGAGAACCGGCCCTAAAGACGAATCCTCAAAATGTATGGTTTACATTCCTTTTAGACTCAATATGTAATCTACATGTGGTATGTCGATAAATCATGATTTGATAACTGGTACTAACAAGTTTTAGAGGTAGTCTTCCGGTCCTGCACCACAGCATACACACAATGGAGCAGTTGTCCTCTCGCCGCGTCAGTCCGTAGGTGTCTCCTGATCGTCGCATTAGCAGTTGGAGTGGTTGGATTTCCGTAGTTATCAGAGGTTAAGTCCGAGCTTAAATAGATGCAGCCTCTTAAATTTCAGTTGGCGTTACGGTCTTTAATTTAAATTACATTGAACTCGCGATCACCCTTATTCCGTAATTTGATTCCGTAATTCTTTGACATTGAGAAAATATCTCAAGTGAAGTCAATACGAAAACCCGATTGTAGAATGAAATATGTGTAAGACTTCTACAGAGTGATAAAGTACTTTTCAAACGCCACCTGGTAGGGTAGGAACCGAACCGTACTCATTTTTTTAATATACAGTAGAACCCCTCTTTAGTCACAGTGGGTCCCGTGATAAATGTTGAAAAGATTCATGGTAACTTGGGTTCTTACATTTGCAACCCTTTCCTTTACAGATAATTTTGCGTGCAGGAGTAATTATTGCAAATATAAACTGTAAAATTTCTATGTATCTCTTCAGTAATTCTACTGGGACCCACTATTAGCTAAGAGGACTTCTTCTGTCTACAGGTATACAAAGCTAAGATTCGATAATTAATTTTCATGATGCAATGTTGCTCCATTACGCCTGCCATTCTGAACGTGTAGTTTGTGGTTTTTGTAGCTACGAGGGCAACACTTTGAATGCTCAATACAACGCAAGTTAATGACCCAATATATGGATATCTTTGAAATGCAAATCAAATCTTTAATTGTATAATTAGATGGTTAGGTCAAAGTTGCGCTATTCTGTCAGCGCAATGATTAGGGTTAGACTGTGGTTCATAGTCTTTAAATGACGTATTGATTAGTTGCCTCTTAGCAAGTCATATCCACATATGATACTACTGGAAATGTACCATTTTTATTTTTTTTAAAAAAAAAAAATCAGCAAAACATCCACGTCACTAATTAATATCTTTTTTTCTTGTACTATTTGATTATCTTATGTATTGTTAGCGTATCGCTTAATTTTCGACACTAGCAAGTCTCCGCCCGCACAAACTATAAATATTTCTCATCATCCCGTCGTGCCAAGCCTCCAATTTTCAACTCTTCACAAACACTTTTCATTTCAAATGATATTACCACAACTTTTCAACCATCGACTGGTAAGTTTGTACTCCGATTAAAATACCTAGCTCACAAGTTTATTGACAGTGCACCCCCACACCTACATTAATCCAATCTGTATCCACGACCTCAACTCATCCATTCTCTGTCTACGTTAAAAATATATATGCTTCGCTGGCTAGATGTATACGACAAAAATTAAGACTTATGATAGACATGTAAAGATAAGAAAGCCAAGGCTACAAAGACAGCCCACTAACGCTGCAATAAAACGTTGCTCCTAAAGAAAAGAGATAATTTACCAAAAACTATAAAATATAACGAGTATTCTGTCATCCTACATGCGGTAGCTGTGTATGCAACTGGAATCAATACCTCAGACATACAATATGAGAGAGTTATCGGACGCAAAAAAAATTATAAATGGACGAAAATGTTTTTCGAAAACAGAAAAGTATTGTCAGGGTTATCTTCAAAAAGAAACAATCTTCATCCACGATCATCTACCATTCACTTAACGTGTGCTACCGATGTCTTAAAGATGGCTATGTCACTACACTCCTACTGGAGGCATATGATGCACATGCCCAGCTACTATTGCTATATCGTCGTGAAACTCACAGGTTCTTCACGATCTGAATATTTCTGTGGAACTCAATCCACCAGTGCAAGGTCCTTACACTTCATGTGTTTGTGTAGTCGACCCTATCGGTCATCATTTTTCATCAACATCGAGCATCTTTATTTATGTTCTTTACATTTAATCCTACAGATTAACGCCCTGTTTCATTTCGACAGACAGTATAAGTCTACATTTTACACAGAAGACCTTAACATATCCTTTCCAACGCCCGCTTATAATACCTGTTAGGAAAGCACATAGGCCTTCAACATCATGAAACATGACCTGTCTTCCCGCAGTCCATTTGATAACTCATGTTCTGGAGAAAGACTAATTATTCCCTAACCAATAAATCATCTGGAATCTGGCAGAACATATTTATCTGCCATTATATTGAAAAAAATCCAATTTCCACATGAGGTTGGCCCAAACAAGTATACGCCTCTTTTCGAGATATATATAGAAGCTAGCAACTCCACGATTCTCATCTGGCTTTGATAAAGGCAAAATCATCATCTCCAATTCATGTGAATCAAGTAAACCGTAGTCTTGAATGATTATCTTCGTTCTGCTTCACGTAAACTGATTATAATTCATCCTTAGCATGATAAAATGCTACATGCCTTTATTGAGAATAACTAACTGCTTTCACGAAAAAAGTTAAATATGTACTTTGGCCATGCTCTTCGATCAAAATCTATAAGTGATAAGATCAGCTAACTCATTTTTCATCTACACGTCCTCGAATGGGTCCTTAAGATTAACCTTTGCCATTCTCCATCTTGAGTATAAACCAACTTTTGTTCGGGTTTGACTCAGAATGTTTACACGCCTTTACCAAGTACTAGATGGAAACCACACACTCTACGCTTCTCATCTGACTTAACAAAAGTTAAAATCTTTTCTATCATTGCACATGAATAATGCCAACTGACGCAGTCTAACGTAACGGATATTGCCTCTCCACTTTACGCGAACCATTCTATCACCCACAACTTCAATCAACCGACATGTCTGATATGAAGCAAGGTTTTCGTAATATCTGATACCTAACTACCTGCCTCCGATTCATGTGACAGAGACCTGTAAACCTCAACAGACTATCTCTAACTAACTGCATCACAAGTCAACGAATCAGCCGCCCAATTCCGAAGCGACGCGAGGAACCCTGCCCCGGAGCGAAGCGCAGGGCCGCAGGGCCAGGACCTAGTCATATATAAGACGGGAAGGACACTATGTATCTTCAGCTTCGCAATTTGTATTCTTTCTACATATCTATCAATTAGGGGTTTTATCCATTACCTCCTCTGTCGGTCTCATCCACAGATCTTCTAAACCTGGTTTTTATCTTTACTTATCTTTTCTCATCCTTACGTTTACCTTATCTTATCTTCTATCTTAAACTCTTCTCTTATTCCCCCTTTTGAACGGTCGCTCACCTATCCCCCCTCGAAGATGGCGATTTAATCTCCCTTCCGAGTCTCGCCGTAACAATATATATGGAGATAGCCAGAGCATAGTGTTCTATGATTTCTGGTCTGGTCTTTTAGCCCAGTGGTAATGCATCTATCTCTTGTATTATGTAGGACAGCATCCATAGCCTGGTATCACGGGTCTTGTCTTGTCATGTTCTTGTCCGATGTCTACATGCCGCTCACGACACCCACACATGACCAGGGCATCACTCTGGCCTTAGTATAGTCAAATTCGGGAGCTCTTGCCGATGTGGCACCGTGGATGAACACTACATCAGACCACCGAACTCTAGTAAGGGATGTTCCAATTATAAACCCGCGTGCATCGCCCGTAATTTGAATCTCAAGACAGATCTGTGTCCATGATGATGCACTTGAAGATTTCCAAAACACCATGGCCGAGTCGAGCAGAGGAATAACACAGCAGAGTCCACAGTCAGTACAGAAAGTGGACGAACTGGCAGATAATCTGGTACGTATAATTGGGGATGCCATCAGGGCAACAGGAAGGAGGGCTTCTCCCAGACCAGGGAGCAATGCACCATGGTGGACACCGGAATGCCGCGACGCACGAAATAATTTCCGAACACACAAGGATCCGGAGAGCAGGAAGGCTTTCTGGAGAGCTGTCGCCTCAGCAAAACGACAACTCTGGCGACGCAAATTTGCCGAGGCTGAATCCGATACAGACATGTACAGGCTAGCTCGAGGGGCCAAAGGAGGATAGCAGATCAGTAATACGCCCTTCAGAACTGCCAATAGCGTAGAGACCGACCCTGAACGCCGGGCTTGCCTCCTTAGGGATATGCTACTAGGTCGCTTCACGAACGAAAATGACATCGACGACGAAGGAGCTCCCGAACCACCGTCAGAAGTAATTGCTTTTCTCCTAGGCACCTACAACGGGGGCCTCGTATTTCACAGATGGCTCCAAGAGTCCAGATTGTTCTCAGAAATATGTCCTGTTGAAATTAAGTGCCACTAGCAGTTCAGAGATAGGGCTGTGCACTCAAAGCGATATGCACAGATACACTAGTCTCCCAACAGTTAAGACTCTAAATTGTAGAATACGCTAGTCCGTATACGACCAAATCACTAGAACTCTTAGCGCTAGATTATTATAGATTATATAGTTAGCACTCTGTGTCTAAGTGGGAGAATTTAACAACTCCACACTTCAGATTTACAGACTCTTATTTGTGCCACTCTGTTCCCTCTCTTATTTGTGATAAGTTAAAATTCTTATATTATTTGTGACTATCTCAGCCAGGTATTACAACCTGGTGCTATCCACAAGCCCCCATAATTATAATAAGTCCTTCAGTGTAAGACACATGAGTTAGCCCCTGGGTCTGTTTTCAGACTCATGCATCTCAAACCTCCTCACATGTTGTGACTATCCTGTCCTTCTCAGATCAGCACCAGCTACGTTAATGCGCCCTGAATCTATAAATCTATTTCATTTTCTTGAAGCCCGAAGTTTACCCCCGGCGACCTGTATCCTAACAGGGAACTGTAGGGGCCGTGCTTAACACTTGCTCCGCTGACGTCAAACAACAATAACAATAATAATAATAATAATAATAATAATAATAATAATAATAATAATAATAATAATAATAATAATAATAATAATAATAATAATAATAATAATAATAATAATAATAATAATAATAATAATAATAATAATAATAATAATAATAATAATAATAATAATAATAATAATAATAATAATAATAATAATAATAATAATAATAATAATAATAATAATAATAATAATAATAATAATAATAATAATAATAATAATAATAATAATAATAATAATAATAATAATAATAATAATAATAATAATAATAATAATAATAATAATAATAATAATAATAATAATAATAATAATAATAATAATAATAATAATAATAATAATAATAATAATAATAATAATAATAATAATAATAATAATAATAATAATAATAATAATAATAATAATAATAATAATAATAATAATAATAATAATAATAATAATAATAATAATAATAATAATAATAATAATAATAATAATAATAATAATAATAATAATAATAATAATAATAATAATAATAATAATAATAATAATAATAATAATAATAATAATAATAATAATAATAATAATAATAATAATAATAATAATAATAATAATAATAATAATAATAATAATAATAATAATAATAATAATAATAATAATAATAATAATAATAATAATAATAATAATAATAATAATAATAATAATAATAATAATAATAATAATAATAATAATAATAATAATAATAATAATAATAATAATAATAATAATAATAATAATAATAATAATAATAATAATAATAATAATAATAATAATAATAATAATAATAATAATAATAATAATAATAATAATAATAATAATAATAATAATAATAATAATAATAATAATAATAATAATAATAATAATAATAATAATAATAATAATAATAATAATAATAATAATAATAATAATAATAATAAAAATTATCATCATCATCATCATCATCAAAAAAAAAAAAAAAACACCAAATTTTACGAAAAGCCGTACCCAGCTCTACGGATGCTATCACGCTTTGTAATTTATATCATTGAATCCATCACTCTCGCCTGAAACGGTCTCTTATTTTTTACCATCGTGCCACAACATGGCGGGTAAAGGTGACGGGTCGGCGAAATCTGCCCACAAAAGCACTACACGGGAGATGACACCAATCACGACGAAAGAAGCCACGGAGTCAGCGGCTGAACCAAAAATTGATCAAAGCTTGGAAATAATACGGAATCTGTTAAGAAAGATGGGGATCAAATGCTCAGGTATAGAACTGGAGGAGGGATTCGAGATCCCCAGAGAGGAAGTCGCGGAGGCCATTAAGGCTTTCAAGGCACATAGGAAGGCATGGGAAGAATTACAATCCTAGCCAACAAAAATCGAGGAGCGCATGTTGGTATTGGAGGAGGTAGTCAAAAAGAGTCTTGCGGACCCCGCTCGAAAAGTGGTTAAACAACCGGCTCCGGGGGCATCGACTTCAAGGACATACGCGTCAGTTGTTGCGCCTCAAATAAACAAAACGGCTGTTCGGATACGTGTAAAGGGAGCACAAAACATGCAGCCAACTGAGCTGCTTAACAAGGCAAAGGAGCACATTCTAGGCGATTTTGCGATACGACAATCGAGGAGCTATGACACGGAGGTGTTTGTCCAGTCGACGTCCCAGAGAGACGCAGCTCTAAATATGCCACAACCAGGAGATATAAAAATTTTAAGGCATGATTTTCCAGTTGAAGTTTGCGGTGTCCCGTTGAGGACAAAAATCGAAGGTGGCAGACACTCAGACAACGCCAGCGTGATCCGCAGGATTTGCGAGGCGACGAAAGTGAGAATCCCAGGCCTCTCTATCAACAGAGTCAGATGGCTTCACGATGGGAAGGAACACATTCGAGCAAAGAAGAAGGGACACACAAGGGGATCAATTGTGTTAAGCCTACCCACAGAGGCACTACTGAAACAGGTGGTTCGACACGGCATAGTACTCGACGCTATGCTATATACGGCACAGATGTGGTCATCCAAGGCTCACTCGAAGCAGTGTTATAACTACAGCCAATGGGGCCACACGCAAGCGTCGTGTGGAAGGGCAGCCAGGCGCGGTGGGTGCGCAGGTGCTCACCAAACTAGGGACTGTCCCGGGAAAAGGGTTCCGTGCTGCAACTGTGGCAAGGAACACCATTCATGGCAGAGAGCGGCGTGTTGTACCTACCAGGTATACAAAGGGAGTTTTGAGAAGGCTCGTTTGGAACTTCTTGAGAGAATAGCGGAAATTCACAGGGAAAAAGAAGAAAAACCAGCATCCGGATTATTAGCCATGGCAACCGACGACTAAGGATTCTAACTTGTGACGAGAAAAAACCCAGACGCTCCGAAAAGGGGTCCTGGACGTCCACGAAAGGACGAGAAAGCTTTATCGGTGACCACTAAAGCTTTGATGAAATTCGGACTGGGAATGGAGGAAATCTCACCCGCAACAAGTTGTTCTGGATCAAAGCCTTACCAGAAATCACCCTCCTTAATTTATTTTACTTGAGTATTTTCCTATTGTCTGGGGAGTTAATGGAAATCACGGTTGAACTGGAGTTTATGGAATAAAGGGGCGTTCTCTGCATGAAGCTAGGGCGTGACAACGCGGCGGGTCTCCGGGTTTTGTTGCTATAAAGCTTTTTCCCTCATTTAAATGGCCATCCGTCCTCCAAGGCGCCTTTTAAGTAGGAAGCTATATTGGACAGTAAACGAGAATTGATAATAATAATAATCAGATTTTTCGTTGTTCGTGTAATTTCCACTTGCATCTTATTATCACAACACCACCCAGCTTCAGTTAACGCAATCAACTTTTTGTACTGTACGCACAGTCACAAGATAATGATTTTATCAAATTTTACTCAAGTAGGTTGCGAGATCAACTTATTCCTGTTTACTGATCATCATCACAGGATGAATTCTCAAACTATAAATGCTTCATCAACACCTCAAAGATCCCGTAATCTTACGCGAGATCAGAAGCTACAAGTCAGTATGGCTCAAATCTGAGGGAAAAAATGATTCTAAAAGCTTCAGATTTTCACACTTTACCAGGCCGGTAACAACTCCAAATATATCGCAGAGTTTCTCGGAATTATGTCAACACAAGTCAAATATTCCATACGTCGCGGTCACGTCTCTCCTAAAAAGAGCAAAGGCGCTTCTCCAAAACTAAATTCTGCGCAAGTAGACGAGCTGGAAGATTTTGTTTGTTCTTCACGTCAAACGAGATATATGTCATACCTCCAACTCGCCTAGAACTTTCCCGACTGGAACGTGGGTGAAAAAGCCGTCAAGAACGCTTTTATCAAGAGGGGATTTTCACAATGTCTTTCCAGAAACAAGCCCCCACTGTCGGAGGAAAATAGGCGTATCCGTAAGGCATGGGCTGAGTCTCATCTTCATTTAACATTAGAAGACTGGTCGCTCATCCTTTGGAGCGATGGAACTTGGATCAATGATGGGGGGATTACATCCCAATACATCACTCGGAAGGTTAGCAAGATAAATTTACTGTTGTATGCGTATAGACTAACAATATCTAAGAAGGGTGAAGAATATGACAATACATGTATCACAGAAAAGCAAAGACCAAATAATTTGTGGATGTTTTGGGGCTCCTTTTTTGGATCGCAAAAAGAGGATCATTTATTCTGGGAAAGACAATGGGGAAAGATAACAGCCGAAAGCTACACCGAGCACATACTCCCCCGAGGTGTGAACTGGGTTAGGAGAAATCTTGGATCTGAAAGTCGCCCTATCAGATTCATGCAAGATAACGCACCACTACACAAAGCCACCCTCTAAATAGCATACCTCTGATCTAACAAAATTGGACTGATCTCTTGGCCGGCTTTCTCTTCGGATCTAAATCCGACAGAGGCTGCGTGGAGTATGATGAAATCATATATACAGGCCCGATATATTTGGCTTGGTCAAGGGAGACAGCGTAGTCGGTATCAGGTCCGTGAGATTGTTGAGGAGGCTTGGGAGTCTATAACGCCGCATCAGCTTCGAACCCTGATTGCGAGCATGCCAGCGAGATTTCAGGCAGTCATAGACGCTGATGGTAGTCCAATAGGTTATTAGTCCATGAATTTTTGAATATGTCACAGGAGCTTGTATTCGTATTTGTAATATAAATGATTAATTAAAAATTAAATTGCCTTCAAACCATCAAAAATTTCCTATTCAGTGCTAGTACAGTAATATCAGAAGAAATTGCAAGGGTATCAAAGATAGGAAGCCAAGACTTTCCCTGACCAAAAACCCAAGTATTAAAAGGTCAACAGTGGGATTCATTACCCAATGCGTCCGAGAAACAATCGATTTAACGCTAAGATGTGCCATAAATTACCCCGTCTGTATAAAGATCATCAAAAGACCCCTACCTATATGACATGGATATAAAGTTTATGGTTGAGCCAGAGTATACTGCACGACTATTAAAATGTGGAAACAGAATGGCTGGCCAAGCACCGGTAAACCGCAATTAAATCTAATTTGGCCCCAAACGACCTTTTGACAGTCTACGTCGAACTCTGTACTTAGGAGTTTTGTGAATTGAGAACCTCATGAAAGCGACACAAACAAAAGTTAACACCTGTATCTGTGTGTTAGTTGCTAAAAATGATTACGTCTTTTTCAGATGTATTTTTGGCTGTTAGTCAAGAACCATCATATTTTATGGATAATGTGGACGAGATCCTGTGGCTGTTGTTATAAAAATCAACGATATGAAATGAATAGCTTCGAATACGTTAGTCTTTGCTTTTGAGTTGATTGTATTTTTCAACAAGGTTGAATTATGCTCAGTATTGGGGGCGGTCCTAAATCGATCATATTCCCCCGTTCCAACCGGAAGCGGTTTTGATAATTAAAAAATTTTCTTACAGTCCTATTTGTACAAAAGTCGTCTAAGCCAGAGAAAAATGGAGAGGAGAGTGAATAAATCAGTCTGGTTGGGTCTAGAGCCAGGTGATTTGACGATTAGAATACTTGAACATTATTAAGATAGTTATCACAACCCATGATTAGATTAGCTTGCATCATCGTCATCATCATCGGGTGCTATTTATTCTTATTTAGAGCATGGAACCATTTAGGCTCATCCCCTGCAATCGGCTAGCGAGTTTTGGATACATTTCCTGCACTTCAATCTGAGTTCGAGTAGCTTCGGCATAAGAAAGAGCGTTCACAATTTCACCCTCAGTTCGAGAAAGTTCAGCTGCCCGCTCAAAATACTTGAGCGCCTCGGTTGCTCTTCCCTGCTGGAGTAAAAGCTGTGCTATTGTTGCAATAGCTATGTCGCATTCAGGGTCAACTTTTCAAATTAGCATTTGGGTAAAATGACAGAAGTGATTTCTTACTAATAAGAGCCTTCTGAATAAGTTTTTCTGCCTCGGCAAAATCTTGATTTGACTGGAATAGAGCAAGGGCCTTGTTAATCAGGGGTAATACATTCATACTCATAGGCCTTGTTTGCTTTTCTAAATCAACAGCTATTTCAAATTGCTCAATAGCTTCTTGATATTTGCGTTGGTCCAAGAGCAGTTCGCCGTAGTAATTATAAGCATCAGGTATCTTTTCAAATTTTTTAATACATCGCCGAAAAGTTGCCATTGAAGATGCGATAGATCCCATTTTATATTGTGTTACTCCGAGCTGGATGTGGGAGAAAATAAACTCAGGATCTAAATCCATTGAAATTTGGTAATATTTTACTGCGTCATTTAATTCACCTAATATAAAATGCAGCTGCGCGCGATGATAGAATATGTCAGGATCCCTGTTATTCTGTTGAAGCGCTATCTCGAAATCCTTGACAGCTTCCTCTTTTTTGCCTGTTCCTAAGTTAGCCAAGCCTCACAAGGGTATGCTGAGTGACAAACCAAGTTCCAGGTGCATGCTAGCCCGTTTGATAAAGCTTTGAGTTAATTCGGGTTTCAATTCTATGCTCTTTGTGAGATCTTCAAACGCATCAACATTATCTCCTCGGAGGTATCTAAAGGTTCCACGTAGATTATATGCAAAAGCCTCGTGTTCCCCAAGGTTACCCAGCTGTAATGCTTTGTCAAATGCTGCTGCTGCTTCTTCATATCCTTCTGACGTCTTCTTTTCCATAGCACGTAATCCTGCCTGGAGATGTGCCAATCCGGTATCTTCAGGAATCTCCGCACCTATTTCCAAGCCAGGTGGCGGAGGTCGCGCTCTAAAGCTTTGCAAATAAGTTGACACGAAATTTGGACTTGGCAAACGCTTCTTCTTGTTCGCTATAATTAATTTCCCCTTGGCTTCTGCTAATTTTTTAAGGAGGCGCTCCACAGATTGAGCGCTTGTCTCGTTCCGAAATCCATCAATAATGCAGCTAGCAGTAAAGTCGATTAACGCCTCCTTAAATTTCTCAAGATGCTCATAAGCAACAGCTCTTCGGTTGAGAGCCTTTACATATTCATTATTAAGGTTGATTGCAGCAGTAGTATCTTCTATAACTTTTTCCCATTCATGAAGAGCAGTGTAACATGCAGCTCGATTGGAATAAAATATAGGATCAGGTTTACATAGGATTGCTTTGCCGTATAGACTTATGGCTTCTATGTACTTGTTTTGACCAAATGCAGCATTTCCAGCAAGTTTTAATTGAGAGGAAAACTCTTTTCTCTGCTGCTCTGTAAATGTGTTTACCGTATTCTCATCAATCTCCGGAAGCTGCGTTGATATCTCTGGTGTAGATACCTTTGATTCGGACTCTGGAACAGCTTTCTCAGACTCTTTATTCCGCTTTCCGTCATCTTTTTTCTTTCTCCTATCCTTCTTACTTGATTTTTTGTGCGATGATTGGCCAGACTTCGGAGATATCTAGATATTGCAAGGTTAATTTTAAAAAATTTGTTGTCCAAAATGTAAAGTACAACCATACCGAGTCAGTTAAGTAGTATGCAATCCCAGCGCCAGTCACCACAACGGCTACACCAGCAATTGTGCGAACGACATTCTTGTTCTCTGACGCCCAGTTAGATATTCGATTCCAAGTCTCTGATGTAGATGTTGACGAGATTATGACGGGAGCACTAGACCCTGTTTGGGCTTGACTCGGGTTGCTCATCTGGGAAGGAAAATATCGTGAAAAGACGGTAGGATGTATTTACTTCAGTATCGAGGCGTTTAGAGATGACGTTTTCAGCAAGGCTATGTTTACCTATTGAATGAGGGCTGTGATAAAAAACATGCAGCAACGCTAAGCCTAAAACAATTTTTTTGCGGACGATTGCATTTTGATCCAGCTTATGTTTTTGTTTCTTATCGGAGAACTCCATCAATGATGCCTCCCAGACTGTGCATACACGGTCTCAGATGCGTGCACGCTGTAAACTCTGTCAGCTTACACCTTCACGAATTATTTGCGGCACCAATTATGTTCCAATCATAACGAACATGTTATTTTGGTAATTATTTAATCGCCAATTACGACTCATGAAAGCCTCATTATCGTAGGTGTACTGTGCGCCATCCTATCCGTCTCTTCCGCATTAACGTCGCTCTATTTGCTTCATGGCACAAGAATTCTGAAGTACTCACGCTCCGTATTTAGATATAGATGCGAATGTAGACATATATTCGTAAATTTTCACAGCTCTCCTGATCTCCGAAAGATCAAGTGAGAAGATGGATGACTTACGATTACGGGCCAGGAGGTGCCGTTTTAACTTTAATAACTCAATCAACTGAAATAGGTCGAATACTGCTCTTACAGATAGGTTGGGGACAAAGTTCGCAGGGATCCAAATGAATTGGCGCTTCTAAATTTGAACGATAAATGAGCGTTTCTAATTCTTATCTACAAAACGGGCATGAAAAGGTAAGAGATGGAATTCGAATAAATTATGGCTTGGAATAAGTCCACTACCCTCTTTCCAACCTTCTCAAAGTCCTAGAGAGCTACAGTTATGAAAGGATACAGAGAGAAGCAAAAAGATCAGTGATAATTTTCTAAGCACCATGTGGCGTAACAGTAAGCATCTGAGAATGCGCTTGAGAAAATTGAAGTGATTAAAAAGCACGAAAACCCAGCTATTTCTGTCGTAGCTCTCACAGAGGCTACAATCCCAAAGACGCCTACGACTTGGTAAGCTTGTGAGGTCAGAAAGGTTTCAAAATCGCCACAAAGCGGCAGAAAAATACCTGTGGAAGCTTTTGATGCTTCAAAATTCTTCCCTTTTACTTTATCCTCATCTATTTCAACACAAATCAAATAAATTATTTATTTACACAGGAGTACGCGCAAGCAATCGCTGTGTTTAATTGTGGTAACTTGAATTTCATTCAAGAGTATGCAATAGTATATGGCAAATGACTTGCCTTACCCGCCTCTTCGTGCTCATGTTATTGGCAGTACTGAACGGCGCAAATCTCACGAAATATATATCAGAAATTGCCTCTAGAATAGGAAAATTTAGTTTCTGATCAGATTCTTGAACATGACGCTTTGGGGTATCCTCCTTCTGACATTCGCGTTCGAAAGATGGATTCCCCAATTTTACACAGCAGTGGAGTCGTTGGACCGCTTGGAGAAGGACGGACGTCCAGGTTTTTGTAACACCGCCTAGAGTTTGAATTATTTGTAGCTAAACCTGATAAGCCGCTATAATCAATGCCGTTATAGCCGAATAATTTTTAATGAGTTTACTCACGGGTCTAGCAATGGATAAAGCAGCATAGCATACTCGTCGAAGATATATGTTATGCAGACGATTCTAGATGGGAACTTCGGGTTTGTTCGAACACTAGATTACTTACTACGGCCTCTACTCAACGAGCTTGTAAAACATTTCTGCAAAATCGCGAAAGGACGTCATCAATTGAGATATTCTAGGGAGCGAGGCGCCACATCAAGCCGCTCGTTAAGTTTAAGGGCAGAATCCTGCAGAATACCCGGTATCGTGCCAAATCTGTGCGAGCTTGAAAGTGTATAGCCTCAGAAAATATCTGATTTTATAATGAAATAAGATTGGACTGGCTAAAAGAGATTTTTCTCCACGAAAGTAAGCTTCTCGACGGCGGGAAGTGACTTCTGACATCGATGCCCTGAAGGTTGAAGCACCCTCAAATCCTTCTGGAATTACGAGGAGAATTATTTCTATTCTCTTTTTCTTCCGCTCCAGTCATCGCATACTCTTTAGCCTTTTAATTCGTCGTGTTTTTCGGGGGGGGGGGGGGTTCGATTACGGAAAGTGTGGTGCTGGCGCCCAATACACAGATCTAAGGACTATGCACCGGTTAGCTCAGCTTATCTAGAGCGACTCGATCTGTTAGTCTTCATAAATATTCTGAGCGAGACTTCTCATCTCCACCAACACCGCATGTGATTCCCCCTAGCCAATTCCATCGGTCCCGGGTCATTTATCCCATGGATTTTCAGTTACCAACTGTCCTCTCCAGTAACTAGTCTACAGGGGGGACAAGGGTAAGTTAACAAAGGTTGGAGAATAAGTTTTATACACTATATTTATATGTTTATACTATCGGGATAAACAGAATTTACTGCCTAGCCTTCGTTAACTTACCCTTGTCCCCCTATAGATGTGACTTTCCAACTGGGTAAGACTGAAGCAAAAAACCGATCGACGGTGTCGCTCCGCGAATGTACTTTGACGGTAGGGGGAGTACTAGCAGTCTAGGGCACAGGTCAGTTTTAAAACCTCAATATTTACCGTTATTTATAGTGCTGCTAGCACTTTGCCCCAAGATATCTTGACACTCGCACAATGACCCTCCTGGTCAAAAATTCAGTGTCCCCCCTTCAATACTTGACATTCCCTCACCACTTCCACGTACCTGTCATTCCAAATACTGCAGAATCACTTCAAGACCGTATTCCTTCGTCCAGTAACCAAGCTAAGCTACATTCCCGACTTTGTGCCCTCCGACCTTATTACTACGTCAGGTGTCCTTAACATCGAGAGCGAATAGAAGAAGTATGGCAAAGCAGATGGTCGTACTATTGAAGATGGAAGGCCTTTGAGGGGATAAAATTAGCCTGATTGGTTTTGGAGGTGAAAGGGGTGGTTTTGTAGAAGTCGGCCTTGGCGGAAATAAGAATATTGTCGAGCTGAGATATCATCAGATAGCACCTTGCAGGTCTCTGACACCATTTGGACTGCGAATCTTCTTGAATATCACAGATGTGGAGCTAAAAATGGAGCGATTACAGCCCGCACTGCGTGAAGGTGAGAGTTCGACCTTGCAAGTCGTCACTCTATTTAGAGTTTGGCTGAGGAGAGGACTATGTTGGCGTACGGTTAACTGTTTATGGCCTATATTTCAGATTTCGCATTAATTAAATTTTCTGCAAAAACTAACAACTTGGAAAATTTCCCTATGCCCAGTCAATCTCCAATCATCTCGAAAATCCCTATCGCGCATTAATTTTCCTGTTATTCTCCATCGGTAGGTCCTGAACAGGGGCTCCCTTAACATTGCCGATCACTACGTTATCTGATGGAATCTTCTGGAACAAGCTGGGGGTTTTTCGTACAAAATAGAATGGAATCATGTAGAACATCAGGGAATCAGTCTTGAACACTGAACTAGATGGAAGGATGAAACGGAAGTATCTAGAAGTGATAGATTGATGTATAAATAGCCCTAGTATCTCTACAACTAGAATATAACATTAAAAATCGTGCAAAAAGCCCTCCATCAACTTCTATTCTCACTCAATCACAACACACGCATCGATCAACAGGTCCCAAGATTCCTCCGGTGCGAGATAATCGCCTACCGACGTCAATTGCCACTATCAAAGAACGATTACACAACTGTCCAAACCCGTCAGGCATCGCGCAAAAGTTATAAAGCATAAGTGCGTTAGAGACTTATCTCCAAGGGAAGTCCCTAAACCCTCCCAATGCTGAGTTGATTGATGTTGGCCCCTCAGTCCGATCAACCACGATCCCTAGGACACTCGAAGCTCTTTTTTTTAAAAAATCATTCTTGTATTTCCAGCCTTTAGGCTATGACACGAATGACACTGGTACGATGGATGGAGCGATGACTCAACTGGACATGAGGGGCACCCACGCCCTAATATCACTTGAAGATATCACTCGAAGACAGATGCCTTATATCACTTTCAATCCTCAATCATTTGTGTCTGCCGCAGGAACGCATTACAGCCACTCACGACTATTCAGTATGCCTACGTCATCGTCACATACATGACTAGGCGAAAGAAGTGGTGCTAGGGGGGTCGGATGGTGCAGTGGTACACTGTCCGGGCTGTTCTCCCAAAGAGAGTCTGGGTAGCTTGGACACATGCCCCACTTGAGACTGGAGAAAGCTGGTTCAAATCCAGCAAGA
This sequence comes from Podosphaera xanthii, assembly GCA_028751805.1. NCBI lineage: Eukaryota > Fungi > Ascomycota > Leotiomycetes > Helotiales > Erysiphaceae > Podosphaera > Podosphaera xanthii. The sequence goes on from JAPWIX010000002.1 coordinate 940,007, forward strand.
CCCGCACACCACATCTCTCGCGGTGATATTACATTCGTGAGATGACGAAAGCATGCTCAGATAACCACAGGTTTTTCCCGCTTTTCCCTGTGGTGGGTATTCACGGAAGAGAATACATGTCGTAAGGCTTTATTCTCGTAGTGGTATCTGCAAATGAAATCTGAGTATGAGTGCTCGAAACGTCAAACTGAGTCACACACATATCTTCCGTAATCATTGACGTCATAGCCTCAGGCTGCATACGCAGGACGGATTTAAAATATATCTATATATATATATATATATAACCTGGACAACAAGGCCTCATATCTTTACAAAACATGATTTCCCCGACGAAAAGATGTGCGTCTTCCTTCGTAACAAACTGGCAATTTTCGGCCCTTATCATAATCTCCGTAAAGATTCCCATAGACTTGTTTATCAAAAATTTGACCATTGAATAACTTCTTTTATTTCAATTTTGTACGTGAATAAAAACAAATAACCTGTCTTATATTTGCAAAGTAAGTATGCAGCAAAATATTGAGTGACTCTACTTGAACTGAGTTTTATTTGCAGATGAATTTACCTCGGACTTCAGCTCCAACACCAAGATTCAAACAACCAACCAGAGATCAAAATATACTGGTTAGTCAGAGGTTGAATCCACCATGAATCAGTTTTATCAATCTTCATCTGTTACAGGCTGTTGCAATGTACAATTGTAACCGGAGTTTATTCGGTTCGGTTAAACTACTAATCCTCATGTGCGCCTTTTGACAAGGTTAGCGAAACGCGTGAGAAAAGCCGCTTTTGTAAAACTATAATAGTGACACGGGACGCGACATACGGTATTTATACTTATTGTTGTAGAGTTCGCGTAAGCTTCTTCCTGCATACAGAGTGTAAATTCTCTTTGGACATACGTTGGCGAGCAGCGACCCTAGCATATCCTCTCACATATACTCTGTATCAATTTGTTAAACTCCTCTAGGGCAAGTCTCTATTGTACCTCTCCTAGTTGAGCCCTTATCATTTGGCATGTTATTTTCATGAACACGTTCAGAGTACCTTCTCCCACTTACTCTGCTGAATCGACTTTGTCTTGCGACTTGCAGGATTCTTTAGCGACATTTCAAACTTGCTCCGACATCCGAGAAAACGCACTGCTTGGGCCAATGAATACTGCATGAGGTAGCGCCACCAGCGGTCAAAATATCTTCTTGACTCAGGATCAATTAAATCAACTCATATCCCTTATTGATAACAATCAGAGAAGTGCGCCAGTAATTCTAGGACCCTTCCCATCCGGAACAAAAAAAGGCTCTCCTTGGCCTGAGTGGGATGGCACAAAAGAGTTATGCGACATATACATCATCCAGCTAACCAAACAGATAGAATCCGACTGGGATCTGCTAGGTGGGCATAAGACTGTTTGCATGGATATGATATCTACCCTCCCAAAGAACTTGAGAAGCCTTGTTTCCTGCTGAGCCTCAACGGGGGGGACCGAATGTCGATTTGAACTACGAACAATTTATTGTTCATTTTAATCATAATTTTGAGGATAAAACATGGTCTCGAGTTGCAGGTGGGAAGTTGTCAAGGATGAGACAAGGACAGCACCAATCTTTTGCTACAGAATTGAATAATTACGAGTACATGTTGGCTCTAGCTAAAGGGATCCTCTGGGGGGGTCGTGTTAAAATAAAAGATCTTAGCATTGGCCTGAATGACCGATTAACAGATTTATTAATGACAGTTGCACTTCTAGATGATAATTATTCCCTTTTCGTTAAAGAAGTCCGCACAATTGCCGGAAAGTTAGAGTTCAGGGCAAATTATGTCCCAAAACGTTGTTCGAAGCAAACGAGAACTTGGTTTACTAGTAGGCCGGGTAACTCTCCGTCGAACTTCGAGTCCAGCCGCTACATTCCTCAGAGCGCATACCAAGAAACGCCACCTTTGCCAGCTCAAGATACCGATGGTGATACTTTGATGTCTGGAATTATCGGTGTCAGCTCTTCCACTTATACAGCCATCATAAACGCCGTCAATTCTCAACAAAATAGTAATAATAATAGTTCTAAGAAAAAGCCATCAGCTCCTTAGCGAGCAGGGGAAGTGTTTGCAGCCCTTCGTGCCGTAGGGAGGCGTGCGCGTTGCACCTGAAAAGGACACTGGTTCAAGAAGTGTCCTAAATTTACATGGGCAGAAAGACCTGCAGCTGTCAACACTGCGTCTTCAAAAGGTAATAATATGCCTAAGTGTAGTTTAGAAAATTTTGATGATGAAATCGATGAAAATAATGGGTCGGAAAAAGACTAAACCCTGGGCAGAGTCGGGCTCAGGGGAGTAGGAAATCTTTGACGAAAAATATAGATAGGATTGTTAATAGACTGGATGGCTCTCCGTTTCTTTTAGAAGTAATGCGAAATAAAAGTTTTTACACTGATACTCTTCTGGATTCGGGTTGTTTATGCTCCTCAGCCCTCAATCGTTCATTTGTCAAACTTTATAAATTGCCACAAATTCCCATTGAAACCAGGGAACTAAGACTCGCTAAGAAAGACCCTCAACAGCTGCGGATAAGTGAAATAACCCATATAGATATAGATGGCAGGCAAGAAAGAGTGTGGGGATATGTTATCGAGGGGCTTGTATTTAATATGGTTTTAGGGAATCCGTGGATGAAAGCCAACGCGGTCGTTTATGACGCTCGTCGGCACTTTATTCGTTTCGAACCGCTGGGAGGAATTACTGTGAAAGCCAGAGGGTGGGAATATAGACTAACCGGCAGCGATAGAGCAAAGGTAAGATGCCTAAAGGTCAACTTCGGTAGTGCCCACCAAGTTTTGGGACATTATTCGCGGCAATAGCGACTCGCGAGAGTACTGCTAAAGGCGCGCCAACAAAGATATCTGCAGCATCAATAGCAAATATCAACGAGGCATTGGAAGTTGGAAATAGGCAAACCCTACAGGAGATTGAAGCTAGCTTGCCGCCAGAAATATGTTGCAATGCTCGCTACTTCACTGAAGATGAGATAAACGAGTTGCCACCTCATCGACCAGGCGTGAATACTAAAATCGAACTAATAAAGGACGAAAACGACAGAACAAGCAAAGTTTCTTTCGGACCTCTATATGATATGTCCCGGGCTGAGTTACTTGTCCTCAGAAAGACCCTGACAGACCACCTCGATCAGAATTGGATTTAAGCAAGCGCCTCGGCTGGTGGAGCACATGTGCCATTTGTCAAGAAGCTTGGAGGTAAGTTGCGATTTTGCATTGATTATCGGGCTCTAAACTCCGTAACGGTGAAAGGCAGATATCCACTCCCGATGATCACAGAAACTTTGAGACAAGTTACAAAGGCCACGTGGGTCTCGAAAGTCGACGTCCGGGCAGCTTTCCACAACTTAAGAGTACGTGAAAGTGACGAGCACAAAACAGTATTCAGAACTTGTTATGGATCTTTCGAATGGCTTGTCACGCCATTTAGTCTGACAGATGCTCTAAGTGCTTTTCAACGGCATTTTAATAACGTGTTGAGAGGATTTTTGGGGGAATCCTGCTCAGCTTACCTAGATGATGTGCTAATCTACATATGTGGTGATATCACGGATCATTGGATAAAGGTCAATATGGTTCTTGAGCGCTTAGGACACGCTGGTCTCAAAATAGACCCGCGAAAAAGTGAATTTTGCTGTCAAGCAAACAAAGCACTTAGGGTTTGTAATATCTTTATGAGAGAAAATCAAGGTAGACCCAGAAAAATTCAAGTCTGTAGAAGGCTGGCTAGCTCCTACTAGCATAAGAACAGTGCGAAGCTTTATCAGCTTTGCAAACTTTTATCGAGACGTCATTCAAAACTTTGGAGGTATTGCGGCACCTTTGTTGAATCTTACTAAAAAGCATACAATTTTTTTTAGGACGCTCAACAAACAGCATTTGAAAACCTTAAGCATCTTTTCATTACTGCGCCGATTTTGGCAATGTGGGACGATGAAAAGGAGACAATGCTGGAAGCAGACAGTTCCGGTTATGTGCTTGGTGGATGTCTTTTACAAAAAGATGAAAATGGGATTCTTCGACCAGTCGCATACTTATCAAAGAAACTAACTCCGGCAGAGGTCAACTGCGAAATACACGATAAAGAATTATTATACATTGTCCGCTGCATGGAAGAATGGAGAGGTATGTTAATCGGGTTGAGCAGGCCATTTGTCATCTTATCTGACCACCAAAATCTCAAAAGTTTTATGTCTAGACGTAGATTAAACGAACGCCAGATAAGTTGGTCTCAATTTTTATCATAATTTAACTTCAAATTTCGGTTCAGTCCTGGCAAACAAACAGCTAGACCTGACGCGCTCTCTAGGCGAGAGCAAGACCTACCTCAGGGGTTGGAAGACGATCTATTAAGAAACCGAGAGATTCAATTAATCAGAGATAATTGGATTCTACCTGTCGCCATCAGTAATATTTCGAGATCACCAGTTAAAAATACGCCGCCTGATTTTGCAAAAGGTCAAAATATGTTTTCTGATGAACACTTTCAAGTGCTAAGGGACAGAGCTTTTGAATAAGATAAAAGTGTCCATACATTTTATGATTGTTTAGCAAAAGTTGAACGATGCCTTCCTCCAAAACTTAGTGATCTGAAAATATCCTCGGCAGATTGTAGATTTGATACAAGGGGTACCCTTAGGTTCCGAAACAGGGTCTGGATCCCAAACTTCGAGCCCCTACAAACAGCACCGATCCAGAAAACACATGATTCTCACGTAACTCGACACCCAGGAAGAGATAGCACATTGGCCATACTTAACAGAATTTTTTTTACCTGGAATCTCAATAGCAGTGAGAAGGTTTTGCAGAAATTGTGATATGTGCAGCCGAAGCCATGTTTGGAGACAGCGGAAGAGAGGATTGCTGCGTCCTTTACCTATCCCAGAGCGTTTTAACAGCGAAATAGGAATCGATTTTATGATCGATCTTCCCGCTCGAGCCGTAGACGACGCAAGATACATGATGGTTGTCGTTGATCGATTAAAAGGGAGTGTTGCATTAGAAGAGATGAATAGTATGAAAGCCGAAGTCTGCGCTAAAGTTTTTCTAAAACTCCACGTGAGGCACTATGGATTCCCAGTCCACATAACATCTGATAGAGGATCAAATATGGTAGGAGATTTCTGGACAGAATTATGCCGCCTAACAGGAATGAAACAAAGGTTATCAACCGCATTTCACCCACAGACCGATGGCGCCAAAGAACTGATGAGCCAAAAAATTCTGGTATACTTGAGATCCTTTATCACATACACACAATTTGACTGGAAAGACTTATTGCCATGCGCAATGTTAGCAATAAACAATAGGACTTCGTCAGCAATGGGAATGGGCCCATTTTTCGCAGAATATGGCTATCACGTTGATCCTATTCAACAAATATATTAGATTATGAATCTTGTAGGGTCGTCTGGAAGTGGAAATGGTAAAGTATTTGGTTGTGATAACATGTATATTATCGAGTAAAACTTAACACTACAGAACGGGCTACGGGCTCCTTTTAACTATCCCAAGCTGGCCTGTACAAAATAACTTGCAATAACAAATAATAATACAGGGTATATCAAAACGACGTTCACCCAACTCCTTTCTCTCAACCCTGTTGAGGTTTGTAACTTCATCTTGTTGAGGTTAATTAGCTAGTTGTGCTTGACCAACAACTTTCATAATTTCGCACTCCCCCATTGGTCGAGCGCAAGCCTCAGGCTTCCTAACCATCTCAAAATCTCAGAAATTAGCTTAGCAATCCCTAAACTTAGACTTTGAGGCCCTGCCGGATTGCCCGATCAAAATCATTCCAATTTGTCGCACCCACTTATTGAATTGTTGCTTTGCTAATGGCTTCGAAAATCCGTCTGAAGCCATGTCAGTAGTCTGGACGTATTGTACGTCTAATTTTTTCTTCTCATAAAGATCTCGGACGAAGTGGTAAGAGATATCTATGTGCTTTGAACGGTCTGTAAGGTGGGGGTTCTTTGTAAGAGCAATGGCACCCTGATGATCTCCACGTGTTTCTATTGTTTGACGATCTGGAGAAACATAACTTCCATGTCCCATATCCCGCAATATTTGTGCTATCCATTGCCCTTGTTTGGCGTTATATGCAGAAGCAATATATTCGGCTTCTACCGTTGCCGTGGCGACTGAAGTTTGTTTCTTGCTCCCCCAGAAAACAGGCCCTCCACCTATTAAGTGTTGTGCCTAGCGAACATAGTGGACATGGCAAGGCTGCATAAGCAGCAGATGAGGTGACACCACCGAGGCTAGGATGAAGTGTTGGGACTAGCTAGGCGAGGTGTGGGTCTCACGAGACTCGGTGTTTGCATTGTTTGCTCTGTTGGCGCATGGATGATTTTGGAAGTATAAGTAGGCTTGGACTCGCAACTTTGTAATATATCATTCTCATCATCTTTCAATTCAATCTCACATTCAAGTCATCCGCACACTTACTTGCTCTGCTCCAGCATTTCCATCCTGTATAGTAACTCTGCGCAAGTGTACGTACCCTATCATATACCTAGTAAATCATTAAGCCCACACAAGCCGTGATGCTCTTCCAATCAGCCTTATCACTGGCCCAATCGGCGTCAGAATATGTGACAAGCCCGCCTTTTGGTCAAAATCTTATCTTAGCTTTAATTGTGAAGCGAAGATAACGCATTAATCTTTTAAATGCAGTAGCATGATGCTCGGCCGGGTCTTGCATCTACTGACTCAGTCTACCCAATGCAAAGGCAATATCTGGGCGAGTGTACACCATCGCATGCATCAAAGATCCTACAACTTCTCGATACCAGGTGGCATCTACTCGCTTATAATTTGGTTCCGCTTTTCGTAAGTCGTTATAGTTATCCATGGGGATAGATATTTCCCGCTGGGCTTAGACAGCAAAACCGAATTTTGTAAGAATTTTGTCTTAATATTGTTCCTGGTCTAGCTCAATTGATCTTGTGGTTTTGTTTCTGGTTACGCGCACTCCAAGAATCTTGCTAATCTCCCCCAGGTTCTTGGCGTTGAAGCGTGTGGTAAGTTTTTCAAAATACCATTCAAGATCTGACGCTTGGTGTGCTGCGGCAGCAAGGTTGTCTACATAGACAAGTAGTCTAATTTAGCGTCCAATATGTAAAAATAGACACGGATCTGCTTTACTTTGGTTAAAGCCCCATTTCAATAATTCGCTTTTAATCAATCGATTCCAATCGCGAGCAGCCTGTTTCAATCCATAAAGGCTGCGCTGAAGACGCAATGCTGTGCCGGGCTTTGTTCTTCCAACCCCCTTTCGGTATCTTCATCCAAATCTCTTCGTCAAGCTTTGATTCAGTAAAGGGATTTTTAATGTCATAGTGGTAACATTCTAAACCTTCGCATGCAACAAGAGCCAGAAATGCCCGAAGCGTCGCCATACGAACTGTGGGTGCAAACGTTTCTGTATAGTCTTTACCGTATTGTTCGCTAAAACCTCTTGCAACTAGTCTCGCCTTGAATTTTTCTATTGTCCCATCAGCGTTGAATTTTAGTGTAAAAATCCATTTTGATGTAACGAGATTAGAGCCTTCGGGGGGCGCCTCTTCACACCAAGTATTATTTTTAAGGAGCTGACCAATCTCAAGGTCGATAGCTTCTTTCCATAGATTTCCATATTTGGATATGAAATAGCCTCACTATATGTTGCAGGTATCGGAATATCATGTTGTGCAGCTTTACCAATCATGGCACATTCGTATGCTGTGTCCGAATACTCTTCCTCTCCAAAACATTCAAGAATCGCGATCATTGCTCTGATTCTTTTCGAAACTCGTTCTTCGCTATTGTCATCTTCGAAAAATCGTTTAGTTCCTGACCTGAGTGATCCACGCGGAATCTTCTTGACGGCATTATTGAATCTAACCGAATTATCTTCTTCATCTTCTGATTCATTTCCGCCAGGCACTTGCTCATTCTTTGAAGCTTCATATCCTAAGGTAATAAGATCAGATTCCGATTGATCCTCTGATACTTCCATATCGTTAGTAATTTTGTTCTTGCCGAAGTGTGATGGAGATGATAATGTAACTTTTTCTATAGAATTCTTACGCTCATCGAAAGTAGATGGAATAAGTTCGATATCATCTTGGTCGTCGGATGATCGAAAATTTTCGGAAGAATTTTTTGAAGATATATTAGGCTCGTATTAATGGATAGTCCCAATTTTATTTCCTCCAAAATTTCTTGGTAAATCTTTGAACTCTTCACATTTTCTCTCGTCGATTGATCTACCACGTTTATTACGGATTGGCACTACGTTATATGTGCCATCAATTTCTTTGAAGTTGTCTTTTGAAAGCTCAGTCCATAGTCGAAAATTAGAAATACTTCGACCAGGGATATCTTCAAAGAAAATGACGTTGCTAGATATTACAGTTGTGTGCATATCTGGTGCGTAAATTCGATAGTGAGTTGTGGTATCATCGCTGTACCCCATAAAAATTCCCTCTCTTCCCGTTGGCATAAATTTGTCCTTACGACCTGGCAAAGAGGCTCTAGAAACATGTGCTATGACTTTACAGCCCCAGGTCTTTGCGTGACCATGTATTCGAGGGACCTTGCGGGTGAAAGCTTCCTCGGGAGATATACGGTATTCAACTTTCACCGGTTTTCCACTTTTTTCATCTATAATATTTTCGACTACGACTGGTCCACGCCGCATACGAGCTCGTGTATTTGCCTGTGCCTGAGCTGCTTCACACCAAAATTCAACTGGAAGCTTTGCATCGTCAAGCATGCATCGTATACTTGATTCCGTAGATTGAGTAGATCTTTCAGCAGGTCCATTCTACGCTGAGGTGTGTGGCTCAGTATGTTGTACAGAGACGCCTTCATTCTCCCATTGCTTCAAGGTTTGGATTATTTCAGGTGCGTTATCAGTGCGAGAAGCTTTTACCTTAACTCCTGTTTGGGGCTCAGCCTTTAGTTTCCACTGATTTAGAGCAGAAAGCACCTCCTTGCGGTCTCTTAGCAACAATGTCCATGTCTTACGACTCCAATTATCAATAATCTCTCCGAAATATCGGTATCCACGATATGAAGGTGGGAACGGACCTGCTACATCAAATTATATAAGCGCCATAGGCTCTGGAGCGTGATTGGCCAGCTTTTTCGATTGCTTCTTTTTAATATCCTGTGCCGCTCAAACCTCACACAAAGGAACCTTTTCTGGAATCGTAATTTTCTTGATATCAGTAACGGTATGCAACAGAGCTAGTGCTTGAGGGCCTGCGTGACAGAATCTCCGATGATAGTATGTGTAGCGTGATAACTCCTGTTGTAGTTGACGCTCTTTTCTAGAACCATGAGGTATTAAAGAATCAACCACTTGATTTCTAGTTCTTTTATATACCGCATTTTGTTCTCGTTTATCGATACTATTAGCAAACTCAGATCTCTCAATTTTCTTTTCCGCCTCAGCATAAAGATGAGCTGGATCTCCACTGACGATGTTCGAACGAGATCCTGAATCTTGGTGCGTAAGTAATGGATTATAAAAGGTTGAGACTTCTTCCAATGCCTCAAGTGCTGCTATCTTATTAGTTGTCGTATCGATTGTTCTACTTTCTACACGCTTATTGTGATCATGAGGCGAGCATTGATCCTTCAATACGTCACAAAAGGTCACTTGTTTCTTTTCCGAATACCTTTTTGAAGGTCCAATACTCACTAAATCTTCTCCAAAAGTCAAGCCATCCGCATCTTTCGAAATTTCTAAGATGATATATAATCCGTTCTGGTTTTTCGCTTCAACAAGAATATTTTTAGTTGTAGGATCTAGAAATGTCATGCAGTTTGAATTGAATTGACCTATACATTTTTCACCTATCATCATTTTCTTTACAGAAAGTAGATTAAAACCAATACCAGGAACAGGTAACGTATTTGATAAAGATATACATTTCCCGTCTTTGAGTTTAACCGTAGCAGTACCAGCACCGATCGAATAAAGAAAACCTCTACCAACTTGAATGCGACGTCGACAAGGAATTATTGACGAACTGAAAAGAGATTCATTGTCAGTCATCGGAGAGGTACAACCAGAGTCTGCAGCCCACACGGAGGGAGTGATCTTACTGCGTTCTTCCCATGAAAGTCCTCCAAACTCATTTGTTTCGCTTTCAGATTCATCGGTAGGTTCACCTGCAAATTTTGCATATTCTTTGGTATGTTTGCGAGGTCGGGGCGAGCTTTGTCGAATGCGGTTGGTAGAAGAACTGTTTCGCCAATTAAAGGTTGAGGATCTCTTAAAGCTACCCTCCTGTGCTGAAAGTGATTCACGTTTCCTAGTTCTGGACAAATATATCCGCGGTGGTTGGTAGACTTTTGAGTCTTCATCACTTTCTTCACCTTCTCTGCGAACTCGAGCCCTTCTTGCTACCTCAAATCCTGTTTCAGCATAAGGGCATGATATGCTCATGTGACGACGAGATCCACACTTGAAGCAGTTGGGGTTAGAAGGAGATTTTTCCCGTAATCTTCTTGCCGAAAATGCTTGTTCAACTAGTTGCTTAGCTACTGCTTGAAATTGGTTAGTATGGATAGATTCTGCTTTGAACGCATGCTCCTTGTCTGTGGCGTCATTTTGTAGCATGTGCCATTTTTCATCGAGCCTAGTTAGTCGTTCTAAGGCGTCCATCGAGTCCGAAAATCCTTCTGCAAGAGTGAAATAATTGTTTCATGGTCTAAGACCAGCTACAAAAACGTTCCACATGAATTCTGTGGAGAATTTTGTACCCGAAGAAAATTTCTGGATATGTTTCCGTAGCTTTGTCAATTGAGAGTAGTTAATTGATGGGCTTAGATCAGGATTCATTTTCCACGTTGCGAAAGCGACCAAACTGTTAGATCCCGAGGTGAATGTGATTTGATTATATCTTTGCTTCAAGGCTGAAAACTGGGCCGGAATTCCCTGTTCCTTGTCTATTATATCTATATCTGAAGCATTAATTTTCAGGCGAAGGTTAAGATAAAATTGAATCTGAGCCTTCTTATACTGAAGGTCTAATTCCGGAATAATCCACCATTTGACAGTATCGTCATTCCTCGTAGTCGTAGTATACGAGGTCCATTTGACGGTAGGTTCTGTCGATCGCAAGGTATCTCGGATGTGAGAAAACTCTTTGTTGGTCTTCTTCAGCAACCATTCCGAGCCATTTCCTTCAAGTATCTGTTCGACTAATCCAAACCATTCATCCTCGTTAGCTAAGGTTAGAACTAGGACCAGTTTCCAAAGTCCAGTTCCTTGTTCTGGATGTGAGTCAGATATTACAAAAATAATAAAAAATTGAGGAGATGATAGCCGAGCTGTAGATGCAGAAGGAACTACTTGTAGTAAATGAAACAGATTCTTTTTTTTTGTGGAAGTAATTATGAAATAAAAAACAGGACAGAAATTGCTTCGTCGGGGTGCAAAAGCGTGTGAGTTCAGCGTGAGATGCGTGTGAGATGCGCGTGAGATGCATGTAAGGTGCGTGTAAGTCAAACTTGCTTTACCAATTTTCTATCGCAAACCGGGGTCAAAACCTATTAGATTATGAATCTTGTAGCGTCGTCTGGAAGTGGAAATGGTAAAGTATTTGGTTGTGATAACATGTATATCATCGAGTAAAACTTAACACTATAGAACGGGCCACGGGCTCCTTTTAACTATCCCAAGCTGGCCTGTACAAAATAACTTGCAATAACAAATAATAATACAGGGTATATCAAAACGACGTTCACCCAACTCCTTTCTCTCAACCCTGTTGAGGTTTGTAACTTCATCTTGTTGAGGTTAATTAGCTAGTTGTGCTTGACCAACAACTTTCATAATTTCACAAAATAGAAGAAATTGACACTCCGACAGAGCCGGCAAGAAGAGCTCAATTATTTGTCAAAAGGCCTCGTGAAGCCGAAGAGCTTGCTCAAGCGGCTATGACATCAGCACAACATAGGATAGAAGAATATTCCAATAGAAGTTGTAAAGAAGCTGAACAATTCAAAGGAAACCTTGTGTGGCTTAATCTAAAAAACATCGAGACGCCACAATTATCCAAAAAGCTTGCTTGGATGAATGCAATAGATTAAGTTTTTAAATTTGTGGACTCCCATTCAGTCGAGTTGAATACACCTTGAGAGATATGGCCAGATTTCATGTCAATCTATTAAAAAGAGCCGCTACGGACCCATTATCATCACACTTATAGACGATGCCCAGCCTCCACCAGTGCTACCAGAACAGGAAAAAGATGAAAATCCTCAAAATTATGACGAAGTAGAACCAAAACAACTTGTGGATGGAGTTTTACGAGCTGAAAATAAAAAGACCGGCAGAGGATATCGACGCTTATTATTGCTTAAATGGCGAGGATTCGCAAAACCTACTTGGAAACCGAGAAATAATTTGGAAGAAACGGAAGCACTGGATAAGTTTGAATCCAAACATGGCAACGGTGACAACGTAGGCGAAGATACAAGAGCATTTATCGAACAAAAAAAAATCATAAAACGAGCAATATTGGCACGGCCGAAAACCAGGTAAGACATCCAAAAAAAGCAACGTGAGAGGGGGATAATGTTACAGGCTGTTGCAATGTATAATTGTAAACGGAGTTTATTCGGTTCGGTTAAACTACTAATCCTCATGTGCGCCTTTTGACAAGGTTAGCGAAACGCGTGAGAAAAGCCGCTTTTGTAAAACTATACTAGTGACACGGGACGCGACATACGGTATTTATGCTTATTGTTGTAGAGTACGCATTAGCTTCTTCCTGCATACAGAGTGTAAATTCTCTTTGGACATACGTTGGCGAGCAGCAACCCTAGCATATCCTCTCAGATCATCACGCTCATGGATTTTACAATTTTGGTATGAATCAGACACAAATTGTTGCCCAACTTGGCATTATCGGGGCCAAGTTTGCTATTTGCTACGTCGAGGCAATGTTACACCCAAGAAGAGACCAATAATTAAGAGCTGTAGATTCGTATCTGTATTAATGTCTGATTTATCATTATTCTATCTGGTTTACAAATACATCCTTTATAGTTTATTGTATTTGCCACTACACCACTTTGTCATGGACTTGACCGTAGCTATTTTTAACAGAGATAAAGACCAATCTCAACACTTTCAAAAACAGAAGTGGACGGGTTCATCTCTTTAACCGAGTCTTAACGTGAAAACCGTCGATTTACTTACCTAGAGCTTGCATCTGATCCCTTCAAGCATCTAGGCGTCAATGAGCACGTTATACAGAAAGAGCTTTTGGAAAAAGGTCATCGACGCCATCCAGCTCATGCAATACCCCCAGTGTCACATAATTCTAGGAGAATGCGCAAAGAATGGGCTGAAGCCCATCTTCATTGGACTCACAATGACTGGATCGAAATTTTGTGGACCGATGAGGCCTGGCTAAAAGATGAGATGCATTCAAGAGAATGGGTAACAACTGTTTTTATTTACCCATGTGAAAATAAAATTAGTGACACTAATAACGTGAGTTAGACCAGTCAGGAATATAATATTGACTGCGTTGGGGAGAAATTAAAGACTAAGCTTGACTGGATATTCTAGGGATCATTTGCAGGCTCGGAAAAAGATCCTTCTTTGCTTTCGGAGAGAGAGTGGAATATATTGACTCCCAAAATTATTCTGAGAAGATAGTACCTCTTATTCATGTGATGGTAACAAGGAGACCTTCTCTCATTGTAATGCAGGAAAATGTTTCTGCTCATGCTGCAGCAAGAACAATAGAACAGATGAGTCAGAGGCTAATCTCTCCTATCTTCTGGCCACCTAGCTCCCCCAATCTAAACCCAATAGAAGCTGTCTGGGTGATAGTGAAAGATTACATCCAGCAAAATTATCCAAGTGTTGGCGGAGAAAAGCAGCGTTCTAGAGATAGTCTTCGCAAGATTGTAAAGGAGGCATAGGGTTCCTCATTTTCTGAAGATCTTGTGAGAATTCTTGAGAGTATGCCATAAATATGTCAAGCTATGAGAGACGCAGTTGGGGTGCCAACCTATACTATTGAAAAATAATTGATTGAAAGATTGTTTTCATTTGTGTTTTCTAAAAGTTTCTAGATTATCTATAATGATAATGTTCCAATCACCGACCTGAATACATCCAACTGTTTCGCACTAGCAAATGTCTGGTACAAGTCCCATTATATGAAACACCCTTGGGTCAAATCCTTGAGCGTTGTGTTTACATGTATATCCTAAACAATTGGTACAACACTTTGATATAACGACATGGTATGAGAAATGTCAACATAATGCGACGTGAAACACTTTTCAACTCTTAGGATCAAACTTACAACATATACTCATTCAAAAAATTTGATGTAGGATTAAATGATACTCAAAGTATCAAAGAATGGCGTTTCAAACTCATACCTACTCAAATTTGGTATTTTAATAATTGGCAGTTGGACTGAAAAAACAGAAATCCAAAAAAGTTATGTTCCCGATCACTATACTGATTAGTCTTAGTGTCAAGCGTAGCCCCACTACAAACTAACCAGGCTATTTAAAAAAACACCATACATTTTTTGATTCGAGTTTATATAAAATCAGGGGCTAACCCCAAATAGGATAAGCATTAGACCTATTTTAGTTTAGTAGACCCGCTTTAACTCTTGTTTTCACCCCACTACAAACTTCCCACCCTAGTACTCTCATGATAGGGTATTGTTCGTTGATCCGCTTCTTATAGGGTACAGGGGTTAAAGCGGGGATAAAGTGGAGATAAAGTGGTGATATTCCAGGTTACCTCACGATAGATCCACAGTATCCCTGTTAGCTTCAAATTTTAAAATCTTATGGCCTAAGGCATAAGAGATATGCATCTGTATATGAAGTCCAACGCCCACCTTCATGCCTGCACCTTTCTTCACTCGCGCACACCTGAGGTCGTTTCGTTTAAATCATTGTCAGCTATTTACTATTATTTTGCTCAACGGCATACTTTTATTTCATTCATCTATCTAATTTTTACTTCATGTGAGTGCATCTGAACCTTAAGTCAACTACTTTAGAAGATTTTAATTTACTGTACTAGATTGCCGCAAAGATGGATTCACCTCAACAACCTTCTCCATCATCAGCATCTCCTACTTATGCAAAACGCCTAACACAAACTCAACGTATTCAAGTAAGTCTGAAATCTACAAATTGATAAGGTTAAGAGAGTAACATGTGCAGGTTAGAACCTTGGCCAGTGAGGGACACAGTTACGTCAAAATCTCTCAACGCCTTGGGATTACATGGCGACAGGTACAATACACCATGAGCGTTGAAAATACCGAGCCTCAGTACTCCAGTGGTAGGCCACCTATTCTAAGTAGTTTCCAGGTCGATGAAATAGAATTTTTCGTCTGTTTATCATCGGAAAATCGTCGGAAAATCGTCGGATGTCATTTTTCCAACTTGCACATTTTATATTTCGGCACTTTGGTGTGAGCGAGAATGTGATCCGACGTGAACTGGCAAAGAGGGGATATGCACGCAGGATTGCACGATTAAAACCTCCTATCTCTTCAGTCAACAAACTGAAGAGATATGAGTTTGCCAGAATACATCTCCACTGGCGGAAGGAACATTGGATGAGAGTCCTCTGGTCCGACGAGACTTGGGCTATGAATGGTCGGCAAAGTGATCGTTGGGTCACAAGAAAGGTCAGTAGTCCCTTAAAGGCTCCTAAGATTTAGAGTTCCCTTGAGCTAAGTTTAAGTCAAAGATTGGGGAAGAGTACGAAGATACCTGTGTCCTAGCCAAGACGCGGAGGAGAGTTGGGTGGATGTTCTGGGGATCTTTCTTTGGACGACAAAAGGGGCCTTGCCTGATTTGGGAGAAGGAGTGGGGCCATATCACTGCGGCCAGTTACTGCGAGAGGATAGTGCCTCTCATAGAGAGTGCGGTCTTTCGGGAACCAGGACTAGATGTGATGCAGGACAACGCCCCTCCTCACAAGTCGAGGCAAACTATGCGTGAGTTTGAAAGGAGGAATATTTCTCTAATGGAGTGGCCGCCATATTCTCCTGATTTAAATCCGATAGAAACTTTGTGGAGTTATATGAAAGCGTACATGGAGCGTCTTTATCCAGCGTTGGATCAAGGGGGCAGCGGAGTCAAGGGCATCTTCGTCAAATAGTGAACGAGGCGTGGGATCTGGGGTTTAATGGGGATGACTTGGAGAAACTGATAGATTCGATGCCCCGAAGAATCAGAGCCGTTTACGAAGCTGAAGGCGGATATGTAAATTATTAGCTAGATAGAAGTATAATTTATTTATGAAATGTATTAATGAATTAAAAAGTGAATAGAGGGCTATAATGGACCAAAAAAGCAAAACCAACGAATATTTCGTTGTGAAATTTTTGCCATACAAATTTAAAGTTTAGGTGGGGAGATCTACTTATCGTCATGCTAATTCAAGTTAGTAAAAGCCTATATACCCTGTAAAAGTCGAATTTTAGCGCCTATACACGATTAATACCGTAGTATCAGAGTAGTAGGATGGTACCGATGGTAAATTATTTCGCATCACCCCTCGTCCAAGAACCATTATTTGCGAAAACTTAATGTAAATAGCGGGTCCATAAAGCGCAAAAATGGATATTAGAGAAGGGGGGATAATACTATTCTACTCCAGCACAAGCATTTTTTAAAACCTCGTCTAATTCAAATTTTTGTGAGACAAGATATAACAATGCATACGTCAGCGTATCTACAGTTAAGAAAGCCGATCGTGCCATCGAATGCAATTTTTTTTAAACATAGTGTATTCAGCCCTAGAGCTATGACACATCAAACGTACTTGTCACTATAGCAAGGCAGCTCTGGCTGAATGGCGTAGAGGTATGCCCTCCGAGCCATTCTCCAAAGCAGGATTTGGATTGCATGAGCTCATGCCCCACTTGAGACAAGAGGAGGCTGGCTCGCATCTAACCAAACACTCATACCTTACCCCCTGGCAATTATATTGCAGAATAATAATTCGAGCACACTTACTCTATTGCAGGGGTAAATAGTGAAGTAAACCCCTGAATGCCAAGATCTGACAGGGATTATACAATATGCCATTGGCTGCAATATTTTGACCATACCAAATCCGATAATAGCTGAACCTTATTTGTATGGGAAATTTTGCGTGATAAAAGAAGTGTAGGAGATCCCTGTAACTCGTTGAAATGATGATATTCTATTCAAAAGTGCTAGCTTTTATCAAGTATTAAATACATTTTTACCAATAATTAAGCATCATTAATAAGGAATCGAACCTCCTCTTGCTCTGATGACTGCCTGGCACCTTTCTGGCATGCTCTCTACAAGCGTAGCCAGTTGCTCCTGAGAAATTGACTCCCATGCCTCTAGGACTGCATTACGGAGCACTTCCTCAGATGGATTACCAGAATCAAATTCTGGGTGGTGCTCTTCAATATGGGATTTCATCATATCCCACACTGACTCAATTGGATTCAGGTCTGGGGAATATGACCGCCAGACTATGAAATCTACCCCCCTTGATGACAGCTCTCTTTTCGTACGTTGAGCAGAATGGGCAGGAGCACCATCCTGCATAAAGAGAAGAGGGCCGTGAGAGTCAATTGGTTGTGTTGCCGCGTGGATTAAAGGAACAATCCTCTGGCAGTAACTCTCCGCTATTAAAGTCCCCCAATCCCTACTCCAGAAGAGGGCAGGGCCCTTCTGGTTCCCATAAAAGGAGCCCCAGAACATCCAACCACGCTTTCGAGGACCTTTTCGAACCAGGCAAGTGTGATAATATGTCTCCTCGGGCTAAAAAATTAGATTAATGCAGTTGATACATGGCTGAGATCTGGACTCACCTTCCTCGAAACCCATACTCTTGTGTGACGTTCACCAGTGACCCAAGTCTCATCAGACCAAAGAATTTGGGACCACTGTTCAGGTGTCCAAGAAGAGTGTTCTTCCGCCCACTCTAATCTTTTCCTCATATGTGCAGGCGTTAGAGTAGGCTTCGCTTGAGCAATGCAACGCTTGAACCCTCTTCTCTCAAGAGCACTTTTGATTGCGATTTGGCCACAATTCCAGTGGGAAAACTTAGCAGCAAGCTCTAGGTGGCTCATCTGGCGGGCCTCACTTGAAGACGTGACAAACTCTTCAAGCTCAACTTCCTGCTGAGCGTTCAAGGCGTGGGGTCGGCCATTTCGCTTTTTGGGCGTCAGACATTGCCTTGCAAGGGCATATTGTACCCTTCTTTCGGTGATACCGAGTTGATTACCGATGGCGAGATGAGTAAAACCAAGGCCACGTAACGTGTATATCTGGACTCGCTGATCCCTAGAAAGCTGGCTCCGTGATCTTGGAGTAGTGGGAGATGCTGGGGTGCTCATTTTTCTCCGCAGTTTATCGTGAGGATATAGGTTATTCGATATGTCGTGTCAAGCGATTTAGTGTGGTACGAGGATGCTGTGCAACTATCGAACATAAGAGAGAAGGTTCAAGGAAGAAGGGATGCCTTGGTTGCCTTATTGCCTTAGTCTAGCCATTTTTGTAGCGCAAAAGTCGGAATGTCAGGGATAGCCCATGTAAATTACACAGAATGTGGGGCTATACTTCTTACCCCTGTAATAGAGTAGGCATTTGTGTCTCTTAGTTTAGATTTACGATGGACTCTGCACTCGAAGCAGGCCTGTAATCTCTAATCACGGGATCTCTACTAAGCCCGATAATTTTTATGTAAGTTGGTTCTTTATCTCCTCA
The DNA here is from genome assembly GCA_028751805.1 of Podosphaera xanthii. Taxonomy (NCBI): domain Eukaryota; kingdom Fungi; phylum Ascomycota; class Leotiomycetes; order Helotiales; family Erysiphaceae; genus Podosphaera; species Podosphaera xanthii. The sequence continues at coordinate 958,819 of JAPWIX010000002.1, forward strand.
ATGGGAATTATTTACGCGCTAAGTAAGATTAAATTATACTATGCACAGTTCTCCTATTGATTGAGAGAGCTGGACACACACGACCGTAGGGTTTCCCGATTCTACAGTCGTCCCTCTCTAACTCGATAGTGGGTCCCGGTATAAGTGTTGAAAATATTCATCGAATATCAACCATTTACATTTGCAATACTTACCCCTGCATGCAAAATGACTTGTAAGGGTAAGTGTTGCAAATATAAAAGTCCAAGTTACAATGAATATCTTCAACACTTATACCGGGACCCACTATCGAGTTAGAGAGGGACGACTGTACACTGTAGCGGGTATTTACGGAAGAAGTTAAATGCCGTAAGGGCTAACTTCATAGTGGCAACTACAAAAGAAATCTGGGTGACGACTCCTCAAGCGTCAAGAATCTACAGTTCTGTAACCATAAAGTATCCGGAATAAGTTGCATGGACCAATAAGGCGCCTATTCAGAGTAGTGAAAACAATAATAATTCAAGATTGAGCATGCTCGAGCTCTTGATATTTTGAAGCTTCTTTTTTGGCCTGAGACATAATTGACACATATCATTTGCTTTTTTGGAACGGATAAAATCACATCTGATACCCTGAATACCTATCACATTGTGAAAGTACTCTGTTTTGAAGTTTATCCAACTTGGATCATACAAGTAGATATTCGATGATAGAAATGGTATTTAAATACATTTACTAATTGGCTGAGTATTTGTATTGACAGTTTACTGTGTGAATGGGTCGGATGGTGCAGTGGTACACCGTCCAGGCCGTTCTCCCAAGTAGAGTCTGGGTAGCTTGGACACATGCCCCACTTGAGACAGGAGAAAGCTGGTTCGAATCCAGCAAGACCCTCACACCACTTCTCTCGCGGTGATACTGTATTCGTAGAATGACGAAAGCATGCTCAGATAGCCACAGGTTTTTCTCGCTTTTCCCTGTGGTGGGTATTCACGGAAGAGGGTACATGTCGTAAGGCGTTATTCTCGTAGTGGTATCTGCAAATGAAATCTGAGTATGAGTGTTCCAAACGTCAAAATGAGTCGTTCTATAACAAAGAATACGTATCTTCCGAAAAATACCTACGTGGGCCTTCAGGCGCCGAAATAGGATAATAGAAAAATTTATTTTTTACTGTGTGAATGACAAATACTGATCATTTATCATTGTGGATTGAATGGTACCTATAAAGAATTTTCTCTGGAGCATGCGATATTCAACCTTCTCCCGATAAATCTGCTTCATAATTATTTCATTCCTCGGATCTAGACTGGTGCCATGTGCTCGAGCGAATTCCCTTCAAATTATCAAAGCGGGCTATGTATTGATAGACGTTGTGCTAGATGTTGAGGATAAATCGGAGCTTTTTTGCCAATATATCCATAAAATAAAAATTTGACGATCTCGAAGAATAAGAATGATCAAATATTAAAATTTTAGTAAATGTATGAATAGTATAGGATAATAAATTCTGACGACGGGAAAGGCTAGGGCTAACATGTCGAAATCAAGGAGTTTTTGTTAGCGTATTTACTTCATACGCTGCTATCAGTCATATTTACGACGCAAGAAATCTATTCGGTAAAATATGGGTAAAATCAAATCTGCGAAACGAGACAGGTCTGGCACGACACCAACTCCATATTCACGGACTACGAATGCTACTAATAATATCTTTAAATTTAATACTAATGTTGGCCAGCATATTCTCAAGAATCCAGGTGTGGCCGAGGCTATTGTATCTAAAGCTTTCCTCAAGCCAACCGATACTGTCCTCGAAGTCGGTCCTGGGACAGGAAATTTGACCGTTCGGATTCTCGAGAAAGCAAAGAAAGTTATTGCGGTTGAATTAGATCCTCGGATGGCAGCAGAGGTAACCAAGCGTGTCCAAGGAAAACCGGAGCAGAAACGTTTGGAAATACTTTTGGGTGACGTGATCAAAATGGATACGCTACCAAGTTTTGACGTTTGTATCAGTAACACGCCGTATCAGGTATATTTTCCCGCGACTTGAATGGAAGAGACATAATAAGGCTGACTAAAAGCAGATTTCTAGTCCTCTTGTTTTTAAGCTGCTCTCTCTCCCGAATCCTCCACGCACATCAATACTCATGTTCCAGCGAGAGTTCGCTCTGAGACTAACTGCACGCCCTGGTGATCCACTCTACTGTCGCTTATCTGTGAACGCTCAGTTTTGGTCCAAAATCACGCATATTATGAAAGTTGGAAAAAATAATTTCAAGCCGCCGCCACAGGTAGAGAGTAGTGTAGTCCGAATTGAGCCCAAGATGGGAAGTGAAAGACCAGGCGTTAGTTGGGATGAATGGGACGGAATGCTACGGATATGTTTTGTTCGGAAAAATAGGACCATGCGAGCAAGTTGGTTGGGGACAAAGGAAGTACTGGCGTTGGTAGAAAGGAACTACAGAATCTGGTGTGCTATGAACAACGTGATAGTTGATGAAACAATAGTGGAAGATGAGGAATTGATAGAAATAGAGGAGATACAAGGAGAAGTTGATGAGATGATGGAGCTGGATGAGGTATTAGATGAGACACCTTGTTTCTTTAAAGAAGAAGAAGAACTAGCCACAAAGAATTCCCACGTCAAAACGAAGAGTCGGAAAAAAAAGACTCGCGTTGCAGAACTAGTTAGAGAGAAGGTTAAGAAGGTTCTCGAAAAAGATACGGATCTCGCAGATAAGAGAGCTGGAAAATGCGACGAGAATGACTTCCTTCGTTTACTGTTTGCTTTCAATGAAGAGGGAATACATTTCTCGTGAGAAAAAATGACTTTTTAACGCGGCAAAGATGTGAAAATTTGTCCCAATTGTCCACATTAAAATTTTGTTTATTCGTACGTGTACACACGACTGAGTACTAGGCGACACAACAGTGGTATCATCACCTGGGATATAGTTCTGGAGAAATGGTCTACGTTTAATGGTTAAAGTGAGGTGGCCGAATCGGCTGTGTGGTAACATAAAAACCGCCTCGCTCGTGGCTACATTTTTGCCCGTTCCTGTGACACAAGTATCATGTAAACCCATCCGACGACATGTAACATTGTTGATGCCACTTTGCACCTTTTCAACAGTTAAGAACTAGTTGATAATATACCATATGTGCGACACTCAGTGTAAATAGTAAATGAAAGCGATATTGTAAGAAGCTAAATGTGAGACATAAATTCTTTGGAACCTGTTAAATCGTACTGGGTCACCCAAGTCCCCATCGATGATCTCCAGCTTCATGGTAAGTCGATTAAATTTGAAGATCGTCACTTAGCTAGCCCATGCCAAAGAGTAACAATATGCACATAGCAACAGGTATTAGTACAAACAGACATAGGCACACAAAATCATCACGAAGCAATGAGCGAAATTGTATAGGGTGGCTGAGAAGCAAACGCTAAAGCTTTACCACTAGTTGTAGCAAATTACGTATCCTATTCAGCGACCAGTGTGAAATGCCCATCCGAACAATAACAGCATCGATGTTAGCAAGATCTAATTACCCGGCCCGCTGCGAAACGTACTTGTACTATCCAACGCTTTGTGGCAAACTAATGTTTCTCGGATTTTTGTGGACCTGGTCGATTGTTTAATTCTAGCAAGATAACACCTTGACCAGGTAGTTACCATCTCTGTTGCCAATCTGGGTCTAGTCGAGTAAACAAGGACCCACTTATCCAACAGCGCTGTCACAAGTTTTAACGATTTTCCACATTAATAATTATCCTTCATTTTTCGGTTTTTGCATCTTCAGCGTCAACGAATCGATTATTCATGGCAAATTGTGCATGATACACATTAGGCCGAGTACCTATCAAATTCAAGTGCGAATTGTCATCACCATCGTTCCGTCGAAAGCTATGATTATTACGACGTGAAGCAGTTGCTACTCTATTTCAGCTTCTGTACGTTCCACACGCGACGACAAGATCGAATTTACAAATATTTCAGTACCTCAAAAGGTTATCAGAATTTATTATTGAAATACAGATCAATCCTTCGATTCATGGTGCTCTCTCGAATTGGGGACGCGCTTTCACTCTAAACGCGATCGTTACTCGTTCACACCTCTTTCATCTGCCAGATTTACCGACAACTATCTATGCTACAAAACCTATCCAGCTACTTCACATAGACTTCTACGTTAGAGATTAAATTCTAGACAGAATTCATTAAACTGCAGGACATAAGGTCATGACGTTCTCGAACAATGGAGGGGGTACTCTCACCCTACCATCTCCAACACATGTCCACCAAGTTGATGTCACATCTGCCGTGCGTTCTTTAAGACGCTCACTCTCTAGATCTCCATCAAAATTTCGTCTTGTAACGAAGTCCCCCAGTCCTTCATCAAAATCGCCCTTGTCTTCCCTACCGGTATCTCCAAAACGTACGTCGCCAGCGCCGAGTATCTCATCGACAAATCAAAGACACTGCCCTCACACACCATCGCCGTTAGCAGTTCCCTTCCCTCCAAGCGTCAAGCTGGCACTCCGATCATCATCACGCGCAAAACCTATCCCAAGGTCCTCGTCGCGGACTCGAACCGCACCAAAATCTCCTTTAAAACGTCACCTCGGCCGCGCAACTGGAACAGCCCACGCCCCACCAATATCTTCGACTGAAAATATAAACGGAAGAGAGAACAATATGAATTGCAATTCTATTGAGCGAGGGTGTACAGATAAGGTCTCGGTAAAAAATTCAATAAGCTCTGAGTCACAAAGTCCGTCTAGTCATACTCGATCAAGATTTGGCGGTGATGGAAGTAACGATGTTTCATCAGGACCCCAGAAATCTAGTCCTCTGAAGCGAAGTGATGCCATAATGAACCTTGATCAAGCTAGTTTGGGAAGTCCAGTTGCGAAGAGGAGAAGTTTACACGGATCTGCAAACTTTGGGCATGACTTCAACGTCCTTGAACATGCGCCTTCAAGCTTTGATTTATTAGATAAATCAATACAAGAATTTGAGCTCTCTCCTGCCTCCATTACCTCTGATATCTCGAGCTTTGCATCCCTGCCCAGAAGATCCTCATCTCTCCGAAAGTCGACACTTCAACAACGTCATGGTGAAAAAACGTCATGGGGCAGAAGACACGCTGCGCAGGTTCTTGCTGCTCAGCAATCAGCTAGTGCAATTGCGAATAACGCCATACCAGAGGCACCAACGCTAAGTCATACAAAAAATAGACCCCGATTATCCCTGGATCAATTTATGCCCCCTCAAGCAAGCCCTCCAAATGCATCTGTAAATCTACCAAGTCAAAATAGTGCCCATCAGCCCCATCCTCTTTCCCGCACCATGACAGCTGCCTCTTCTTCTAGCTCAAGCTCTATAGACGAACCTCCAACTTCAGCACCGATCCAACTCGGAATAAATCGCCGGTCAAAATCAAACTTTTCAAAATCCTTACCCTCAGGTGCTCTCCGACCTTTTCAACTAAACACCCAGTCAGGTGAAGATAACTTGCTCGCCACTCCGGAGAATTACAAATCAGTCAGGCCTTTGCCCGCGGCTTTTGCATCAACAGGGCTAATATCAAAGGTTAATCGTAATCCCGAGAATCAAATCCGCGATAATACTAAAAGTAACGTTCCTGACACCCCGTGTAAAAAACATGTAAATGGATTTGCCACGTATCCTGCACCAGTCCCAGGAAGCGCAATTGCAAAGGCTAGACATATACGACATTCTTTTGGCACCCCCTCTACACCATTTAACCCCCATGGAATCCCAGTATCGAACACTCTTGGTCAGTGCGCGGGTGTGTTTGGAGGTGCTGTTAAAGAACGTATCAGCAATAGGCGTGGAAGTTTCCTTGGAGTGGATGGTGACGATGGAAATTCACTCGAAGTAAAATGCGACCTTCACTCTATTGCAGATCTTGATCTACCGCCCACACCCACAAAACAAGCTCTAGTTGTCAAGAAAGATAACGGCAGCCCCAGCAGTAACCGGAACTACTCTACCTCAGTAATCGGACATGGACTAATGCGGAGAATTTCTAGACCTAGCAGTAAGTAAAGCCAGCTCATAAAGTTGCCCTTAAATACTGTAAGAGTAAATGAATCATGGGATACTTATCGTTCTAATGATAGAAATTGTCGCGCTGGTCTCAATATCCTAGGCACTTTTTTCAGTGAGTCTTGTACATAGATTGATCTGATTCAGTGTCGAGGGAATCCCTTTTGATTGTCTACTTCCCTGTCCATTTCTTATTTTAAATTTTGAGACAAATTTCATTTAATACTAACTTCAGTCAAGTTGCTCCGACCACACCAGTAGAGAGTATTGATTTCCTAGAACTACTGTCACCGACTACGCCTCAAGATGTTATTGCTCCTCCAGATCCAAGTGGTCTTTCCATCTCTACTCATAGAAACTTACACGCCACAAAATCTACTCCGACCTCTATGCCACCTCCAGCGACACCTACGACGGGCCGGGAATATCACTTCAAAGTTGGTGTCGCACGCCGACTAAGTACGACTCCTGTTAATGCTTTTACCCTTCCCGAAGTGGATATTTCTCTCTCATCCAAGTTTGAAAAGGTTGAAATGATCGGAACTGGAGAGTTTTCTCAGGTATTTCGGGTCACAAAAAAGGCGTCAACTTCAAACTTAGATATTCCTACCCAATCCCTGCCAGATCGTGTATTTGCTGTTAAAAAATCTAGACAGCCATTTCAGGGCGTTAGAGATCGTGAACGAAAGTTGAAGGAGGTTCACGTTTTACAAGCACTCGGAAACTCTGATCACGTTGTACATCTAATGGCAAGCTGGGAAGATAAGAATTATCTTTACATACAAACAGAATTTTGTGAAGAAGGGAGCATGGACCTCTTTCTGTCCCAAGTTGGTCGAAAAGGAAGATTGGACGATTTCAGGATATGGAAAATTTTGTTAGAGCTTTGTCTTGTCAGTCATATCCTGTTCGTCTCTTCCATTTGCTAACACTTAATTAGGGTCTCAAACACGTTCATGATTCCGGATTCATTCACCTAGATCTCAAGCCGGCCAATATTTTGATAACTTTCGAAGGAATTCTCAAGATTGCTGACTTCGGCATGGCAACCTCCTGGCCTGCTCAATCGGGAATTGAGGGTGAAGGCGACAGAGAGTATATTGGGCCCGAAATTCTTGAAGGCCATTATGATAAGCCGGCTGATATTTTTGCACTGGGACTCATCATGCTTGAGATCGCTGGGAATGTGCAACTACCTGACAATGGACCGTCATGGCAACGCCTACGTTCAGGGGACATAAGTGATGTGCCAAGCTTAACATGGAGCAGCGATAGTCAAACACGTCGAGACATCACTGGAAGCCCTGTTGATGAAAGCGAACTCAATTTGGAATCTTTCGGTAGCTATGAAGACATTGAAACACACCTTGGATCACCAAGTGCAAGTAGTCGAAAAAGAAATCATGGTACATCGACCATGACATTGTCTTATGACGCTGCCAATCTCTTCAGTGCTTCGAGAAGAGGTGAACTTCAATTAGCGCCCCCTTTTATGAAAGACGTGCATCATGAAGCTTCGCTTGATTGTCTAGTTAAATGGATGCTTATGCCCAGCCCTTCAGATCGACCTGTTGTTCATCAAATACTGGAAACTGAGGGAGTCAGATGGGTTAAATCTCGGCGACGTGCTGGTGCCACGGTTTACGAAGGGAATTGGGGACCCGCTGATGAGGTACTAGCTGATGATACTGAAATGATGGGTGTCTAAAAAAAATCTATTCAGCCAAATAGGTTCTGCCTTAACAGAGGTTCCAAGGGTTTAAGAATTTCTTGTAAATGATTTGTGGTGTTGGAAGAATGGATGTTCAATGAACTGTACCTTGGAATGAAAATGGGGTCGTAACCTTTAACACCTTCAACCTTGAAGCTCACTATTCTTGCTTCATCACTGCTGAAGTGCAACTTTTGCACTCATTATGCTTTGACGAGATCATGAAATGAATTCTGGGTACTGTTGCCTGTCGAGTTTGCGACGAGACAGATATCTAAATTACGATTATTTTTGCTTCACAAATTGTGTTATAGGGGAATTTTTAATTTGGGTGCGGAGCGAAGTTTTTGTGGGGACAATTGTTACACTACTATGATTGCTACCAGCTCAACCAGATTTTGGTTGCTTTGTACTGAGTATCTTGGGAAAATGAAGTGGGTAAAAGGGAGGGAATGGTGTATATATCTTTAAGCGAGGATTAGGCGTTGATATTCTCTTGATCATTGGACATCTAGTGCTCCAATAAAAAGCCGAATCAAGGAAACAGAGTACTGATTCGAGCAAGCATCGAAATACATGCAGGAAAAAACTGCCTCCATCTACTTGACGTGTAAATTTGCATTTCAATACTCTGATTATATGACAAGCTCGCAGAAGGGGACGAGATGTGTAATATTATGTGCTATTAGGTATCAAGTTCCTGACGCTGCACTAGTATATCTTCTTTTACGTTGTGGTCGTTATCAGTGACGGATAGTTAATGCCAACACCGAGTGAAATATTTAGCCTATTCTTCATTTCGTTAATATGGATCAATAGACAAGCGTAACTAAACATCATACACTGCCTCGCCAACTCGATACCCGAACACGTATCCTCATCCATAGGCGTAGATTTAGCCGCAGAGCTACAAGACCACCTTGTGATCAAGTTATCATGAACTAATCTTTGGGAAAAGGATGTACAATCTATCGTCAACGCGGACACTACCATCGAGGTAATCCAGCGATCACTTCGAAGAAAGTCATGCAAATAGTCTTGGTATACATGTGATGGTAATCACTTGTTGACGCATACATTTCTCTCCGTTGTCTGACTGAACTAGCCCTGTGGGAGAGGTGACACATCTACGCTCCAACCATCATGCTCACGCGCCCGACCTCGGCAAAGCAGAGACATCATCAACACGTACCGCACGGAAGACATGTGAAACATTCAACAATCCAGATGGATTGGATCGGATCGGGGCATATTACACGTCTTTTTCCAGATCCAAGGCAGGGTACCTAGCGTGGACCTGGCGGCCAACTTCATATAGCAAAATTCCAGGGAAGCGCATATCTGACATGTTTGCACTGAGTAGTACCCTTGCTTGTAGGGGCACAGTTGAGGCTTTCTGTGCATGTCATCTAAATTGGCATGGCGTGCGCACGCGGGGAAACGGTCGTGAATCGGGGATGACGGGCGGCGAACCGGGCACACGTCATTCACCATCCCTCCATGAATGCATACGCACTAGATGCCTCGGATTTGGATTCGAGAAGTTGGTTTCCATCTATCAGTGACCGGCCGTGCGGGCGCATGTAAAAATGCAGCGGGCCAGGAAAAATCAGGGCGATTTACATAGGTTTAGAGGATCCGTAGCGATGAGGTCATGAGAAATGTTGGTCTGGAGGTCATACATTTGGATAGGGGGTTGATCTTTCCAACGTTCCAAGATGTTTCGCTCGATACACTAGCTCCTGGACATCGAGATTTCCGTTTGCATCCCCACTCGCTCAGAATGGACGCTGACTGACCAAGTCTGAACGAGGTTGTCCCTTAGATTTCTCGAATCAAGTTTGAATCGAGACTTTAACTGAACTCGATGAGTGCCTTGCATCTCATTTCAGCGTTCTGATTATCCCGTGCTCACATATCCTTGTGATGATAGTATCTCGAAGATCTTATCCCGCTGATACTAACTTCAATTGCCGGGCCATTTCTCCTGGTACATCCAAGTTTGGAGCCGCTGGTTAAGTTAACTAACTCTACTGAACAGGAAACTCGAACTACTGGGAAGTATTCTAGAGGGAAGAATTCAACTTGTTAGAAGTTGGAGTGTATTCCCGGAAAGATATGCCATATTCGGATCATCTTTTTTTCTAATTCACAGAAGTGGGAATATGTTCGTTTCTGTTGGTTTTAGATTTATTACCAACTTTTCCAGAGATCTGTTCAAAAAGTCATAATTGGGCGATTAAGGAAGGAGACCAAGTTTCGGGTCTTGATACATGTCAGAATGTTTGGGATTCTCAAATATTAAGACGGCTGGGAGTTGGAAGTATCGAGCGTGAACCGTAACCGTGAGGCTTAGGGAGAACATGTACAAGTAAATGTGGATGTGCATTAAGTTATGAGCCAAGACTAGTGCCAAAGGAGGGCGGAGTTAGGGATACAGGGAAAAGGGCTATTAAAAAAAAGTATTTAAATCTTTTGTCATAGCTATGAGGCTGAATACAATATAATTTAAAAAAAAAAAATGTGGATGTGGGAACATTAGGCGCCTTAGATCTGGATTAGTCATGAATTCAGCCACCGGGACGAGTTGGGGCCTGTTCTGAAACCAAAATGCGATAGTTTATCTGCTGAGAAAGAACATATAGCCGGAATGCAGGGCTCAATTTCAAAGGTCGATTGGATTTTTTTGGTTATATTATTATTATTATTATTATTAGCAGTAGAGTTTCCATCTTAATACCATTTACTACCATCAATAGGAAAAGAGCCAAAAAAATTCTCTGACGATAGAATATTTGGCTTTGAAACGTATTATCTGTGATTTGCAAACTACAAACTCTTTGCGCCAAGCCACTTACCAGCTGTATTCTACGACTTTCGGAACAGACTCTTCGCGGGATTTTTAGGGGACCAGATTTACCCGCAACACACCAACGTGAACAGACCCTCACCGAGGCGAAGCCGCTCGGTAGGTCCAGGCTGCTCATCTGGTCCCTGCGTCGTAACTTGTATAAAAGCTGGGTACGCACTGATCGTTTTCCATGTCCATGCAACAACCGAGTGGCTGGTTGTGAACAGCCTGAGAACCAATTCATTGCATCGGGGCCACAACGTTTCCGCTAGCATGAACGCCACGCCATCATCCTACTCGGGCTTGCGTGAGACCTGTCCCAAGACGCAATTCACAGCGCATGTCCACGAGGGGCTACGAGCCTGGCGAAATGCAAGTTTCCGGGAACCGCGCAGGCGGAAGCGTAGGATGGGAAAAAGAAACATTGACTCTGTATCGTCGGCGGGAGAGATGCGATGAACTGAATGTGTGGGATTCTCCAAAATGCGGCTCGGGTTGCTCCCTCAGATATTGTTGATCGATCTATGAAGGTGTGCAAGCTCGCTGCCTACCGATCTATGTCTACATGTATGTATACTAGTACCAATATGCTTGGATCTATTTCTTCGTCTGCTAATAGTTCATGTAATGGTTTATGAATTTCCGGAGCTGAGCAAGATCATGAACTTTGCGATATTTTGTATGAAATCTGATCCGTTGTTCGCCAACTCCGGCTCTCAAACGGCTGCAGTAGCTTAACAACTCTGCAAAGTAGCTCGGACATCTTTGCAGACACATCTGGACCTCTGTCGATTTCATATCGAGAGCTTGGTGTCGTGCCATTTCTATGAAAAAAAAGTTGGTCATGTAAATATCAACAGCCCGTGAGGCCGTTTTTAGTAGCTAACTAGCCCACTGTTAACCCGCTCCAGAGCTCATGCTCACAAACTGGCGACCCATTTTCTGGATTTGATAAGTTTATTAAAAGCCAATACATTCGTAGGGAGTAGTTTTTCTCAATTTAACAAGGAATAGAATATGTTTTGATGATGCTTAAAATGGATCATGCCGCATTTGAACACAATCAAACAAAACCGAATACTGAGCTACTCCAACAAGGAAGCCGCGCCGTGACATTAATGACGTTGGGAAATGTTCAAAAACTTCCACCGACCGGCTTCGTAAGACTGTTACTGGCATAGGAAGTGGCAGTAATTAAGAAACAATGGAGAAAACATACTTCACGGCATAAGCTGTACATTGTCCATGAGAGAACCCATAGGATTGCCACATTGCGTACTTAAATCGTGGCTGTTTTAAATCATTCCTGCAGAGCTAATAGAACGTCTCAGAGTGAGATATTCTGTGATCCACCAGATGAAGGCCCGAAAAAAGATCAAAAAGCTAGGATTTCTTAATTAGGATCAAAAATTACCTCTGGAACTTGCATTCAGATACAAGAGTTTGACACTCAAAGATTGGAATGAGGTTATTAGGATCTTTGAGATAAGAAATAATTGGGTTTGCAGTGATGAGACTCAGTATCCCTGGCAAAAAAACAACCGCCGCTTGTGCAGCAATATTTTATCACACTGCTATAATTTAGAGGAGGTATCATTATGAGTTAGTGTTTTTTTTTTCAATCATTCTTGTGTATGCAGCCTCTAAGCTATGATACGAAGGACTCTGGTATGGTACATGAAGCGATGACACAACTTGATACGAGAGGCACTCACACCCGAATGTCATTTGAAGACTTCACTCATAGTCAGGCACCTTACATCTCCCTCGACCCTCCAACTTTCACAGGGGGACGAGGGTAAGTTAACGAAGGTCAGAGAATAAGTTATATGTACTACATTTATATGTTTATACTATCGGAATAAACAGAATTTACTGCCTAGCCTTCGTTAACTTACCCTTGTTCCCCTATACATCTGCCGCAAGAACGCATTCTAGCCACCCGCGGCTATCTGTTGCGAATAGCGACATTAGAGATGTGCGAGGTCCATGAATAGGCGCGGATGATCTGTGTGGACGGGTGCATCAAGGCATGAGGACCGAGTCGCGTAATTTGAGTCGCCTAGACTAGATTAGATAATACTAGTCAGGTGACACGAGTCGTGTGAGGCAGACATTCCCTTGGTCGTAATAGATTAAGTAGTATTCATGAATTGACTGATTAGACAGTGGTAGATTGGTGCAGTACCTAAAGATAGTTGAGAGAAAGATATGACAAGTATTGCTTTATGTATATAAGTAGGACATCTTACCTTCATAGAAAAACGACAAGTCAAATCTATATACAATTACACACCTCTATCTATTCTCATTCATTCCTCACCTTTAGAAATCATACATTATACTCGCAAGTCAGAACATTGCATCTACTCCTCATAACTGTAACAGGTTATGAGCCCGGGCCGCTCTACTGTAGATCAACTCAGAAGTGCCAACGCTGGAAGTAGCAACATGTTTGACAACAAGAGCATCATGATTCATCAAAACAAAATCTCCTCTCTGCAATCATTTATATCATCTCTTCCAACGACAGCTGGAAACCGAGCACAGCCCGCTAACATGGCGTATGCTGCAACCGGCCCAGCCCCTCGCGACCCGCATCCAGAAGCTTATTGCAAGAACTGTCGACATAAGCACAAGAACAAAGAGTGCTTTATACGGCACCCAGAGCTTAAGAAAAAGATTGGGAAACACAAAAATAAGAAAGAGAAGAGAGCAGCAGCGGCTGGAATAGAAGGTGATAGTGAGGAAGAAGTTAGAGTTGTAGCAGCATCAACTCGCATCAATGAAAACCTTACCATCTATGATACCGGCGCATCGCACCACTTTGTGTCCCAAACGAAGTTTTTCAGTGATCTTAAGCCATGCCCCAAACCTTTTCGATTTGATCAAGCAATTGGAGCCGCATCCTTGCAACAAAAAGGCAACGCACAATTGAACTTTGGAAGTCTTACCCTGCAACTACATGATGCTTTATATTCCCCTAATTCATCCTGTAATATAGTGTCAGCTGGCAGATTAGAAAGGCTAGCAAATGTCTTCGCTGATTTTAGTAAATCTCTACTAATTCAAACGCAAAGCAACAAACCTAACAGGCCTATAGCTCGTCTGGTCCGAAAAAATGATGTGTTCTACATACATCCTCTAGATCACAGACGAGAAAACATCCCTTCGCCAGTCATAGCTGCACCAAGTATAGCAAGAACACCACGGGCAAACGCTCAAAGATGGCATCAAAGGCTGGGCCATGTAGGTCAAAACATACTGAAAAAAACTGCTGAATGTTCAAAAGGCCTTGAAGGGATAAACATGAATGATCTCACAATATGTGAGACATGTCATCTAAGCAAGGCGCAGAGATTTGTCTCAAGAGAACCAAGACTAACTCCAAACGAGCCACTAGATGAGATATTTGTCGACACTGTTGGAAAGGTCGCAGCAGCTATCAACGGGCAACAATATGCAGTGATAATAACAGACGCAAAAACGCGCATGAGATGGGCACTAATCACAAAAACCAAAGACGAAATTGCCCCGCAGCTTATACATTGGATAGAAACCCAATATCACCAATATGGCAAGCGAGTTCGAACAATCTTTAGAGACGGAGGATCAGAATTCTTCCGCATCAAGGACCATTGCGATCGTCACAGAATTCGCACAAAAATCTCAGCACCAGAAACACCAGAACAAAATGGAGTGTCTGAATCATCCAACAAAGTCATTTTAAGGAACGCACGATCAATGCTCATTGATGCTGGTATGCCCGCCAAGTTTTGGCCATGGGCAGTCCAACATGCGTGCTTTATTACAAACAGATTGTACTGTCCACGCACCAAGAAGGTCCCTCTAACTGACTTCCTGCAAAGCCTTAACCAACCGCATGTAGATCAAATTGACTTCAGCAATCTACCACGTTTCGGCTGCAGAGCCTACAAACTAATATATCCCAAGCCCGGAAAATTTGAGCCAAGAGCTTCAAAGGGCTGGTTTTTAGGCTTCCAAACAGACACATCAAAAAACTTCATCATATACCACCCCCAACAGGCACTGACCCATGGATGGAGATGGATAAATAGCTTCACACCTCATGCAACTTTCAATGAGGATGTCATGTTTGGTGATGAATCTAGACTCACAAGTCGACAACAATCCTCAAACGAATGCAATAACTCATTCCCAATATTTATCCCACCTACTGACAAATTAGTTAACCCTCTAACTCAAGATAAGCAAACTGCTTCACAGTTTGAAGGGGAGCACGAATCACCTTTGTCGGAAGAAGCCTTATCCACAGAGCAACCATCGTCAAAAGAAGACATATCCAGTAACCAACCAGTGTCAGATACCATGAACCTAGATCCAACATCACCAGAGATTACCCCCGCCTTTACACCTTCGACAGAAAGAGTCTCTCCAGCACCAAACGATGTTTGTCTCCCTGAACCGTCGACACCATCGATCGATAGCATGCCAATCTATGAAGAGCCGCAAACTCCATCACCTCCTGCTCAAAAACAGCGACAATTGACTAACCAAGAATCGGATGAAGGAACGCAGCCCTCAAATATGGAGATCATACCATTCACGCTAGACGAGAGCCATCGGGAGCAAATTTCAGACCCTAGACATGAAATATTGATTATTCCTGCAGCTAGTCAAGAGCCAGAAATTCAGGGGGAGCTATGCCCACAGGAAATGGCCTTAGACACCATCGAAGATCCTCTTGACTTTGTTATGACAGGATGGCAGCCTATTGCTCAGATTGCAGGCCAGAAGCGTTCACACTCTCCAGAACCCGAAATGATGGAGACGAGACATGGGAGAAAGGTTAAGAAACACGAATACAACCTCCTGCACCACGGAAGATCAGCTCACGCGTCGTCAGACCCCACAACATGGGTAGAAGCCACTACAGGCCCAGAAGCTACGCAATGGAAAGCGGCAGCCAAAGAAGAGTTTCAATCCTTAAAGAATACTGGGACCATCAACATCATTCCTCGTCATAAGCTTCCTAAAGGACGAAAACCGATGAAATGCAAGTGGGTGTTTAAGAAGAAGTATAACGCTGATGGCAGCATTGAAAAATGGAAAGCACGTTGCACAGCAAAAGGGTATACCCAAAGACAGGGCGTTGACTACCAAGAAACTTTCGCTCCAACCCCAAGACCAGAAACTGGGAGAATCCTTCTTGTACTAACACACCAGTTAGGTTGGCACAGAAGACAAGGAGATGTACCAACCGCATTTCTCAAC
This sequence comes from Podosphaera xanthii, assembly GCA_028751805.1. Taxonomy (NCBI): domain Eukaryota; kingdom Fungi; phylum Ascomycota; class Leotiomycetes; order Helotiales; family Erysiphaceae; genus Podosphaera; species Podosphaera xanthii. The sequence continues at coordinate 974,699 of JAPWIX010000002.1, forward strand.
CCTGACTTAGATATTGACCTATATATGGAAATGCCTCAAGGCTTTGAAAGAAAGGGACATGTCATCCACCTTCACAAAGGCCTGTATGGTCTAAAGCAGGCTGCAGCTCTTTGGTATGATCATGCAAAAGCGACGCTCGCAAAACTCGGACTATTCCCAACAGTCTCTGACGTATGCCTGTACATAAATAAGTCCAAAGACTTATTCATAATTATGTACGTAGATGATTTTCAGATCATGGGTCCTAATCTTGAGAAGATTGAACATGTGATGAAGGCACTATTCAAAAGTTATAGATTGAAGACAGTGAATACCAACCTCTTCCTTGGTATTCACATTAGCAACCCGACTCAGAACACACTTCTACTCTCACAGGGTCAGTATGCACGCACACTGATTTCTAGACATGGCTTAGCAGACTGCAAACCAGCGAACACACCACTTGAACGTCTTCTGGAGCCAAGTTCACAACAGTGCAGCTCAAAAGAGAAAACAGAGTACAACTCTATAATAGGGGTTCTCCAATACCTTGCAAACAATACACGACCAGATATTGCATTCTCAGTGAACCATTTGGCGCGATTCTTAATCAACCCAGGAGCTGAGCACCTTCAGGCAGCATTTAGAATACTAAGATATGTTTCAAGAGACCCAGATCGAGGGATCACCTTTACGAGATCCATAGCTAAGCCTGTACTTGAAGCTTACACAGACGCCGACTTCGCAGGAGACCCGTCGACAAGTCGATCGACTTCAGGACATGTTATAATGCTCTCCTCTGGCCCTATTTGCTGGAGATCACGACTGCAACGAGAGGTTGTACTATCAACAACTGAAGCAGAATACTTAGCGGCAACTGAGACCTGCCGAGAGCTCCGATGGGTAAAATCACTCTTTGAGGAAGCCTGCATCAGCCACCGCATCGATGGAGCAGACTGCACTAAGCTCCATGTTGACAATCAATCCGCGATATCGTTGATAAAGAACCATGATAACCATAGACGATCAAAACACATATCACTCAGGAATTTCTACTGCCGCGAGGAGCATCAGAAAGGTAGAATCGAAGTAGTGTACACCCCAACAACTCACCAACTGGCAGACTGTTTAACAAAAGCAAAGTCACCTGTCGCCATTCAGTAACAAGGTCGTGACCGACAGGGGGAGTGTTGCGAATAGCGACATTAGAGATGTGCGAGGTCCATGAATAGGCGCGGATGATCTGTGTGGACGGGTGCATCAAGGCATGAGGACCGAGTCGCGTAATTTGAGTCGCCTAGACTAGATTAGATAATACTAGTCAGGTGACACGAGCCGTGTGAGGCAGACATTCCCTTGGTCGTAATAGATTAAGTCGCGCGCACAACGTCAGTTTCACACACGCACATACAAATTCAGCATCCCAAAGCTCATACGATAACCCTATTTAAAAATCCGTGCCTATTCTCTTGCAAGAGGATATGGCACCTCCGGCCCGCGACAAGAAACGCGGTGCGTCCGAGACTGTGGACTCCAGCAACCGGATCCACAAACACGTCAACAATACGGGGCGAGGGCAGTCATCCACTGCTATATTAACACGCTCCGCCTCGAACATTAACGCAGCGATTTCAAGTATCGCGGCGCATCAGGGTCCGCAGGCTGTGCTGCCCCATCCTAACATTGCCGACGCCGATATGGTCGTGGACAGCCCCTCAAGCTCCATCGAGCGACATGAAGAATTCCCTCAGCCAAGCTCCCACCACCCTAATGAAAAACTTTTTTGGGAAGGAACAGCTACGGATCAATTTGAACCACCCAGACCCGACCTAGTGTCAGACGATGAGGATGAGGACGAGGATATGGAGTCTGTAGAAAACAAACAGAAATCGAACCTTATGTCAATGGCCAGAGGTCTCCTAAACCTAGTTGGCCCCTATCTAGAAGAGATGGAAGACATTTGCCCCAGTGCGGGAGCTGACTTTCTTGCTCTTATTTCGGATGGGGTGTCTCGAGCTATCCGTGGCGAAAACATTTACACAAGCGTCAAGGCCAGTACAATGGACAAGGTCGCCGAGGACAAACGTCAGAACAAAACCTGGGCAGCGAAAGCTGCGGCCGGGAATAAAGACAACAAAAATGTGGATCTCCGCCGAGCTCCGAGAAGGCCCTCACCGCCACAACACCAGAGCAAAGAAGACAAACGGATAATGATCCGCTTAGACAGCAAGCACGAGGCTCGTAATGCAGAGCCATTTCTGCTTCGACAACAAGTCCAACGGCTTGTTCCCGACCCAACGCTAGTGGTAGATGCCTGGCAGGTTCCATCCGGAATTGCAGTTCTCGCACCTACCGCCGCAAAAGCTGCAAGTATTCTTCAGCATAAGGACACCATTGCTGCACGGTTCGGAAATGCGAAGGTGGAAAGACAGGAAAAGTGGACCACGTTTGTCATTGGACCCGTACCAAAGAATGTCACCACTTTGGATGGAGCAGTTGACCCACTCGAGGGCCTACTGCAATCAGAACCGTCCATAGTAGACATTAAAGACGCTATGCCAATTCGGCATATAGCATGGACCCAAAGATCGAAAGATTCTGCCCACTCGTTTGGGTACATCCGGATACATGTCCCTGAGGCTAAGGCAAACAAGTTCCCGTCACGTATCCAGCTGTTTGGACAAGCCACAAGTGTCCAACGTATCCGACAAAGAAGCCAACTAATAACCTGTACCAAATGCTTCGGCTTCCACTCCACCAGGACTTGTGCTCGCCAGCAGAAATGCGGGTCCTGCGGTAAAGACTCTCATGAGGGCTCCTGTACTCACCCTATTCAATGTCTGAATTGTCGCGGACCTCACAAAACCACTGACGTATCCTGCCCGGCCCGCCCACGAAAAGATCATGGCGTATTTGTCCGCCCAACAGGGGCCCAATTGCGCCACATCCGCGCGGCGGGACGCAAAGAGCATTCTAAGTCCCTAAGAAGCTCTCAAGAACCCTCAGCTGCAACCCAAAGCACGACCGTCTCTCCCCCATCCTCTAATTAAGCATGGTCAGAAGGCACAAATTAACAAAGAAACAAAACATCCGGATTATGCAAGCAAACGTGGGAAGAGGCGCAAACGCGCACAGTATTGCACTTCAACATGCACACGACAATGACATCGACATTCTTTTAGTCCAAGAACCTTGGATCCTAAGAGATCTTTCTGCGAGGCGGTCAATGTCTCACCCTAATTTCATGACTTTTGCACCCCTCTCTGAATGGCATACGCGGCCCAGGGCCATAACTTACGTACGAAAATCTCAAGGGCTTCGCCCTTATCAGTCTGCCATAGACCTTTCCTCAGATTGTGTAAAAATCACCGTCTCTAGCGGTCGCGGACGAATGATAGGAGTCTGGAATGTATATAATGCTCCTACTAACTGCGTAGGTGCTGACGATGGTCTAAAAGTACTAGTAGAATCTCTGGACTCACCCGGATTTGTGGGGGGAGATTTCAATCTCCGGCACCCAGCGTGGGACTCATTTGCTACCTCTAACCCCACACAGGCAACCACCCTAATCGACTGGGCTAGGGAAAAAGACCTGTGCCTCCTCAACCCGACAGACCTCCCGACCCACAACAGAGGTGGCACCTTGGACCTTGCTTTCTGTTCTATAGAGGGAGCGAAGTGTGAAATCTCGTGTGAACTCCACACAACCTCCGATCACGAAACCTTGGTCACAACGATTCCTCTCCATGGATACCTGAGCGAGTGCTCAACAAGGCGTCTACGGTACGAATCTCTTAATGAAACACTCTTTACAAGCCTGTTAGGAGGCAGACAGGACCCCCCAAGTATAGAAACCTCAGCAGACATTGAGGCGGAAGCCGAGAACATCATGCAAACCATTCACACAGCACTACTAGGCTCGTGCCCCCGAAAAATTGGCAACTCCAAAGGAACCGCTTGGTGGAACGAAGACTGTAGGAGGGCTATCCGCAGGTATCAGACTGCCAAACGCTCAGGAGGATGTGAATATGAAAGACAAGAATTCCGGAAAACTGTCAGACGAGCCAAAAAATCCTATTGGGAGGCTCGGATTGAGAAATCAGAGTCCCTAACAGACGTCTACAAAATAGTGAACTGGCATAATACAGCCCTGAATCTACAGACCCCACCCCTTAAGGGAGATAACGGTGTGGCCGATGTCTACTGCCCTGAACAAAAGGCATCACTTCTCCATAGAACGCTTCTCTCTCGGCACACAGAAACCTCAGACACGCATCAAGAAATACCCACTGTCGCCAGAAGAAATATACCTTGGCAAAAGTTCTCCGAGGAAGAGACCTTCCGAGCGACCTGCCAGGTTCCCTCATCTTCACCCGGAAAAGATGAAATAACAGCCCCAATCCTCCGACTAGCATGGCCGTCCATGGGAAGCCGTATCACAAGCTTATTCAACAAGTGTGCGTCACTCGGCGTACACCCGCGAACCTTCAAGGGAGCTGAAGTCGTCATTTTGCCAAAAACAGGGAAACGTGACCGGACATTACCGAAATCCTATCGCCCGATATCCCTTCTGAGCTGCTTAGGAAAGGGTCTAGAACGCCTTATCGCAAGACGACTCTCGTACTGGGCTCTAAAATGTGACATTCTAGCCAGAGATCAATGTAGTGCTATTGGAAAACGCTGCGCAACAGATCTAACGACGGCGCTACTATGCGATGTAAAAGAAGCACTCGCAAGGGGCAAAGTCGCCGGCATGGTGACTGTGGATGTAAAGGGAGCGTTTGACGGAGTACTACGAAATCGCCTTTTAAACCGACTAAGGTCACAGGGATGGCCAGAAAATATTATTGCTTGGGTTGGCTCCTTCTTTATAGACCGCACGGCAAGAATCCGACTTGATCAGACAACCTCGAAACCATTCCAAATCTTATGTGGTCTTCCTCAAGGCTCCCCAGCCTCTCCAATTCTATTCCTGCTCTATGTAGAACCAGTGTTAAGATTATCCAGGCGACGTTACGGATACGCGGACGACATCACAACCATGGTGACAGCCAGAAGTCTCGAAGAATGTGGACGTAAGTTACAGGCGAGCCTAGATCAGACGTTACTCTGGGGACGCGAAAATGGCGTACAATTTGATAATGCAAAGACAGAAGTACAGTACTTTCACAACAAGAGGAAGTTCACAGAACCTCCTCTCCTGGTGGAGGAAAGTGTCATCGAACCGAACGAGCACACGAGATGGCTAGGCGTACTCTTCGACAGGAAACTAACGTTCAAAGAACATGTCCGCAGATCCTGTCAGCGGTGCCGAGTGGTGACGGACCATGTTAGGCGACTAAACAACACGATCAAAGGGGCTCGGCCGGCCCTCCTCCGACAGGCGATTCAAGGCGTGGGCTTTGCAACGCTCTTCTATGGGGCCGAGACATGGTTTGGCCCAAAAACCTCCTCTTGGATCATTAACCAAGTTCAGGGAGCAATCAATCGCGCGGCACGAGCCGTCCTACCAGTTTACAAGACCACCCCGATTCCGGCGCTCCTACGCGAAACGGGGTGGGGCCCCGCTGTTTCGTGGCTGGAACGAATTCACGATCGACTAGCAGTGCGAGTCGCTGCGGCGGACCCTAAGCATCCACTACGTAAAAGATGGAACTCCTCTCACTTTCAGTGGATCAGACGCCGACAAGAGCTGGAACTTTCACTCGACACAGCTACCCCACCGTGGCACAAGTTTGACAGAAGCAAAGCTAGGGAAGAAATTGGCGCTGTTGGTCGCAGAGAGGGGATACTTGAACACCAAAGATGGGCGGCATCAGGAAAAATAGGGATCCTGGACCTCATAGTCTATTCGGACGGTTCCATGGATGATGAAGAAAACGTGGGAGCAGGGTACTGCGTCTACCGCGGGCCAAATACTGAAATTGCGTGCGGAATAGTCCCCCTAGGAAGAACTGTGGAAGTTTACGACGCGGAAATAATCGGCGCTACTGAAGGTCTCAAAGTGGCAGTCGCGCATGTCATGGGAAAATTTGCCACCAATGTCACAGTTTGTCTGGACAATGAAGAAGCTGCATTGCGCTTACACTCCGGGCACACAACACCGACAAGCTCGACAAGGATCGACGAGTTCCAGGCACTTCGAGAAGGATGGTACAAGAGAAACCGAGTGCAAGGCATATTGCCTGGAACAGCAAGCGTCCGGTGGATACCAGGCCACGCAGGTATTCCAGGGAATGAAAGGGCCGATGCGCTAGCAAAAATTGCCTGCCACGAACCCAGCATTCGCACCGAGGCATCGGTCGCAAGAGCCACAAGGCTCCTTAATGAAAGATATGAGGCAAGCATAAGGACCTACTGGCAGAGTAATGCTCCCGAGCGCTATAAGTATCTCGGGATCCAGATGACGGGTAGAATACCCGACGAACTTCGATTCCTCTCTCGAAGAATTCTCGGCTCACTTCTTGCGGCCCGATCAGGACATGGCGACTTTGCTGCGTACCACAAAAGATTTAAGCACGAAGAGGCGGCCCTGCTATGCGACTGCGGCGAGGAAAAATCTCCCGATCATCCCTTCGTCTGCTGCAGACTTAGCGGTATTCAAAGACCCCGTCCCAAAAAATCGCGAGGTCAAGAAGGCAACATCAAGTGGACTCTTGGGTCAGTCGCCGGGGCTCGAGCATTTGGAAATTGGTGTAAAAAGGCACAATCTGAGGGTTAAGCAAGGGGACGCGGGTTAAGGTGGTCAGGGAGTTTGGGCGTATATAACTTTAATATATTTAAAAAAAAAAAAAAGACACTAATAACAAAATAAAGAAGGAGGAGCAAGGTGCGACCAGGCACTTGGAGTAAAATAGGCTTTGGCTACAGCAGACTCTGGGTAAAATTCCGAGCTGCTGATGTAGATATAATAGGCGTCCATAGGACGACGGAGACGCCTGGTAGCCTTAGGCTACGCAGGCGCGCCAAGCGCCCTCCCGAGGGCTCAGAGGCCGGGTTTATCCTGTGAGCCTACTTGGCGTTAAATGCTTACTACTACTACTACTACTACTAATAGATTAAGTAGTATTCATGAATTGACTGATTAGACAGTGGTAGATTGGTGCAGTACCTAAAGATAGTTGAGAGAAAGATATGACAAGTATTGCTTTATGTATATAAGTAGGACATCTTACCTTCATAGAAAAACGACAAGTCAAATCTATATAAAATTACACACCTCTATCTATTCTCATTCATTCCTCACCTTTAGAAATCATACATTATACTCGCAAGTCAGAACATTGCATCTACTCCTCATAACTGTAACACTATCCAGTGTGCATTTGTCATCGTCACATTCGTGACCAGGCGAAAAATATGAGATGAGGGTCTTGTTTTATTTGAAATAGCTTTCTCCTGTCTCAAGTGAGGCATGTGCCTCGGCTACCCAGACTCTACTTGGGATAACAGCCTGCACGGTGTACCACACCACCATCCGATCCTTTTGATACATTTACCAGTTCTGGATTTAGCGCTAGCGTTAGACTCTCGTATTAAGCGCTGGCCGCTCGCATGACCAAGGAAATTCATGCATCACCTTGTCAATAATGTCAGGCCCTTTGTATTTGTCTTTTTCATCTTCTTGTCTAGTCATCCGAGATCTAATGCTTCACCCCATAATACTTCACTTCCTGACCATAAGTTGCAAGATATTAGAATACTGTTGTCCAGTGACAGGACATAGCTTAATAAATCAGTAATTGGAAGGTGATAATGATTGATTGATTGACTTTATTTTACGTCTATCGAGTCACGTGCGTAGCACGAGCTCTATCTATTCCCTGACGGGACAAAGGACGCCAGGACGTGAGTCCCGGGCTTCAATAAAGTCTAAAATTATACATATCAGAGAAAGCGCATTCACATAGCTGCTCCTCGTAGGTAAGGTTTGACTCCCGTATAGGGGTTGAAACAGCTTTCTCGCGCCACCCCCGCGCACCGGACCCAACTCACAACTCCGTCAATCCCCAAATGGCTTTTTTTTTTTTTTTTTTTCTAATAACCAAGACTTGAAAGAGATGGAATGCAAAATGAAAATAAATGACTGAAAATAACACTGTGAAATTAGTTTAGTCAACCGAAGAAGGAGCATCTCGGGTGCAAATATCTGAGTAGAAACGGGTCTGCTTCAGCCAACTGTCTAGCTTAATGCCACCGTGGTGAGTACCAAGTAGGTACGGTAGTAGTTTGGAAGGGGGACCAGGAAGGCGCCTGGCTCGCCTCTTTGCTATATTGCAGAAAAAGAAATGTAGCGGTGCTTTGCGGTGACCGCATCGACAGTAAAGATGTGCATCATGGTGCGAGAAACGTTCATGATAATCGGCGAAGTCTCCGTGCCCGGATCTTATGGCTAGTATGCGTCCCAGTGTATGTCGGGGAAGATATAAATCCTTGGGAAAAATGGGCGCTGTAAAGATCTCCAATTGGTTATAGGTATCTAGCTGAGGGAGGAGACATTTCCAAAGTTTGTCTGATGCCTGTGGAACGGACGACTTTGCCCACTGCTTCAGGCCGGCATTAGAGTATTGTGGATCTGATTCGAGAGGGAGATGGCACGCTTTACTTGCTTCCTTATCCGCAGCCTCATTGCCAGGGATGGACGAGTGTCCCGGGACCCAGCGAACTTTGACTCCTCCAGGTCTAGTATGAGGAAGCCGTGATCGGCATTGCCATTCGGGCTCTATCTTGAGAAACTCTTCAAAGACGGATTGAGATGTGCCAGAAAAAGGGGCGAGTATGCGAGTGGCAACTTCCAGATTATCTAGGAATATCCAGAGGTTTGTCGCAAATTTTGTAGTTGGCAATTCCAGTGCAAGCCTTGCCCCGGCTAAGGCTGCCATTGCTTCTGCATCAAAAACCTCAACCCCTTTGCCAAGAGGGATGCTTTTTTGGAGAATTTGTATGCCCCTTTGATAAGCCACGCAGCCGGCGCCAGCGAATCCATCAGATTGTTTCGAGCCGTCGGTAAATAACATTATATCCCCAGAGGGAATCGAGCTAATAAATGAGTTAAAAGCTTGTTTAGCTATTTCCTTCGAAGCACCGCATGGGCCCCAACCCTTGCATAAGCTTCCTCGCGGCCTTCTCGCGGTGCCCAAGGCGGAAGGGCGATTAGGTTTATTTGCTCGGCCTGAGGAAGGGCTAGTACGCGGCGGGCGAAGCGTGAAGTGGGGCGGTTAAGAGAGATAATTTTGCCTGCGCGGCGGAGTAAGGGGTGGCGAGGGTCAAGGTGACGTAAGCGGACGGTGGCAGCTGTAGTCCGTCCATTAAGCGCGATTTCTGACGGAGGAAGCCCTGACTCCCGGTGGAGTGCAGCTGTGGGAGTAGTGCGGTAAACAGGGAGAATTGCACGAGCTGATGTGAGGATAACTTTGTCTAATAGTTGAAGTAGGGAATCTTCACGGTTAGAAATACGTCCTTGGGTTCCTTGTCGAGATCTGCCTGGCCACCAAGCTTCAGCTCCATAATATGCTACTGGCAGGACACAAGCAGCAGCGGCGTGGCGAAGCAAGTGGGCTGGGACACCACGGACTGTGTTACCAAGCGAGGAGAGAGCATTACTAATTTTGAGGGCCTTCGCTGCTAGCGAGCGAACATGCCACTTAAAAGAAAGTTTTTTATCGAATAAAATCCCAAGCCAACGCGTGTATGGATAACTCGGGTTTTCGGCTATCGTAAGTGGGCCAGATCTGACCCTGGGTGTAAGTCTTGGATCCTGATCTGCTCTACGGCGAGTGAAGTGGAGTAGTTCATATTTCCCAGAATCGAAAGTTATACCTTCCGCCTGGCCCCAGTCGATTGCCTCTTGCAGGTCTCGGGAAAGTAGCGCTGCATTTTCTTGAAGTGTGGATGAAGTTCGAAGGAGAGCAACGTCATCAGCATAACCAAATTTGTTTTTGGCTGAACCTAGGAAAAATAAAGGAGAGAGGTAAAGCATAAATAGAATAGGGGAAACTGGGGATCCCTGAGGTAACCCACAGTGGACCTTAGTTTCGGGTCCAACCGACCCATCTAGTCGAATCCTCACTACCCGGTTAGTAACAAATGAGGTGACCCAAAGAACAACGTTTTCAGGCCAGCCTTGTTCTCTGAGACGGCGCACCAAACGTCCTGGGAGGATGCCGTCGAAAGCACCCTTGACATCCAGAGTTAGTACCGAGGCGGTGAGTTTTCCGCTTAATGCAGTCTCCACATCATGAACCAGACAGGTTGTGAGGTCAGTCGCTGAGCGTAGAGGCGTAGCTCCGAACTGTTGACTCGCCAACACTTTCCCATTGATCGCAACCCAAGACAAACGCCGGGCGACAATGCGTTCGAGGCCTTTTCCCAAAACGGAAAGGAGGGCTATTGGACGAAAAGAGCGAGGGTTTGACTTGTCTAAATTGTTTGGTTTACTTACCATGACAAGAATAGCCTTTTTGAAACAGGTAGGGTGGAATCCTACATTTAGGCAGAACCTAAATAGATTAGTCACTGCAGACCCGATTAAAGACCATCCCTTTTTAAGGATTGCCGTAGGGATCTCATCTTCGCCAGGCGCTGTGTTGCCGGCTCCTAGAATTGAATCTCTTATCTCGTGAAGAGTGAGATCAGGGAAAGGGAGGATCGCGCGCCCAACCGTGGGTGCATCGAGCGGTATGTCGTCGGCCTCAGATGTATTTCGAAGAAGGTTCCTAGTCAACATATCCCGCTTATCTTCCAGTGAAACCACGGGGGCGGCGGCAGCATTTGCGGGGTCTCTAAGAGGTGGAGTTCGGAAGGATCCAACCGAGCGGTGCCAGTTGACCATCTTGAATACGTCTTTGGCCGAAGAGGCTTGATCTAGTAAGTTTCGGAAGAACTGCCTTTTTGCCCTGCGAACAGCTATCCGAAGCTCTTTTCTTGCGGCAGCGCAGGCTGTTGGGTCTTGTGATTTTCTTCGCGCAATCCTGTGTGCTCGAGCTGCGTCTCTACACTCATCATTCCACCAGGGTTGTCCAGTTCCTCTCCCGAGCGCTCGTCGGGCTGATCCTCTGAAAGCGTTCTGTAGGGCGGAGCAGAGACTTTCAGCGTAAGTGTCGAGAGTTTCTGGCTGTGGGTGCACCGGTAAACTGGGCATGCGTGCCAATTCTACTTGGAGGAGAGAGTGAAAGAGGTTCTCGTCTAAAGTATCGAGTTTGAGACGAGTAACGGGCTCTTGGAAGCGGCTGTCCCAGGGGATAATGGTGCCGATCGGCAGGTGGTCAGACGTGACGTCAAGCTCAGGTATGATGGCCGACTCTGCACCAGCCAGGATTAACGAGTTAGACGCGAAGGAAAGATCAAGTACGTTCCCCCTGTTGTGGGTGGGTACATCAGCTTCGGAGATTAGTGAAATGGAGTTTAAATCTGTCCATTCAAGTAGGCTTTCTGCAGCAGACTGGTTAGTGGTCACTGATGCCTGCCATCTGGTATGTTTAAGGTTAAAATCTCCTGCTAAAAACGTGCGGCACCGAAAGATGGAGCGCGGAAGGTTTAATAGAGCTCTTACAGCTTCCCCTTCTGCAATGGAGCCAGAAGGCGCATTGTATACATTAACCACTAACATTTTTATCCCAGATGGCGCTCTAACTTCAAGGAAGACGATGTCTTGCGCGGCAGGGCTTTGAGGGGGTAGAGGTCGGAGTTGGTAGGTCTGGAGGCCAATGCCTTTTCGAACGTAGGTAAGGACCCTCGGGCGGGTTTCCCAGCTATCAATTGGAGCGAAACACTCATATGAGGAAATACGCTTGGTTATTCGGCGCTGACGGTCGCGAGAGATGAAAGGTTCTTGGATAAGGATAATATCATATTTTTGTTCGTTTGCAAATTCCAGGGCAATTTCGTGTGGAGTGGCTCCTCTGCAAACGTTTACTTGGAGAAGGCGTAGTGGTCTCTTACTCTTACGATGTCTATAACTCATCTCTGTCGGATAACGGTGAGTATGGGTTCTCGGTGATGGCCGTAGAGAGCGGTAGAGAGGGGGAAAAAGCCCGCACCAGCTGATTCGAACTGGGCATATCTAGCTGCATTGCAGTGGTAGTCGGGGAGGAAAAGGGGGGATTCGAAGGAAATTTAGGGAAAGTCTCTTCCGTCATTACGTGATCTTCTGGTGCAGATGGTGCAGGGCGGCGTAAGCATCCAACAGTTGCACTGAGGCTAAGTCTTGCTGCTGCAGAGGTTTGACGGATCTGGGAGATCTGCTCTTTCGATAGCTTTAATCCATTGCGGCGGGGTCGGAGAGGGCATTCCGGGGCGTCCGCAGGGTGAGGTCCATGGCAGTGGATACAGCGTGGAGTACAGTGGTGTGGATGAGGGCCACACTGCTGGTGGTTTGCCTCTAAGTGCTCAATTGAGCCACAGAGGCGGCAGCGGGGGGCACGAGAACATATTCTTTCATTGTGCCATTGGAAACAACGACTACACTGGATGACTGATGTTCTTTTTGCCAGTTGTCGAGATAGTACCTCAACCCCAAAGAGATAAAACTTTCGCGGAAGGATGGTTTCAATGGGGAAGCGGGCTATATATCTTGCTGAGGAGGAATAAGGGGATTCTATGCTCCCTTTTGTTTCGTGTACTGAGGTGGGAGAGAGTCCTTTTTCTTCAGTAAGCTCTGCGCGTACAAGGTCTTCAGTGATAGGGTAATTTGTGAGCTGATTATTATCATCTAATGCCGTGAAGGATCGTGGGATAGACGTGAGGAGGTAAGTCACAAGGTTCTGGGCCTTTTCGATTCCAGTGGAGCCCTTAAGTTTACCTTCTTTTATTCCTACGGAGAAGAGTGACTCTAGTCTGGATGCGGCGTCCTCGGAGGATGGGCGCAGGGCAATGCCAGATGGGACATGTTGTACTTCTTTCAATAGGGCAGCGTTTGGCCCTAGAAATTTGCGGTAATGAAGAAGAAGGGGGTATGCAGAGATTAAGCGTTCTGTCGCGTCCCGCTCCAATCGGAGGAAAAGACGGTCATCTGTATTTGGAGAGATATCATTCTGCCTCTGGGCCTTAGCTGGCCTGCGTGGCTTAGTACTAGCGAGGTTCCCATGTCCTCTAGCAGCTACGTTGGCGTATGAGGAAGGCTTCGTCGATTTGGGAACCGGTGGCGGGGTGTGTCTTTGTACAGCTGGTGTCTGTTGGCGAACGGATCTTGTGTCAGTGTTCCCTCTCTGAGTGGTAGCAGTGTTGGGTAAGCCCCTGACGTGGTTGTCGAAAAACACTTGGGCAACTTCTTGAACGCGTTCGATGAAAAGTTGGTAAGTGTGTGCCAAATGTTGTGGGATAATAGGGGCATTGGCGCCGCGGGAAGCTTCATCCAAGGCAGAAGCTACTCCACCGAACATGAGCGTAGCTTCTTCGGTTCTGGTAGTGGCTGCCGCAGTTGTTAGCAGCAGTGTTTCTGATAAGGATCTAGTCCCGCCCCCAGGAGGGTGCTGGGATGGTTGAATAGGTGGCATGATGCCAAGCCTGATTAGGTGAGCGTATTCACTTTACGAAGGTGTAGTTGGATATGAATGAAGCCCTGAGAATATACAATGGAATAAAGATAATGCCTACGGAGTTCAGTGAAGGTGATAATGATTTGATTCTTTTACTGATTTACTTAAAGCATTTACTTTTTTCATCATGTGATGAAATTTTCTTAAAGTTGAAGGTTGGGGTCTCACATGACTCAGCTATCACCTTTTTACACTATAGTAGCATCTGTCAAAACCCATAGGCTGGCAAAGCCGAACACCTCACCTTCACGTGGTGCCAGCTGTAAACGCTTAGTATGTTCGCATATCTGAGATAGCTAAGTGGAGATGCGCATCTAGGTCGCGGTCACAATCAAGCACTACTAAAAGTCAGATGATCCTACCATCCGGCCGATCTCTGCTGCTCGACAACATACCTTTCCGACCGATCCACTTGTCCGCCACTCTTCTATGGTCACGACCTTCCATCGGTCATAACGACCCATTCTCTGAAATCTTTCACGCCCATGTTTCCAACTATATGCCCACGTTGATATGGATATCAGACGGAGGATTAAAGACCTGGTGCACCATGTTGTAAGGAGGATTATGATTGGGAAGCATGTCCGAACTATAGCACGCGTGTGAGGAAAGCATACGGACAGCGAGGAGGTAGGAGAGGCATGCTGAAGAGATGAAGAAAGACGCTGTACTGGCCTGGTGATTTACGATTGTGAGGTTTGAGTGGGCCAAGAACCAACCCAACAAAGGATGAAGTGGTGGTCTGTCATCTGGGTTATGTTCATACAAAAGTTACTTTGCATGAACACCTCCTACGATATAAAGTATGGACCTTGTGAGACTACCTTTCCGCGCGGTCGACGCAGTTTGGTAATGAAGTATGCTGGGGCAACTCAAGGATTTTACACCAATGTTTTTCCTTGGGCAGGCATTCACGGTTGAGGGTAATGGGTGCAAGTCCCCAAGATGTGACACCCTGCTGTAACAGCTTGTAAGCCTTAATGGTCCTGCAGCCTACAATGGTTATCGCAGTCAGTTGAATGTTGTAATAGGTATATGATTCGGGTGTACATCCATTTACTGGGAATAAGCTGCGCGTAATGTGAATTCTCAGAGGTTAAGACTAAGGTTGGCAGTGTATGATACTGTTTGGATAAAAGATGGTAGAGTTGATTATCTATTTCACGGAGGAAAGCTCCCTGCTTATAGTTCTACAACAGACGCCAAGTAGGTAATGCTAACCCAATCTAGCAGAGCAAACAGACCAAACATATCCAGTTGCGTGGCCTACCACATTTGAACTGTGCGCCATGACATCACTAGTGTCATGGCTATGCGAGTCCAAGGGTCATCGGCGCAACAGTTGAACGATACAGATTTACTACCACGTGACTATTATTTTCTGACATGGGTAATGCCAATGAGAGGTTTACACCCTTGTTAACCTCCTTACGCGTACCCCTTACTACACATCTTAGAATCACTAAATACACGTGATAGTTTGGAAATATCTAGAATATTCTAGACATCAACAACGAGGCATACAACCTCCTCTAGGTAATCACACAATTTCACTTCACCATATAATTGTATCAACCACACTAGATCATAAGAGGCTCCGACCTTCCTCACCACACTTTCCAGGTGGCACATATCTCCATTTTCGCCACACACATATATACAGCTCACTATCCGTGAAGGACATCCATTGACCGCAACAAGATCGATATCTATCACCTCGTTATTTCTAGCTTATCCATTCTGGCGCCGCTTAAAAGTCGTCGAAAAACCGCCCGTTTACTCCCACCCTCAATCCTCCACAAACCGATCCAAAAATCTTCTACAATTTCCAAATCAACACCAGATTCGGGCCACGCCACGCGGGCAGCGCTCATGAGAGCGGGCCCCCCGTCCAAGGAGCCTATTATGTACTCCATCACGGAAAGTATAAGCCAATTTCAGACGCGGGCACCAAACCCCGACTATAACCCACTCCTTAGGGATTGGGACGCTCCCATGCAGTACGGTGGCATGGAAATCGACCCTATCGACTACGAAGACTCCTACGCTGATTCCATAGAAGTTCCGTTCTCTGTACCTAGCCCCTATTGTAGGGCGTGTATCGTATAGGGGAATGCTGGAGCGACGTGAGAGTTAAGAAGGATCACAGTCGAACAAAGAAGCAGGTAAATAGAGCCTATACGATCCACGTCCTGCAATAGGTTCTGAGCCCGGGCTTAGCTCTTCCTGCGAACATGTCCGCCGATACTGCCTCGATATCTGTCGGTACACTCAAGGCCAATCTTCCTATGTTGTCCTCTCAATCACACTATCGAACATGGGCACAGTCTTGGCAAGTTGTACTGATGGGCTGCGACTACTGGGGTGTCATCACGGACCTCAATTTTGACAAGGAATCTCGACTGATGAATGCTGAAAAAGGTGATAAGGAAGAAATTAAGAATGTCCGATCAACAGAACAGAAAGAATACGACAAGAAGAACAACGCGGCACTTGCTGCAATCCTCGCTGGAGTATCCACTGATCTCCAAAGGATCGTAGCTGGCTTCGTCGGCCAACCTGAATCTGCACGGCTCGCGTGGCAAGCTTTGAAAGATAAGTTTGATCACGAAACCACTATATCAAACCTCGAACTTTTCAACTCTCTAGTGGAGCTAAAAATGGAAGAAGGTGATATTATCTCCGATCACATCTCAAACTTTGAAACTACCCACGCCCTCATCTTTAATCGATGTTCTGAATCATCCAGGGAAGAAGCTCGACATCTCAAAATTTTTCTCGCATCTGACTCTGTGAAAACAATGTCATTTCTTCGCACACTTCCTCGCTCTTTTGAAAATGTTGTGGACAACCTAATGTCTAAGGAATGCCTCACCCTTGCTGATGTCAACAAGCGATTGCTTGATATCCAAGCATCCCGTTCTTCGTCTACTGACTCCAAGGCTTATATCATCAATGATGGGGAATCGCATTTCCAAGGAGACAAGAAAAAAGAAAAAGAGTGCTCCTGATGCAAGGCCCGAAACAAGAAATACAACGGTCACGTCCATTCAGAATGTCGACAGTTGAAGGCTTTTAAAGAGAAAGAACGCAATCTCAAAGGTAAAGAGAAGGCACACACTGCTTCAACAAACGAAATCTCCGACTCAAGCTCAATCCAATAGCTCGATTTTTCGGCAGTAAAGGCCTTTGTGTCGCGTTCCCTCCTCTCTTCTTATCCATGGATTCTTGACTCTGGCGCCACTGCTCACATGACACCATTCAGGGAAGATTTCTCGTCACTTTCTCCCAAGTATGGCTCTGTGTCATCGGTATCAGGTTCACTTATACCCATTCACGGCATCGGAAAAGTAGAATTTGACATTCAACTCAGCACTCGACGAATAACTACTGCTAAGTTTGATAATGTGTTATTTGTTCCAGGCCTGGGGGTTAGGTTATTGTCAGAATTAAAATTGGATGAAAATGGGTTTCAAATAGTTTCAAATCACGGAGAACGGCGCGTGTTGAAAAATAATGAAGAAAATTTGTATGCCAAAGTTAATTCGGGACAATTTATAGTTCATTTGCGTTTACTGAATATCTCTGAAGGCTATATTCGTATCTACTTCATGTCGACCTACTAAGCTTTATATCTAAGGCTCTATTCACCTGCTTCTTTGTTCGACTGTCATCCTTCTTAACTCTCACGTCGCTCCAGTATTCCCCTATACGATCCACGTCCTACAATAGCCCCAAGGGCCCAATGCGGGAATCGCTATCAAAATCGATAGGCTCTATGGCAGCCCGTGCAAAAGATGCAGAGGCTCTATTTGCTGGCATCTCACTACTCATCGACAAGTACTGTAGCAAAATGAGCCTTGCTGCACTCCTAACGAATCAAGCGGAAGCATTTAAAAGCTTCTGTAAAGACCTGGTCCAAGTGTCAACAAGGCACTTCGACGCTTACCTCTGTGGCAAGCCGGCCTCCAATATTGACGCTGTTAACCCGCCCGGTCGCGAGGCTCGTAACAAAGCACCCACCTACGCAAGCGTGGCCACGAAAGCACCGACCAATCGAACTACCGTACGCCCCACTCCAACCACACCTGCTCCCCCCAGAGAGCATTCACAGCCAAAGGCTACCCGTACTGACAATCGTGTATTCGTCCGCATCCCCGAAGGAAACAAACTCCGTGAGCACTCAGCGTACGCCGTACAGGCTTGCCTTAAAGCCAAGCTCGGGAATGAGGGTTCCCATCTGTCTAATGTGCAGTCGACTAAGAATAGCTTCGCTCTCTGCCCTAAAGATGGAGACACAACAAAGCTCATGGAAAAAGTTCAGGCCGTTAGTTTCTTTGGTGACGCACCAGTGGAGAAAGCAACGCCAAGGGCTTCATATCGCATGAAGAACGTCCCCAGGACATATGGCGCCCTCGAATGCATTGACGAAGAATTGAAGTACTGCTCTCAGCCCGTAACGGCCGAAGTAATGCAAGAGGCGCTTACCTCAACAGCTGGAGTCGCTCCAGTGGCTATTGTTGCATCACGAGACAACGAGGTAAACCCGTCGTCATCTGCAACCTCCTGGATCGCCCGCTTTCCGGATACACACCAGCGCCTGCCTAGTACCCTATTTTTGTTTGGCTGTCGCACGCAGACAAAACTCCTTCCTCGCCGTCGATTAACGATACAATGCACCCGCTGTTGGCTCTGGCACAATGCCCGTACCTGCGCGTCAGACATAAGATGCCGCCTGTGCGGATCTTCCAGACATTCAGAGAAAGAACATGGGAACCTATGCGCAGTTACCGGTAACCACATCTGCCCTAGCCGCTGCATACACTGCCATGGTCTTCACCCCGCTGACGACCCTGACTGCGAGCTTCGGCCAAAGCCTTCTTGCCCAACGAAGTCAAAGACGCAAGTGAGTGAAATCCGCCGTATCGGCGCAGAGGCTCGCATGCGGAAGCAGGCAGAAGCAGGCTGCGTCAAGCGTGCTACCTCTCCCTCTCGAACAGCAGACTGTCGTAATGCGCCGAACACGCAACCAGCGCAGCAGTCAATCGTATCACAAAATCCCTACGGAGCTCTAACCGTAGAGATGCCGAGCGACGCACACACCCACTCCTCATGACTAACACAGGTCAATGGAGATCAAACAAGCCATTAAAAATACTATCAACAAATGTCGGCAGAGGTGCGGCAGTACACGAGATTGCCTTGAACTAAGCCCATTCAATTTCTGCGGATGTCATCTTAATCCAGGAGCCTTACATCTTCAGGGACCTTACTAGGCGGATCACAAAACGCCATCCCTCTTATATCATCTTCTCGCCCATCAACGACTGGACAGATAATCGCCCACGAGTGATGTCATACATCCGGAAAGGCGCCTGCCTCCGCTCTGAACAGGGCCACACTGCCCACCCCAGCGACCTACTCTTACTCAAGATCACCTCACCCTCTGTTAAGTCGCTGCATGTTCTAAACATATAAAACGCACCTCCAGGATCCAGTGGCGGTTGCGCTTTACAAACTCTTTACTCTATCTCGCTCCCCTTTCACGGTAACCTTTTACTACAAGGCGATCTGAACCTACATCATACAAGGTGGCAACCATCTTGGTCCCATAGCCCATCCCAGGGCGCGGAAAAGTTCGTAGACTGGACAGAGGGTACTGACTTCTCTCCTCTCTCTCTGTTATGATATCAGAATAATGATGTCATATGTTATACATACATAATTTATGCATAACATTAAATAGCTTTATGCATGGTATCCAGGAACATTCCAGATACATGTAGTTATGGGAGGAATCTTCTAGAATGCTGGTATCAAAGAGAACTGGAATGTTCTAGAGACATGGCTTTGGAGGATAGATGTATGTAGAACTCAAGTATGTAATGAGGTATTCGGCCTCAGACTAGATAGTATAGATAAAGGAGTTCAAGCCTTGAATACATATTATTATCTTTCCAGAATAGCAACAGTAAGTGCACTAGTCATACTTCATACCTACTGTGAGCATGTCCTTCTTCTCCTCATAATCATAATAGGTTATGAGCCCGGGGCTTTTCCCTGTGGCATTAAACTTTCACCCCTTCTCTATCAGCTCAACTAACGCACAAAGACCCTCTCACCACGATGGAAGAACCTTCGGCAATCATTCTGGCTCCAGGTGTCAGCTTCGCTGACTGGGAATCCGACCTTCAGGCTGCTCTGATAAAGAAAGGCAGGCTTGCACATGTATTTCATAATCTCGATGAAATAAGACCAGCAGTACGCCCCGAACGACCTTCAGACCCAACAGCCATGGACCAGTACTATCAAAGTCTAGCCAAGTGGAAAGAGGGGGAAATTGAAGCAAAGAACGCCCTACTCCGACGGTTAAGCCAAAGTGTCAGACCTCACAACTTTAGGAACATGACGGCAAAACAAATATTCGACAATATTGCATCAACCCGAGAAGAGGATGCCGCCACACCGTACGAGACAGCTGTTAGGAACCTGTGGGGTATCAAGTTCACAAAAATCGACGACTACTGCGACAAATTCATGCAGTACTACCTTAGCGTTAACAGTGCAGCTGAGTCAATGGTTTTTTAGGGTGCTCCCGACTCAGCAAACTGATACCTGATTTCGCAGGGATATGCAAGTTGTCTTTTTGTTCTTGGAACTGAGAAGGTTGACTGGCTAGAAACTTGGAGACAAACCAAGATCCAAGACAGCAAGGGAAAGCATTTGCCGTTGGAAAAGCTAATGTCGACCTTAAGGCAAGTTGGAGGGCCTAAATTGCAGTCATCAGGGCAGGTCCACGTCGCGACAGGAGCTGGGGATAAGGGCGCAAAGGAGAGAGAAAAGGCCGTAGGGGGACCTGAAGATGCTTGTGTTCTGTGTAAACATCGACACCGGAACAAAGAATGCTACCGACAGCATCCAGAACTCAAGCGCTTCAAGAAAAAGAGCGGAAAAGGAAAAGGAAAGCCAAGAGGCAGTGTTGCTATCGAAGGCAGCGAGGATAGGAGTAGCGAGGATGAGGGAGTTTCAGTTAGTAAACCAGCAAGATGCTCGTCGGCCAGTTTAATTAAAAACCCTCTACTATCTGATATTGGTGCCTCGCATCACTTTGTTCGCTGTGAAAAAGACTTCGTTCATTTGAAGAAACTGCGTAGACCCTTCTACTTTGACCAAGCTATCGGAACATCAAAGTTGACGCATCAGGGCGTAAGCAGGATTACCATTGGAAGTCAGACACTCGACCTTGAAGATTCCCTCTTCTCCCCAAACTCAACATGCACTATCATCTCAGCAGGACGATTAAAAGAACAACATGGAATTGTTGCAGCGGAATCAAATGAGCTACTAGTCCGGATAAAAGACAACCAACCAGTAGCCAGACTCAAGACAATTGACCATGTTCTTTATATCAGACCCTTGAAAGCAACCAAAAATTCTCGCATAATGAATAACAAAGCAGCACCCGGAGCTGCCAGGATCCCGCACGCGATTGATGCCCAAAGATGGCATCAACGTTTAGGCCATACGGGGCAACAAATTCTGAAAAAGATTGCGCAGTGTTCATTGGGAATGAATGGCATCGATTTCACGGAGCTCACCAGCTGCGAGACATGTCACCTGAGCAAGGCACAGCGATTCATATCAAGAGAGCCTAGACCGACACCAGGTGAACCATTAGATGAAGTGTTTATAGACACAGTAGGAAAATTGACCGCAGCATTCAATGGTCATCAGTATGCAATAATTCTCACGGATGCAAAGTCGCGGATGAGATGGTCGATCACAACCGCCGCAAAAGACAACATCGCGAATCAACTGGTTCAATGGATTGAATTTCAGCATCACCATTATGGTAAGAGAATTTGCGTTGTCTTTAGAGATGGAGGCTCCGAGTTTAACCGCATGAGACAATACTGTGACCAGCACGGTATTCGCACCGACATTTCGGCACCGTATACACCAGAACAGAACGGCGCAGCGGAAGCTTCCAACAAAATCATCCTGAGAAGAGGTCGTGCCATGTTAATAGACGCCCGCATGCCACCATGCTTCTGGCCATGGGCAGTCGAACATGCATGCTTTATTACTAAAAGGCTCTATTGCCTTCGCACCAAGAGGGTGCCAATTATCGACTTCTTGCAAGGCCTGAAGCAGCCGCATCATGACAGAGTCGATTTCTCTTGCCTACCTCGTTTTGGATGCAGAGCTTACAAGCTCATTGACTCCAAATTGGGAAAATTTGAAGCAAGAGCAGAAAAAGGGTGGTTCGACGGATTCCCCAAGAATACCAGCAAAAATTATTTAATTTACCACCCCCACTGGACGCCCAAGCAAGGGTGGAAACGGAAAGAAAGTTGCACGCCCCATGTCACCTTCGACGAAAATATCATGTTTGGTGATATGCTCAACACCGTTGACCAGCACAAAACCAAGAGTTACTGGGCCAGTGAAGATCCATTACCCGTTGAGGATATACAATCGAGCATTCAGTCATGTCCTCCACGGTGCAGTCAAACCCCTTAAAGGTTTGAGGGGGAGACACCAGATCCGTCGGCAAAACAGCGAGCAGAAAACTTTCTCACCGCATCACCAACTTCGGACATATACCGAACGCAACAGGCAATCGTCCAACCTACATCTCCACCTCCTATGGTCTCCTTAACAGCGAATGAGGAAGCATCAGTCTCTCAAGCTGAGCCCTCCACAATCGGAGCAGAAAAATCACTGCCACTGCAAAGATCGACAGAATCCCCGGCCCCAGCAGTTCCAATCATAGCAAATGACAAATGGCCTCAAAATTCAGCTGAACTTGACAGTCTGTTAGTTTCTCGAGATATGCTTGAGTCAGAATCAGCAGACGGCAGCGACGACGAGAGTGAATTTGAGCTATCAGAATCATCTGCGCAATCTGACATTCCGGATATAATTAAGACGCCAGGAACTACAAGTAATCGAGCAGACGAGCAATTCGAGGCCCAGCAAGAGAACTCTGATTACGAAGAAGATGACTGGGGACAGATGGTTGAGCCTGTTCGTTCAGAACAGGAAATATACGATCAAGTAATGACGGGATGGGACAAAATACCCCCTATAGCAGGAAAAAAACGCCAACACTCGCCAGAACCAGAAGTATATCGCACCAAACGAGGCAGGCCAGTTAAAAATATCGATTATTACAGGTCGCACCATGGTACAGCCGTAAGACCTAGCAGCGATCCAAAAACATGGTCACAAGCGATGAACAGCAAAGATGCGAAGCATTGGCAAGAGGCTGCTAATGAAGAATATCGCTCCTTGAGGGACACGGGAACGATTGAAATAATCAAGCATTGCCAACTTCCAAAAGGCCGCAAACTCATGAAGTGTAAATGGGTGTTTAAAAAGAATTTGTTGCCCGATGGATCCCTCGACAAGTATAAGGCTAGATGTACCGTAAAAGGGTTCACTCAGCGATCGGGAATCGACTACAAGGAAACATTCGCACCTACACCAGGAGCGGAGACTGGCCGCATTATGCTTGCATTAGCGCATCGATTTGGCTCGCACAGACGACAAGGAGATGTCCCATCAGCATTTTTGAATCCAAAACTGGATGTAGATTTATACATGGAAATGCCAGAGGGTTTTAAGAAAGATGGCCAAATCATTCGTATCAGAAAAGGTCTTTATGGGCTTAAGCAGGCTGCAGCCTTGTGGTATGATGATGTAAGGGGGTTTCTCGCCAAGCAAGGGATGTACCCTGCCACAACCGACGTATGTCTCTATACTAACAAGGAGAGAGATTTATTTGCCATCATACATGTGGACGACTTCCAGGTGATGGGACCAAACATCAGCAAAATCGAAAATTTGATGAAATCTCTGCACAGCCAATATAAGCTTAAATCTGTGAATACTGATATGTTTCTTAGAATTCATATTAGTAATCCTCACGAAGGGACTCTTAAGTTGTCACAGGGTCAATAGCACGGAAGCTGCTTGAAAGACATGGCCTCAAAGACTGTAAAACAGTCTCGAAACCTCTTGAAAGGTTGCTTGAACGTAGCAGCTCACAATGTTCACCTCAGCAGCTGACTGAATTTAATGCTATAATTGGTGGATTGCAATATCTCGCGAACAATACTCGTCCTGATATCGCCCACGCAGTGAACCATCTCGCTCGTTTCCTTGTTAACCCATCCGGCGAACACATCTTAGCAGCTCGCCGAGTTCTTCGATACGTCGCCAAAGACCCAGATCAAGGGATAATTTTTAAGTCTGGCACAGAAAAACCGGTCTTAGAAGTTTATACAGATTCAGATTTTGCTGGCGACCCTTCAAGGAGCAGATCAACATCGGGCTTGCTAATTAAGTTAGCAACTGGTCCTATTTGCTGGAAATCGCGGCTACAGCGAGAAGTTGTCCTTTCATCAACTGAAGCAGAATATCTAGCTGCTACAGAAGCTTGCCGTGAGCTTCAATGGGTCAAATCTCTCTTGGAGGAACTAAGCCTATGTGATAAGATTGATGGAGCCATGAAAACCAAATTGTATGTCGACAATCAGTCCACGATATCATTGATTAAGAATCATGATAATCATAAACGCTCCAAACACGTGTCTTTGCGGAATTTTTACTGCCGCCAACAATATGATGAAGGGGCTATCGCAGTTGAATATGTCCGATCTAACCAGCAGTTGGCGGATAGTCTGACTAAACCTAATTCACTGGTTCCAATTCTTTAGTAACCGCACAAGTAATAAATTATCAAACACCACTAGAAACGACGATTTTCATCGTCAGGGGAAGTGTTATGATATCAGAATAATGAAGTCATATGTTATACATACATAATTTATGCATAACATTAAACAGCTTTATGCATGGTATCCAGGAACATTCTAGATACATGTAGTTATGGGAGGAATC
The DNA here is from genome assembly GCA_028751805.1 of Podosphaera xanthii. Lineage (NCBI taxonomy): Eukaryota > Fungi > Ascomycota > Leotiomycetes > Helotiales > Erysiphaceae > Podosphaera > Podosphaera xanthii. Next base: position 999,121 of record JAPWIX010000002.1, read on the forward strand.
TTCTAGAATGCTGGTATCAAAGAGAACTGGAATGTTCTAGAGACATGGCTTTGGAGGATAGATGTATGTAGAACTCAAGTATATAATGAGGTATTCGGCCTCAGACTAGATAGTCTAGATAAAGGAGTTCAAGCCTTGAATACATATTATTATCTTTCCAGAATAGCAACAGTAAGTGCACTAGTCATACTCCATACCTACTGTGAGCATGTCCTTCTTCTCCTCATAATCATAATACTCTCCCATAGATGAGGCTACACATGCACGCGGCAACGTACTTGACTTGGTCTTTGGGTCCCCCGGTCTTATCAACAGGACGCAATGCGCTATAGCACACCACTTAGACACCACGTCAGACCATGCAACACTACTCACTACGGTAGAATGGACGGCGGACACATAACCCCCCAAAGGCTCAGATTAGATACCCTGGACCCCGCTCTATTCAACCGCTTGCTGAATACAACGGCTAAAAACGTTGCCTCAATTCCTCAGTCTCCAAGCTCGGACGATCTAGACAGATTAGCCCTAAATCTTACAGCCGCAATTCGGTCGGCGTATTCCGGGTCGGCTCGCCGCACTCTTGACCATGGGAGAGGCAACCCATGGTGGGACAACTCCTGCAAGCTTGCCCGCCAGAAATACAGGACACTTATAAGGAATCCATTAACTGACGAAGAATTTGCAGCAGCAAGGAAAGTATATCGATGGGCCATCAAGAAAGCAAAGAACGAATTCTATTTGTACAAGGTTGGGAATGCCAGCACAGCCAAGGACATTTTCGGTCTGACCAAGTGGTACAAAACCACGGGCTCTTTCCACTCACCGCCGATGAAGGATCCTAGATTCCCAGACAAGCCTCCTGCAACAAGCGTGGCCGAGAAGAGAGCTGTACTTGCGGACAAGTTACTGACCAACCTCGCTCAAGTAGATGACATACCCCTGGACGCCCCCACTGCCCCGTCTCGCGCGATATCCCTCCCTCCGCTAACCCCCCAAGAATTCAGAGACTCGATACTCAAGGCCGGCAATACTGCCCCTAGAGTGGACGAGATCCCGACCGCTATCTTTCGACTTACCTGGCCTTTGGTTGCAGATCTTGTATACTCCCTCTTCAGCGGCTGTGTTTCTCTAGGTGTGACGGCTAGTAAGCCGGTATATCCCTGTAGCCTGCACTAGCTAGCGCAGGCTTAGCGAGCTCACTCGCTTAGACTACTAGAAGGTTCTAGAAACCTACTGCTGGAACCTCTAGGAACGCAGGAGAATGGTACTGCTCAAGAGAACCTTCTGGTAAGGTCTATTTGCAGGTAATTGGAATATTCTAGAGCACTCCTGGAGTTAGGGGAAAGGATATATATTGAGGGTTTCTGTTGTATTGTAGCACTTCATAGATAGAAAATTAACAACCTCTGACTATTAAGTAACCCAAGTGCTTATGCTCAGACTGTGACACTAGGCTATCACCCTAAGTGCTTTCGACAGGCCACCGTAATCATGTGTCAAAAGCCAAAAAAATCTGATTTATTATGCCCCCGCTCATTCCGCCCAATTGCTCTACTCTCTGTTCTAGGGAAGGGCTTAGAACGAGCTCTAACTAAACGTATAGCGTGGATTGCAGTCCGACACAAGGTTTTTGCCAGCCAACAATTCGGAGCCCTCCCAGACCGGTCCGCGGTGGACCTAACTACTTGCCTCACACACGACGTAGAAAGAGCTCTAAATGAAGGGCATACTGCAAGCATGTTCACACTAGATGTAAAAGGCGCTTTTGACGCTGTGCTCCCAGGTAGACTGGTGAGACGATTGAGAGAACAGGGCTGGCCCGATAACTTAGTTAAATGGGTAGGATCTTTTGCTACGGGCAGATCCGTTCAAATCAAGCTGGATGGTGAAAACGGTCCCCCACAACAGATAAACTGCGGCCCCCCCCAGGGCTCCCCCATTTCCCCAATATTGTTCATGCTCTACATCGCCCCGCTCTTTAAGATGGGTAATATATCTCGCAGATTTGGCTACGCTGACGACGTAGCAATACTAGAGACCCGAAAGACGTTCCAAGAGAATTGTGTCTCGCCAACAGAAGCGCTACAGGAAGCCCTATTGTGGGGTCAGGAGGAGGGAATTACTTTTGACCCTAGTAAGACAGAACTCCAACACTTCTCGCGCCGACGTGCAGACAAAGATCCTGGCTCCACACCACGTATCACTCAAAGAGAATTCTCAATCGCCGAAGATGCTACTTGCCCGTACACAAGATGGCTTGGTGTCTACTTGGACAAGAAACTAACTTTTAGATGGCACGTCAACATCCTCGCTAGTAAGGCAATGAAGGTAGCAAACGCCCTCCGAAGTCTAAGTAATACAACCCGCGGGGCTCCACCGAATCTGGTCCGCCAAGCGGTAACCGCCTGCGTAATGCCCATCGCATATTACGGCGCCGTAACCTGGTGGCCTGGACGTCACAGAACAACACCTCAAAGAGCTACAGTCTCAAATCGAGTGGAAGGACACAAATCACTACTACGCCGAGTGGCCCTCACCAGTGCTAGAGCGATTCTACCGGTCTACCGAACGACGCCAACTTCCGCGCTATTCCGCGAATCTGGACTCCTCCCCCCCTGAAATCCAGCTAGACGCAATACGACGTCAAGCTACCCTACGCACTCACCGCCTAGACAGCCGACATCCTCTACGCCGACGAGCGGAATGGACTCTGAAACGCCGGAAGCGCATCTCTCGCATCTCTACCGCTATCCTAAGTCTCCCTGAAGTAGAATTTATAGATCCTCTCATTAACCCCCCGTGGCAAAACCAAGAAGGTTGGCATGCCAGTATTAAACGAGTCTCTAGGTCTCCCTTCCGAGGCTATGGGGAAATTCCATTCCAAGACTTGGTCGTTTATTCAGACGGTAGCCGATTAGAGACAGAATGTGGCTCCCATGTAGGAGCTGGAATTGTTGTGATGCAAGCAGACCGGGTGATTCTCAGAAGACCTATCCCTCTTAACCCGTCGCTGGAAATCTTTGACGCCGAAGTCACTGCCGTCCTACATGCACTGAGACTAACCTTGTCTCTCCCATCGACAAGATTCGCCAATAACCTCTGGGTCCTTTTAGACAACTTAGAAGTGGCCCGACGCTTTCTGTCATCTCCTGTTTGCTACTCGCAAGAACTCTTTCTGGACTTCTCCAACTGGGCCGCTGCTTGGCCCCAACGGGTACGCCTTCCTCATACTGCTATGGGTAAAATCGAAGTTCGATGGATCCCCAGTCATGCCGTTATCCGGGGAAATAATCTAGCGGATCAGGCCGCGAAAGAAGCGTTGGCAATGCCGTCCCCTCCTCCTGCCTCTCTACCTTTAGCCGCTGCGAAGAGCTGGGCTAAAAATAAAACATCATCCGCCATAAAAAATTACTGGGAACAAAATGCACCCCAGTCATACCAGGATCTCGGCATTGAAGTCTCTGAAAGTTACCCTATAGAATTGCACCTACCCAGGGCCTCCTTATCTCGAATTTACGCTGCCCGCTCAGGGCACGGAGACTTTACCTCATATCATGAACGGTTCAACCACGAAGATTCGCACAATGACTGCGGTTGTGGAGACCGAAAATCCCCAAACCACGTACTACAATGCAGGGTTCCACTCCAGAGGCTCCCTAGGATCCCCAGGATGTTTGCAAGTAGAGCTTCCTACTTCTTCGGCTCAATACAAGGCGCAAAAAGACTGACCACATGGCTGGAAGCTACTAAAGTTTTCACTGAAATCTGCCCAAGAACCTCTCCCTCAGAGGACAGCCGCCTTCTCATCTAATTAATTAAAAAAAAAAGAGCGACGGGGGAACGGGGCTTTAGGGGAGTTAATTATTCAGGTCTTAGGTTACTGTGTAGTAGATAACCATCACTACTTTTATCAAATCATGTTACCTGTCAGCGGATATCTTTTGCCTTCCTGTTTAAACATATGGCAAATCCTGCCAGATCACTAGGACCCACTTCTATTGTTTGGGAAGCGGAATGCCTCAGCCACTAGGGCAGTAAGCCCTAGCATCCTTTACCTTCAGGTGTATATATCGCGTTAAGGGCTGCGGCCTGTGTTAGTTAGACGTGAAATAAAACAAACAAACAAACATACAACCTCCTCTAGTATGACCTATGATGAAGATTTACTAAGCGATGGCGAACATTCTAGAAATTATGTATAAAGTTTGTAAGTAGCCCATAGGTTGTACTTAGATAGACAGAGAAAAAATAAACTACCATTACTTAAATGATTGCCCACGCATCAATACTCGAACTGTGACACCTGCAGTGGTAACCGCGAATGCACCCACAGTGTGAGTGTTCCGGGTCAAAATTATTTCACTCGTTCTGTAGCGACTGAGAGAAATCTCCTTCTCGGCGTCTTTTGACCCGACAGGGTATATTGGGACCGTGTTCAGTATGCTACCCGCTGGACGTAATAAACAAATCATCATCATTTGATAACCCATAGTGGGTCCCGGTTTAACTATTGTAAATATTCATTGTAAAGTTACTGTACTTACTTTTGCAACACTTACCCCTACAAGCCATTTTGCGTGCCTAGGTAAGTATTGCAAATATAAACAGTGACATCTCCATAAACCTTTTAAATGTTTATATCGGTACCGTCTATGGGTTGTGACAGGTTCTTTTTTATTTTTGATTACTTATTACGTCGTGCCGGCGCACAGCACACGACCCTAAGGACCATGTACCGGTTAGCTCAGCCTGTCTAGGGCTACCCGACACGTCAGTCTCCCGAAAGATTCAAACCAAGTAGATGTCCCTTCCCCACCTACACCCCATAAGATTCCCCCGAGCCAATTCCATCTTGCGACCATCTGGCCCGGGTCACTGATCCCGCAATTCCTCAATTACCAACTGCCCTCCCTGACCACCAATCCAGATGCGACTCTTCGACCGGAAAACCCTGAAACAAAAAACCGATCGACTAGGGTGGTGCCGTTCCACGAATGCACTTTTCCAGCTGAAGGAGCGCCAGCAGTCTAGAGTACAGAGCGGGTTAGAAATATCTGATTTAAGCCAGTATTTAAAGTGTCAGCGGGACGGTTCCAAACGTTGCTCTGGCACACGCTCAACGCATCACAGTCAAAATTCCTCATGATTCCCCCTCCAAACCCTTTCCTTCCTCTCTCGCATCTCAATACCCGTCCTTCTATTTCTTCTAGAGATTCCTCCAGGCCTCTTCCCAAAAGTGAACCGTATGTCACGTCTCCCTTCCCAAATTTGTGCTCCTCGGCTTAAATTCTCCGTCGCGTGTCCATAACATCAAGAGCGTTTATGTAGGTGTTTATTCAGGTAGACGATGATAATGATTTTTTCGGGTGAGTTTCAGAGGAATGGGGCTCCAGTTGAACAGATATCTGAGCGTGAGAAACTTAGGGTTAGTTAGGTCCGGGTCTTATCGAAGAGAATTATTGACAAGCTGAGGAGCCATCGACCGAGAGTACTTTGCATGCCCCCAGCTTCGAGTGAGTTGCGACTCTCCTTGGCTATACCAGATATGCAAACATGCTGGGCGTGTACAGCCGGCACCGCGTGAAGGTGATGGGTTCGACTTTGCCAGCCATGACAGGTTCTACTGTACTTCAAGCTCGACCTATGTTGAAACAGGTCACTTGATTTTTCCGCTCTAAGCTCAATAAATTCGGTGAATTCTATGACCGAGGCAGTATTTTAATCTGTTTGACAAGGTCACGATTATATTTTTTTAAATTTTTTGCGGTTGCAGGCTGAGGTTGTGACGCGAATGATTATGAATATGTACTTTTCGCAGAATGTCACAATTTGACGATTGAAACACCCGTACTCAGATTCCATTTGCAGATAACACCACGAGAATAATGCCTTACGACATACACCCTCTTCCGTGAATATCCACCATAGGGGGAAAGCGAGAAAAATCTGTGCCTATCTGAATATGCTTTCAGCATCCCATGAATATGATCTCACTGCCAGAGATGCGATGTCGGGGCCTTGCTGGGTCCGATGTAGCTGTCTTCTGTCATAAGTGCGTGCCAGGTTGACCTTAGGCTTCGTGGCAGTGGTTACGGTAACTAAAAGTTCAGACGGTGGTTACGTTGTTTTCGATAATGATTGTTAAGATAGGGATTATGATAACGATTACGTTATTGGATGGTGGTGACGGTTACGGTAAGTATAGTGATTACGATATCCGGTGACTGTGGTGGTAAGAGTGATGGTGATGGTGTGGTGGTGTGTTATGGGCTTTGCCCGATTGTGGAGCTGGTCCATGGGGACCACCCCAGTAACTCAAGTGGGCCCACGGGGGGGGCTTAAGCGAAAGGCAGTACCCCTAGCGCCGAAACCCAAAGGGGACTTAGCGCTCGGCGGCTATCATAATTAAACAGAGGATGCGCGTACCGCGACGGTTTCAAGGTGATCAGGGAGCATTGCTCATCGCAATAGTTTAGATTGGAGCCGGGGAACCGGGAGTCTAGTAGGGACGATGAGGGGTTAAGGAAGAGGACTCGGGTAGTTTCTAGAGGGTTCTATCTAGGGAAGGAGTAACTGTAAGCAGCGGCGTCTTAGGAGTATATTAGGGGGGCTGATCTCTTGTGGATAGAACCAAGTTAAAATAAATAAATTATCTTTGTGGTATTGATTCGTCGAGTTACTCTAATCCTTTGCCCCCTTACATGGTGTGATGGTGTGGTTGATGGTGATGGTGTGAGGTAAGAGTTAAAGGAGGAAAATTAGATATTCGAATTACGATAAAAGAGTTGACGTGATGGGCCTCTTTAATAGGCTTGTCGTCTTATATATATAATGAAAACTTTAAAACTCCCAAAATGGACTTCTAACCGATATTAGTATTTTCGAAAAACAAATAACTTCCAACGCCGATCCAAAATATCCTCAGGAAATTAACAGTGCGACATGTGTCAAAGCTACCCAGACCTCATCGGGAGAACGACGCGGACAGTTTGCCACTGTACTATGCGACTCGTATTCTCGGTTCCCAGACTTTTGTTACTTAAAGTCATGTTTAGTTATGCAGCCTGAGGTTGTGAGGCGAATGATTATGGAAGCTAGGTAGATAAAATAGTTCTGTTTAACGTTTGGAACACTTATACTCAGATTTCATTCTCAAATACAATCACGAGAATAACGCTCTGCGACATGTATCCTCTTCCGTGAATACCCACCACAGGGTGGAGCGAGAAAAACCTGTGTAGATCTGAGTATGCTTTCGCTAACCCACAAACACAATGTCACCGCGAGAAAACTGGTGTGGGGGTTTTGCTGGATTCGAACCTGCTTTCTCCTGTCTCAAGTGAGACATTTGTCCAAGCCATCCAAACTCCACCTTAGAGACAAGCCCGGATAGTGTACTACTGCACCATCCGACCCAGTTTGCCAGGCTTGTAGCTGTACAATACAATTTAAATACCGATTGGGTTGCAGAATTAGACGAATCCTTCGATGACTCAAACAAAACTTCTTCCCGAATAAATTCGACGTTCAGCTCGTTCCAGTGCATGAACTGGCGTGCAGAGCTCTTTCCACTACAAGATGAACACCGAAAACTTTTACTAAGGGCCTGGGGAGTGTCAATCAAATCCTACGCTGCAGTCCAAAATGAACTATGTACGTCTGAGAATTTTATTCTCTCACTTAAGAAAAATCGGAAAAAGAAATGACTATCAGAAGCCGCATAGGCACATGCGATATAATTAACTTACGGGACATATCCTAAATTTGAGCCCTATTGAACACGAGCCAGGCCGATAGGCAGATTATCTGAAATGTCTGACTAATATTCTCTCTATATTTGCTGTGAAGACTTCGAACAGTGATGAATTCAGACAAGAATTTTTTCCCCACCATCGTCTTCAGAAAGTTTCCCACTTCATCTAACGTACCTTTCGGTTCGTTTCACATTCGAGCCGCTGATCCTATAAGGTTTTGGTCTGTGCAGCAAAGACTCTCTGACTGCCAACACCTATTTCAATCCTTCGAGCTCAAAATATGTCTTACTCTTGAGTAATCCATTCAGGTTTGCTTAATTTCAGTCTTACTGACTGTAATGCTTCCATGGATCATATCTTTTATGAGGCGTTTCGGCCGAGAAGCATAGCTCGTTAATTATGATTTATATTACACTAAGATCAAGTAGGTAATAATGCTTAAAATTATTACCAAAGAAGCATCACAGAAAGCCAACGTCTTTTTCGCACCCGACAATCCCACCAGAGTTTGAGGTGAGACTATTGGAGTCAAGGCGATTGTTCGAGTGGCCCCTGTGATCTGACTGGAAGGATAGACAACAGTTTTATTGGCAGAGACAGAGACAGATGCAGATGCAGAGGCAGAGGCAGAGGTAGAGGCAGATGCAGATGCAGAGGCAGAGGTAGAGGCAGAGACTGGGGCAGAGGCTAGAGCGGTTGGAGCGGAGCTGTTGATTATCTTGGTTAGAAAAGAGTTTCAACGGCTGGGACCACATACCAGACATCACAGTGAACTGAACTGGTTGTATAGATTGGCTTCACCACCGTACAAGGGCAATTGGTGATAGTCAGAGTGGCGGACTATAAAATTTCAGGAGATATACATTAGAAAAATGGTGGCGGCTCGAAAGGAATGAATACATACCTCGGTTGCAGTATATGTGACATCGCCGAAGATGAACTGCGTTGCATTGGGACAAATCGTAGTAAATGCCGTGTGAACCTCTGTAGCAAATTCAACGACCGGATTACTAATGGCCGTGACAATGATGGATGAAGTAAAAATAAGAGCAGCAAGTGTGAATTGCATTTTGACGAAACTTGATCACAGTGAATGAAGCAAAGAAATCTTTAAATGGATGTGACCGATAAATCAATGAGAAATTTGTAGATAGACCGAAAGAACGAACGAACAAAAGAAAATGAAATTTCCATCTCGGTGCCATACGGAGTCGTCACCTTTATATTGTTTACCTTTAAATCCCTAAATTGTATCTCTATCTCATCGCGCGGCAGAAATAAGTTTTGTGTTTTATCTCGCCAGATCATTTCAGGTTGATGAACAACAATTAAACCAGATTTTAACCTCAATTATCCTTGTCATTCTGAAATTTGGAGATTAGAGCCCCTCCCCCCACATTTTGGCTGGCGATAGGCTCTAAAAAACATTGCTGAACACATCGGTGTCACTCATGCAATTCTTGGCTTATTTAAAGGTCATAAAAGTGGATGTGTCGACAGTATATGTCTTGTTCGGTGATTTTTCGCCCACCTCACCATGTACGCTGTGCTTATCTGACATGTAGTGGGAAGATGAAGGACAACCAGACTCAATTAGATTTGCCATTCTCTGCACCTGTTGACATAACCCGCCCACAATACCTTAACGTGATGAGAACTCGTGGCAATTCGATCAGTGAAGTATCGTTCAAATCTTTGACCAAGTTCGCGCAATTTGATCGGTCGTTCTGCGGCTGCTAACGTTGGAAGGTCGCAATGCTGCCGGGCTGGCAATTTTGAAATGCCATCTGGCGATGTTTTATAGTATCGCAACTTGCTATTATTGGTCGGATGGTGCAGTGGTACACTATCCGGGCCATTCTCCTAAGTAGAGTCTGGGTAGCTTGGACACATGCCCCACTTGAGACAGGAGAAAGCTGATTCGAATCCAGCAAGACCCTCACACCACATTTCTCGCGTTTATATTGTATTCATAGGATGACGAAAGCATATTCAGATATCCATGAGGTTTCTCGCTTTTCCCTATGGTGGGTATTTACGGAAGAGGGTACATGCCGCAAGGCGTTGTTTTTGGAGTGGTATCTGCAAATGAAATCTGAGTATGAGTGTTCCAAACGTCAAACTGAGTGATTCTGCGTGTCTTCCGTAATCATGCGCGTCATAGCCTCAGGCTGCATACGCTAAGGTGATTTAAAAAAAAAAGTCTTGACCACCTCCTTCGACAACTCGCCACTTAATTTGATTATTTTGATTTTTTTTGTAAAAAAAAATCGTATAATATTCAGTCTCATACCTATGATATTATCTATCTATCTCATGGGTAGCACTATTTTTACAGGCGCTAGCACTTTCTTAGTATTTTGCGGTGAGCTTCGCGCTTAGACTTACGTAATTCTGTACGTGCGATTGACAATTCCGTACCGCTGTAGGCATATCTGAACGCAATGGTTTGGAGATTTCCCCCGAGTACTTTGACATGATGGTGTATCAAGATGACGCTATCGACATCTTCGAAAATTCTACCATCTCGACGCCATTCTCGCTCGATCACACGCCGAATTCGCTGGCGCCCTTACCCTCATCCGATTGGGTATCGTTTGAGGACGCAAAAGAGGAAATCAACGCATTCGCTGAGTGACCAGGATACGCCGTGGTCATCGAACGCTCTACCAAATCCAAGACCACGGGCGACATCTTGAAGGTTTGGCACATGTGCACCAAGAGCCGCCAGTCTAACCTAAAAGCTACAGCTTTGGAGCGTCTCAACGCAAGATCACAGCGAGAGAATTGCTTGTTTGGCCTGTGGCTCACCAAGAACGCATCTGACTGCCTGGCTCGATGGTCAGCACACTCAGATCCACATCGGGGTGTTGTGCATAATCATCCGCCAATTGCTCCGGAGGCATTGGCAGTTCTCCGAAGCGTTCGAGGGACGAGGATGAAGCTACTCTTGTTGCTGGCAGCCAGCGCCTTGCAGATTCTGGCTGTACTCCCACCCAAGTCCTCCGGATTCTCCGCGACCCGATCCCGAATGGACAAGTGGCTGCACGACGTGTAAATGCAGCCGCTTCTTCAACACTACGGGGGTTTACCGGGACAGAGTCAGTGGGGCAGGAGGTGGCGACAGGGTAGAGAGTGGCTGCTACGCAGACGGCTACTCCTACGGAGCAACCGACATTTTCGAGAGGCGGGACTACGGAAACACGGGGTAGAGGAACAGGCAGAGGCAGCAGGGCAAGGAGAGCTAAGTCTCGGGACTGTGGGCGTTCTCAAGCAGAGAGAAAGCTTTTGACCGCCGCAAAGAAGCGCGAGAGGCTTCAATAAGCAGCAGAGAAGGCTGCTGAGGCTCTGGTGGAGGCGGAGGAAGAGATTCATGCTCTGGTTGAGCAGCAAAGCCGGGCTTAAAATACTGGTGATGCTGCTTGACAGCATGAAAACATTAGAATTTGGTCGTGGAGCGGTCTACAAGGGCCTCAAAGTAGTGCCAATAGGGCAGCATACAGGTAGACTACGAGCACATTGAGTACACCACCATAAACTAGCTCAATTGCGTCTACAGATTCCTCAAAAAACTTGCTACGTGTGCCTACAAGAATTTCTATCTAAGCATACATCTACAGCGCCTGTATAAGTAGCCAAAGCGCGAAGATCACCGTGAAACACCAAGAAAGTACTAGCGCCTGTACAAATAGTGCTGCCCCTATGTTCGCATAACTTTCATGATATTCTACTTGATTCTACTTTGTTCTATTTACTTCTAATTCATTTTATGTTATCCCAGTTCCACTTGTCGATACATCTATCCATGAGACAGATACCCTTCCTAATCTTATTCCCTAACATAGGCATATATTGCAGTCGCGGTCTCCTGGAATTCATAACACCTGCGGATTTAAAGCCAATCCAAGGAAACCCCGAGTAACACATTGATGCAAATTTTGAGACTGTCTCCAACAATTTCCCCGGCTCTATCAAATACTGACTCCTTGGCTTGAGACATTCCCAGCGAGCAATCTCCAAGTCGTGAAATTTGAGGTAGCCATGATCTTTTAGGTATTTATCGTAAAATTTCGTAGACGTCTGTTTGCATAAGGCCGTCGCTACCGTGATATCGCTGGTAATTTCGCCAAAGGGATAAATCACTTCCACATATGAGAAAAGAAGCATCTCCCTCCCCTGTATACTTCCCCATCCTCATTAACTCATCTCCTGCCTGTGCCAGTTCCCTAGCATTAAACTCCAAGTCTGATATGGACCTCTCCGATGTACCATCCTATAATCCCTTTACATCCAACATCCTAACTCCCTGACTTCCTACCAGCCCCTCTGATCTTCTACTCTTGCTTGGCCAAAGCCTGTCACACTTAAAACGAAATCTACTGAATTTCATGTCTCATGATTATCACCATCCATTTCTATGCTGAATGCCGTCCACAGATTTCTCAACATGGATTACAACGATCCTGCCCTAATAGTTATGCCCTTTCATGATACATACACTGCTATAACATCTTTTGATGAATTACAATACCGGTTGATTCTGCAAGAGTTTATTACCGTCGGATGGAGCTTGAACGTCTGTATCGACACAGTTCGAGAAAGAATCTCTGATATGGAAGCGATCTAGATTCAATACACGATATGGCAATGCAATCGTAGCGCCTCATTGTCGTAATCACGAAAAAGAGTTTGAAACTACTTTCTCGGCTATTTTTGACATCGAATCGCTCACTGTATGTCTTTCACTTCACATATCGAAAGAGCTCTCTACGATTAAGTACGATCCTACAGGGAGGAGTTGTGATGGAAAGACGTCTGGGTATCAATAATACGCAAGGGATGATTTCATGCGCCAGGATCATAGAAGCTACTTTACAGCATCTTACGTTCCGGAATAACTTTTTCCACCGATTTGGACGCTTAGATTCTACTTTTAGCTTGATTTATTGTCGTCTCTTCTCTCTAGGATCCTTCATCACAGAGCTTAATAGAATGTGCTCGTGAAAAAGAAGAGGAGTGTTTTATATAGAACGAGCAATATTTGTGTATCTATCTACGCTTTCAAATCACGAGAGATGGGGCACATATTACATTTTTCTCTTTGGAAGACGAACTACATCATCACCGTTTAGGTTTCTTAGCTGAGGCACCTGAAACCTTATGACTTGAGTGATAAGTGATTTTGGATTCAACCAAGAGATTCCTGTCAGCGTTCTTGATTCATTGATCAGTATGACAAAACATCGTCTTCCCAATACGTGGCAAAATAGTACTACAATTTCACAAAAGCTCAAGTATAGATCTACTTATGCCTTTGGGGGGTGTGTGCTGCTTTTTCTTTGATCCAAAAATCAACAGTTTTCGGGTCATATATTTTAACGAGAGACCCGATGACACCTTTTATCAGCACTTAAATTATTCCAATTCCAACGTCACGAATTCACTTCAAAGTTTCACATTATACTATTTTCATCTTCAGCAACAAAGCAATTTTACCACTTACAATACAATCAATCGAGTTCTCGAAGAAACTCATCGGAAATATCAAGTCGTCCTAATGTCTAAAGTCAGAAGGTGGTCTCAAAATGATGTTGACGTAATATTCAACCTTAAATATCGCCATGGATGGTCTGAGCCGCAGATTACAGACTATATTGCTTCTCATTACGGCAATGGTCAAAAAATTAGTGTCTCTAGAATCCGATACGTTCTTAGGAGTAGGCGTCCATCGTATGTATATCATGTATGACCGTTATTTCAAATACTCACTTAAAAACTTCTCAGGTTTGATATTCCTAGTATTCAGAAGGAGACGGTGAATATTCAGAGTTCGAAGCAGCCGATGAGCGAGGGAGAAAATCAATCATATAATGCTTCAATTTTCAAATTTGCACCTAATCTTGATTATTACGCTCCAAGTCAGCCGATTGAATCCGTACCAGCTATGTACTCAGACTCAAAAATACCCGCTGATCCAAATATATTCTTGTTTGAAGGGCCAAAGAAAATAAATCCTGTCCATAATTACGATTGCACAGAGGTTCTAGGTGATTCAAATGAAATACAAATGCTAGAAGATGAAACTGCCTATCTCAAGGAGCTACTTGATTCAGAAAAATTTTCCGATGCCACCGACGATAGGACAGCTTTTAGTACTTCTTATTTATCTTCTTTATGGCAAAATCAGGATCTCTCATCCAAAAATAAGAGACCAAATATTACTAGCACGCCTTACAATAGATTTGGTGGGGTAAGAGGAGCGCCTATGCCTAGTTCTTCACAAAATTTCGATAATTTTGATTTTGCTTTGGATCCTCTCTGTGATGCTAGACTTTACGAAGATTTCTCAAGTATTCAGCAAGACGGAGCTCGAAATTTCCAACAAACAACCCATATTCCCCACAATGGTAGTAGAGTCCCAGAAATGACGATTAATTTGGAGAACCCAGAATTCAAAAATCCATTCATTCTGCCACTTGACATGGCTAACTGGATCGTTGGAAGACCCGATAAAAAGACGGTTTCACTCGAAAAAAACGACCCGACCGGCCGGGTGACAATAAATTTCAAGAATCCCAAGTTTTACGCTGGCTTCAGTATTAGTGAAAACTTGCTACCTTGGGAGGCTTGTCAAGAGCTGCGTAAAGCTCTCAATCATGAGGAAAATCTACCAACAGGCCAAATTAAAGTTTTTAAACCTAGGAGTGGCGTCTTAGATTGTGAAACCTTCTGAGTATCAATCACTAGATCATTATGGATGATTAATCGCTTCCCTGATTACCAGTAAAGGGCATATATTTTGAGTTTGCGAAGGAGTCACCATAATATAATAGACTAGAAACATAAAAGCTGGAATACTGGAATAATGTGTAGTATTTGACGAAAAGAGCCCCAACTTGCTCACATAAATGGATAATCATATCATAGGAAGCTCTTTGCTGATGTCTAATTTCATGGTTGGTTCAAATGGTCCCAGAAAATTTTATGTATTTTACCACTCCTTAGATTTTGGAGACCGAAGAAAGCAATAAACGTCATGAAGTCAAGTGAGTCTTGCATAATTTAAGTGTGAGCAGTTGTAAAATCCCACCTTCAGACTGCTAAGAGATGCTCATAATCTAGATGAGGTTAGATTAGCCATTTATCAAGACCAAAGCTAACCACACTATAACTACACCCTCATCGGATCTTGATCAAAGAGAGAAAATAATTTTTGTCTTATCAATCTCTGGCCTGGATCATGATGAATCTGAGCAGTACGAGAGTCGTGACGTCCCCAAGTTTCCGGTCTACCCATTTAGCCAGGTCAGAGTACGGGTATTTATATGCGATACTAAGATCTGACGAGTTCACTCTCAGTGATCTTATCATGCAGTACATATAATGTGCGAAGCATACCAAATACTCAATGCATTGAGGCGCTTAAAGTGTTACGGGATAGATCCCTGGTTGATACACTGGCTGTGCCAGCGCGTTATTATGTGTATCGCACATTAATGTTGTTGTTTCAAGAGTTAAATCTGGTTTGTTTGGGGCGGTAACGGGAGATATAGTGACAAGTGAAACACGGTGCCGTTATCAGAAACAGTACTCACAAGACAGTTGTACATGTATATAGGCAGATGGAAAATCATCTTAGGAAGATTTTCTCTTCAGATTACAATAATTAACTGATTTTATATCTGGACTTGCTCTGTTGATTTATAACACCAATTGATCCGGCGACAAATTATTGTAATCTCACCCAATATATTTTTCCAAATTATATCTTAGTATTTTATGAAATATCGAGTTCCAGAATATACGGATTCATCATCAAAGTCGGATTCAACAACGGAGGAGGAATATTTCAACACTTTCGAATCTTGGGAAATTGATTCGACAATCGACTCGGCAGAGCAGTCAGAAGCATTAAGAAAAGCTGAGATCCGGAGTCGCCTCGACAGCAAAATGTCAACAAATCAACAAGGCACAGAAGATCTAACCATGTCTGATGTACAAAATGAAACAAATACATTACCAACCGGCCTATCACCAGAAGAAATATCCCAGCTTTCTCAGATAGCACAAGTAATTGCCAATGCTCCGTCAGGAACGAAGCAATATCTGGAACAACTTATAAATAAAAAGACTACTGCGCCAGTCGACAGTACTCACAGTAAGGTACCGCATGGAGTGATGAAGAAAGATGCAAAATTTGAGAGATGGGACGGGAAGCCTGAATCTTGGACACCCCATTACCACTTGCTTAAAGTCCAATGTAGGGTATATCAACCGCTATTAGTTTCTGAGGATGCAGTGTGCATGAAGATCTACGAAAGCATCCCTGAACCTCAACGACAGCGGATCAGAGGGTATTGGATCAAATGTGGAGAAAGCGAAGTCTTCAATTGGGAACAATTTCTAGAAGAGTGCAACAAAGAGTACTTCGATAAAATAGGCGCACAGAGAGCGGAAAGGAGACTCCTATCAATGAGACAAGGAGAAAGTCAAATCTTTCGAAACTTTCTCCAGGAGTGGGAATTGCAGTTGGAATTTGCTGGTGGAACTGCATGGTTAGATACGACAAAAATAAGTCACCTTCAAATTTCTACTAGCGAACGGCTCCAAGACAAGTATTCTGTTCTCGACCTACCCACAGATGATTATCGAGAATGGGTAAAGATAATGACTCGAGTCGCCGCTATTATGGAAGATAGGGAAAATTTCATCCGGAAAAGTGATTCTCAAGTAACCCAATATGTAACACGAAGTGGTGTAATGTCGAAGGAATATCTCTCGGGCACAGTAACTCGACAAAAGCATGATCAGCCCACTCCCACGAGAACCGACAACGAAGGTGACGTTATAATGAGTGGTATGAAATTTGACTTGCAAGCTCTCGCTACAATGGTAGCTAAAGTAAATCTTGGTAATGGAGAAAAAAGAGGACCTGGAGGATTCGGGCAAAAGCCAGCAACACCATGGCGCACAGAGGCAGAAGTAAGAGATCTTCGAGAGAAAAAACTCTGTTTAAGATGCAAGAAACCTGGTCACCAAGCCCGTTTTTGTCGAACTTTTGGTCCCCCAAAACAGCCAGCGCAAATAAACAGTGTGGAGACGTCTTCACAATCCCCGGAAGAATTTGAGCTAGATCCTTTAAAAGATTAACCTCCAGAGAAAATCGCGCCTGGAGGAATGGAGATTTGGGAAGAAAGAACGAGAATTTTGCAAAGAATGTGCCGGAGTTGATTAAAAGACTCCATGGGAGACCTGTATTTATAAATGCTATAGTAAATTTCAAATTTGTTCCTGCATTAGTCGATCTCGGGTGTACCATCTATGCCGTATTCAGCAAAAATCTCGCAGAGCTCCTTGATCTACCGCGTATAAAAGTACCCCCTAAGCAAATGAAGTTAGCAAGAGAATCAGAATTTGATGAAAAAATTGTAGTTGATGAGATCTGCCAGGCAGTTGTCGACTTGGACGGGAATCAAAGCAGTATCTGGGGTTACGTTATAGAAGGTCTTGCGCATGATCTTATCCTTGGAGAACCCTGGATGAGATTTAACGACGTGGTATATCGAGCACGAACACGAGAGCTATACATGGAGAAAATCAGACATCAAATTCGCACATACAGCTCAATAATTTCACCCAGTGATATTAGTATGATCCGACATACCGAATTTGCATCCTACCTTAAAAAATCATTTAACTCTAAGAACGAGCCCGGGAACGAAAATACAATATCAGTATTTGCGGCATCAATTCATGATATAAATAAAATGTTGGCGCCTAAGCAGAGGTTGACACAAGAAGAGATCAAAAGTAGGCTTCCCCATCAAGTTCAGCACCATTTTCATTTGTTCGAAGCCGACAACAACGACTCAAGCGACCTGCCACCGCATCGACCAGGTGTTGATATGGCCATAGAAATTGAGAAGGATGAACAGGGCCGTACGAAAGAAATACCAAAAGGGCCACTTTATGGAATGTCGCGAGATGAACTACTCTGTCTTCGAAAAGAAATTATGGAGCTGCTGGACCGCAATTGGATCAGAGCTAGTAGTTCTCCAGGAGGCGCTCCGGTCCTGTTTGTAAAAAAGCCAGGGGGAGGATTACGTTTCTGTGTTGACTACCGATCATTAAACGCAATCACTCAAAAAGATCGCTATCCTCTTCCTATCATTAAAGAAACCTTCCGGTCTATATCAAGTGCGCGCTGGTTAACAAAAATCGATGTAAGTGCGGCATTCCATCGAATTAGAATCAAAGAGGGAGATGAATAGAAGACGGCGTTCCAAACGCGACTAGGCTTATTCGAATGGTTAGTGATGCCCTTTGGTCTCACGGGAGCTCCAGCTGCCTGGCAGCGATGGATTAATGACCTTCTTCGCGATTACTTGGACCAATTTTGCACAGCTTATCTTGACGATGTCCTTATCTGGAGTGATGGAAGTCGAGAACAGCATTTTGAAAAGGTCAATAAAGTTCTAGAGCGATTTGCCGACGCGGAATTAAAATTGGACCTCAAGAAGTGTAACTTCGGAGTTCAAGAAGTTAAGTACCTGGGTTTTATTGTAACGGCCGGTAAAGGTATTTCGGTCGACCCTGAAAAAATTGAAGCTGTCGAAAAGTGGGAACTTCCCAGAACTCAAACAGGAGTTCGTAGTTTCTTAGGCTTTGCTAATTTCTATCGGGATTTTATTAAAGAATTCGCAGAACTTAGTACTCCGTTACAAAGATATACTAAAAAGGAGTTCTCTGGCAAAGGAAGAATCCAATTGGACCACGAAGCTCGTCAGGCATTTAATATTTTAAAACAACAGTTTATTTCAGCACCTATCCTGACACTCTTTGACCCAGAGCTGAGAACAGTACTCGAAACCGACTGTTCGGGTTGGGCAATGGGAGGTTGCCTGTCTCAATGGGACTCGAGCGGAAGACTCCGACCAATTGGTTACTTTTCTAAAAAACTTTCTCCGACTGAATGCAATTACGATGTGCAAGATAAAGAGTTGTTGGCAATCATTCGAGCAGTTGAATTCTGGAGAGCAGAACTTATGTCCCTCAGGCATCCAATCGAGATACTAACAGATCATAAAAATTTGAAATATTTTATGACGAAGAGAACCCTGTCCGAGAGACAAATTCGATGGAAATCTCTTCTCGACAATCTACCGGGAGTAAAGCTTCGATATAGGCCAGGCAAGGATTCGAGTCGGCCAGATGCGTTATCCAGGCTCGAGCAGGACACCCCTGCGGACCCAGACGACCCTAGACTCCGTTATCGAGATATACAACTTATCGAAAATGGCTGGATTGCGACAACTAACTATGAATCTTCTGAACAAAAAGACACTACGTTAGAGGGAAATGGAACGCCATTCGAAGATGAAGAACTTGCCCGTTTGTGGAATCAGGGAGTTAAGACGGATGGTGAGTTCCGAGATATAAAACAAGCGTTATTAAAAGAAGAGCGATGCTTCCCTCCATCAGTGACTATGAGAATATCAATTTCGGAGTGTATGATCGATAGCGAAGGATACCTAAGATGGAGAGATCGATTGCTAGTTCCTAAATTTGAGCCATTACATACAGCATTGATACATAAAGGTCATGACTCACCAGTCACCGGACACCCAGGACGAGAAGGCACACTAAGCATTTTGGCCAGGGATTATTTTTGGCCTCGGATGAGTAATATGGTTCGACAATTTGTACGAAACTGTGATGCCTGTGGACGAACTCATGTATGGCGAGATAAAAAGCGAGGATTCCTCAAACCACTTCCTGTTCCAGAGCGCTTCCGCCAGGAACTATCGATTGACTTTATGACAGACCTCCCAGCAGAGAAGAATCAACCTCGTTACTTAATGGTTACAACGGACAGGCTGAGTAAAGAAATAATTCTGGAGGCCATGTCGTCAATGAAAGCGGAAGATTGTGCTCAGCGATTTCTACAGTGTTTTTATCGATTCCATGGGTTCCCTAGAGCTATCACATCGGACCGTGGTAGTAACTGGGTAGGTGACTTTATGAAAAGACTTTGTGAACAAGCCAATATTTTACAAAGGTTGTCGACAGCTTTTCATCCTCAGACGGATGGAGCTACTGAGCGAGCCAATCAAGAAATTCAGGCCTATCTTCGCGCATTTGTAACTTACGCACAGACTGACTGGTCAGAGTTACTTCCAGCGGCTCAATTGGCTCTCAATAACAGGGATTCTTCTCTCGGCTATAGCCCATTTTACCTAACGCATGGATACCATGTTCCATCATTTCCTACAGCTAATATTAACGCTAATCTGCGAGCTAAATCCGTATCGCCAAAAGCTCGGCAAGCAGACTCACTAATAAAAAATCTTGAAGAAGACTATAGCTCAATCAGCCATGATATGGAGACAACAAGTCATGGAAGATAGCGCAAATCGAGGCCGTCAACAATCAGAAAACTTCAAAGAGGGTGATAGAGTATGGTTGAATTTAAAGAATGTTGAAACACCAAGATTATCGAAGAAATTAGCCTGGTTGCACAACAAATATAGAGTTGTTAAAGTCATCTCTTCTCATGTTGTGGAACTTGACGTTCCTAAGGGAATACACCCTCGATTTAACGTGGACCTACTAAAAAGATCTGCAGAAGATCCCCTGCCCTCTCAGAAACAAGAAGATTATCAACCGGACCCTATTGATAGTAGTGTCCCACGTATTGAACAAGAATTCGAAATCGAACGGATCTTGAAAGCTAAAAAGCAGCGTCGTGGCCGAGGATTCCATCGACTCGTTCTAGTTAAGTGGAAAGGCCAAGCAGAACCAACATGGGAGCCACGTGCTGAATTAGAGGATACAGTTGCCTTGGATACATTTGAACGAGAGTTCGGGAAAGAAGATGGGGTCGGAGAGAACACTGGTATGCAAACTGGAGCCCGGCAACGCACTTAAATTAGGGGGGTTATGTTACGGGATAGATCCCTGGTTGATACACTGGCTGTGCCAGCGCGTTATTATGTGTATCGCACATTAATGTTGTTGTTTCAAGAGTTAAATCTGGTTTGTTTGGGGCGGTAACGGGAGATATAGTGACAAGTGAAACACGGTGCCGTTATCAGAAACAGTACTTACAAGACAGTTGTACATGTATATAGGCAGATGGAAAATCATCTTAGGCAGATTTTCTCTTCAGATTACAATAATTAACTGATTTTATATCTGGACTTGCTCTGTTGATTTATAACACCAATTGATCCGGCGACATAAAGCTGGCAAAAACACCGCATCATGTACTGGCACGGGTAGTTCCCTCCTGTCATGCAATAGAGATTTGATGTATTTATCTAAATACATAAGTCAGATGCGCTATAGAGCAGAGAGGCGACGGCCCTTTCCGATCGATGATGAGGTTATGAACACGCACGTCTGACGATGTCGTGTATCTCAGGGTGAGTATGTGAATCTAAAGCGACTTACGCATATTGATTGTTCTTCTTTCGGCGAGATGTGGATCATATTCGTTGGAATGAGCTTCTCATAATAGGTCCGATCGATCTCTAGATTTTGCATCCATTTTCCCCTTACGAGATTGCGATGCGTGGCCGCCCAAGACATAAACGCCAATGACGTTGGGTGTCCTTGATCTTCGCGGGGAGAAAGAGTAGAGAAGGAGAGGGACGATGAGAAGTGCAGAAATGAACTTACTTCCTTGAGTCTATTAAGGAAAGACTCACACGGCGTCTCATGATGTTGTTGCTGTTATGGTGTTGTGCAGGGAAATCCTCGTCAGATGCAACAGAGAACGCAGTCAAGTGATTTGAGAAGAAGAGGTAATTTTTCTTTCCCAAACCAACAGCGTCGGGGGGCAGACAGAAAAATAGACGTTGATAGTAGCTTATCGGCGCGTTAACATCGTCGACACGATCAGAAATAAAAATCGCCCCTGCTCAGATCAGAATCAACGTACACGCTTCTTCAGTCGGCGTTCATAAAATTATAAATCTAACCAGCATGAAAAAAGCCATTTCTTACCAATCGAGCACTTTTAGCTCCTCGACGGCTGGAACTATGAATTCTATCCTGACGGCGTCTCCCAGACTGTCATGATCTTTTACCTTGCACCACCTGGCCTCCAACTATAGACTCACAATGATACGAATACCTGACGTAGGGGGCATATCGGAGGGCCGAAGTTGTAATGGTTGTGATGGCCTGTAAAGGTCGGGTTTAGTAAGAATTCGCGAGATTATGAGAGAAGATATTTGACATGTGCTAGGGAAGGGGGCGGATCGGAGAAGGCGATATCTAAATTTCTGTGGCAATTCTTGACTTTGGGATAATTGCAGGTGCCAAGTTTTTCGGATTATTAAAGCGCTTCCACCACTTTTAAAATGACTACACTTCCACGGGAGGTGAGAAATTCGGCTTCGATCGGGATGCTGGTTTGAGATATAAGTCGAGTTACTGATGTGGAATCTCTTCGTTGCGTGGACGTTTGTGATCGAGAAGTAGGACAGATCCCGCGCGTTGAGTATTCCTCACATTGCTTTGTGGATATCGGTATTGCTGATCTAACACCACAAAGTTATGACTACAGTGCGACAAGGACTTTGGATGTGAAGTTCAAATTTTAAAGGGGCTTTTCATATAAATACTACGTTTCAAAAGAATAAAGATAAAAGTATGTTTGAGATGCAAGATTTTTTCTGGCTCTTTTTACATCATTGGTAGCAAAATAGTATTGAATTTGAATTTATTAACCCGAAATGGTGCATTGAATGGCCCACGCAGAAATCTATAAGTTGTTGTAGGTACATAGAAGGAAACCTTTCGGTCAATACCCCCTCAACTTACCTGGCAAAATTCTGTTGTTTTACAGCTTACCTCTAGGAAATGCGCTCACACCGCTTTCCGCAGTGCGGATCCCTTCACTCGAAGCATCTCCTCTCTTCCATCTCCACTTCCTCAGCCACACGAAACGGCTCTACGTATCCCTGATCTAGGATCCACAGCGTTAATCTACTGAGATCTTCTAGGTTGCTACTCATCGCCTTGAATGACCGGTTTTTAGCTTTCCTCCACGCCTCTCTCCTTTGACCCTTCGGGGGCAAGCCATCACCACGTGCTGGGCGTTCTCCGAAGAATATCCGCACTGGCAGCGTAGATCATGATCTCTAGGGACTTTTCTTCGGGACAGATAAGATTTGAGCCCGATATGTTCGCTTCTTCCCTGTCTGGCAATGCTGCTTTGAGATCCTTGAAGGTTTTCATGTAACTGGGATGGCGTTCTCGCGGAGTTCATCTCTTGTCGGCTTGTTTTCTTGTCGGCATATAGATAGGCGGCATTCTAGACAGCCAACTTGTATGACAGTAATAAGTTAACTGTCAGTACTGGAAAAAGGGCCGGACAAAGTTCTCGTACTGTAGAACCTGTCGACGTCGATAGTGGGCCCCGGATGATGGATGGCAAGGTTTCATTATCGTTTTACCGTTTATACTTGTCATACGTATCCATGCATGCAAAATAGCGTACCGGGAGAAGTATTGCACAATTAAGTAGTTGCAAGTTATAGAATCTTAACAATAATTAAATTAGGACTCACTTTCGGCGTAGACAGGTTCGACTGTCCCTCTTCCATGCACATATTGATCTTCTTTCGACAAAGTCATCTAAGCATCTGCTATAAAAACTGTGGGGCCCTGGGAAGAAGAATGGTCATTATCATAATTATATACCTATTTCAGTCGAAGAAATCACTCGTCCTTCCCGCTAACCACAGCCACGAGCATCGCCTATGGTAGTAGAGCCTGACAACCCGTGTTTTCTCCGACTGGAATTATTATTCCTGCAAGTGCGTTTCTATCTACGTAGCCCGTATGGCGTATATGCGCATCTAGATGTGGTTTGGTAAGAGGCCACTTCGAGTTTCCTTCACGATGTCACTGGTAAGATATTACGTGCTAGCAAGTGTTCCATCGCCAGAAGTTGGTCGAATTTCGTCCATCGAGAAAGATGTGTGTTACGCATAACCTGACGAACCCCTACATGGCATGTAAATCCGTTTATACATTTAGTCATTACCCTCCGTTCATCACCCATGAGCATAGAGAGCACACGAGAAATAACATAAAAATCCAGGCTTACGACGAATAGGTCTACTTCCGAGACGGCGTCATCTCCCGTACGGCTTCCAATCCGTGCATGTCCCACCGAACCCATCCAATTCGGGAGCGAGTCCGATGCGCCCAGGTCGGCGAGCCACTCATTTTTCTACCTATTGAAGTATGAAAGCATAGGGTAAAAGCAGAGCTGTTGAGCCTCAAAAAAAATATCACTTGGAAGCGGTGGAAAGTAAGGAGTCTGTAAACTATAGTGGAGAGCTGTTAATTACTCTCACTTTAGTACGTGATTGATTGATGGAATTCAAGACGTATCAGACACAAGCCCTGCACCCAAGAGGCGTGATACGGGTAGCCGATCCCTAGAGACTCTGAACTACCTAATTCCCTGACTATGACTAGCCAGTATATGCTAAAAGAAAAAAAAAGACACAAAGTGCCAAAGGTTTGACGCCCTGCACCTCCCCCATCCTCTCCGCTGCGAACGTCCGCGCAGCAAGAGATTTTCCAACAGTACACCAGCTCGCGCCGAGTACCGCCGTAACGACCGAAGCGGCGTGTCTCACCCCCCAAAAAAGGAAGCGCAGCCAGTTTATAAAGTGGTGGCAGCACTTAACCAAACCGAAAAACCTCGGCACACACAACACTTCTAAAGTCAAATATTCCATCATCAAAATCAGACATCCTCCCCACAAAACCAGTCCGTCCCTTTCCCTTGCCAAACACCCTGTCGCTTAGTATCTCATAAATTCCCTCCGTAACCTGGCCTTCTAAAGCCATAACAACCTCTCCATATTTGTGCCCTCCGACTTTCTTCCTCCGTCGGGTATTCGTATCATCGTGGGTCTGTAGATGGAGGCGCGCCGAAGCAACGCAGAAGATCGTGATAGTCCGGTAGTCGAAGTCATTGGCAGGGTTCGTAGTTCGATACTTTGGGCGGTGGAAGACGGCGGATGGGTAAAAGCGGTCTCTTTGGATTGGATCGACTGATGCTACGGTGAACATTGACAGAGGGTGAGGTGTATGCGTGGGTTGCAATCCGATTGCGACTCTTCTTGGCTATCTCTGATGTGTGAACATACTGAGCGTTGACAACTGGCACCGCGTGAAGGTGAAGAGTCCGTCTTTGCCAGCCCCTACTTTAGTACAGATGCTATATATAAACTGATTGACCACAACTAAGCGACTTCACGACTAGTAACTCTTTGCAGAAAGATGGGTGGCTAGTCATTGTATGAGTAATCATGATTCTGGACACAAGGGGCTTTGACCTGTTGTGACTATCCATAATAACGATAATCTTCATTACCAAATACAGTAGAACCTCTCATAGCTAATAGTGGGTCCCGGTATAATTACTGTTAAGATTTATTTTATTTTTGATACTTAATTGTGCAACACTTACCCCTACAGGCTAATTTGCGCGCATGGGTAAGTACTGCAAATATAAACAGTATAATTCAAATGAATCTTTTCAATATTTGTACTGGGACCCACTATTAGCTAAGAGGGGGCTCTACTGTACAGTACACTCTCGCTATAACAATCTGGGGCAAAACTTAAACAAGGCCCCCCATTGGAGGATTTAATTGAATTGGCCAATAAGAGCCCTTTTTTAAGTCTTGCCCCACATTGTTATAGCGAGATCGTACTGTATAAAAAATTGTAGCGAGACAAGATTAATGCACTAAAACTTGAGTTCATAAACATGCAGTACGCCTTGGATCTTTGTGGACGAGCTACAAAGTATTAATCCAATAGTGTAGGAAATTCCCGTACAATATTTTTCAGTATAGCCATTTCGAGTGCATGGCAGATTGTATCATGACCTTCATATAGTGAGTGGCTAGACTCTCAAGCCTTTCGTTTTCGCTTTCTATCCATGTTATGCATGAATTTTGTAGGGCTGGACAAGGCGTCAGAAATTACTACATGTAAATACAAGTAAATAAGAACATGATAGTATCGTCGTTGTGGGTAGGGAGCCGATAACTGAATTACCCCAAGCATATCTCAATAGATTATTCGTGATCGCTGGATTTCTTCATCCTTGCCTTTCTCCTCTTTGCAACAACATCTCGATCCCACATCCCCGAAAATAGACTCTCACATTCCTCCTCGTCCCCACTGTCAAACTTAATTTCTGAACTAAACCCCCTACCACTATCCAGCCACCGGGCCTGAGCCTCCGCAGTCAACTCGGCGTACGGCTGGGTAAACGATTCCTCCTCACAAAGTTCATCTTCCCAGCCACCACCGATACAAACACGTTCTTGTTCCAGGATGATCTTTCCAATCTTGTAGCGCTGTGAATCTTCGCGCGCATCCAGATATTTCCAGCCCACGACTGTCGCGCAGACTAGACAGCTAACATCAGCCACGACATGCATACCAGTAAGGAGCTCACGGTTCACTGAACGAGCTGTTCGAGTGTTGACTAGTTCTGCTTTCGGACGCGGCTTGGGTGGAAATGATGGAATTGAAGGTGGAGGTAGCGGGGGTTCAACAAGGTATGCCTGACCGAAGCGTCCAGTAAAGCGTTTGCTGATAATTTGGGTTGTGTATGCGAGATCGGTAGAGCATTTCAGACAGCGTAGAGTCGACGGGTAGCGGCGTGTTAGCCGAACTGGTTGAGAGGGAAGTGGACATGATTGGGTCCTGACGGAGGAGCTGCCCGAGTTTATGAGGGGGATGGTATGAACGGACAAAGACGAGGGATTTGGCTTCGTCAAATCTGGAGAGCGACTTCGGTGTGTATTTGTCGACGAGGCTGAAGACAGACCACAGGAAAGGGGAGCCAGAGTATTGTTATGGTCGCTTGTCGTCAAAGATTGATGCCGACGAAATGAATAACGTAAAGTTGGCAAAAGATAACTCACAAAGGGAGGGCGGGATTCAGATGTCATGGTCGCCAGCCCCTCTCCTTATGTTTTCAAGAACATGACGAGGGAGGTCGTCGTCATAGAAGCTGTCGGTTGAGAACTGTACTAAGATTTAAATCATTTCGAATCATCTGACTTCTGGATAAGGTAAGAGTCTCGAGGCATGGTTCACAAGTACCTAACATAGAAATAGGATCGACTGAATAAGTTTAACTACAGATGAGTCCCGTTCCCACTTGCATATTTCTGTTGACCAAGAACGAACTCATGCTGATTTCGCGTTAAAACGATGTGGGGCAGATCTAATCAACGGGTTCTTGGTAGAGGATTTGGTGGAATCAACCAATTAAACCCCTCAATTTTAAACTTACGTCACATCACTATGACGCGACTCAGAGCTCTGTGTCTCAGCCCTTACGATTATTAGTAGCCAACGCTAATTTTGTGCGTCACAATCAGATTATTGTAGAACCTGTCCAAACCCATAGTGGGTCCTGGATTTAAGTATTGTTTAGGTTTATTCAATAGTTTGAGCTCAGTCTTGCAACACTTAACCTTACAGGTCATTTTGCGCGCAGGGGTAAGTATTGCAAATATAAACGGTAAAATTTCTTTGAATCTCTTCAGTAATTGTACCGGGACCCACTATGGGTTTGGACAGGTTCTACTGTATTTATGTTAATGACGTCCAAAATTAGCGTCAATAAGTAACAAACTTTAGGGCTGAGATGCTGTAGTTATAGTCCTAGTACAGTTTACTCTCGGTATTAGAATGTGGGGTATGACTTAAATAAGGCCCCTTGTTGGAGAATTTAACTGAATTGGCCAATGAAAGCCCTTGTGTAATTCTTGCCCCACATTCTTATAACGAAAGTGAACTGTATACAGTAGAACCCCTGTTAGCTAATAGTGGGTCTCGGTATAATTACTGAAGAGATTCAAAGAAATTTTACCGTTTATATTTGCAATACTTACCCCTGCGCGCAAAATGACCTGTAAGGCTAAGTGTTGCAAATATAAAAGTCCAAGTTACAATGAATCTTTTCAACATTTATACCGGGACCCACTATTAGCTATGAGAGGTTCTATTGTACCAGTACAAAGCAATACACTAGATGCAGGTTGGACTTTTTTTCCCTAATATCCTGCACTAGTGGACCAGTCAGATTCGCCAAACCTATTCCGGCTCAACCATAAACTTTTTATCCATGTATTATAGGTAGGGATCTTTTGATAGTCTTTATAATGATGGGGTAATTTGTGGCACACCTTAGCTTCAAATCATTTATTTCTCGATCGCATTGAGTAATGAATCTCACTGGTAACCTTTAGTTTTTCGTGGGTGAAAATCTAGAAATTCTAGATTTCATACCCTAGCAACTTCTAATATTACTGTACTAGCACTGAAAAGGAAACTTCTGATGGTCTGAAGGCAGTTCAAATTTTCAGTGAATCTTATATTTTATGAATACAAATCCAAGTTTTTGTTACAGAATCACAAATTCAAAGACTAATGACCAATTGGACCACCATTAGCGTCTATAACTGACTTACATCTCGCAGGCATGCTCGCAATCAGCGTTCGAAACGATCTGGTGTTGTAGACCCGAAGCCTCCTCAACAATCTTACGGACCTGTGACTGACTAGACTGTCTCCCTTGACCAAGCTCAGGATACCGAGCCTGTGTATATGAGTTCATTATGCTCGGTTCAGCCTGTATCGAATTTAGATCCAGAGAGAATGCTAGCCAAGTGAACAGTTCAAATTCGTTAGATCCGAGGTATGCTCTTGAGAGAGTAGTTTTGTGTGGCGGTGCGTTATCTCGCATGAGCCTGATAGGGCGACCATCAGGATCAGGACTTCTCCTAGCCTAGTGCACAACTCGGGGAAGTTTGTGCTAGCTGCAGCTTTCGGACGTTATCTTTCTCCATTGTCTATCCCAGGATAGATGGTCTCCTTTTTACAAGCCAGAAAAGGGGCCCCAAAATATCCACAAATTACTCTGCTCTTGCTTTTCTGTCACATAAGTA
Organism: Podosphaera xanthii; assembly: GCA_028751805.1. Lineage (NCBI taxonomy): Eukaryota > Fungi > Ascomycota > Leotiomycetes > Helotiales > Erysiphaceae > Podosphaera > Podosphaera xanthii. The sequence continues at coordinate 1,027,886 of JAPWIX010000002.1, forward strand.
CTGCCACATTCTTCACCTACTTTAAATATCGTCAGTCTATGTGTATACGACAATAAATTTCCTAGGCTGCCCTTCTGAGTGATGTTTGGGGATTTAATCTTCCGATCATTGATCCAAGTTTTATCGCTCCAAAAAATAAGCGATCGAGAATCTTGGGTTAAATGAAGAGGAGCTTCAGCCCATGCCTTACGGGTACGTTAATTTTCCTCCGGTAGTGGGGACTTGTTTCTGGAAAGACAGCATGAATATCCCCTCTTAGTAAGAGCGTTCTTGACGGCTTTTTCACCCACGTTCTAGTCGGGAAAGTTCGAGGCGAGTTCGAGGTATGACATATATCTCGTTTGACGTGAAGAATAAACAAAATTTTCCACACGTCTACTTGCGCAGAATTGAGTATTGGAGAAGCTCCTTAGCTATTTCTAGGACTGATATGGCCGCTACGTATGGTATATTTGGCTTGTGCTGACATAAATCCAAGAAACTCTGCGATGCATAATTAGTAGTTGCTGGCTTAGTAAAGTGTGAAAATCTGCAACTCTCAGAATCTATTTTGTCCCTCATGTCAGAGCAATACTGGCTTGAGGCTTCTGATCTCGCGTGAATTTCCGGGATCTTTGAGGCGTCGATAAGGCATCTATGGTTTGAGGATTCACCCTGTAAAGACGATCAGTAAATAGGAATACGTTAATCTCACAGCCTACTTGGGATAATTTGATTTAATTGTTATCTTCCTTCTGCGCGTACTTGCCAAAAAATTTGATTGCGTTAACTGACGCGAGGTGAGATAGTAACAAAGAAGTGCAAGTAGTAAATAAAAAATAAATTTTTCTATTATCCTATTTCGGCGCCTGAAGGCCCACGTAGGTATTTTTCGGAAGATACGTATTCTTTGTTATAGAACGACTCATTTTGACGTTTGGAACACTCATACTCAGATTTCATTTGCAGATACCACTACGAGAATAACGCCTTACGACATGTACCCTCTTCCGTGAATACCCACCACAGGGAAAAGCGAGAAAAACCTGTGGCTATCTGAGCATGCTGCAAGTAGTAATTACACGAACAACAAAAAATCTGGTAGTTCATCTGAGGACAGGGCTTGGAGCAGAAATTCGCCCGACAGGCCTGAAATATTGTGTCAGCGTAATTTATTCCAAAAATCGACAGGGGTAGACAATAAGATCAGCGTTTATAAGGATATACAGTAAAACTTCTCTAACACGATAGTGGGTCCCGGTATAAGTGTTGAAAATATTCATTGAAATTCATCCATTTATATTTGCAATACTTGCCCCTACACGCAAAATGACCTGCAAGGGTAAGTGTTGCAAATAAAAAAGTGCAAGTTACAATGAATAGTTTCAACACTTATGCCGGGACCCACTATCGTGTTAGAGAAGTTTTACTGTACTCTTAATGTTTGAGCCTGAGTACAATATCACTACGATAAAATTCTACTCCCTGTCAATTAAAAGCGGGTCTTACAGGGTATATCCACTTTTAACTAACTCATTTTGGTGCCATTAGCGAAAAGCCCATGCAAAAACTCTAAATTTTACATGGTGAAAAGTTTAGGACTATAAATTCGTCTCCCTGTCTGCAATCATAGTAAAAAGTTTAGATTTCTATTTATGAACACTATAATTTGCATAATATCGATTAATTATAACTGTGCAACTGAATAAAAAGCCCTTCATATTTGATATGTATGTCGCCAGCATCGTATACAGCCTTAATTCACTGCGGTATTATATCGACAAGATTTCTCAAGTCATCCTTATTACCTACATGTCCCAGGCTTCTTTGAAAATAAGTCATATTCCTTCCTCCGTCAGCTGTCGTTCCTTAGCCACGTCCGGATATTTGAATAGAATATAATTTTTCATCATCCTCCAGACATGTTCTATCAGATTAAGATCAGGAGAGACCGGTGGCCATTCTCGAGGAACATTACCTCTTTCAATTAGTTCGAGCCACCGAATGGGAGGGGGCGTCATCCTTCATTACCACTAGACCTGGTCTCAACGAGACCATGCCGTGGATAAGAGGTACTATCCTCTGACTGTAGTGTTTAGTGGTTATTGAACCCCATTTATTTTCCCAGAACAAGCGAGGTCTTTTCTTACTGCCGAAAAAAGATCCCCAAAACATTATCCAATTTGCCTTCGAAAATTGCTGAGTCGAGGAATTAGACAAAGAATTTAAATTTAGAGGATACTTGAAGGCAATACCAACCTTTCCTGTGATTCAACATCTAGTGTATCTATCATCGGTCACCCAGCTTTCATCAGTTCAGAGTACTCGCACCCAATTTTCTTTCTTTCAGTGGAAATGGTTTTTGACGAAATCATATCGCTTTCTCGAATTTTCTGGGGAGAGAGGTTACGAAGCGACAATCCTACGAGTTTAGCCCCTCTTCTTCATTTCCCGTTCAAATAACTTATCACTTACACCAAAGTGCGAGAAGGCTAGATTTGCAATCTTAAAGTAGAGCAATCGGCTGCCTTCAAAAGAGAAAGTTATGTAAGCTTCCAATTCGTCGATTTTTGTAGAGCTGGGTAAAGGGGTTTGCCCACTAGACTTTTTGTGGGTGAGCTTGGTATTTTTTATAGCATCTCGAACTTGTCTGTGAGTGATTTCAAGTCGTTCTGCATTCATAATGTACGATAGACCCTCTTGGGCCAAAGTTCTCACCTGACGATCCTTAGAAATGGTACAAATTCGTATTTAGGTGTCAAACTCACCTGTATACGTTTTTCTCGAGTCAAACGTGGCGCACATTTATGAGATCTTTGTGATTGCGGAGGTGTCTGTGGTGGATTCACTTTTGTAGTAGTCTAATCGATTCAATGCTTTTTTTTTTCAGGATTAGTTACCTTGTTCTGCTTCTATTCAGAAATGAAGTTGGAGTGACAAGTTTATAAGAAAATCATATCCTGCTGAACTATGTGATTGTGATGATGATGATGATGATGATGATAATTATGAATGAGTGTTGATGAGTCGGTGTGGTGAGTATGGATTATCAACTGTGTCCGTGCTACATTAAACACAATTGTTCAGTTGATTATAAGTCAGTGGCTATGCATAGCATTCACTAGAATATGATAATTCTCATAATCTAGGCAGACATGATTCTAAGTTTCAGACTAACTGGGGCTTAACTCCATAAGCGTTATAATGCACAGATTGATCCTTGTATGATCCTTGAAGCGGGATTATTCACTGCTATTGCAAGGAGACGATTATTATCGTAGTGATATAGTACATCAATAAAAACATTAGAAAGAGCCACCTAAATAACATTATCCTCTTAAATACTAATGACCTAGATAAATATTACTCCTTAAAACATGTACAGTCACATTTCATAACACCCATCACCCTTATGTGCTCCTTAAGAGTCAGTAATAAATTTGATCATTTCTCTTTTACAAGACAACAGAATGAGAGAACGCTAATTAAATCTCTCGATAGTACCACACGTCGGGCTGTGGAGCAACTGGATGTAGCAGAAATAGATGTGCAAATACTACTCTTGCTATCAGGTCAGCAGCCCAAGAAGATATATCGTGGATGATTTGGACACAATTTGTAAGGCCAAATTAAACATCTAATACACTATAAACATTTATCCTTCGAATTGGTTCTGAAATATAGTAATACATTGGCACCGAATTTTCAATCATACAGGGAAAAGTCGGCTCATGATCAATTCGTCCCTTTCATTAAAATTGAATTAATTGTGTACAGGGTATAAGGGCTAATTAGTTTTACGTACATGTAGTATTGCAGCCCTAAATATTGTTACTGATTAGATAAAATTAGCGCTGTCTAGAAACAATTCTAAGGCCTGCAATACTACATGCAAGTAAAACTGATTGCCCCTGATAGCCTGTAAGCTGTAAAGTGGGAGGGGTTTTTTTTTAAAATCATTTTAGCGTATGCAGCCTGAGGCTATGACGCGCATGATTATGGAAGATGTGTATGTGACGCAGTATGACTCTGTTTGACGTTTCGAACACTCATACTCAAATTTCATTTGCAGATACTACTACGAGAATAAAGCCTTACGACATGTACCCTCTTCCGTGAATACCCACCACAGGGAAAAGCGGGAAAAACCTGTGGTTATCTGAGCATGCTTTCGTCATCTCACGAATGTAATATCACCGCGAGAAATATAGTGTGCGGGTCTTGCTGGATTTGAACCAGCTTTCTCCTGTCTCAAGTGAGGCATGTGTCCAAGCTGCCCAGACTCAACTTGGGAGAACGACCCGGATAGTGTACCACTGCACCGTCCAACCTTTGTTAAAGAGATTTGTTACTCAGAAAATCCTTAATTTTTTGGAAAGGAATACAATGTTGCGGCCCTAGAGGTTGTGAACAATAGGTGTTCAATCTGTTGACTGAGCAAGTAATTGCAAGGGCAATAAAGTACAACTTTAATTCTGGTTAGTAACAATCTTGTGGGTTGAGACACTGTACACGCAGATTGAAAATTTAAGGTAGTTACGGGTGAAAGCTAAGAATGCTAAAAGTGGGAAAAAAATAACATATGATTATGGCTGATATTATAATTAGCTTGATCAGAAAAAGTAAGAGTATATCAAACAACTCCAGGTAGTAGCAAGTATATCAGTCCTTTACCGTGCAATGAATCAGCTTTTTTATTATTATCATTACTATTTAATTTCATATGATTTAATTTAACCGGTTCAGGAGAACCTAGGTCCCATGCAGGTGCTATAACTTAAATACATATGCACAGAATGAAACCTCGCGGTAAAAAACACTCCAAAAAACTGTAGTCCGACGTCATTCATGTTCTCAGTTTAGCCTTCAGAAAATACATTACACTGTATATCGAGTGTTAATTCTATCTTATCCCTTTCCTGCTCTATTCCTCATTTTCCGCATCAATGCCTCAACTTGACTAAAAATTCAAGATTGTTCCAAGTAGAGTCTGGGTAGCTTGGACACATGCCCCACTTGAGACAGGAGAAAGCTGGTTCAAATCCAGCAAGACCCGCACACTATATTTCTCGCGATGATATTACATTCGTGAGAAGACGAAAGCATGCTCAGATAACCACAGGTTTTTCCCGCTTTTCCCTGTGGTGGGTATTCACGGAAGAGGGTACATGTCGTAAGGCTTTATTCTCGTAGTAGTATCTGCAAATGAAATTTGAGTATGAGTGTTCGAAACGTCAAACAGAGTCATACTGCGTCACATACACATCTTCCATAATCATGCGCGTCATAGCCTCAGGCTGCATACGCTAAGATGATTTAAAAAGAAGAGCCAAACTCCGTGAGATTTAAATCATGGACCCAGAGGACCTATCTTTTGTCTTTCGCAGGATTTCCCCCCGTCCTTTTGTCCACTTAGAGCATGTCATGACCACATGCCAGACGTTTAGCGACGGATGTCCAAATTGACATCATGGGTTATAGACTCCAGGTACTTTTCTCCTATACGTATAGGAATTCGGCCCGACGTGCTCGCTTCTTTTCTGTATTTGTACGCTGCTCTGTGCCCTGTTAAGGGTTTGATGCGTTTCGAATGGTGTTCCCCTAGATTCATTATAGCTTGACCTGTTTGCTGCTTTCCAAGTTACAGGGTTCGCTGATGTCGGATGCCCAGAATTCGTTTGACATGTCCTTTCATTATTATTATTTAACGTCTTTGGGTAACGTGATAATCATGCGGCTCTCATTTACGCTACCCGGACATAGGACGCCGGAAGTTGAGTGCCAGGCATCTGCAAAAGAAAGGACATACAGGGCTAGGGCGCCTTTTCATTGCTGTCACTAGGTGCTATTGGTTAGGACTCTCCGAGTAATGGCGGTTCAATAAATCAACTGCAGATTAAGGGACGTTATCTGATATTGAATGATCACCTGTCATTACTCGCATACTCTTTAAGGCTCATACATTTTTTGAAGGGCCAATTGTAAGTTCCAAATACGTCATTTAGTATCTTTCATAACCCCAGGTTTCGAAATTTTTCAATTCAACTACTTGATCGATGGTAAGAGATGGGGATCAATCTGATGGCTCCAGGGGCCTTAGGTGTCCACGTATGATGGCTTTGGAAACTTGTCTTGGGTCGACCCTAAATTGCAATGCGATCTCTTGTCGGGTATTACCACTTTTATAGAATATTAAAACCAATTGAATTATCAGTAAAGCTTAAATTTGTTCCGGGTTAATTCTAGCTTTCTAACATTGATCTATGCTCAGTGGAGGTCGACGAGAGGTTAAGCGCGGGATAATTTGTTAACACTTTAATTTGTAAAGTTATTGTTGTAGTATGTCCCTTGATCATAGAGACTCAGGTGAGAAATTTAACATTCTGTTGGCTAGTAGATTACAGTTCTAGGTTGGTTTTTGACGCCTTTTTGAACGTTGGCTAAGTGAGCCTGAGAGAAGTAAGTGTATGGGTGTGACCTGAAATGAGGGAACTCATTAAAAACTAACCGAGTCAGGAGGCTATCCTTGAAACTAGCTTACATGTACTACTACTAGTACGAGAAACGATATTCGCTGTTCCAGTCACTTTTATTACGGGTTTGATCCGAGCTTGAGTCGCTAGATGAGTATTTTAGTAAGCAAATGTATTTTGGCAACGAATCAAAATTCGATCTGAATACTAGCAGATATTTGTGAAAAACTTTCTTTCAAATATACAATTACGGTACTTCAGGTCTTAAGATACTTAGTGGCAGCTAAGTATTCTGTATGTCCTTTATAGAAATTGCAAGGGAACAACGTTCATTATTAACGACAGCCGCTAACAATATTTAGGGTTAAGATACTGAACATGTAACAAAAGGCAGTGCTATTACTTGTTAATTATAATAGTGACTGATACTAATTCATTACGCTGTTCACCCGAATTAGTTAATGACAACATACAAATCCAATTTCAGCCACTGAGTTTTATCCCTGCCACCCTATATTCAAGAAAAAGGATGTACAGTATCTCAGTATTATACATTGTTACGGACTGACATTAATTTTGTACGTCACAATTTGATGGTTGATGTTGATGACGTACAAAATTAACGTCAGCTACTAATAATCTTAAGAGCTGAGACACTGTTTATGTAGTAGAAACTACAAGGCCTAGTCATGTAAGAACTAGATCCATGTCATGTTAGCGCCTTCTGGTAATTATTGGGGCGAACTGATCACCAAAAGGTGCCAGAATTCCATGGGGGTATAGCCCGTACGTGATCAGACCTTGTATTTGTAGATTAAAACAGGGACATTGCCTTACCCCTGCCACAGTGAACTTGCGCCTACGATTAAGTAAGCATAATTTTTTAGACTAGCGTAAACTCACGGGGATAAAGACTTCGCAATTTCCAATTGTTACTCTGATAATTAAATCACGTTCACCAACACATCGGAAGCTCTTCACGATAAAGCACGCACAACCCATCTATTTGTATGAACTAAGTTACAACTCTGGTTTTTTGTCGTTCAAATACGGGGGAGGATTAATAAATTGGAGGAGAATTTGGCGCTGTCATGGTTATTGGGTTATCTTTGGAGGTCCCAAGTTACTGAGAAATACACTCATTACAATAGTGTTTCACTACTTTCTTGTACATCAATCTCATTCTCAGATTTGTTCCTTTCTCAAGAGATATCAGTGTTCACAATCACAATTGATTTAACTTCGTCCACTTGAACGGAAGAAAAACTGATCGTTCTTCGAACGTTGGCCGAGATCTCTCTTAACGATTTATTTAGCAAATACTGGTTGACAAATTGTGGTTTGCAAATCATAGGAATATCACGATAAATTGATTGTCACGACGGTTCCTGATTATCAGTACCTATATCGCACTATAGAAGTTCAAAATGACATCTTCTGTGTTTTACAAATTCAAATCCCAAAAAGAACCTTCGAGGGTAGAGTTCGAGGGAACTGGTATCTCAGTATTTGAACTCAAGCGTGATATCATCACCAAGAGCGGGTTGGGAGATGGTGCTGATTTTGATCTCGCTATATTTAACGACGATGCGACCGAAGGTGATTCATAAAACGACCCTACAATTACGTTCCTCAGAAACTAATAACCACGTAGAATATGATGATGATACCGCTGTCATTCCCAGATCTACAACTGTTATTGCTCGACGGCTGCCTGCTATCAAAAGAGGAGCTGGCAGGGCACAAAGGTACGTGACGGGTAAGATGCCTGTCAATGCAAAAAACTCAGCTCGTAAGGAGCAGTCCAAAAATGGTACAAAGAATGGAAGCGTAAATGGAAATTCGCAGATGAATTCCTCGATGACAGAAGAGCAGCGCTTGTCCGCTATGTTCGAAGCTCTAAGTGAACAGTGGTCAGGCCAGCTAGAAGAAATGGCCAAGTAAGTAAAAATGATTTTCTCATCCTTCTGTGCTAAGATGGGTTTAGGCAGACTAAAGTACATCACACAAGTAACAAAAAAGTTTCGGAAGGTGAACCTCCATTAGGGTATGTTTGCTATCGCTGTGGAGAGAAAGGACACTGGATAAAAGAATGCCCTACAAATGACGATCCAAACTTTGAGAATAAACCTCGCATCAAGCGAACGACGGGTATTCCAAGGTCTTTCCTAAGGGCGGTGGAGAAGCCAATGGCAAATTCGGGTGATGGGGATGGAGCTAAGCAACCTTCTGGTGTCATGATAAATTCTGAAGGTCAATTTGTGATTGCAGAGCCAGATAAGAAATCATGGGAACAATTTCAAGCAAAAACTAAGTATTCTGCTGCAGCTGAGAAGGCTGCAGCTGTTGGTAATCAAGAATTACAGGATAGAGGGCTGGAGTGTTCAATCGACAAGAGAATATTCATAGATCCAATGATGACGCCATGTTGTGAGAAAACGTACTGCAATGATTGCATTACTAATTCACTCATCGAAAGCGATTTCACATGTCCCGGTTGTCAGACTGATGGCGTATTACTAGATGACCTTAAGCCTGATGAGACGACATCTCTAAAGATTAGGAACTACCTTGAAGAGAAAAATGCATCCTCAAAAGATGAGAGAGAAAGTTCTAAAAGTCCACTTGTAAAGTCGCAATCCTCACCAACTGCTGAAAAGGCTAAATTTAAATCACCGTCACCTTTACCAGCCCCATCTACAAACTCTTCTGTTGGGAGAAAGCTCTCTTTTGAATATCCTCGAGATGAGTCTAAGTCTCCTCCTAGTGTCACTCGTTCAGATACCTCGCAAAATTCTAACTCAAAAAAGCGACCAGCCGAGCAGCTACTTGAAAACCCCAAAATACCTAAAGGGCCCAAGGCAATGCAGCAACAGAAACAGCAGCAGCAACAGCAGCAACAGGAAATAATTTCTAATTTGAATGGATTCACTGGTACACCATATAACATGCCCTTTTATGGCATGCCTCATATGATGAGTGGTTTTGGTACAATGAATAGCATCCCCATGATGCCTGTGGTAAGCCCTATTATGATGAATGGATATGGTGGCTTTCCCAGTATGTATCCAGGCGCTAGTGGCTATAACCCAATGGGTGGTATAAATATGATGACAGGAGGAAATATGGGTATGAATGGGGTAATGCGGACCGGAAATGGAGCTGCAAATGGTTTCCCTAATCAGCAAAAGACTATTTTTGGCGAAGCATTACCAAATGAAGAAGATAATGCCTATTTTAGGCAACCCGTTAATCCTCATCGCCACCAAGGACGACAAAGAAGATCTAGACCCCAAGACTACCGCGAGTTATGATTCTTGGTATGAGCATGTGAGATTATCTGCCGTATCCTGCTGGTCCCGTCTCCCCACTATTAGTCTTCGTATCTGTTTTTCTAGTTCCCTCTAAAATCTGTTTTTATTGCACGGCGCTGATTGGTTGGTTGGGCAAATGTATCTGGGCACGATAGGGTATAAATGGTTGTTGTTCTAAACACGACTTGAAAGATTAGTCGTTGGCGCATCGCGGATATTAAAGAAATGGGATGGAGTAATTTGGGATTCCTGCATATCACTAGAAAACTAGTACTCCCCACAAATTAGTTGTCTACATGAAATACTGTAACTACTTGGAGCGCTTCCGAAACGATGATTAATGAGGACAAAAATTAGGTGTCACGAATACTATCCGAGCTTGATCTTCTTGCAAGGTCCTTGGCAAATTTACCGTACTTTAGCCTTTTTATGTACTGATGTTTTTTGAAGCAGACCTTCCAGTAGGAAAGCTTGATATTTTGAGCCAATTTGAATCGACCAATCAGTATACATTTTCGGGTGAACCAAGAATTCTTTTACACTTCTATGGCGACAAAAGTGTTGAACCTGCCCACCACGAAGTTAAAAAATCACAGTCAAGCAATAAACCTCTCAGCCACATCCATACTACATGAGATAGTCGAATCATCATTCAAGATGATCGCCTCTATTTTATCACATGGCTATGGTTGAGAGGTTCGTGGCTGGACATCATGAATATTCAAATTCGTGGTGGGCAGGTTTAGTACTTATGCCATTCCACAATTGTATAATGTCGCTATCCTAAAGATTGTTCGTAGCCGAAATGAATTTATACCTTAGTGCCTTGTTATGGCTTATCACAACATACAAAATAATTTCAGTCACTAACAATCATAACCCCTGCAGTCCTGGACACGTACGTATCCCTATACTGGTATACAAACAAGGAAGCTTCTTAACGACAAATCTGGTTGGGTACCAGGGGAAGCACTTCTTACAAACTGAAATTTATTCTGCACGTGGTTGTATTGTGTTTGCTTGCAAAAACGTACCAAACGTACTTAAGCCACTAACAAGTTCTTCCTCTGCTGCACAGTACAAGGTCGAGTTCTGTCCAATACAGTCGTGCAAGGATGTTATTTGATAAATGTTTCTCTGAAACAATCTTGTGTGTGCAGCCTGGGGCTATAATACAAATGTTTACGGAGGATCTGTATTTTTTCGCAGAATGACTCGGTTTGACGTTGGAGCACTCATACTCAAATTCTATTTTCAGATACCACTCCGAAGACAACGCCTTGTGGCATGTACTCTTTTCCATGAAAACTCACTACAGGGAAAAGCGTGAAACCCCTAAGGTCATCTAAATATGCCTTCGTTATTCCACGAATACGATATGACCGCGAGAGATGTGGTTTGAGGGCCTTGTTAGATTCAAATAAGCTTTCACTTGTCTCAAGTGGAGCATGTGTCCAAGCTAGCCAGACTCTACTTGGGAGAATAGCTCGGACGGTGTACTACTGCACCACCCGGTTCTTGATTCCGATGCGGCGTACGGCACAAGATTCATGTACACGTTACACGTAGGAGCTGAATGAGCTTAGCCATGTAATATAATCATGATGATTGAAGCTCACGATGAAGTGGGCCATGAAATGGACAAATCCCCATGAAAACAAGAAGATAACCTAACATACTCAGTCGAATAGTTAGCATCCGCTGCAAGCTTATACGTTCGAAGTTCATCCTTCGCCCATCGGGAGGCGTGCAGGTGACTCGAGTTTAAAGTCTGAGACATGAGATGCCGCCGATCGGAGCATGTTGTTTGTATGTGTCATGTTTGGGCGAAGGGGTGTTCCAGCACCAAAGGAGTTTCATAGCAAGCAGAGGTGTTTTAGAATAGTAGCATAATAGGAACTAGGGTTGGTTGATTGTAACTTGTTGCAAATTAAAGGATGAGGAGCAGATAGAGCTCTCACAATGATGTGTAATAGGAAGGCGTCATTTTCAGTAAGGGTTATCGAGAATATAAGGTTCTTCAATTAATTACCTTTGCCATGAACGTGGATTCCGTAGTGTTGCTGATGATTTTGGTAATAGTTGGTGGGTACAGTTTGAACTTTGGTTACGATAATGGTAATGGTGATTGTCATTGTGAGGGTTAAGATGATAGTTGGCGGGATGACGACGGTGTAAGATGAGAGAAAAAAGGAGATGGTTCGATCTGCGCCACAGACTTGACAGAGCAAGCCACGGCTGGATGCCTGCCATGTTTCCTCACTGATTTCAGTCGAACCTTGCTGTAACCGTAATACATCAGGTGCAATTTTGTGATGAACAATCGAGATTTTAAAGTTTAGAAGTGTGATACTTATCCCTGCACGCAAAGTGGCGCACAGGTGTAGGTATTGCAAATATAAGCGGTAACATTTTGATGAATCTTCAAAAATTTGCACCCGACGTACTACTGTTGTAGTAAACTTCGACTACAGTAAAGCCAGCAGACAAGCTCAAGCTCAAGGTACAGGGTACCAGGGGCAATTAGTTTAACTTGCATGTAGTGTTGCAGCCCTACTTGTCGTTACAAAATGCGCTAATTGTGTCTAATTAGTAACATAATTTAGGGCTACTATACTACAGGGGGACAAGGGTTAGTTAACGAAGGTTAGAGAATAAGTTATATGCACTATAAATTTATCTTTATACTCTATTGCAGGGGTAAATAATGAAGGAAACCCCTGAATGCCAAGATCTGACAGGGATTATACAATATGCCATTGGCTGCAATATTTTGACCATACCAAATCCGACAATAGCTGAACCTTATTTGTATGGGAAATTTTTCGTGATAAAAGAAGTGTAGGAGATCCCTGTAACTCGTTGAAATGATGATATTCTATTCAAAAGTGCTAGCTTTTATCAAGTATTAAATACATTTTTACCAATAATTAAGCATCATTAATAAGGAATCGAACCTCCTCTTGCTCTGATGACTGCCTAGCACCTTTCTGGCATGCTCTCTACAAGCGTAGCCAGTTGCTCCTGAGAAATTGACTCCCATGCCTCTAGGACTGCATTACGGAGCACTTCCTCAGATGGATTACCAGAATCAAATTCTGAGTGGTGCTCTTCAATATGGGATTTCATCATATCCCACACTGACTCAATTGGATTCAGGTCTGGGGAATATGACGGCCAGACTATGAAATCTACCCCCCTTGATGACAGCTCTCTTTTCGTACGTTGAGCAGAATGGGCAGGAGCACCGTCCTGCATAAAGAGAAGAGGGCCGTGAGAGTCAATTGGTTGTGTTGCCGCGTGGATTAAAGGAACAATCCTCTGGCAGTAACTCTCCGCTTTTATACTCCCCCAATCCCTACTCCAGAAGAGGGCAGGGCCCTTCTGGTTCCCATAAAAGGAGCCCCAGCACATCCAACCACGCTTTCGAGGACCTTTTCGAACCAGGCAAGTGTGATAATATGTCTCCTCGGGCTAAAAAATTAGATTAATGCAGTTGATACATGGCTGAGATCTGGACTCACCTTCCTCGAAACCCATACTCTTGTGTGACGTTCACCAGTGACCCAAGTCTCATCAGACCAAAGAATTTGGGACCACTGTTCAGGTGTCCAAGAAGAGTGTTCTTCCGCCCACTCTAATCTTTTCCTCATATGTGCAGGCGTTAGAGTAGGCTTCGCTTGAGCAATGCAACGCTTGAACCCTCTTCTCTCAAGAGCACTTTTGATTGCGATTTGGCCACAATTCCAGTGGGAAAACTTAGCAGCAAGCTCCAGGTGGCTCATCTGGCTGGCCTCACTTGAAGACGTGACAAACTCTTCAAGCTCAACTTCCTGCTGAGCGTTCAAGGCGTGGGGTCGGCCATTTCGCTTTTTGGGCGTCAGACATTGCCTTGCAAGGGCATATTGTACCCTTCTTTCGGTGATACCGAGTTGATTACCGATGGCGAGATGAGTAAAACCAAGGCCACGTAACGTGTATATCTGGACTCGCTGATCCCTAGAAAGCTGGCTCCGTGATCTTGGAGTAGTGGGAGATGCTGGGGTGCTCATTTTTCTTCGCAGTTTATCGTGAGGATATAGGTTATTCGATATGTCGTGTCAACCGATTTAGTGTGATACGAGGATGCTGTGCAACTATCGAACATAAGAGAGAAGGTTCAAGGAGGAATGCCTTGGTTGCCTTATTGCCTTAGTCTAGCCATTTTTGTAGCGCTAAAGTCGGAATGTCAGGGATAGCCCATGTAAATTACACAGAATGTGGGGCTACACTTCTTACCCCTGTAATAGAGTACTATCGGAATAAATAGAATTTACTGCCTTGCCTTCATTAACTTACCCTTGTCCCCTGTACATGCAAGTGAAACTAATTGCACCTGTTACCCTGTACAAACTAAAGTTGTTGAGCATAAACTGTTTCACAAAACATATTAACGGGGATTTTCAAAAATGACGATAGTCAGTAATTAATTTATTAAACAAAAACAAACACCGTATTTTATTGAACCGATCATTCGGGGAAAGAATTAAAAAATTTGTTTTTCTACATTCTCGTGTTATCAAAGTTCCCTTAATGGGTACCTTAAAACAACTGTTACATTTTTTTTTTTTTTTCCTATTTAAGTCTCGGGCCGAGCCCTACGTATCCGAAGATCTGAGACCGGTGGAGCCGGCTAGGTTCAAGTCTAGGACCTGCCCAACTCGTTCGCACCGCGTGAACCGCTACACAAGTAGTAGCTAGTTAAAGTACATTTATTAAACTCCTTTAAGTAAATTCCCAACACCCAAGCCGAAAACTCCAAGTTCCAGAAAAGTTAAAGAAACAAAGGAAAATATATGGTCTAGTCCCTGCACTCCTCGCACTGGTTCCTTTCCTATCATGATCTATGTCATGTTCAAATTTCTTCTTGGTCCACGCTGAGGGCTGTAGACAGAGTCACAGGTTGACTTTCAAAGCAGCCAGTTTTTTGCGCAAATAATTTAAAACTTTCAAGACAATTATGCCCGAGGATATTTTTGATAAATTTGTGGTAGGGCATAGCCCCCCGCAGACGACGAACGTAGTGAGCGTGTCGTCGACAGTGTATGAAGTGGTTAGGAGTAGTCTCCTCCCCGCAAGAACATTCCATTGTCGCACCAAGGTTGTTAAAGCGACGGTGGTGTGCTGCAAAGTTTCCGTGTCCCGTGCGAGCCGCAATAAGTTCAAGCAACAACCGTCGAGGAAGGGCCAGTTCTGGTGGTTTGCGTCTTCGCATCTGGAGATCCAGTCCGCGATACCGCGGTGGACAGGATTCGTCCCAGAAAATATCGAGTAGCGCCTGTCGTTTCTGGTTCATCAAGTGATGAAGGTAAGCTAAGGTGATCGTTTCTGGCTTTACGGCCCGATTAGGTAGCCCACGTAGGGCGGCTCGCGCTGCTGCGTCAGCCTCTTCGTTTCCCTGGATCCCTGAATGTCCCGGCACCCATTTCACCTCCACTACTAAATGTGCCTCTTGTATAAGTGACCGGAATGCGCGGACATCTTTAATGCTTGAGGATGTGTTTCCTGTCAAGACTGCATTTCTGGCTTGTTGGCTATCCATCATCACCTTTACTTGTTGTGGCCTTCCCCCTGACCTCCAACGTTCGGCTTCCAAGATCCTCAGCGTCGCCTCTAGAGCCTTCCTCGCCCCAACTATCTCCGCGTCCAGGACCTCTCCCCCGTGGATGATGCCACTTTCCCTTGAGAGAGTCATTCCTCCTCTTTTTAGGACAAACGCCCATGCTGAGCGCCCGTGTCCATTCGAAGATCCATCCGTGTAGGCGCAGATTTCGGAGCTGGGCAGTTTTTCGATCCAACGTTTGCTAGCTTCGAGGTCTGTGTCTTTTGTGCCAAGCTTCGCAAGGTTTATCGGCCCGGGCAAGGGTTCGGCTGGCTCGGCCTCGGGAAGTTCTCGGTAAGCCCGCTGGAGACGAGACATCTGGAGCTCGGGCCGTGCGGATTTCTTGTTCCTTTTCTTGAACTTTTTTGTTCCGTCGTTAGGACAGATCGCAGCGCGGCTTCTCAGCGGATGTCGGTCGTCAAGTGTGTTAAGTCTGGCGGCAAGTCGTAGTCGGTTACCCTCAAGGATGTACTTTGATGGTGGAATTCCTCCTTCTCGATGTATCACTACATTCGGTGTTGTCCGTACTACCGGGAGAGCGGCTCTTAGCCCCATTAAGATGGCCTTATCTATCATCTCGCAGGTGCCGGCGATTTGAGGCGTGACTGTTCTTCTTATGGTCGGACGACTCAGTCCAGGCCACCATACTTCTGATCCGAAGGTGGCGACAGGAACGATGCATGTGTCCACTGCTCTCACCAACGCTTTGGGTGCAGCTCCACGATATGTCGAGTTCAAGCGGCGCATGTGCTGGGCTGCTCTGAGCGCTTTTTCGCACCACGTTGTGACGTGGTGTTTGAAGTTGAGACGGGGGTCTAAATGTACTCCCAGCCAGCGAATGTGCTCAGCTGGCTCAATTAGCGTGCCGTTAACCCGGACGCCCACTGCTGTCTCACGACGTCTGCCAGGGAATTGGATGACCTCCGACTTCGCGGTATCAAAGGCGACCGCGTTGTTTTGCGCCCAGTTGAGGAGATGGTCTACCTCGCGCTGCGCTGCGGCGGCCGACTCGGCGGCGGTGGGGCCATACCCAAGGATTCCAACGTCATCAGCGTAGCTAAACCTCAGATTAGCGTTTCCACTGCGCATTGGCTCTGCCATGTATAAAAGGAAGAGGAGAGGTGATATTGGCGATCCCTGAGGAACCCCGCATGTCAACTCCCTCTCGGTGGTGACTCCCCCGTTGTATCGGACTTGTACCCTTCGGTTAGCCAGAAAAGAGCACGTCCAACGCAGAATCGAATCTGGCCACCCTTGTGATTGCATTCTCTTCACCAGGCGGTTGTGGAGTACTGCATCAAATGCACCTTGAACGTCTAGGGTCACAAATGTCGCAGCCCACCCTTGGGAGCTAGCCTCTTCAACATCGTGGACTACGCAGGAGACGAGGTCTGTAGCGGATCGTTTGGGAAGTGCGCCGAATTGTTGGTGGCCGACCACGTCACAGGTAACTGCCAGATGCGCCATACGTTTGGCTAGAAGCCTTTCTAGCCCTTTGCCTAAGCATGATAGTAAAGCGATGGGCCTCCAGCCTTTCACTGTCGTCGGGTCCCGATTTGGTTTCGGGAGCAGTACTACTTCCGCCAGCTTGAAACAGGTTGGGTGTGTACCTAGCTGCATGCATGCCCTAAAGAGTTGTGTCACATGTGGGCCGATCGTCTTCCAACATGCTTCGAGTAACTCGACTGAGACTCCATCTGCTCCAGGTGCTGTATTTCCGCAGCCAATGGTGTATTTGCGGACATCCTCCTCTGAAATATCGTTGTCCCATGGAATCCGATTGTCGCTGGCCGTAGTACATGGCGGGAGATCGTCTGTTGCCTGGTGTCGTGCGAGAAGAGCATCGCGGAGAATTGTTGCTCGCTCAGCCGGATTCGTAATAAGGGATCCTTCGTGATTGAGTGGTGGGGGAATTTTGGCCTGCCGGGGGCTAGCTGAACGCATGAGCTTAAAGATATCTGCAGCTGTATTCATTGCCTCGATTCGTTGTGTGCAATGCTCTTTCTTGGCTGCTGAGATCGTCTCTCGTAGTTTCTGTGCGGAGGCGGCGCGTAGGCTGGGTGATGTCGCTTCTCGGTACTCAACGCGTGCTGTTTTGCACTTGGAAGTCCACCAAGGGGCAGATTTTCCACGGCCTTTTCCGACTTTGACTCCTGTTGCCTGAATACCGTTTGAAAGTTGCATGCAGAGCTCCTGGGCGTACACTTCCACTTTCTCTATAGTGTCCAGTGTTTGAGGCGGATGGACCCATCTTGCAATAGCTCGAGCAAAATTTGGCAGATTTCCTCGTGGAACTCTAACCTTCAGCGGTTCGGTATCCATGGTAGCTGCTGTTATCGGGACTTGACCTCGGATCGGTAGGTGGTCACTGGTTACGCACTCGCTTCGGTCCACCCATGCCATAGTGTCGCTGATGTTAGTCCACACGAGATCCAGTGTATTCCCTCGTCGCTGTGTCGGTTCGCCGATAATGAGACAAGACAGGTTGTGTCTTTCAGCCCACTTCTCGATTTCTTCGCCCTCTCCATGCCTGTTAGAAGCCCCTGGCTGCCAGGCCTCATGAACGGCGTTAAAATCTCCTGCGGCAACCGATTTTGGGGGTGGGTTCCAGTTTACAATCGGTAAGTATGCCGTAGAGTCCTTGGGTGCCTTGTATACGTTGAAGAAGGTGATTCCGTTGACCACTACCCAGCAGTAGTCTCCCGTTGGCGTAGTGCACGGAAATATCTGAGTCGCTGTTATTACCCTATCACTTTTCCTTGTATAGGTCACGGCTCTTGGTCTTACATCCACGCCACCGTATGGTGTGTGGCACGTGTACCCTGGGTGTGACCTAGTTGACTTTTTTCTTTTGTTCCAGCATGGTTCCTGGATGAGAATGACATCGACGCCTAGCTCGTAAGCTCGAGAAAGTGCAATGTCGTGTGTTGATCCTCCTCTGCCTACATTAATTGACATAAAACTGAGAGTAGGAGGGAGACGTGAAAGGGCCCGTGGGGTGCCCTTCACAAGTTGTGCTTGGGGTTAGTGTCTATGACCATAGCTTCGGATGAAGTAGCTTCGGTCGAGAGAACCTCAAATCTGTTATGGGACTTGGCAGCGGACTGGGAAGATTGACTTTGTCCTGCAGAAGCTAATGAGATAGCATCTGCGTGCCTTACGGCTGCTTTAGCTCGAGCTACCGCTGCAAATTCGCGTTGGCTTTGTTTTCTGATGGTCAGAAGCTGCTCTTTAGTGGGTGGGCCGATCCTGGTCGGGCGTGCCAGACAGTCTCGGCTGTCAGATCGGTGTGGGCCTCCGCAGTTACGGCATTTAGTGTGCGCTTTACACTCGGCAGAAGAGTGCATGGTGGAGGAGCAATTCCAACAGGCTGGAGCACGAGAGCATCCACGGGTGCCATGAAATTGTAGGCAACGTTTGCACTGTTGCACGGTTTGACGAGGTTGATGTCGCACTGCGATGCCAGACTCGTCGAATAATCGGAATCCTGGTCGTGGAGCGGACGTTCTATCGAATTGGGCCAGCCATGACTGGTAGGGTGCTCCCTCTTTACTTTTTCCGTGTGGACGAACCTTGACCGGAACTGTATTGGTTACTCTTGTGATTTCATTTTTAACCATCTCTTCCGTGATATGAACCCTGCCAAGAATGGATATTATGGCCACTAGAACTGTGGAAATTCGGAATACGACCAGGTCGGATGCCTTTTCCAGCTTGGCTCCAATGGGGGCAAAATATTCAGCCAAATCTATCAAGATTTGACGAGTTTCTTCATCTTTTGCTCTGAGTGCAAAGCCAGTTGGGACACGATAGACGTGGTCGATTGTGGTTGGCGGGAGGCTAAGGAGTTGCCCTACAGCTTCTCGAACGCCAGTCGGAGAGAGTTTGCGCCAGTCATGGTCTTTCCCGAGTCGGAGGAAGAGCCTTTCGTCTTGCGTGGAGGGAGCTACTAGTTTTGCCGGTATTTGGGGTGCATTTATCTGCTTGAGTGGCGTGCGTCCAACGTTTACCGGTGTGGAGGATTGTTTTTGACCCCTGCCGGTGACTGTGGCCCATGTCGCTTTGGCAGCAGGCTTTGGAACCACTGGGTTGACTACTTGCGTGGGGAGTCTGCTTCTTGGACCAACTGAGGGGCTTTCTCGGGAGATGGCATCCGCTGGGCGAGGGGGTAGGATTGGTGGGGATGATCCTGGTCCCGTTGTCAAAAATTGAGCTATTGCTGCTCGGATATAGGATACCATAGAGTTTATGTATTGTTCATTCTGATCAGTGTTCAAAGGCGAGAGGGCAGTTTCAGCACCGGTGGTAGCCATAGAGCACAAGAAGAAGTTCGCAGCATATTGCGCCTGTCGACGCTCTTCTGCTTCCATTGCTCTTCTTAGTTCTAAGGGGAGTTGGGTGCCACTAGTCACATGGCGGGACTCTGGGGCCACCCTCTTGCCGTCCGATGTGGGTTTTCGGGGCATTTTTGTACTTGAGGAGGAGTTTGACGCTCCTGTCGCGTTTTTATTGGTATTTCCAGGCTCTTGTAAGGACCCGTTTATGACTGGCCGCCTTGGTGCAGGCACAGCAATTCTTCTTTCCGAGGTTCCAGCAACTTTGGCAGTCCTCTCGCCTGCTAAAGTCTTTTCTTTCTCCAGACTTTTATCTGCTGGGACTTTTTCTTCATCTCCTTTGGTGGAGGCAGCCCATTTTGAGTCGGATAGACCCTTTTGTATAAAGGCGTCAATGACACAATCTTGCATTTCTGTGTCCTGAGATCCTTTCTCGAATTCTTCGATCTTTTTACGGATGTCGATTTCCATCTTATTCTGGTCGATCATGTTTTCTGTCATCCCCCTAGTCTTCAGGCGGTTTCTCATAACCCTGTGGGCTCTGTCAATTGTTGCTTTGTGACGCGCTACACGCGACACCTTTGTCGGCCCCGACGCCATTTTTAATAACGGGGAGTACCGCACGATATCAAGTGAGTGTTAGATGAAGTGTGAATCAAGGGATTGGAAGGGCTTGGGGTAAGTTCTCATCGATACGGAGGTGTTTGTTTGTTTGTTTGTTTGTTTGTTTGTTTGTTTGTTTGTTTGTTTGTATTATTTTTCGTCTATCAAGCACAGGCCTGAGCCCTTTCGCGCTATATACACCCGAAGGTAAAGGACGCTAGGGCTTACTGCCCTAGTGGCTGAGGCGCCCAGCTTCCCAAACATCAGAAGTGGAACCCGGTTTTCTGGAGAGATTTGCCCTATGTTTAAACAAGAAGGCAAAACAATAAATTCCAACGACAATTCAAATGATTTATAGAAGGTAATGTTGGTTATCTGCTGCTCAATAACCATGGACCTAAACAGTTGAACTCCGAGACGCTTTATTTTATTTTTTTCTCCAAATTAGATAAGAGTGTACGTGTCCACTGAGGGAGGGCTTCTGGGGCAGATTTCAGTGAAATAATTTGTGGCTTCCAGCCAGTTGGCAAAATTCTTCGCGCCTTGCGTCGAGCCAAAGAAGTAGGAAGCTTTGCTTTCAAATATCCTGGTGATCTTCGGAAGCCTCTGGGGCAGCAGCCTGCATTGTAATACATGGCTTGGGGATTTTCGGTCACCACAACTGCAGACGTTGTGCGAGTCTACATGATTAAACCGTTCATGATACAAGGCAAAGTCAACTGTTACATGACTTCACTTTGGTAAGTTATCTAGGGAATAAGTTAATCCGAAGTCATTCTAATTAGTCCACGTAAAAGTAGGATTAGTCAGAATAACAGTCATCCCATCTCATCTACTTTAAAGAGAAGAAAACACAAGTGCGAGAAGGAGCCAAAATTATTCGCAGCTTCATATGTGCCAATTCGAGTCGTGATACCCCCCCCCTTGAAATTTGCTTGCAACTTCTTTTTGATACTGAATCCGTCGAGCGGTGAACGAAAATTAAATTACTAATTAAATAGAGTCTGATATTCGCGTCGCCATAGCAATAGACTTAATTACGTCTAGTAACATCATGTGCAAATGACAATAAACAAGCACGTCCGCGCAATACAATACACCCACGTTCAACACTTAAAACACAAGCACTTCAAGCCATTACGTAATCCACAGTCCCTCAATTTTAAAGCCTTTACCAAGCAATCCTCCAATATCGACTCTTCTTCTAACTGTTACCAAGTATGCTTTTATCGATTCGAGCGTAACCGACGTCTAGTCGTAAAACTAACAATGGAAGAATTAAGTCGTTGAAATGGAATCCACCCCGATCACAGCTCTTTCCGCTCCTCCACCCGGATCTTGCGTTTCTTTCAAGAATTGTACGACGCGGTCCAAAGTCACGCTAGGTCTGCAGGAAACGCCATCACCAACAGCAATTCCGAAAAGAGAAAAGGGCGAAGAATGAAACTTCGAGCCTGTAAGAAAAGTGGTACTCTTCACAGCGAAGTCGGTGAGCCATGCAGGAAACGACGCAGACTAACGCAGAAAACTAACTGTCCTTCCTAATTTAAGGTCAGAGAGAGGACCGACGGCACATGGGAAGTCTGTTTCCTGCAGGCCGCAAATGGGGACATCAACTCAAAAAGTCTCACTCATAGCCATGAGCCCGCCGATCCATCAGCATTTCCAGAGTATTGTTGCCTTAACAACGAATAGATCTCAATACATCACAGTAATTTCATCATGGACATACCAGCTAGTAGGACTGTCGCCACTCTGAAGAACCGCAACCCTTGCCCTGAGCTAAACCATCATGATATTTAAAATTTAAATGCGCAGATGTCACACACAAGCCGGCTCGGAAGATCTCTCCCCGAGGGTTTTATCAATTGCCTCTCAAATGAAAAGACTTATTGAACTATCTGTTAAAATATATATAGCGTATTATATATATCAGTGGAACTTTGTACACAGATTGTAGCAGAGCGATAGAGCTTGTAAGGCTTTAGAAATCACGTAGAGTAAATTAAGACAATTTGTGGGATTTAATTGATGATAGCGAAAGAGGTATATCTCAGAGTGATATACTTCCTGAGTTCCCTATCCTAGGTCTAAGTCAAGTACTATCTAATCACAAAAGATTATCTGGTTCTGATCGCTGGTCTAGATCAGGATAACTAAAAACATATCTTGTTGAATTACAACTTAGGCAATATTAACTAGATTTACTGTTACCCATCGCCACAAATCAACACTATCTTTTTCGAGTATAATCAGGATACCAACGGTCATATAAACTACCTCTTCATACCAGGTGCTCGGTCTGTTGAGCTACTCAATCAAAGTCTGGATATCTTACTCATGGACTGTTCTTACAAGACAAATAAATTTGGCATGCCCTTGCTGGATATCCTCGGCGTTGACATCTTGAAACAGCCTTTTACTGTCGGGTATTGCTTCTTGGATCGCGAGAATGCGTCAAATTACGACATAGCGATGACTCACCTACTTTCTTTGTACCAGCATGACCGACGACCCTCGGTGATAGGTACGGATTGTGAATTAGCCTTGATGAATGCAACTGACCGTCACTTTCTGGTTACGCAAACTACTCGAATAATCTGCTTCTGGCACATATGCAAGAACCCGATGGTCAATTGCAAGGCAAGGTTCAAATCTGAAGGTCGGTGGGAAGAGTTCGAAAGGTTCTTTTCAGACATCGTATACTCAACGACTCCTGAAGAATACTCGGATCGGGTCGAGGAGTTCCAAGCTGAATTCCACCTCAATGAAGGCTTGCCGCACGAATTGCAGCCGAATGCTCTACCTGAAGATATTGAAAGAAGTACCTGTTTCAGTCTCGGGCAAGACGCCGTCAAGTATGCGCTTCAGCAATGGTTGCAGCCCCATGACCGCAATGTCGTGTACGCTCAGACAAATCAATTATTCAACAGCAAAAAAACGACAACTTCGAGACTTGAGGGTGCCCATGCCGTGCTGACGAGATGGATTGGATCGCCCTCCATAAATCTATCAACTTTACGAATCTCAATTTCATTAGCACTGTCGGATCACATCTATGAGATAAAGATCAGACGTGCAAGAGCACTCAATGGATTACCCGCAGGTATCTCAGGTGAATTCTTCTATGGAGTTCTAGGCAGAATTTCTCACTTTGCCTTGTACGAGGTTTCTAAGCAGCTCTAGTATGCTCGGAACGAAGAACAGAGAGCTCGCGATGGTCTCAGTACTATATGTACGGGGACCTTCAACAAGTCAATGGGTATGCCTTGCTGGCACATCATTCAGGAAATAATGTCTCAAAATCGAGGTATTTCAACCGCAGTCTTTCAACTTTGACAAGTCTAACTAAATTTACATAGGCCTACGAATTAACGATTTTCATCCGCACTGGCACTTTGTTCGTCCGCAGGCTGGATTTGAACAGCAGATCCCCGATCCTCCTATTCTCGATCCTGTCATTAGGCAACGGCGCCGTAATGCTGAGGCTGAACGCAGAGCTCATAATAGAGCGCATCATAGGCAGCGGGTCACGCAAACTGGCCGTGTCCTGTTTCAACACGAGACTACGTAAACATTTTTGCGACATTTCACAGCTTGTGTCGAGCTCGGACACAATAGAACAAGATGTCAGGGATGTAGGGCAACTGGTCATTCTCGTAGTAGTTGTTCTAATGCCTAAGGATATACCTTTCATCAAGCTGAAACGTTAGAAGCGGAATTATTTTGTGTACTTAAATCAAACTTTGACTAGGAAATAATTTTAATTGATACCAAACACTCAAACAGCTCAAATGTGCAGTAGATTAACCAAGTTAATAGAGAATCTGATTTAATTCCATCCAAATGAAAATCAGCTCAAAATGTCTTGAAACCCTAGATGTAATAAAATGGCTGTAAATTTTTGAGGTTTTTTTAACAAAAATATTTATGAATAATTATGCACAGTTGTAATTGTACGCGCGTTTATTATTTATTTACTGCTTCTAATTACAGTAGAACCTGTCCAAACCCATAGTGGGTCCCGGGTCTAAGTATTGTTGAGATTTGTTGAGATTTGTTGAATGGTTGGAGCTTAGTTTTGCAACACTTACCCTTACAGACCATTTTGCGTGCAGGGGTAATTATTGCAGATATAAACGGTAAAATTTCTATGAATCTCTTCAGTGATTATACCGGGACCCACTATGGGTTTGGACAGGTTCCACTGTAGACAGTTTTTTCGTAAATGTTGTGGGGTTAATCGATGAATTTATATTTCCAGGCAGAATAGGGTTTTTGTAAGAATACAGAATAATATTAGCCGAAAATTATTATAAACGGAGCTACAATAATAACACTCAAGAATAAAAATCAACATAAAATACAATAATCACTGTTGTACTATAAAGTATACTCTCATGATAGGGTATTGTTCGTTGATCATCTTCTTATAGGGTACAGGGGTTAAAGCGGGGATAAAGTGGAGATAAAGTGGTGATATTCCAGGTTACCTCACGATAGATCCACAGTATCCCTGTTAGCTTCAAATTTTAAAATCTTATGGCCTAAGGCATAAGAGATATGCATCTGTATATGAAGTCCAACGCCCACCTTCATGCCTGCACCTTTCTTCACTCGCGCACACCTGAGGTCGTTTCGTTTAAATCATTGTCAGCTATTTACTATTATTTTGCTCAACGGCATACTTTTATTTCATTCATCTATCTAATTTTTACTTCATGTGAGTGCATCTGAACCTTAAGTCAACTACTTTAGAAGATTTTAATTTACTGTACTAGATTGCCGCAAAGATGGATTCACCTCAACAACCTTCTCCATCATCAGCATCTCCTACTTATGCAAAACGCCTAACACAAACTCAACGTATTCAAGTAAGTCTGAAATCTACAAATTGATAAGGTTAAGAGAGTAACATGTGCAGGTTAGAACCTTGGCCAGTGAGGGACACAGTTACGTCAAAATCTCTCAACGCCTTGGGATTACATGGCGACAGGTACAATACACCATGAGCGTTGAAAATACCGAGCCTCAGTACTCCAGTGGTAGGCCACCTATTCTAAGTAGTTCCCAGGTCGATGAAATAGAATTTTTCGTCTGTTTATCATCGGAAAATCGTCGGATGTCATTTTTCCAACTTGCACATTTTATATTTCGGCACTTTGGTGTGAGCGAGAATGTGATCCGACGTGAACTGGCAAAGAGGGGATATGCACGCAGGATTGCACGATTAAAACCTCCTATCTCTTCAGTCAACAAACTGAAGAGATATGAGTTTGCCAGAATACATCTCCACTGGCGGAAGGAACATTGGATGAGAGTCCTCTGGTCCGACGAGACTTGGGCTATGAATGGTCGGCAAAGTGATCGTTGGGTCACAAGAAAGGTCAGTAGTCCCTTAAAGGCTCCTAAGATTTAGAGTTCCCTTGAGCTAAGTTTAAGTCAAAGATTGGGGAAGAGTACGAAGATACCTGTGTCCTAGCCAAGACGCGGAGGAGAGTTGGGTGGATGTTCTGGGGATCTTTCTTTGGACGACAGAAGGGGCCTTGCCTGATTTGGGAGAAGGAGTGGGGCCATATCACTGCGGCCAGTTACTGCGAGAGGATAGTGCCTCTCATAGAGAGTGCGGTCTTTCGGGAACCAGGACTAGATGTGATGCAGGACAACGCCCCTCCTCACAAGTCGAGGCAAACTATGCGTGAGTTTGAAAGGAGGAATATTTCTCTAATGGAGTGGCCGCCATATTCTCCTGATTTAAATCCGATAGAAACTTTGTGGAGTTATATGAAAGCGTACATGGAGCGTCTTTATCCAGCGTTGGATCAAGGGGGCAGCGGAGTCAAGGGCATCTTCGTCAAATAGTGAACGAGGCGTGGGATCTGGGGTTTAATGGGGATGACTTGGAGAAACTGATAGATTCGATGCCCCGAAGAATCAGAGCCGTTTACGAAGCTGAAGGCGGATATGTAAATTATTAGCTAGATAGAAGTATAATTTATTTATGAAATGTATTAATGAATTAAAAAGTGAATAGAGGGCTATAATGGACCAAAAAAGCAAAACCAACGAATATTTCGTTGTGAAATTTTTGCCATACAAATTTAAAGTTTAGGTGGGGAGATCTACTTATCGTCATGCTAATTCAAGTTAGTAAAAGCCTATATACCCTGTAAAAGTCGAATTTTAGCGCCTATACACGATTAATACCGTAGTATCAGAGTACATATACACAAATAATACATAAATTATGAATATACACAAATGACACAAATATAGAATATGTACATAAGTTCTACATTAATATAAATTATACATTAACTATCTTTATACACAAATTATACATATATATACAAATTATACAATTAAATAAACTGGGTATAAATAAATAAATTACTACCACAAGGGTTAACAAGACTAAGATCGGCAAACTTATAATGCAGATCAATAATATTAAAATTAATAGTACAAGAAGTACTAGCACTAGTCTGTGCATGGGTTCTAAATTAATACAGCACAGACCATCTCAACACCTATGTCAAAGAGTTTTCTTTCTTAGTCAAAATATCTTAGAACATTTTAGAGGGATTAGAAACTAAGTTATTTTGGGACTAGTTAATGGCTTCATGTATAAACAGAGGAAGTTTTCCCCTGACAAAAAGAACAACGAACAACAGCCCAAATATATATCATACCCAATCTACAAAATTATTCAACCACAATATTTCTTGGTTAGAAAATTATACACTTTTAAACAAAAGTTATTTCTCCCAGTAAATGTATACGCTTCCACCATATCTAATTAAATCTTGAATCTGCTACTTGATTTTTTATAGTTTTCAAGGGAGGGGTTTTGTATCACGACTCGCTAATTTTAACAATAGATCTTATGAATGGAAAAGTTAGCCCAAATCTTAGGTCAACAATTTAATTTTACAAGATTGAAAAATGTTGGAAATATGCTAGATATGATTAGTCATCTGTCCACGTTTTTTCGGTCTGCACGTGATCCAAGGTTATGTACTTAGTTTCTCTCTGTAGATCGCTATAATTGACGGCACGGGCACAACCGAAAACAGCTCGAGAAGATAACCGATTGCTAGTTCGGGTTTATCCAGATCACCCTTCACTAAGCATGTCCTCTTACGCAGTTATGCTTCAACTCAACAACTTTCTAAAGGAAAAGCTGGTCTTGGAAATCCAAACAACCAAAACTGGATTTGTCATCTGTCCAACCTCAAGCGGCGCCCAAGAAGCTCTCAACGCGCGGATGGCTGAAATAGAGACCTATCTTTCTACACGCGGCCAATGCAAGGTTGAAAAGCTGACAAATCACAAGGGCTACCTCGTCTCAGGCATTCCACGGTCCTATACTGGCTATAACGGCACAGACGTTGAATTGGTTGAAATAACAGCATCTGTGATCGCAGAAGCTCTCACAGACCTCACCAACGTAGCCCCAGTCAACGTCCTCGAGCCCCGAAATGCTGCCAAGAGAGAATACGCGAGCCTTAAAGACTGGATAGTCCTGTATCCAGAGGAATCAACTCCCCTATCACGGAGTCTCCCTCTCATTGGTATTCGTATACAAACGAAACTGCTCCCTAAGAAGATAAAAATCCCACAGTGCAGTAAATGCTTTGGCTGGCATAATGAGAGATCTTGTGTTAGACTCCCACGCTGCAGACTTTGTGGATCGACACAACATCTAGAGAGACAACATACTTCATGCGACCCAAATAAGGTACACCAGTGCCCACCAAAGTGTGCGAACTGCCATGGCCCTCACCTTGCAGACTCCTTGGAATACCTTATTCGACCTAGAAAGGATCAATCCCTTCCCTCGAAGTCTCAAATTGCTGAAATTCGTAGGTCAGCGTCGGCAGCCAGACTACGCCTGAAAGCGGCACACTGCGGAGTTCTGGGTGCAACCCCCTTAGATGCAACATTACCCACCACAAGTGTGGCGCCTTCTACACCACCTGTGATAAGAGCCCTCTTTTCTCAACCATCTCCACCTACCCTCACACGGGGTCAATACGCTCCCCTGGATAATTTACCCCGCGAAAGGCGGGATAGCAGCCCTTCAGACATGCAATTATGAGTACCAAAATATCTTCATTAAAAATCCTCTCAATCAATATTGGTAGAAGCTCGGTGGCGCACGAGCTTGCTCTTCAAGTTGCCTTTCAAATACGTGTGGATATCTTACTAATACAGGAACCCTACGTCTCCAGAGACTTAACCCGAAGGATAACCTGCAAGCATTCTTCCTTTGAATGCTTCACTCCAGTCGATGACTGGTCTACCCGTCCTCGAGTTATGACATGCACTAGAACGGACTCGGGCCTTATTTTCACTCAAATACGATCGGAATCACATCAACAGGATGAAAATGGAGATTTGCTCCTTCTATCTGTTGAAGCTTCACATTTTCCGAAAACCTTGGTCATTATTATCTACAACGCTGTAAGGTTTCAGCCTAATAACTCTTCCTATTTTTATCACTTATTTCTATTTATACCGTTGTCATTACTCTAGTTTTAGTTAACCATGTTTTCGCTATCATTAGACCGCGTCTATATTCTATTTATGTTCTCTAATGTTTTGATACGATTAAGGTATTATAGACCGCATCTATCGGGAGGAAATAAGTTCTATAGAAGAGGAAAGAATCTCAATAGATAGAGCTCTTCACGCTTAGTTCTTTGTCATAAATACAACCTTCAGACTGCCTTTAGTGCAACCCTTAGATTCCTGCAACCTTCAGACAACCTTCAGATTACTTTTAGTGTAACCCTTCAACAACAGATACCCTCAGAATATTCTCTAGAAACACCTTAAGTGCTTTATACCCCATTTCGAACCTTTGTTAACCTACGCCGTACCCAATATCCTAGCAGAGGTTTTGTATCAAAACCTCCTGTGCAATCAGCCAAATATCGAAGATATCCCCTGTCAACTCCGACTATCCCAGCAACGTCCCTACCTTTCCCAGATCCCACGACAGAGGAAGTATCTAGAGCAATACCAGGGGCTGGAAATACAACGCCAGGAAAAGACCAAATTCCGACGGCAGTCCTTCGCCTAGCTTGGCCCAAAATCTCAGACTTGGTCCAAAAACTCTTCCAGGCATGCATTGAAATTGGACATCATCCCCTATGCTTCCGCACTGCAATTATCGCGATGATTGGAAAGCCAAACAAGGCAGATATGACTAACCCGCAGTCGCACTGCCCCACTGCACTCCTTTCAGTGCTTAGAAAAGGACTCAAAAGGGTCATCTCAAGGCGCATGTCGTGGATAGCTATTACGTACAAGGTGCTAGCAACCCAGCAATTTGGCGCGCTGCCTCTCAGGTCCTCTGTAGACTTAACTACCTATCTGACCCATGATGTAGAGACGGCACTTGCTACTGGGATGACAGCATCTGTTGCTACACTCGATAACAAGGGCGCTTTTGATACAGTTCTTCCTGGCAGGCTTGTAAAACGCCTTCGAGAGCAAGGCTGGCCACCATGTCCCTGCAACTGGATTGGATCCTTTGCTACTGAACGCACGGTTTGTATACGCCTTGATAGAGAAGTGGGGGCGCCAAGAGTAATAAATTGCGGACTCCCACAAGGATCCCCAATCTCTCCCATCTTATTCATGCTCTATACTTCCCCTCTTTATAAGCTCGAGGGTCTCAAGAAAGCCTTTGGCTACGCCGATGACGTAGCAATACCGGTAATATCCCACTCTCTGGAAGAAAATTCTCAGAAGATTGGTTCTTCGATTAATCAGGCCTTATCATGGAGCGAGGGAGAAGGGCTTGAGTTTGACTCTTCGAAGTCAGAATTGCTGAACTTCTCTAGAAAGCACGGTGACAAAGGATGCAGTCCACGGGTATTGACAGACAGGTTTTCGATCTCGGAAAGCACTGAGCGCCCGTATCTCAAGTGGCTAGGTGTTCACTTCGATAAAAAGCTAACATTCAAATATCATGCTCAGATACAAGCAACAAATGCCCTCAAGGTCGCGAATGCCCTCCGCAGTCTTGGAAATACCGTGCGTGGTGTGTCACCTCACTTATCAAGGCAAGCCGTAATTTCTTGCGTTCTACCAATCGCGCACTTTGGAGCTGAGACATGGTGGCCTGGAGCTTCTAAGAACGTTGGGAATAAAAATGTTTCTAACAGGGTCGGTCAGCACCTTAAAAAGTTAGACAAAGTGCACAGAGCTACTGCAAGAGCAATCCTTCCAGCATTTCGCACAACTCCTTCTTCTGCTCTCCTCAGGGAGGCTGGACTTCCCACCGCCGAAATCTCTCTAAATAATATATCTTTAAGGGCTGCCGTCCGCAACCGCAAGTTGGATCCCCGCCATCCCTTGTCACGTCGTGGGCAAAAGTCACTCCAAACCACTGCACTGACAAGATTTTCCAGGGCATACGTAAATGTTCAAGCGTCGGATCAGTTAAACCCTCTTCTGCTTCCCCCATGGGAGATACTAGACTTAGAAAAGGATATTTTGTTCCGAATCGGTGGCCCAACAGGTACAAATAGCTCAAGGGCCGAAAAATTCTGTGACTTCTTACTCACTATACCCCCATCTGACATCCTTGTCTACTCAGACGGATCCAAACTACCGGATGGAAGTGCGGGTGGTGGATTTGCCATTTTCCAACTCGGCCGGAAAATTTTAACTAAAGCTTTCCCCCTTGGCAAAGGCAAGGAAATAAACGATGCGGAAGCTCATGCAGCATTGAGAGGCATTCAAGCGGCTATCGCCCTTCCATCAACAAGGTTCTCGAACAACTTTTGGATATTCATCGATAACTTGGAGGTTGCAAAGAAGTTCCTAACCAAGAATAACAGTACATCTTCCCAAGAAATTTTCTTAGATGCTTTGGAAGCTGTCAAGATCTGGAAATCCCGATCAAGACTCCCTCACATTAGTGAAGGAGAAATTAAAGTGCGCTGGGTAACCAGTCACGCTGGAATCGAAGGAAATGAGCTTGCCGACGCAAAGGCGAAGAATGGTGCGTCTACACCCTTCCAGAATGACCAATCGAAACTTTCAATAGCAGCGTTAGCCCTGTGGAAAACATCCCAGATGTGTCAAGCGAGAGGGAAATGGTGGGAAAACCATGCTCCTCAATCATATGTCAAACTAGGAATTAACACTGCCCCTTACTTTCCCAAAGAGCTCTTATTGAGCAGGAAAGCCCTCGGTCAAGTAATCGCCGCTAGGACCGGTCATGGAGATTTTGCTTCTTACCATACACGTTTTAATCACAGGGACTCAAATCTGCACTGCCTCTGTGGATCACCAAAGTCTCCAAAACACTTTCTCTTCTGTAGAATTCTTCGCCGCCGCCATGGCCGCCCGGATGGGCCTATCCACTTACTCCTACCGAAGCTCCTGGGAACACCGGAAGGGGCTGTCACATTGACTAATTGGCTGGGATAGGCTCAGTTTTATGAGCAAATCTGCATTCGCTGAGAGCGGATTTATATTCTTTTGTTTTTGTTTTTCTTTTTGGTTTTAGTTTTGGTTTTAATGATCGGGGGCTCTAGAAGGGATAGATGGAGCGGGCGAGATGGACTGTTGATCACAGCAAAGAGCTTGGGGAGGTCTCAAAAAAAAAAATCGCAATAAGCATCACACCTTCTATGTGCGCAGTTTCATACAACTTTGCACAGCCATGTATTTAGGACTTAGAAAGTCACAAAAACTAGAGCTCAGGCTCTAGCGTCCTTTGGCCCATATGGGACCAAACTGTCACGTGCCCAAGGGCACGCGACGTGAGCCTCAGACGAAAAATAGAATTATCATCGTTAGAATTGACACGCTTTGCAACTCCATGACTGAGGAACTCATTATTTCTCAACAAAAAACTACAATAAGACATCATGTTAGTTTTATTTTATAAATTATCTATCTTATATCACTCTACGAAGAGTAAAAATAATCATTGGTAATACTTGGTTGTGGGATTTCTGTAGTTAGTCTAAGTGGGAATTGTAGTGCACCTCTCCTCCGCCGCTGCTCTATTTCTTCCAAAAGCGTTAAGTTACTTGCGTTCTGCCTCATGAATCTTCCAGCAAATTAGTTGTTGACTGTCAAATGCTGTTCCGTGTTACAGGCTGCGCCTTAACGTTGCAAGCAGGGGTATCTTGCTTAGTCATAATTTACTATGGCCCCAACAGTTTATGCTTTGAGAGAAGAAATTGTATGATTGGTAATGATTTTGCAGCTAGTCGAGATAGAGCCTGGCTCCGGGAAAATGTATTTAAGATCACCTTTTACCTAGATTGCTAGTCATTGAGAAAATAGACAGTATTTCGGCCATCATTCTTTTTTCCATCTGTTTTGATGTCAGCCCATCACATATTTTCTCAATCTTCTTTCTTCAATTTATTACCTTAAATTTTCTTTCATTCAAAAAAAAAAAAAATAAGAGAAATAAACTAAGGGAATAAAATCAAGCATACCGGTCTCCACAGAGATTAGAAGAGAAGATATCATCTTCTATGAATTTCCGGGTCCCGGAACAAGTAATTGACTCAAGCGACGACGAGACATCATCACAGTTTCAAGAAACCCACACTATGTCTGAAGAAACTCGCAGAGCAACTGCCTCCAATGAGGAAACCCAAAATATCTCACATCAAATGAGCGGAACACGTACGCCCTATGAACCACATCAATCTCTTCCTCAACACGACACTGCTAACGCTACCAATATGCAACCAGGAGTGTACCAGAACATCTGCGAACAAATTACTCACAGTGTAATGAATCAGATACAAAACCTAATACCACAACTAATCCAATCGCAAGTTTCATCATTACCCCAAGGCTCTTCACCACAAGCTTACCCGGCACAGGTGCCTGCAACTGCTTCGGCAACTCATGAAAGAAAACCCAGTAAATGGCCAGTATGGGACGGAAGCGCTGTCGCTTTTGAAGCTCACATATTTAATTTAAGGGTCAAAATCGAGGAAGATAGACAGTTTCTAGGATCGGACAGGTCTATTTGCTTAAGTATATTCAATTCAATCCCCACCGATAAGCAACCTAGAATTATGCAATGGTATCGAAATGGGGGCTCTGATGGTAGTTACAATTGGGAACTCTTTCTAGCTCATATTACAGATCAGTTGGAAAACAAACAAGCCCGACAAACAGCTAGAAGTCAATTACAACGCATGCGCATGGGTAAAAATCAACTTTTCGTCGATTTTCTACAAGATTTTGAGCTCAAAATAACTCAATGCAATTGCTCACACTGGTCGGATGATTCAAAAATATCACTACTCGAAAGCGGGATAAACCATACCCTCAGAAATATATTGTTAAGTAAGTCTTTACCAGAAGATGACTACACCAAATGGGTATCTAAAGTCAAAAGAGTTGCAGGACGTCTCGAAAATTCACTTTCTTATCAACAAAAAGGCAAATCTGAAAAAAAAACTTGGTACTTGTCCCAATATGAATCTTCAAGTCAAAATATTCATGAAAACTCACAGGTCAGAGCATCCTCAGAAATTGATGCCGACGGAGATACCAGGATGGGAGGTGTCAATGCAATGACGATCGCCCAGGCGGTTATCAACGCTCTTGGTAGCAATAAAAATCAACAAGGCTACAGGAAGCCACCGGCAGAGTGGAGATCGCCAGATGAATTCAAACGACTCTCTAACGAAGGTAAGTGTACCCGATGCTGTAAGTCAGGGCATGGAACACGGCTTTGTCCCACTTACGGCCCTGCCAAGAAACCAACTTTGGTATCGCATGTTAAAAGCAACAAAGTTGTTTCAGAAGCAATAAAATCAATTAATGGCATCTCAGAAGATGAAATATTTCACGAGGCACTTTCGGGGGAAGATTAACCCCTGAACAGAGTCGCGTTCAGGGGAGGAAAGAATTTTCAAAGAAAGATTTTAGAAATGCTCTAAGTAAGATGAATGGCACGCCATTTTTGATAAATTGTCAATTAAATTTTAGTTACTTTGTACCATGTTTAATTGATACTGGATGCTTATGCTATGCTGCGTTTTCTAATAAACTTGTGAATGAAAATAATCTCCCGCGCATTAAAATTTCTCAGCAATTTCTCCAATTAGCTAAGAATGACGACAATAAAAGAACTATTGACTACGTAACTTACGCAGATTTTGACTTCGATGGAAGACGAGAAAGAATATTTGGGTATATTATCAAGGATCTTGCTTATGACGTCATCCTCGGTAAGCCCTGGATGGAGCAAAATGACGTTATATACCACTCTCATGATAGAACAATTCAGTTCGGCAGAAAAAAAGGTAGCCTTGTGATGAGAGAACTAGGATGGTATGAAAATAACGCTCCTGACAGGGTCAAAAGAAAGATAAAAAATGTAGCCACAGCTACCAAAATGTTGGACACAGAGTTCATGGCGTTTCTAAAATCGAATAGAAACTCAGATACTCAACAAATATTTGCTATGACTATGCAGGATATAAATAAGGCTCTCGAAGTAACTCCTGATCAATCACTTGAAGAAATTGAAGAAAAACTACCACACCAAATCAAACATTGGTCCTATTTATTTAAGGAGGATCAAGACAGTACTGTCCCACCGCACAGAGCCTCAGATATGAAAATAAACCTGCAAAAAGATAACAAAGGTAAAGATAAAGAAATACCATGGGGTCCGCTCTACAATATGTCAAGAGATGAGCTTCTTGTATTAAGAAAAACACTCTCAGATCATCTTGATAAAGGCTGGATAAGAGCTAGTGCTTCTCCAGGAGGTGCACCCGTTCTATTTGTAAAGAAACCGGGAGGTAGCTTACGATTTTGCGTAGATTATCGAGCTCTAAATGCAATCTCAGAAAAAGACCGATATCCTTTGCCACTTATAAAAGAAACGCTAAGATCGATATCTAAATCTACATGGATAACCAAAATCGATGTTCGAGCAGCTTTCCATAAGCTAAGAGTTCGAGAAGGGGATGAAAAAAAAACTGCTTTTCGTACCAGATTTGGCTCTTTTGAATGGTTAGTGACACCCTTTGGTCTTCAAGGAGCCCCGGCGGCGTTCCAAAGACATGTGAACGAAGTACTAAGATGTTATCTTGATGATTTTTGTACCGCATATTTAGACGATATACTTATCTATACTACTCAAAGTCTTGAAGATCACTGGCAAAAGGTTAACGCTGTTTTCGAAAAGCTCCATAAGGCAGGCTTGAAATTAGATCCGAAGAAGTGTGAGTTTGCAGTTAAGTCTACAAAGTATCTCAGGTATGTTATAAGCCTAGGCGAAGGTATAAAAGTGGATCCCGACAAGGTGGAAGCTATCAAATCATGGTCCCCTCCAAACTCAGTAAAAGGAGTAAGGAGTTTCCTTGGGTTTGCTAACTTTTATCGAGACTTTATTCCTAAGTTCAGTGAGAAAGCACAACCATTGCTTAATTTGACTAAAAAAGATCATGCATTTGTGTGGCTAGATGAACATCAAAAGTCATTTGAATTATTAAAACATTTATTTATTACAGCACCAATTTTAATGCTCTACGACCCTGATAAAAAAACTGTCGTTGAAACTGACTGTTCCGGATACGTTATGGGTGCTTGCCTGTCTCAATTCGATTACCAAAATAAGCTTCGACCGGTAGCATATTTTTCAAAAAAATTGACACCTGCAGAGTGCAATTATGAAATTCACGATAAGGAATTACTTGCTGTTGTTTCTGCACTTGATGAATGGCGGGGTGAACTGATCGGACTAAAAGACCCTTTTATTGTGCTCTCTGACCATAAAAATCTTCAATATTTCATGACAAGTAGAAAACTCTCCGAACGTCAAATCAGATGGAGTTACAAACTTTCGCAATATAATTTCGAACTAAAATTTAGAGCAGGCAAAAATTGTGCTCGACCAGATGCGCTATCTCGAAGGGAACAAGACATGCCACAAGATGGAAATGATGAAAGACTAAGGGCTCGGCACATAAAACTTATTAAAGATATTTGGGTTAAACCGGAAAGTGCTGAGGCTAAAATAGTCAGATCTCAAATTGCTACGATCACAACTTGTCAGAACCGGACTGTATGTCATATATCTTCAGTAAAAATACCTCATGGAAATC
Source organism: Podosphaera xanthii (assembly GCA_028751805.1). NCBI lineage: Eukaryota > Fungi > Ascomycota > Leotiomycetes > Helotiales > Erysiphaceae > Podosphaera > Podosphaera xanthii. The sequence goes on from JAPWIX010000002.1 coordinate 1,064,351, forward strand.
AAATATTCTCAGATCCTAACTTACAAAAATTATGGGATCAAGCATGTACCACTGATCACGATTTATCAATTATGTATAAAGCAGTCAAAAATGATGAAAGAGTTTTTCCTAGTGAACTAAAGCTCAAAATCTCTATCTCTGAATGTGATTTTGACGAGAGGGGAGTACTCCGTTTTAGAAAACGGGTTTGGATTCCAAACTGGGAACCACTCCAAACAGCAATTATACAAATGACGCACGATTCTCATGTTACCGGACACCCTGGCCACAACAGTACTTATGCGATTCTATCAAGGGACTTTTTCTGGCCAGGGGCCTCATCAATGGTTCGAACTTTCTGCAAAAACTGTGATGTTTGCGGTAGATCTCATGTCTGGAGAGAAAAGAAAAAAGGATTGCTTCTCCCGCTACCAATTCCTGAGCGATTCCATTCGGAACTATCAATAGACTTCATGACAGACTTACCTGCCAAATCAAAAGAAGACCCGCGATACCTGATGGTAATTACAGACCGGTTGCTCAAAAGTTGTACATTGGAAGCTACTAATTCAATGTCTGCAGAGGAATGTGCAAAAATTTTCGTAAACTGTCATTATCGTTTTCATGGTTTCCCGTCATTTATAACATCTGATCGGGGCTCCAATTGGGTAAGCGACTTCTGGACTTGCCTCTGTAAACTCACGAAAATTGAGCAAAGATTGTCAACCGCATTCCACCCGGAGACCGATGGTAGCACCGAAAGAATGAATCAAGAAGTTCTCAGTTATTTACGAGCATTTATTTCTTATTCTCAATACGAATGGCCGTCAATGCTACCTTCCGCTATGTTGGCCATTAATAATAGGGATACGATTATTGGTCTCAGCCCATTTTTCCTTAGTCACGGTTATCACATACAACCAATCGAGCAGGTACCGAATCCTACGAAAAATAGTTCTGTCTCGTCAAGAAAAGCTCATGAGTTCGTCAAACGGCTAGTCGAAGCACAAGAATATGCACAGGATGCTATGGCAGTTTCCCAACAACGAATGGAAAACTCGGCAAATCTAAATAGACAAAGTCATGAAAAATTTAGCACAGGGGATCGTGTTTGGTTAAATTTGAAAAATATTTCCACCCATCAACTATCAAAAAAACTTTCCTGGGTCAACGCTAAATATCGCGTTACCAAAATAATATCTCCACACGTAGTTGAACTCGATGTCCCATCAGGTATATGGCCAAGATTCCATGTTGAGCTTTTAAAACGGGACCCCCATAATCCTTTGCCCTCTCAAATATCAAGAGACTTACAACCGCCACCATTAATTAATTCCGATGGCGACGAAGAACAAGTGGTCGAAAAAATCCTTAGAGCTGAGAAAAGACGTCGTGGCCGAGGGTTTCGTAGAGAGGTTTTGGTTAAGTGGAAGCAGTACGAAGAGCCCAACTGGGAACCAAGAAAAAACTTCGAAGAAACGGAAGCGCTTGATATATTCGAATCTAAATATGGCAAAGGTGATTCTGTTGGTGAACAAGCTGGAGCTAGAACAGGATCTACCGGCAAAAAAAAAAAGCCATGTTAACTCACCAAAAAAAAAAAAAAAAAAAAAAAGTGAGGGGATAATGTTACAGGCTGCGCCTTAACGTTGCAAGCAGGGGTATCTTGCTTAGTCATAATTTACTATGGCCCCAACAGTTTATGCTTTGAGAGAAGAAATTGTATGATTGGTAATGATTTTGCAGCTAGTCGAGATAGAGCCTGGCTCCGGGAAAATGTATTTAAGATCACCTTTTACCTAGATTGCTAGTCATTGAGAAAATAGACGGTATTTCGGCCATCATTCTTTTTTCCATCTGTTTTGATGTCAGCCCATCACATTCCGTGAAGGATTCCAGCCAGCGATTCATCTTGGAGACAAACCCGGAAGCATCATATGTTGCGATTGGATCGTCATCCATTCCAACAAGTTTGTCTTCCTCCAGGTCATCCTCAGATTCATCATTGCTTTCAGGGTCTGTCATTGATTCTGCATCTAATTCATCTGGCATATCCCGGAGGATGTTCATTGAAGGCTGGAACTCCGAACGAAAAGTCAATTGTGACTCAGCCCCGAATGGACTGGCTCTTTGACGAAAGACAGTATGAAAGAGTTTATTGGGATCTTGAAGATCCTCGTAACAATGTCAGATATGTTTACAAAGCAGAAACCGACTCAAGAGGAAAGATTCACATCCACACGTCAAAGTCGCTGCGTCCGTGACATGTTTCTGGCCATAACCCAAGACCGACCGGTAATTTAGCCATGTGAAAGATACACTCCGTGTTTAATCTTTTGGATTGAGGCTTTAGACCGTCCCCATTATTTTGCTGCGAAATTCATACACTTGACACCAAGAAAATACTGGTCGATTCTAGTCTCTGCTTTCAGATAGAAAATCATTCCAAGTACCAAGAGTGGGCTGTTTGCGCTTGTTTATGTGCCTTACACACGTCTTCAAGAATTTGCCTTTCCTGTTCTTACGAAACTCATCTAGGGAACGACGAGAGCCACAATTCGTGCAGTACTTGAAAGACTCCATTTGATAGTGAAAAATGTCTTCCTGATAATTTAGTGCGCATCATTTTGGTCGAGTCGTAGTCAAATGTGTACGCTTGGTCTGTGACGGAAATGACGCACACTGAGCGTATTCTCAACTGATTGATAAAGATGGCAACGAAGAATCGCTTGCTTACAGACGCGTCCGCATTGCGCTTGGGGATCAAATGTATTTCTCGTTCGTATTAACTTATTCCCTACCAACCTAAGTCATGTGACAGTTGATTTTTGGTACCCATTAAGGTTGTAAAATTATGAAGGTTGTTGGTCAAGCACAACTAGCTAGTTAACCTCAACGAAATGAAGTTACAAACCTCAACAGGGTTGAGAGAAAGGAGATGGGCGGACGTATTTTTGATATATATACCTTGTGTAAGCAGAGTAAACCCTGTTATTACCTGGATATAGTTCGTAGGCGAGATGTAGATCATTAACAGGGATACAGAGCTTAGCGCGGGCACATACGTGCGGATAGTAACGAAGGTACTAGAAGATTCTCAAGTACTCGTTGGGGTAACAAGAGACCATAGAGGCATGTATTTAAGCAGTGTCCCTAAGACAGTAGAATACATAACCAGTTTTTAACCATTATCTCTTGACTATTGATCGCTTTCTTGTTCGGCTCAGTTTCTACGGTCACGTGACTCAAACATATTTGAGTTGTGAATCTTTACACCTTGTATTATAATTATTATTATTATTATTATTATTATTATTATTATTATTATTATTATTATTATTATTATTATTATTATTATTATTATTATTATTATTATTATTATTATTATTATTATTATTATTATTATTATTATTATTATTATTATTATTATTATTATTATTATTATTATTATTATTATTATTATTATTATTATTATTATTTGTTATAGCAAGCTATTTTGTACAGGCCAGCTTGGGATAATTAAAAGGAGCCCGTGGCCCATTTAGTAGTGTTAATGATAACTCGATCTTACACACTTTATCACAACCAAATACTTTAACATTTCCACTTCCAGACGACCCTACAAGATTCATAATCTAATAGTTCTTTGTCACAGTTCGAGTATTGATGCGTGGGCAATCATATAAGCAAAGGTAGTTTATAATTTTCTCTGTCTTTCTAGGTGCAACCTATGGGCTACTTAAATACTTTATACATAATTTCTAGAATGTTCGCCATTGTTTAGTAAATCTTCATCATAGGTCATACTAGAGGAAGTTGTATGCCTCGTCGTTGATGTCTAGAATATTCTAGATATTTCCAAACTATCACGTGTATTTAGTGATTCCAGGGTGTGTCATTAGGGGTACACGTAAGAAGGTTAACAAGGGTGTAAACCTCTCATTCGCATTACCCCTGTCACAAAATAATAGTCACGTGGTAGTAAATCTGTAACGATCAACTGACTGCGATAACCATCGTAGGCTACAGGACCATTAAGGCTTACAAGCCGTTACATTCTTAGTGTTATCAGGGCCCACTGTGATGGTGAAGCGCCCACCGCGCCCAGTTTAGACAATTTCATGTATTCTACCGAGTGCCGGCACGTCGTAAATCACTGCACTCGACTGCTGTTTTCGCAGTTGTGATTTGACTAGAAGATAGTACTCACTACAGCGTATATTAGGGGGCTTCATACCTGTCAATTTTGCTAGTTAATTCAGTAATGTTAACTTTAGACAATCACCAAAAATGTAAGCACATCACTCAATGTTGTGTGTAGTATCAACAGCTTAAATTTACGAAATCATTACGATTGAGTTTTACTAAAAGACCAAGTGTGAATTCCCCTTGTCTCGCGATTTACTATAAAGATAAAAGTTATCAGAGAATGTTGAGTCATCTAGCAAGGCTTGGCACATAAATTTTGCTAATTGTCACATTTGTAAGCACATTTTGATCTCATTTCAATGAACTCGATTAGATACCCGATTGGGCCCATGCAGATAACTACAGTAAAACCTGTGTAAGCCGATAGTATTGTCGGTTGAATTATTGGAAAGATTCATTTTCATCTTATTTGAATTTGATTTCATTGACCTGATAGAGTGCCGAGAATGGCCCATGCAGGAATCTATAACTTTTATATGTACAAAGGAGGAAACCGTTCGGTAAAAACCCCTTATTTCTGCCTGTCTTATTTCTTTGTTATTGAATTAGTCGAAGATTTACCATTAGGAAGCGCGGTGATTGCTGTAAAGTCGTATGTGAACCCCTTTTCCCCTCTCTTCATCCTACTCCTCTCCGTTCCGCTCTACTTTTCCTTGCTTCAATTGTCGCTTCAACATCCCCCACGAGGCGAAATTGCTCGAGCCATCCTTTTAAAATCCGACTAATTATTCTTGCAATATCTCTGAGACTATTCATCATCGCCTCAAAGGAGCTTCCTTCTGCTTTCCTCCACACTTCAGCTCTTCATTTCGACCATCGCGGGCAAGCCATGATCATATACTTCACATGTTGAGGGGGGTATCTATATCGGCAGCTTGGGGCGTCCACTCCAGGGACTTTTCTTCGGTGAAGATAGGAATTGAGCCCAATATGTTCGCTTCTTATCTGTATAGCTGTGCTACTTTGGGCCCTTGTCAGGTGTCGATGTAGCTCGCTCGGCGTGTTTTGGAAGTTTATTCGCTTTAGGTCGGTGTTTCTCTTCGTCTAAATGTTGGCCGCTTTCCAGGTTTTCGGCTGACAGGGTTGAATTGACCAGGAGTTTTCCCATTCCTGGTACGCGGCTGCTTTCAGCGCTTTTTTACCCCCTTCCTTTGATTCTTCCCCCCGGGGTACCCTTCCCCATATCTCCAGGTCTGTATCCCTCGGAAGAACGGGCCTATGTTTGCCACCTCGGGTTGGTTGGTTAGTTTTGACGCACGCTGCTTTGATCAGTCCTCCTATCGGTTGTTGGTACTGGAGTCCGGCGTGTAGTACTCTCCTGTACTTGAGGTAGTGTTAGAAATGTATAATGATTGCCCTCCATTTTCCTGTAAGTTCCCGTCAAGACCAACTTCATAGAACTTTTTTGTACAAGATCATTGTTTTCCCAAACAGGTTTTTTACTGTATTTTTGTTTGCGCAGTTTTGTCGGATTTGTCATGTCCTAGTTTGAAGAACTGAAGGCATCATGGGGGTTATTACTTTTTTTCCTTAGTCTACGTCTTGATCGGAAACATGTTAAATAAATCGCTATTCCTTCCATTAGATAGTAATGAAAATAATTATTACATATGACGTATTTGTTATCCTTTCCAACAGGTAGATCTTGATTGGTAGAATAGAGGTCTCGTGCTCGAGCACCCTTTGGCTGGCAGACCTATATGCTCCATTGATAGTCTTTGGGCACTTATTCTGTAATTTCCTAAGAGGTTTAATCACTCTTTCCGGTATCTTATCTTTTATATCATTCTGGGCCCATATTTGGCTACCATATGTTGGTGATGGCCTTGCAGAAGGTTGCACCCCATGTAGAATGGGTAAGACTGGTTACAGCCTGCAGCTGGGTTTCGGCTTTTTGCTGTGTCTTCTTGATGTGAGCGCCCCAGCGTATAGATTATATAGTTAGCACTCTGTGTCTAACTGGGAGTAATTAACAACTCCACACTTCAGATTTACAGACTCTTATTTGTGCCACTCTGCTCCCTCTTTTATTTGTGATAAGTTAAAATTCTTATATTATTTATGACTATCTCAGCCAGGTATAACCACCTGGTGCTATCCACAAGCCCCCATCCTTTCAACATCGCTTACTAAGTGTTTTTTTAGAGACCTTCAAAGCTCGAAATACAAAATGTGGAAAGATTGGAAAGGAATTGAAATGTTATTGCACGATGAGTACGTATATTGGTTAAGCCAAACAACATGAAGGCTTGAATCATGAATATTAGAGAAGGAATGGGGTTGAAGGGGGTCATGAGGATTCGGACCAGAATAGATTTTATGTGAGGCGAGGAGATTTCAGTAGATGCCTTGGATACAGTATTTCATCGTGATTTCTTGCTATGAATTTACTCCATGTTCGCGAATCTCAGTATCTTGTTGCATGACATAGTAGATTCATGAGATGACACCATCTCAGTCAATCAACATTTTCATTTTTCTTCTTCCTTTCCTCCCCATGAGAATTTTAGCTCGAGACGAGCAGATAGACTTTTGTAAGTAAATAGTGAAATGTTTAGACCCAAAGTAGATGGTTGAAGCACGAGCATTTCCGAGAGCATTCCATAGGGTGAATGGCGAAGGGCGTCTGAGTGGGAATTTTCCTCAGATGTCAGCATATTAGATCGTTCTGTATTGACTGGGCTCTACGAGAGCTACTACTTCGGTTGTATGTAGTAAAGCCGGCTTGACAAATAAATACTTATAAATGTGAGAAATCACTGTCTTTTGCGGCGTGGGGGATCAATAGTGCACCATATATATTTGTTAAACAGCCAATGCTTCCAATCTTGGCATCCGAAATAATTTGAGAGAGGTCTCCCCTCCAGTCGAGGCCAAGATCGTTCGGAAGAAAATTGGGTATGATATAAAAAAACGAATTAAAAATGAAGCTAACTGATATAATGACGTTTTTTTCAACTTCTACGGGTTTTATTTGGTACAAATATTCGACAGGAAGGACTTGCGGAATTAATTCTTCCCTACTGGAGAGATTTGATGAGTTAAATATTTCTCCATGTTTCTTGCCCCTTGTATGTTAGAGCATGATACGTTTCAAGGATTGGCTTTCTGGCTCACTTGATTCGAAAAAAACAATCAAGGCTCCCGTGTATATCTCTTACTTTCAATCGTAAATTATAGCAGACTGTTTTTTTTTTCGGAATAATTAATCAATGAAACTTGCTTTCTATTGTGCTATCTGTTTTCTCTTCAAAGCGTCCGAGGACTGGAAATATTTGATGAGCAAATTATTAATCAATTAAAAAATTGACTTTCCGATTTATGCTTTCTCGTCATTTTTGTAGGAGACATAACTGTCGAGAAAATGATTTGGTCAGGTGTTAGGCTTGGCAGAATGACTTGATATGAGTGTATAAAAGACTCAGGAGTGCCGATTTTGATTCCATAAGCATCCTGGAGATCCATTAAATTATAGGAACTGATTAAATCTTTTGCTATTCTCCAGTTTGAGAGCTGTTGTTGACATAATAGATTGATTAATCGGAAAGAAGAAACTGTGTTGTTAGATCATTTATAATTTGAAACTACTGATTTCTTCCCGAAGATATTTATGCCCTGACCTAAACTTGACATCTAATTTCGGTGCAGTTAGAGAGTCTGTAGAATCGTTCTGAGTGCAGGCACGAGTAAGTTGCGGTGTAAGTATCTAAATAGACGTTCCGTTAACTAATCTTTCCACTGTTTTTAAAGAATTTTTTGCACTCAGCTTTCTTGATATCAAAATCACCTCTGCTTCACCCCATTATATACGCTGTACTTGTGGAAGCAGCCAGTTACTTTGCCTTTTATGAATTTGTAGAAAATATAGAGATATTAAATCAATGGGCATAAGTTAATTGATGTGTATTGTATATATTTCATTCACGAATACAACTAAAGGTTATTTACAAGACAGACGCGTACACGCGATGATAGACAACACGTGCCGTTTACACAGTAGAAAGGCTGACACTTCAACATACCCCTTCAGCATAAGACTGTATCAGCTCCTAATGACTTTGTTCCCATTATCATGAAACATTCAGTGCAACTCTAGAACCTTTATGTTGAGCAGCTTCAAAAATGATTCGTGCTTAGCTCTATTCAGTGACTTCGTGAGTCCATCTACGGCCATCAAGTGAGTTGATGTGTATTTAGGTAATACTCTACCACTAGCGATGTGATCACGTATGAAATAATGTTTAATATCAATATGTTTGGTGCGCTGATGTAACTCTGGGTTTTCGCTTAAGACCAGGCTCCCCTGATTATCTCCAAAGATTCTAGTGGATGTCATATCCGTATCAGAATATCCCATCTAACTCATCAATTGTTGAATCCATAGAAGCTCCTTGATCGATGCGGTGAGTGCACAATACTCAGCTTCCGTTGAGGACAGTGCAACACTGGTTTGCCCTTTCGACGAGGCTGAGACCACCCCTCCAGCGAGAAAGAAAACACTCTCACCAGTAGAGCGTCTAGTGGCTAGATTACCACCCCAATCGGAGTTACTGTGACAATATAGAGTAGTGTCTGTTGCATAGCCATCGTACATTATCCCAAGGTTTACGCTACCCCTAATATAACGGAGTATGCGGTCAACGCCTTTAATGTGTTTTGAAGATGGATTTGAGAGATATCGCGAGAAGACCGAGACTCCACAGGCGATATCAGGTCTCGTATGAACAGCAAGAGACAATGATGAGCCGATCTTAGACTGGTAATCCCTTGTTTCGGCGGCGCTCGCTTGTTCGGTGTTTGGGACCAAAAATATTTCATAATCAGTAGCAACAGGTGTTTCTGCGGGGCGACAATTTTCCATGCCGAAGCGCTCAAGAATTTGGCGGCAGTATGCATCTTGCGTAAGCCATAGACGTCTTTTATTACGGTCTCGAGTTATACGGACGCCTAAAAAATAGTGTGTGGAGCCTAAGTCTACTGACTGAAACTTTTGGGCGAGCTGAGATTTCATCATTGAGATTTTCTCTTTTGATTTTCCAAGTAAAAGGAAGTCATCAACGTAGGAAACAAAAATGAGACAATCTTCATTGTGGACAAACACACAATTATCAGACTCGAGAGATGAGAAGCCTAGCTCTTCAAAGCATTTGCGCAAGTGTTTCTGCCATAACCTCGGCGATTGTTTGAGGCCATGTAGGGTCTTGAGTAGCCTGCACGAGTAGCCTACACACCTAGTCCACGCTAGGAGTCATATCTGGTATCCGCCAATTCGGAGAAAGTTCAGCATAAATATTGTCGCGGTCGGCTGTGCTGTTCAGAAAAGTAGTAACGGCGTCCAACTGCTCAATTTCGGGATCGAAAATGGCCGCAATGGCCAAGGCAACCTTCCAAGAGGTATTCCGACATACTCCGGCGTAAGTGTGGGTAAAGTCGCGCCCAAATCGTTGCTCAAAGCCACTAATAACCCATCTGACTTTATATTTGAGCATATCACCATTCTTATCTCTTTCTGTCTTTAGCACAATCTTGCCACTCAGCACCTTTGTAACAAGAGGTACTTCAGAGCGAGGTATGACTATCCAGGTTTTATTTTTCCCCATGGAGTCTTATTCTCTCCTAAAGCCTTCTTTCTACTGCATTGAGTACTTGCCACTAAGAGCTTCGGCCATCGTTTTGGGATCATCTTCATTTCTGTCGATTTCTGTTGGGCTAGCAGCGGCAATAAATGCTGAAAATGCAGCGTCCTCGTTAATATTTTTATCGGGATTAGATCGCAAAATTCGAGTCGACGGTTCTATTGCAATTTTAGATCTATTTCTAGATCCTGGCGATCTACCACAAAGTCTTTGTAGTTGTGGCACTTCTTCAATTTCTTCAGGCTTCTCAATTTCTGGAACTTCTTCAATATCCTCAGCTTCGCTTACTTTCTCATTAACCCCAATATCTGTTTGATCCACCTCATTTTCGAGAGCTTGATGTTTCTCGTACGTCAGTTTTTCAAACGGAGTCATTTCGAGTGATTCAGAAATGCGCTGAGATTTGTGACTTTGAGATTGAATGGAAGCTCTTTGATTCGACTTCCTGCTTCCATCAATCGGAAAATTTAAATCAGGATGATTATCAACTGATAATTCCCAGTATTCATCATGTGTTGGAGGAACAGAGATGTGACCATTTTCATCAAAACGTACATTTGAGGACCGAATAACCTTTCGGCTAGAGGGAATGTAAACGCGGAAAATGTGTTGGCCTTCATAGCCCACTAAGATGCCTATCTCGGCTCGATCATCAAGCTTCCTTGACAATACTCGTCTTTCTACTGGGATTTGGACAAAGACTTTGCAGCCAAGTACACAGAGATGACCTAGATCTGGTACAGTATTCTTGCCCAGGCATATTCTGTTTGAATACTGAAAGGGTGTTTCGCCGTTTAGGACTGATGTGGCACTGCGATTAGATATCATCATTCGTATACGCATTAGTTCTGGCCACAAGAAGTTTGGAATTTTTTGATCAATTGAAACAGTTGGTACTCTGGAGACAATTATAGTGATCCAACGTTCCGCTCGTCCATCTTGCTCCGGGGAGTACGGAGTGGTCATCTCAATAGTCTGACCTAGTTTGGAGGCTATGTCCCCCATTTGAGAGGGTGAGAATTCCTTTGCACCATCTAATCTCCATGTTTTAACCACCATTCCAAATTGAGTTGATGCTAATGCATTGAAGTTTTCTACAGCGTCAAACGCACCATTTTTGTGGTCATGGCAATGACCCCATCGAGTCGAAGAGGCAGCATCCGTAAAAACAGTGCAGTATCACACATCAATCCAAGAATCATTGAGAAGGATTTTTCCTTTTGGAGTTATCATGACCACGTCTACTGAAACGGGGTCAAATGGCATGTGCTCTCTGGGCGTGGCAATTTTGCGTACATGTCGAAGTGGTTTGAAAAGTTCACATGCTTCACACAATGTCGAGCAGCTTGAGTTTATAGGAGTTTTTCCGAACTCAATGCCCGTGGTAATTTCTCTGGTAGCTTTGACATTCCTGACTCCCAAATGTCCTAGACGACGGTGCCAGAGGCCAAGAGTTGGTGCAGGTTGGCGTTCCGAGACAGGAAAAGCACTTTCTGGAACGTATCCGTTTATTATCAAAGCGTTATTGAACTCTGCAATTTCTAAGCTGTGAGGCCCAAATAGAGTATTTCTCTCGGCATACCCTCCAGCTTTGTGTAGTCTTACGCCACTGAACAGGTTAATTGGGCATTCTGCCAGGAAAGAAACATCTCTGCACTTCAGAGAAAAGGTATTTTCATTAGAAATTAATCACTGTAGAGTGACGGTACCTTTACCACGGAGACGAATGAGCCCGCTTGCAGTGTTAATTGGTGGTAGATTTTCAAGTTTAGTGTATGTGTCATCGTCGAATTTATCCAAAGAGCTATTGTTGTGGCAACTAGCTCCCGTGTCGTACATCCAGAAATCAGATCTGGGAGCTCTGTAATTATTTGCCATTGCCACGGGGATTGATTCGGTTAAAGCAACGCAGCCATCATCAAAAAATGAAGATTTGCCTTCAATAAGGTTTGAGCTTGAGCTTGAGTATTTGTAGGGTTTCCATTTTTTTGTCTCCTTTCCCAAGCTAATTTTGCTTCCTGGTTTTTCGGATTTTCAAAGCATTTATCCTGATGGTGTTTTGCTTTGCTATTGCCGCAGGTTTTACAGTCATATATCTTCGGGTTGCCTTTAGCTTTTTCTTTTCCTTTTGAGTTGACCTTGGGTTCCTCATGTCGACTGAGTTGGTTGTACATGACTATTTGGCTTTCCTTGACGTTAGGATTTTCCCGAGACTCATCTTTCAAATCGCGAATGAATTCATCAAGCAAAGATATCTTAATGTCTTCAATTTCTTTTAACCCCCTTAGGCATGTTCGCATGTTCATGGCCCACACTGGATAATCATCTTTGACTTTTTCAACAAAAAATATCACGGCATCTGGGTCCCGGACTTCCATCTTGAACTGTGCAAGCGTCCCCATAGTCTGTCTATATGCGAGTATAGAGTCGTCCAACTTTGAATAATCTGAACTTCTCATGCTTGAAAACTTAGCCGCAGCCTGTATGTAAAGAACTATGCCTGATCCCTCAAACTGGTTTTATAGAGCCTCCCATATTCCTTTAGCGGTTTCTAGGTTTTCGACCTGTTCCGCCAATGACGTTGTCAGATTGCCTGTTATGATAAGCTTCATCTTGGCATCTTTTCTACACCAGGTCTTGTAAGCTTCAACATCTTCTGCTTTGAGCTTAGGGTCAAAGATATCTATTTCTGCTGGCGGACTTGGAGCCTTCGGATGGTAATGGTCTATCATGTCATGCACGATCGCAAGGTTTTTGATACTGCGCTTCAAGAAAGAATAATTTTCTTCGCCCGTGAGCTTAAGATTTGGAGCAAGGTACAACGAGCTGGAAGAGGATTCTTATGACATTGTTCCAATTTCTCGATCGATCGATTAATGGGTCACAAAACGGATTCAATACTTCTATTTGAAAACTTTTTTAGAGAGGCACGTATATAGCACCCGTCAAGATCGATAAACCTGATATTGATACCTTCAAAACTCAAATGCTAGTACTTCTTGAGTAAATACAATAAGAATTGAGTGTTCTATAATGGCAACAGATTGTATGTAAATTTAGATATACAGAAGATTACACTTAACTTAACGAGTAATCGGTCTCATAATCTGTAGAAAATATAGAGATATTATATAAATAAGCATAAGTTAATTGATGAGTATTGTATATATGTCATTCACATATATAACAAAAGGTTATTTACATGACAGACGCGTGCACGCGATGATCGACAACACGTGCCGTTTACACAGTAGAAAGGCTGACACTTCAACAGAATTTATCCCTCTGAATTTTGTACAGTCATCCCTCTGATGACTTGAATGATCGGTCGCAGGGAATTTTTTAATTTAGCAGAGGTTTTAATTTATGAGAGGTGCATACAAAATGGTCTGTTCCCTGATTTTTTTAAAGTTATCAGAGGATTTAAGTTACCGGCAGTTAAGTTGTCAGAGGGATGACTGTAGACCTATACGCGATGTGCCCGGATGCTTGGCTGAAAACACTATTTCGCTAGTAATTGCAGATTGTTCTTTTCGAAATGAAAAGCTAGAGGCAACGAGGGAGTTTGATCTCGTTGAGCAGGAGTAGAAAGAACTATGTTAGTGGCCTAGTCATAGTCAAAGTTTGGAAGTTTCTGGGTAACTTAAGTAATGGCTGAGTCGCTTCTGGCAGTCAAATTATCAACCGTAATTCCCTTGCTGCGGCGTACAAATTTAAGGAGAAAACGAAGTTTTGTTCTACCTTCGACAAATCTTCCAAGCCTATATCAGTGAGAATTGTTGAAATTAGTGCTACTAATTGAGATGGCTGAGGAAGATCATGCAAGGTTGTTTTTCCTCTGTTTGCACACGCATTGACTTGAAGCCTAAGTGTATAATGACCATCACTACGTTAGTTGATACTAGCGGGATCACTCATTACTTTAGTTAGATTCTTATATAATTAGCACTCTGTTACGAAGTAGGGGAATTCAACATCCCCATACACTACGTTAACAGTCTCCTACTTGTTCCAAATTTCCAATCTCACGAGTGATAAGTGATTCAATCCAGTCTTACAACTGACTTTAATCTTCTCAATTCAACAAGAATGGCTAGAATTTCTTACTAACTTGCCAAGTTTGGACCATTCTGACTCGAAATATTTGACGAGACTAGTTTCATAAAGTTTTAAAAATTTCAAATTTAACACAGGTTCTCATCTTGACAGAATATCGCATGGGTTGCGTCTCTTGTATTGGTTTAACACATATGTCTACATCAAGCACGGGTCCTTCTTAGGGGAAACATTTTATATGATCTCAGGCTTGGCCACTTTGATGTAGGTAGAAACTTCTTCATTGTGCAAAATATTGTGCCACTTTAGCCCTTCTAGTCCAGTGTCGTGAGATTCATCGTAATATCAATAGCTTGTCCTTCTAAGTCCATACTAGGTCATGTTTAAACATCGTTGCAGCCCGTGATTCATTCTTAATCAGACCATCAGATGGTACAATTTTCACAAGATTAATCATTCAACGGATATCTCTTGAGATTTTTGTAAAAAAGGGTTTCGAGACTTTTCCGTGTTAGTCAAAAGATTTTATAGGATCTATTGAATTGTATTGCAGCATCTTGATGTTGATTTTGATTACCGCAGGTCAAATTAACAGACTCATAACCTAGGCAAGGCGGATAGAAGATTTAGTCAATTGTGAGACTAGAACGATTCAAGATATGCGCGTCAAACACCTAAACATAGAAGTTCGTCGACCCTTTCCCTTTCTCAGCCTCCGTTTTATTCGTGATGAGCGATTAGTTCCCGTCTAAGAACGGACGGAGCTTCCCACTTTTTCGTAAAACCATCATCGAAATGATCTCCCGTGTGGAACAAGTCGTAGTTCACTGTGACATCTATCCCTTTCTCCCGAACTTCGCACCGTTTCATCTTTCAGGTCGACGAGCCCTTTCTTTAGAGACTGCATGTAATTGCCCAGCGCAGGTTTATCATCGAGAAGATTCCCATTACTTCCAGAAAGCGTGACACGATTCAATACCCTTTAGTTCGGCCAAGGATAACAAGGGAAATGCCATCTTCTACCTGCTACCAGCTAGACCTCTGCTCAAAACGATTCCAAAAAAATTGGCCCATGTGAGACACTTAAATAGGAGTATGTGATATCAGAGACTCATTTGGTGCTCTACAAAAAGCGCTTCACGCCCTGTCGGACGCCAGCCTGCTGAGTAAAAAACTTCAAAGTTGTGGAAGAGGTTAGAAAATATGGCGAAAGGAATAATAAGCAAGATGATCAAGATAATATAAAACATCCAGTAAACAAAGACAGAGTAGAAGAGACTATACCAAAAAGGCAAGCTACTCATAAACTTGATAGAAACATATAACGAATTGAGAGAGTGACGGCAAGAAACAAAAAGCCTTAGACACGTATTCCTGGAGTGCGGAAACTCGCATGTGTCCACTTGAAAGATTTGCTATGATCGTTTGATGACTTTAAGAGCTACCTATGTATTTCTGTGACGTGTGCCATAGCCACTCCATATTTCTTCTCCTCATGAAACTTTTTGTTCAATAATAACCACCTTCAATAGCTTCAATTCGCTTTACTGATGGTAGAATCAGGCCATTGAAACGCGCCCTAAATTCACAAACAGCAATAGCCAGACGCTGAATTTGAAGCTTAAATTGGGTGGAACGATGTTAATTTTCATCCTTTGACGATCTCTCGTGATGTAGCTTGAGATCCCAACTCTTAAGAGGTATCTTCTCTATTCCAATAAGAAATCCATCAACTAGCGCACATTGATGATCCGATCAGCGTGGAAGTGTGAGCTGAAGATAAGCTCATACTAAAAAATGCTTTTTCAAGGTCAGAAGATTTCTTTAGTGTAAACCGAAGACTGATCTATATCGAATATGCGATTGTCGTGTGATTACTAAAGTGGGAATACTGGACTTAGGGAAGATTCTTAACTTGATACTGCTTGCACTTGGTATCATCAGCCTTCTCGTAATATCCGAAAAGATGGTTAATAGCGTTACTCAGCGGGATATGACCAAGAATAACATTCCCGCTGCTGCTCGCCCCATATGCCTGAATATAATTGTGGGATAATTGTTCAAGATCAAATCTGTCTCATACAACAAGGCGCTGTCTCTAGGCCTATAAATTAATCAGTTCACGCTGATCCGAAAGCCAGAAAACGGAATTTTTTAAGATACGAGCTAATCTAACCTTGATTTCCTAAACTTATCCCATTGGTCAACCTCCAGAGGTCTGAGAACGAGCTCATTACCTGCTATATCTGAGACATAAAAATCAGTTAGATTCTTTTGAGCTTGTAGCCCATTCATTCAGCGTTCACGAAAGTGTTTGCAGCAAGGATGTGTGGATTGCCAGACCATGGCATGCGGCTGTGTTGATAAGTTCCAGGGCTGCTCATGGTCATTTCGCAGACAACGAAACGTGGAATAGCTCGAAATGTGGATGAACATGTAGATCTAGCTATGATTAGGGTCAATTGGGACAAATAATTGGACCACAGTTGGGAACCCTTGGCCAGTAGTTTTTTCTGACAGCGTGATCGCTAAAATTACATGGATTATGTATTGGGTGAATCACGTTTCAATCCCCTTTCCGTTATGCGTGGGCTCTGGTATTGCTGCGACAAGCGCAACGCACACACACTCACGGTTGAATAGGGTAAGGTTACGACATAAACCATCGAACAACCGTTACTATCCTTCGGGAATTCATATTTTCCCTCGTCCCGCCCGAGTTTGTATCTAGCACTAAGGGTAATGCGAGTTCTAGGTGGTGAGTACATGTCTATTGAACGGTCGGATGACGCTGTGGTACACCGTCCGGGCTGTTCTCTCAAATAGAGACTGGGTAGCTTGGACACATGCTCGACACTTGAGACAGGAGAAAGCTGGTTCGAATCCAGCAAGACCCTCACACCACATCTCTCACGGTGATAATGTATTCGTAGGGTCACGAAAGCATACTCAGATCACCGCAGGTTTTTCTCGCTTTTCCCTGTGGTGGGTATTCACGGGAGAGGGTACATGTCGTAAGGCGTTATTCTCGTACTGGTATCTGCAAATGAAATCTGAGTCATTCTGCGAAACATATATGTCTTCCGTACTTGTATGCGTTATAGCCTCAACGCTTGATACTGTACTAAGCCGATCCGAATCAAGCAGACCATAGGGACGGGGTCGTCTTTGATGAAATTATGTTTGATAAATAACGGAGGCATCTTCAGATTATCGGAGGTTTGTTCGAATTTCCCTATGGCCGATATTCACAAATGAGGCTACGATATCGTAAGGCATTCACTTGGATCGAAATTTGCTAATGGAATCCGATGATGACTATTTCACGAATCTAATTAAGTTCTACGGATCTTTCATCATCATTTGTCTTGAGAGCTTCATACGTCATCCACACGAGTGTTTCCCAAAAAAAGCAAACTTTCCCTGATCACACGGGAAACAGATATTTTACACGACCCCAATGAACTAGGATCCGAGAATTCGGCACCCAATCGCTCATTTCGGCAAGCCCGGTACATCCGGCATAAGTCTGATACACGGATTCAACACTTTCGGACCGCGCACGTTAAGGCGCGCCGGAGTTGCAGCCGGTCCGTGTGGATCTGTGACCTCACCCGATGGCGCCGGAGAGTTGTCAAGATTGCATGTTCCTATCGGCTCCAAGCATCGCATGGCGTCGATCGACAACACCGACCACAGGAGATGGAAATGGTGAGCGACAGAGACGATCAATACCAGGACATGTCCTTGGTATTTTTACACCTAGCCTGTCTTCATGGCCAACGGGGCGGCAGGTAATACAGTACAATCTCGCTATAACAATATGGGGTATTACTTAACCAAGGCTCACGATTGGAGGATTCAATTGAATTGGCCAATAAGAACCCTTGTTTAAGTTTTACCCCACATTGCTATAGCGAGATTGTACTGTAGGTAACAGACGGATGTCGCAGGGGGTACATCAACGTACAGTCGTCCCTCTCTAACTCGATAGTGGGTCCCGGTGTAAGTGCTGAAAATATTCATTGTAACTTGGACTTTTATGTTTGCAACACTTACCCTTACAGCTCATTTTGCGTGCAGGGGTAAGTATTGCAAATGTAAATGGTTGAATTTCAATGAATATTTTCAATACTTATACCGGGACCCACTATCGAGTTAGAGAGGGGCGACTGTAAACAGAACTTACGATCTAGTATGCGTTCACTCAACCCTGAGTCCCTGTATGCAGACTGGTGGATGGGGGCAAAATATGCAAAGGAAAATTCAGGAGCGACAGGGAATACTGGATAGGAAGGGTGTCCCTCGTGAGTGGTTGAAATTAATTTTGTAAATCGTTTTCGTAAAATGAAGGGCAACAATGTCCAAGATTAATTTCAGTTACGAACATGGTATACCCTTGCTACTCAATATGCCGTGTACAGTGCAATCTCGCTATAACAATGTAGGGCAAAACTCAACCAAGGCTCCCGATTGGAGGATTCAACTGAATTGGCCAATAATAACCCTTGTTTAAGTTTTACCCCACATTGTTATAGCGAGATTGTACTTTAGCTCCTGAAGGTTCCGTGGCACGGCTCTACCCCCCGCATGCCAGTATGATGGTGAGTTTTTGATCACCTTGGACTGAGTATAGCAGCGGAACGCTGCTATATCTATTGTTTGTTTGTTTGTAGTGGTGTTTATTCGTGCTATGTAGAGTCCAAGACTATTATAACAATAGGGCTCCTCTCTGACCCAGGCTACACCTTTTACAGTGCTCCCATCCCCTTTTACCTCGAACCTAAGATCATTGATACATTAACCCGTGACGGGTAGCCATTTAGCTCAGAAATTACCCGTAGAATTCAACCACCTTTTCTACGGAACCTTCTGCTCAAAAAAAAATTGAAAAAGAGCAGCCATGGAAACCGGTACGCGGGAAAAAGTCTCAAAAAACCTGTAACTCCAGCCAGGCGAGGCCTAGACACCTGAGCCACACGAGGTGCGTATCCCCATCTGTATCTCCCTAGTATCCCATAGTCCAGATATCCTCCTTATACCGACACCACCAGCGCTCAGGTAGCGGTGCTCTTTCCTCGGGAGACAGTATAATGCCAGAATATCTGTAAACAGTGAGAATTAATCTTAGTAAAAAAGGGCCAACTTAGTCTGATCCATCGCCACCATAGCGGGAGCTGGGTACGCCCCGGAAACTCATTTGGGTGACTTTTCCTCCGTGACCAAGTAATGCGTGTTTCTGTTGGCTCTGAAGATAAACTCCAGGTTCGTAGGGGACACCTCGTACAGGGAGAAACGCCGTCTTCATCCCCCTAATATATCTATTGAGATTGAGGAAAAAACTTAACATGTGGCCTTCGTACACACTGGCACTCGTAGGTCTGGTCATGGGTCAGATGCTCACTGTAGGGGTAACTTCGCAACACGTGGTCGAAATCACGATTCCAAGAGGACAGCCTAAGAATTTCTTTACGGTAATTAGAGACCTCACTTGAGCAAACGACATGGCAACGGATCGTAAACTTCGTTGGATCGATGGATGTAGTTGAAATGGGTGAATACTAGCATTTTTCAGCTTGTTGTTAATCTGATAAATGCTTGTCTCCTCCCCCTCGCCGTCCTCGAAGAATCCAACGATTGGGTGTCAGAATCGAGTAGGCATGTGATTGAGTTAGAAATATTATCGATTGATAAATACAGAAACAGATGAATTTAGTCGCAGTAGAAAATCCTGAGTCATGTTGAAGGTGGAGCAAATGGTTGGATTTGGATGTACAACACTAGACAAGCAGATCAGCAGCGTTGACGGCTATACAGTCGTCCCTCTCTAACTCGTTAGTGGGTCCCGGTATAAGTGTTGAAAATATTCATTATAATTCAACCATTTCCATTTGCAATACTTACCCCTGCACGCAAAATGACCTGTAAGGGTAAGTGTTGCAAATATAAAAGTCCAAGTTACAATGAATATTTTCAACACTTATACCGGGACCCATTATCTAGATTGAGAGGGACGACTGTATTTTAATAGTATTAACATGCAAATAATGTGCACATAACTTATCGTCTAGCCTGCGTTCACTCAACTCTGAGCCCCTGTAGTAGAATCGATGGAAAATAGTTTGGACCCCCCTTATTCAAGATCCGTTTGGAACTCGTTTTATGTACATTTTTATGTCACGGAAGGGTTAGCAGTAGGTTAAGGTGGGGGCCTTTGATAAGAGAGGATACAAAATCCTATCTCATCGATGTGATCTGATGTAAAATGAACGGGCCCTGATTATCTGGGATAGACCCTGCAATTAGTTATTTTTGGCAATAAAGCTTCTATTTTGAAATAATTACCCACAGGTTATCAGGAGTAATTAGCTTTACTTGCATGTAATATTGCAGACCTATGTATTGTTACTCATAAAGCAAAATTAGCGCTATTTAGTAACAATATATAGGTCTGCAATACTACATGCAAGTAAGACTAATTGCCCCTGATAGTCTGTTCTAATAATAGAATTATGGCTGAAAATAATCTCTCCGATTTGTTCCTTACTAGTCTGTGCAATTTGTGATAATTGAATCCACACATGTTTTTTTTTTGTTAAAATACTTACATTGAGTGTGATAAATATCTATTTTTTGTTCAATCAATCTTGCGTGTGCAGCCTGGACTATAACGTGAATGATTACGGAAGATATTTATGTTTCGCAAAATGACTCAGATTTCATTTGCAGATACCACTACGAGAATACCGCCTTGCGACATGTACCCTCTCCCATGAATACCCACCACAGGGAAAAGCGAGAAAAACCTGTGGTTATCTGAGCTGCTTTCGTCATCCCACGAGTACAATAACACCGCGAGAGATGTGGCGTGGGGGTCTTGCTGGAGTCAAACCAGCTTTCTCCTGTCTCGAGTGTGGAGCATGCATCCAAGCTACCCAGACTCTACTTGGGAGAAGGGCCCAGTATAGTGTGATGTGGTGTAGTAGCTAAATTCCTCGACACCATGTATTGCATTAAGATAAAGTGTAGGGTAAAAGCATCGTTGAACGAAAGCAAGGAAAGGATATATGTTGACTCGTTAGCTATTCCTTTACATTATTTCGGAATCCGTGTATTCTCTTCATTTTAGTGTCGACACATACAATTTAGTCGACTTCCAATTCTCACCCTTTGGTGTTGGTCGAATTGCGACTGAGTGATCCCTGTCGCTACATCCAGACGGTGTGCCATTGCACCATCTGACCCGTGAAAAATATCTGGCCCGGCACCACGGCGCAGTACTCTGTCCTAATCTCAGTCCGCATTGTTTTTATCTTTATTATTTCATAAATCTTCACGCATAACAATATTTTTCTCGGAAAAATTAGTGTACTGCGCCGTGATTCTAATACCAGAACCATGTCGTCCCAAATTAGACGAGGAACGCTAATTATCGGCAAATTTCCCTGCTACAGTTTCGGTTTGTTTGATGCGAGCGCTTGAGTATGCAATTGTGTTTTGCCAACGAATCAAAATTCCATCTGAAGGCTGAAGGGGGAAATCACACATCACATTCGTCTATGTCAGACACCGGGAACGTCGTGAACCGAATCGGCGTAAAGCCAAGTATCGCAACTTACGAGTACCTGTACACGACCCGTCCCACCTGTGGTCCAATTTCACTCCCGCCCTCCTGTAAAACGAATAGCAAACTCTTTCCTGACTATGCTATCGAAGCCCATGACTAGGTCGGGGTGGTCCTGACTAGTACAGGTTGAGCAGTCTCATTTCCTATGGCGGCTGAATTTCTCATGTGCTCTGGATCGCGCATCTTCATCGAGCGAGCTGCATCCCAGTTGGAGATCTATACACCGTCGTTGATGCTCATGTGACCTCAAAATTGACATTTGCCGGGACACCTACATAGCCGAATGGATGTAGATGCGCCTTCATCTGGCATGAAGGTGTGAATCTCCCTTCTTCACGCGTTGGTGTTTGTGGCTATGACCCAAGGACAGGTACCCGACCATGTATGTAGGATACGAATGTACAGTCGTCCCTCTCTAACTCGATAGTGGGTCCCGGTATAAGTGTTGAAAATATTCATTGAAATTCAACCATTTACATTTGCAATACTTATACCTGCACGCAAAATTATCTGTAAGGGTAAGTGTTGCAAACATAAAAGTCCAAGTTACAATGAATATTTTCAACACTTATACCGGGACCCGCTATCGAGTTAGAGAGAGACGACTGTATATTCGCCACTCTGATGATCCCGGTGGCGTTGTTTGCTGGTATCATCTTCTTTTCGTCAACAACCTTGCAGGCTTTGATATGGCTTGTAGCTGGCATACAACCGGATTTTGAACCCCCCTCATCACTACCGACTGATGTTGGTTGAATTGACATGAATGATCTATATATACCTTCATACGATCTGGGAGCGTTTATCTGAGACTTTGTACGGCACTACTCGTCAATACCTTTCACAGGTCAGCAAATATAAGCCCGGTACACCGACGCATGGCAATGAAATATGGCAACAAACGAATTGAACACATGAACATTGATCATTCATGTTCGGTAATAAATATCTCGATGTGATGGGAAGATTAGCTCGCGTATTTGCTGTGCTGCAGGGGTAGGACTTTTTACAAGTTGATCTAAGCTTTGTATTTCATTATCTTGCATTACCTCTTCACGACGGATAAAATTGGTATCAACTTGTAATAATTCCTAACCCTGCTATACAGTCATACACGGATCTCATTGGTGAAATATGCTAATTATTTGGGTATGGCTTCCCACTACGACGAAGCTAAAAGTGGAACATAGCTAATTAGGAAACATCACCAAGGAGATTCTTGTATGAGCGTATCCGTAAGATATAGTCGCCATACGTGTACTCGTAGTACAAAGTGATTTGGTTCAGAGAGTAGCAACTAAAAATTTGATGAGACATGGACATGTGTATGATTCCAATGAAGGATGAATGTCTATCATCGTTCATCTCTCTGCCTTAGAAGAGACGTGTACTAGTTACTACGCGTTATCCAGTTCGATTTACGTGTATTTTTCCAAGTCATTACATCTTCCATATTCATCATTAGCATCACTATTTTGATTCTTGTTATCATTTTTGCTACCCAATCTCAAGAAACTTGATCTCCGAAACCTTCATGAGAGTTGAGTCAGGAAGAAGTTGGTCCCGAGCAACGAAACACGTGAAAACCTTGTCTCACTCGAGTCAGGTGATTCAGATCTCTTGTTTATCGTCCAGCAACGTCAATTGTCTTGCTGGTCGCTTCCTTGCATCACAGAATCACAGGCAGGTTTGTCGATGTAGATATGCCCGTCCCAAATCACTTGATGATGGAGTGGTACCGGGATTGGTACACTGGTGAGGCATTAATTGAAACGTGATCAATCCCATGGGCTGAGGCATCAGGTAACCCATTTTTGTTCTGACGCGACCAACTCATTCTGTTTTTGCGGTACCGGTAATTAATTCCATTTCTCCAGAGGAACAATACTTAACTTACCTTCATCCTCGCGATATGGTGGACATGTCATTAGATAACAAGGTTTACCCTTTGGTCGGACTCCGACTGTGCTTTCCATATCATCACCCACGACCGGGCGACATGTACTAGCCCAGTCAACTTTTGTGTGTGATGAGCGGAGTCTCACCATCTGAGAGGGTCATTTCAGGAAAGCTGTGTGTGCAAGCACCGTAGCTTTTCGTTGATGTTTTTACACTAGACCAGTCAGAGATAGAAGTAGAACAAGATTGAATTAGATCACGTGAAAAGAAGTACGGACCATATTGTACAAAGACAGAGTTCGTAATCTCTTACACAAACTGTGGCATTGATTCATATATAATTGTATCTCCCAATATTTTCACACGGTGTCAGCTTCGAAGTCAGCGTGATTCAGAGGAAAATAACTTTCCGTCGAATGATGTGATTTATATCAAGATGTGGTGGTGGCCGGCGAGTAGAAACTGGTGGAAAGGATCCGTGAAACTCACCTTGAACAGAACACAGACGTTACCACACTCGGAGCATAGGATGATTCCGATATACTTTTTTTTTTTTTAGAAAGACGCCATCAGATATGGAGATATGTGTGTAGCTAGGCCGCATTTGATGGTACGCGTTCAGCGAATGATTAAAACATGACAGGCTAAGGGAGAACGTTATTGATGGATTACTCGGGCCGGTGGTGATAGCTAGAAGGGCGAACTGCCTCTCGATATCAAGTCATAATAAGGCGAGTGGACAAAAGTAGGAGCTTACATGTAGATCTCTCTCATCTCAGTATTTTTGTCAGGGGTGAGAAAGGGGATGAAAGATGAAGACAAAAAGTCTCAATGCATATACCGGTACTTTTACTACCACTAGTAGTACAGTAGAACCCTTCTTAGCTAATAGTGAGTCCCGGTATAATTATTGAAGAGATTCATAGAAATTTTACCGTTTATATTTTCAATACTTACCCCTGTAAGCAAAATGGCCTGTAAGGTTAAGTGTTGCAAATATAAAAGTCCAAGTTGCAATGAATCTTTTCAACATTTATACCGGGACCCACTATTAGCTAAGAGAGGTTCTACTGTACTTGGAGTTTTGGTGAGGGAAAGCTTATGTAATACTATGAACTGTCTTGATTATAGGTGCCAAGTTCTATGAGTACAGCTGTATGAGCAAAACGTGAAGTTATGTCTACACTAACATATACTGTACAAGTGGCATGAGCGTTACGCGAGAACAAGAGCTCAGCTTCGTAGGAATATGTGTTACCAACGTATGGTCTTCATCAGCCTAACCGAGACGTCTATATCGATAGAGACGACGACATGTAATACGATCAGTCGGCACTGTAAATTCTCGTAACGAAAATCTCTCGCTTTCGTCTGGAGGTCTCATTCTCATTCTCATTGATAAAAAATTGAGTATCACAAGCGGTGAATGTAGCAACTTTGCCGAAGTTTGTTACTGCCATCTCCCACAACTTGTAGGAGAGTGGTACAGAAGGTTCTCTACTTAACTATCCTCACTACCAATCTTACGCAGTACATGTACACGTACCGGTATTTATTTTACACTACAATCTTTTTCTTCATAGAGAAATATTCCTAAATTAGAGACAGAACCGTGCGAGATCGGTTTGAGGAGATACCCCATAATAAATCCATCAAATACGACTTGGACCTGTACGACAGATATAGTAATAAAATAGCTTAAATCAAGGTAAAGAAGAACGATGTTGTAAATGCCCATAAATTAGTTTATGGGTTATCATCTCCAGTGGTCAGATCACACATCCCCTCCCCCTGTAACTTGGGATTAACTTGGAGACGGAAGAATGCGGGGATGTGGGGATTGATCCAAATGGCTGTGGTCGCTTATGGAGTTAATCTCTTCCCCCCCCTTGTCCTGAGTGTAATCGGATGATGAGATGATAAATAAATTCATGGGGTGAGTGCCCAAAACTTTCTTCAATTTGGGTAGCACAAGTAAACATTCACTGCCTAATACATATTTATATATATATCAACAATTACGCAACATTATCGATCGCTTTCCAAGTTCACTTCTATCCATCTCAACCACATATTATCTGACGTGTGATCCCTCAGTAATCAATTTACTCATCTTACCAAGATACTCATTTTTCACCTACTTCTAATCCCGATCCTGTCTCTCCCCTGAAAGGTATTCTTTGAACTCAACTCATTCCATAAACATGCTGATCCATTTCTCAAGGCGAAATTGATTTCACTCACACCTACCACCAGAATGTCATCAACCCAATCTCAAACCACGATCGTCGTTCCGACTCCGCGCCGTTACTCCCCGCTACTCTACAACCCGATACGAGACCAAGAAATCACCCAATGTCTCTCATCATTGTCAAATGTGCTGAGAGAAAAAGTCGATGCAGCTTATGACCTATCCAGAGACTTTACAAGCGACTATTCTCCACCTGCTCCACCACCACCAAGCCCCGTAAACTTCTCAGACCCGGGATGGGGTGCCTCTGTTGCCATGTCACCGTAGACAGCTTTTCGATTGAAGTTGACTGGCCTGAAACAGTGACTTATGAGGTGTCTGGTGATTGCGGATTGAAACTGTTTGTCTCTTAGTAAAATTGTGACAGGTCATAAAAAGGGTGTTATCTGGCATAGGCTATCATTATTGGGAGTATGGCGTTGGAGGGAACTGGGGGCTATAGAATAATTATGTCAGATAGGCGGAACTTGCTGTAACAACTTTGGTTAATTTGTATATATTTTACTGAACCCGAAACATGTATCAAGTCGAACGAGCTTAGCTAATGTAATCACACGAAAGAAAATACATTTCAAACCCATCTTGCTCTGAGCACTGTCCAAACAAGGCCATCTAGCAGATCTTCATCTGACATTCTGTGATGCACTCTGATTGGCGCTCCATCCCCTGTCGTCAAATAGACATACCCATAGGAAGTAACACAGTTTTCTACGCTACGACATGACCTTCACGCTTGGTCTTGCGACCTGAAGATTTAACACTGCATGCTGTGTTGTACCGCTGGAAGGGGTACTACGAGTACGACAGATACTCCGGCACAAGCCTAAATTTTATACCTCGTCCGAAACAAATTTGTATGAGGCAAGGTATAAAAATAATGCATGTTCCGAAGTATATATATTATTACGCGTATTATTTCTTATGGGTAGCGAGAAAGTTCAGCGCTTGGATATTCGGAAGGCTCTGCGGAAGACGGTGATGATCAATCGATAGCGGGATCTTGTTCCCGTGAATGGATAAAAGTTACCATGTCGCCTCTTCTGGAATCGACGATGAAGTTTCTCCTTCAAGATACGAGAAAGGGAGAAGGCTAACGAGTCACATCGCTTGGTAACTCCCACAATTTCATGCCGCCAGCGACATGTACATGTACGCGTAGCTCCCGTGCAAATCACCTGCACATGTCACGCTTCTCTTCGTATACCAGGGTGTGTGAGTTGAACGACCTTGAACGAGTTTAACCGATCCTTTCCAAGCGCCGCGAAATCGCTCGGACACGGTGATGGTTTCTTTCCCAACTCGACTCTCAGATCTGATTTGCACGACTTACGTGTTTTGTGCGAACGCAATCGCAACAATGATTGCGAGAAGCGTTAAGCTGATGCCCGTAGCTCACGCCAACCCCAGGGTGTGAGAGTATGCGCGCTATCCATATTCTAGGATCCCCCGACTATATTAAATTCCGTGGCCCTTGCCGCGGCGGGCCGGATGGCCACGCACCCTGTCCCTGTCGAGACGATGACAATCAAAAATGTATCGGCAGATTATGAATGTATCGATGAGCAGTGTGGGAACCCCAGATTTGCAGTATCGGATACATGTATCGGTACGTGTGTCGTAAGGCAGACGAGCGTTGTCATAGCGGACGGGATCGTCTACGGACGCTCTGTTTTCCACCAAGATGTCTCTCCCCTGCGAGTACCCGGGATTACTGGTTGGAGCAATCAAGCAGGTATGATGCGAGCGTTGCGCCAGGGGTACGGGCTGTAGTCATGATGATGTTGAGATCAAACAATCGAGAGATCTGATTCGTGACTCGTTGGGCTTAAAAGGAATGTGGCACGAGAAGCGTCATGATGTGTATATGCTTCGTTTCGTTTCGTCGCGTCTCATAGTTCAAGCCCGACGCCGCTGAAGCGTCTAGCGTGCGATGCCATTAAAAATTGAGCATTGCTTACCCTTCATGTAGCTGACAGATTGTGGTAGAAGCTACTCGGAGGGATACAAGAGAAAGAAAAGATGAATGATCACCATCGCCAGAGTACAGGAATGCGGGTACTAAAAACAATCTCGGATGAGCATTAGGAAGTAGAGATAATCGGTCGCATTCGGGCAAGATTTCCTAAATATCGTTTATTCACAACTAGTCTGAACGAAGAAAGCCAGGCAATAAAACATAAAACAATACGTATAAGATTAGAGAAGGAAGTAGAAGTCAATCTTGTTTTTTAATTGAAGCAAAATTAAGCGTCTAATAAGCTCTTTATTGCCATCGGCTTTGGCGCAAACAGAGCCAGGCTCCCAAGATTAAATTGGGTCACATTGTCTGGGGAAGAAATGCCCAATTGCTATCACCAACATGACTTGTACATACCCTCATCAGACTGATAACTCCTTAGCCTATGCAGAGCTGTTCCAAATTATTAACCAGGTAAACTTATTTTCTCTAAAATTAGGCCTATGATGAAATCAAGGATTACGAAGATGTTATGCTATTTTTCGGCCACGCGGTTGCCAAGAATATGGGGTCTGCTTGGCGCGGCCTGACGAATAACCAATCCTCAGGGAACGTGAGCTTATCCTTCGACTCCTACTTTATGCCACCCATTTACGATAGGATGCGTGGGAGGATATTTCCGCAAGATGTACGAATGCGGGGCATCTGTGATTACCATTAGAGAAAAGAATCAGATGGATATTGCTCGTTGGCCTCAGTTTTTAAATGCCATATTCAGTTGCAGTTCAGAGAACCTAAATCTGAGGTCTTGCCATAGCGGAAAAAAAGGGTTATATCGTCCACAATGTACTATGCGAGCCTTCAAAGTTTCATCGAAAGATTACGTTCTGGGTAACTTTTTTCAGATAACAAGCACTGGATGTGCATTTGGGCTCCTGTTGGCGAGTAAATATCACTTACTGTGTGATCGATCTCGATTTCACGAATTTTCCCAGAAGGCATTATGGCTCTCCAGTATCCAAGTCGCCCGGTAAGTAGGACGTAATTCTTCTTTCTGTTTTGTCGTTGAGCACAGGCTATGAAATTCGCGACAACAATACATTGATCGTATCACAGCGGCAATTGAGGCACAAATTTGGAATAAATTTTGCTTCTATTAACGCAGAAATTGGTAATTTACTGTATTAACTCGAATTTATATCTTAATATCAAGACGCACCTGTGTCCAGATGAGCTATATTCCCGACAACATAGGAAAAATTACCTTCGGCCGCCATATTCATAAAGCTTTCATTTCGCATCGCGACCATCTCCCTCGGAAACTGGGATTATCGGTTGTCAACTTAGATTACCACTATGGAAGCTCTTTCGTCTGATAAGAATCAACGCCTACCGATTCGCTACATGAGTAATGTCTCGTATATAGCATTAGACCATTGCGATGCGGTGTTTAGCGAGTAAAGATTTCAAATCAGATAGGCTTTGATACATGCAATAGTGATCTGAGAACATCTTCAGCTGCTCGGTCGTAAATGCTAACAAATCTTATCTAAAATTCATCTCTTGATGGCTTTGGTCGCAAGAAATACAGGGATTCCGTCTGAAAGGCGATGATAACTTGTTTGATTAAAAGCATCCCGATTGTTCAAACTTCCACTTAAGTTTTAGGCATATAGTTGGTACAAAAATTATCAAAGACCCGTACAGGCATTTAAATTTGAGTTTTATGCTCTATCTATAGGTTCTTCCGAGCGTCACGATAGTCAGACAAACTGGGCGAGAGAGATTTTGACTTTGATTTTTTAAGATATTCCAAAGCGCTTTGGAAGCTTCGAAACTAGCTGGCGCTAGGAAAATGGTGGAGAGTAATGTGAATGTTTCGATTAAATGATGATTCGTGCTAATGCTGGATATATTATCTAAATTGCTAGGTTCGTCTTCAGAAATAATGAGTAGCTCTACAGATCTAGAAGACGTTCGAAGTCAAACAAATTTGCCTACTGAAGCAAAAATCGCTTTCGCTCACTCACCTACTGAAAGTGATTGGCTAAAGGATGAGAAGAGCTCTCGATTATTCTCAGGCGATCTACAAGAATTGCAGATGTTTTTAACATTCAAATATATTAGGAATAGTTAAATCGTTTCTGGCCGTTGTTACTGTCAGTCAAAATGGCATTCATTCGTGAAGTTTCGGAGACTTCTTGCCACTATTGCAGCTGGCTAAGGTACAGAACCTCCACACAAGCTTGATATCAAAGCTAGCCAAGGTTGAAAGGAGTCTCGGATCAAACTTTAGCCGCAAAACTTGTGACTGATCCTTCGTTTGGGAACCGCTATTGTGGGTGAGCTACCATCACTGAGAGAATGGGATTTTAGATTATCAATTGGCTATAAAAGAAGTTCTGCACAGTGTGATCGGTCTAGAGAAGCTATTCTTAGAAAATCACCAAACTACTAAGATAATCTCGAATTATTCTCCATTGAAACTAATGAAAATTAAAGTAAAAAATTCCTGAGACGTCCAAAATTAGCGATGCGGCAGGCCAAATATTTAGCGAAGGGTAGTGACGAACTTAGAGCTTTAGCCCTGTGTATTTCTTGGCGCTCATTCGAGCTGATGAGGAAGATGAAAAAAGAGCTATACATGCGAACGATTCCGAGACGGCTTCTAGCACTACTGACGAAATTGAAGTCACGGAAACTAGGAGGAAGTGACCGAGCGAGAAAGCTCTTGATTTCGATGGAGCCACGAACAGACTTCTCGTGTATGATAGTTAGACTCCGAGAAATGCCCTGACAGGGCTACGTAAAGCGTGCAACCCACCGGAACACGATACAGCGGGGCTCTAGAAATTGATTTCTGTCGGACCGCGAAAGTCACAGAGATCATGATACTGCGGTCCCTTGGAATGCCGACCGATTTCACTCCTCAATAATGGCGGCAAACTCCTCAAAACATAAATCGCTAATCGCATCCTATAAACTATCCCAGGAAATAAATTCCTACCTGACGAAAAAATTTGGGCACTGTTGAAACTATCCACGGTGATGGCAGTTGGGCTCTATACCGAGTAGACCAAGGCCATCTGAGGACAGGAGCAAAAGCGGGTTACGACCCTTTCCAGCATTGACAGATTTGGTGTATTCATGAATGAATGTGCAGATTCGATGATACGATATGCATGTGGTGAGTACTAGTCGACGACGTGTCTTCTTGCTCGACGTGACAAGTCTGTGATTGATTCCCGCAGGCCAAATTGAGCTCTCCACCTCGCCGTGATGCCGACTGTGATGCTCACTCTGTGCACTACATGTGCGAGATAGGTAAGAAGAGTTTTCACGCAAGTTGAGTCAAGAAGGGGTCAATTTTCCGACCGTGAGTCATCACTCGCATTTTTCATCTCTTCTCTTCACCAGGCCCGGTGATGAGCAGAACCATTCCGCGACTTCTTCAACTCGTTGGCTGGTCTATTCTGCACGACATAGTAACATGCACCCAGCATCACCAGCTCTTCGCTCTCGCATGCTCGCGCCTGAAATCTGACGATTTAACGAAGACTTATTCAAGAAAGAAAGTTGCTTGGTGTTATGTATGAGCCCATTTAACCATAGAATCAAATTTTTTGCAGTACGATGAGCTCGTCATTAGAGAGGCAGAGAGAGAAGAGATTGAATGAGAGCAAACAGGCAAAGCACTGGGATCCGACGTAAAGGTCTAGCGTAGCAAGAGAGGTTCATATACATATAGGTATGGCGTGGAGAAGATCATATCTTCACGCAACGTCTTCTGAATATACCTTCATCATTTAATTTTCATGTTTTTTCCCTGCGAAGACCATCACATATGTATTTGTGTTTACGATCTCTAGATACACCTTCGAATTTCTTGTGCATCGCCCCTCCTCTGACCCCATCTCTGGGAAGACCACTTCCGCTGATTGATACTCAATACATGTGCGTGTCCCGCCCACACAGCCCTCTTCAACGTCCCACGGAACGCCAATCACCTCCTGAGCCTGCGTATCGAACCGAAAAGGCTCGTCACCTAATGCGAGATACAGGTGACTCGGTGTCAAAGTTTCAACGCCATTTGTTCTGCGACATTTGAGTTTGGTTGTCTCGGACTTCTTGGCCAGCCTCGCATTACTGTTTTATTCGGCGTTTCGGCTAAATAGAACCCGTGTCGATATACCCCTGCTGTTTTCATTTGTCACCTTTGTTGCCTAGGTATTACAGTTAATGACTTTGTAGTTACTTCACTTGAATTAAGCTACGTACTAGGTTGTCAGAGGCCTTTTCTTATTTGTATTTAGTCAAGCTAGATAGGCACACAGAGCGACTCACGCTTTGTTTTCGGTCAACTCCTCTACCCCAAACTTCTCAGAGTTCACCACTCTACCATTCGTACCACTCTACCATTCCTACCACTCTACCATTCGTACCACTCTACCATTCGTACCACTCTACCATTCGTACCACTCTACCATTCGTACCACTCTACCATTCGTACCACTCTACCATTCGTACCACTCTACCATTCGTACCACTCTACCATTCGTACCACTCTACCATTCGTACCACTCTACCATTCGTACCACTCTACCATTCGTACCACTCTGCCATTCGAACTTCTCTATCATTCATCCTCCTACAATCCCTATTCATCCCAGGAACCCCTTTTCCTTACCACGAACCTCGAATTAGCCCACGTGCTAGCTTCACGTGTGACACTCGGGATGACTCGATCCCGATCGGCCAAAGAAGCAGATGAGAATCACCGCTGAGAAGCAGTGATGTGAGCTGGGTGTATTCAGCTACGGCTGACTTGAGAACCCCGAGACTAAAGATATCATCGTAGCCTGCCGCACGGCCTAGGACTTTCCCACAAGGTCCGAGTAGGCGGCGCCACTAATTCATCTTCAACGGGGATCGACCGACAGCAATTTCTCGCAGAGACAGTCAACACACGTAGGATGATCGAGATTGACTGGGGCGGCTCAAAGTTTTGACCCAATACCCCATGAGCAGATGTACGCGGTTAAGGGAGAGATGAAGGCTCTCGGATCGCGCTCGACTGACAGGAGAGCATACACCGATGGAACATGTACTCTTTGAGCGCAATCCGATCTCGTTATCGCCTCTATTGTCACGCTGCGACGACCCACCTCCATCTATGGCTGGACAAGTGGACAAGTGAATTGGATGACGAATGCGATCACCTCGGTTCATCTCCGTCATCTAAGCCTCCATCGACGCGTCTCATGTTCACATGGCCCCGGCACCTCCGTCATCATCGATCATCGTGCACGCGGCTCTGTTGTCGTGTGTCGATCCGTAGCTAACAATGTCCACGCGGCTCCCATCAGATGACGATGGGAGTCGAGACGATCGAGTGGTTCATCAAGTGCATAGATGAGATGTTTCAGACTGCTCGGATTCGAACGATTCTGCGCGCGCCGAAAGTACTTGAGAGCTTGCGATGAGATCCCACGTCTCTCCTGCACCTGTCTGTCTCCCACGATTATCGTGCGGGATTCGTGCTAGCGCTCTCTCCGCTTGCGAGTGGCTAGTGTCTTTGCGGGCAAGCCAACCTTGTATTGAGAGCTGAATGCGGATGTTGCTCTCGGGTTCCATCTGAGTATGGTGTCGACAGTGTGTTTATCGAGGGGAATCGAGCGAGGGAGAAATCTGGGAAATAATTCCACATTAGTCTTCTTGGTTTGTTTGCTGTGCGAGTTTAGTCAGATCACTTTTGGTCTTGGATACGTGGGCAACAAGAGATGAAATGCCCTCCTTGGTAGTCTACTCAATTAGATCTAGTTCGGGCTACTGATGACTGAACATATCTTCTTCAAATACTCTATATATGCAAGGTACATATACTATGATCTTCCCTGGTTCAATTTGTCGGAGCACAGTTACTCTGAAAGTTGCCTAATCTCACAAGTCAAAGTACTAAAAAATCCAGCGCAGGAATAAACCGGCTGGTTAGCCATCACGTTCAATAAAAATTTAGGCTTCCCATCATTCCTACTCTCGTTATCTTTGCAACGAAAAATAGGGGCCTTGAGAAAAGATATTTCTATGAAAATATTGAGACCTACCAGGTACATGAATCGTTGCTTTCTTATCCAGGAAACGCAGCTCCATCGCCGCGAGGATCACTACCCCCGGAAAATACATAAACGCCATCTTCGACATGACTACGAATAATTTGGCCGCGTCCGAAAACACTCCTTTTATGATCATTTAAGATGATAGTGTCATGACCCATAGCCCTCAGAGCCTCACATACCTCCTCACTGATTCCTTCTTCGAGCATCACTTTGCGGCCAAATCCATCACCAGGTATATTTTCAGCACCAATACAGAATCGCGGTGCATCGAGAGCTGTTTGTGGATTATGTCCGAAAGCAATCATATTTAGTAACACTTGCACGTGTCCTTGAGGTTGCATGAAGCCTCCCATGACGCCATATACCGAGTGTAAGCTCCCGTCGTTGGCATTAGTCATCATGGCTGGGATGATTGTATGGTAAGGTCTTTTACTCGGAGCTATTGCATTTGGGTGTCCAGGAATCAAAGAGAAACTGGCACCACGATTTTGAAGTACAAATCCGGTACCTTGAGGAATAATACCAGCGCCGAAGCTATGAAAAATAGAGTTAATAAACGATATTGCATTACCTTCTCTGTCCACGACGGAAAAATAGACCGTATCACTGTGATTATGTGCTGGGCTACCATGATCATAGATTTTCTTTGATGCTTGATGGGGGTCAAAGAGCTTTGCTCGCTCAGCAAGGTACTTCTTCGAAATAAGTTCAGTCGATGGAACCTTAGATTGACTTGGATCTGAAACCCACCAACTTGCATCAGCGAATGCGATACGAAGAGATTCGATGAGCGCATGGAGATACTCGACGGAATTGTGCTGATGCTTGCCAAATTGTGAAATTGTTCCATTTTCCTCTAAAGCTTCTAGGATTCCAAGCGCCATCAGAGCCACAATTCCTTGTCCATTTGGTGGGTGCTCCCATAATTCAATTCCATCCTTTTCAAGATTTTCATCTTGGTCTAATCCGCGGTCGGCGGGTGCCTTAAAATTTTTCGTACATCCTTGTCCTCTGAAAACGTAAGATATCGGCTCCAACACCTCACTTCCAATCTCCATGTGATGCTCCAAGTCTTCAAGCTCAAGAAAACCACCGAGATTTTTGATTACTTTAACAATCTCTTCTGCAATACGTCCGGTGTAGAATCCTTTAATGCCATCTTCTGCTAGTGTCCGGAAAGTTTTTCCCAAATTTGCATTCTTAAAAATTTCACCAGGCCGGGGGGCGTGATCACCGTCAGAGCCCGACTTCAGTAATTCTTTTCCATTTGGAGAAGCTTCCCGGAGCATCTTTTCACAGTTTCTCCACTGGTCTGATGTTAAGCGAATTTACGTAAAGGATAGTCCTATGATTACCAATGAAGAAGAAATTTCTGATACGGGAAATCCATTTTCAGCTAGCTCAATAGCTGGAGTTAAGATCTGTTTAAGCGAGAGTTTACCGCTGCCAAAATTTTTGATTGTATCGACCCAGCCTGCGGCAGCTCCTGGTACTGTAACGGCGTGAACACTGTTCAAAGGGATGAGTCCATGTTCTCCATCTCTTAGTCCTAACTCTGTCCGCGTTGCTTCCAATGTGCTTTTTATGCTTGTTCTTCCGGACCCATTTAGAGCAGAAATTTTCTTGGTTTTTGCTTCATAAAAAAGACAGAACATGTCTCCCCCAAGTCCAGTCGAAGCTGGCTCTGTCAAGTTCAACCCAGCAGCTAAGAAGATTAATGTTCTTCTAGATAATTGTTGAAGTGCTTACCAATAGCAACAGCTGCATCCTATCTTTGAGGTTAGTTTTGTTATTGAAACTAATGATATAATGCTCACAGCTGCATTCCCACCTGAGTCGAGGATCTTCAAGCCACATCTTGCTGCTAGAGGTTGAGTACATGCGATCATGCCCTCCGTGCTATGAACTACGCTTCTCCTGCTGGGAAATGGCTGAAATTTTGCATAGTCAAGAGGATTTGTTTCTTCCGGCGCCAAAGGCATTTGGTGATTCTAGAGTAGACGTGGCTCTATTGTGCATTCAAAACCGTGACAACCACAGCGTGTGAACTTTTGTGATAATTGTGTAAAAAGTAACCCCACAGGAAAGAGCTACTAGTCTTGAGTTATTCGGGCTACAGAAACGATGAGTTGTAGAACACTGATTGATTGGGTCTTTCACAAGTATCGAGGTGTAAGAGGTACGATCAGGCCAGAGACTCTTGAAGAGATACAGTAGAACCCCTCTTAGCTAATAGTGGGTCCTGGTATAATTCCTGAAGAGATTCAAAGAAATTTTACAGTTTATAGTTGCGGTACTTACCCCTGCACGGAAAATGACCTGTAAGGGTAAGTGTTGCAAATATAACAGTCCAAATTACTATGAATCTTTTCAATTTTTATACCGGGACCCACTATTAGCTAAGAGGGGTTCTACTGTACCAACCTTGTTCATGCGGACGTGCTAAACGGACAGTCCCAAATGCTCGCTGGACGTCCCTGCAAGTAGATTGCGCTTCCACGCTAACCAAATCTGCATTGATCAGCGATCTCGTCGAATATTTTTTGCGCTACTCCAAATTTGGTCACTGTCGTTACAAGTATAGTAGTTACCATGACAACTTAGAGCCCGTGTTTAACAAACATAACATAAAGATACCATTTAGAAACATTGGTCCCGGAATTGCCTTTAACTTTTCCAAATCGTCCAATTCTACATTCCAATTTCATCTTCCTCACCTCCAACTTCGCCTCACTCATTGAACTCCAAATTACAATGGCTGAACTGAACTTTAATGCGCTATCAGCATCAATCAATATATCTCAAGATACTAATGAAAGAGGTATTTTTCCCTTTCTTTCTACTAAAATACATATTGGCTGATTTCTCCAGGAATGGTTACCGGAAGTGCTCTTTTAGAGGCCCATGATGGGCATCAAAGTATACCAAATAATGAGGATACCCGTATGCTAAGCTCCCTAAAACTAATTCATTTATGGCAAAATTTCCACTAATACGCAATTTCTTCAGTCGAGACCCAGTGCGGAAGTATGGAAGAAATAATTGGTGTCCGGATCGACCAAATGGAGGACTGTAAGAGAGCTGTCGAGCACCTAGCTAACGAAAATGGATTTGCGACAGTCATCCGGAGATCTACCAAAAAAGATCCTCAAACTGGTATTTACTTAAAGATTGAGCTGGTCTGTACTAGGAGCCGTCAACCTGAGCTGAAAGGATCCGGGAAACGAAGAACTCCAAGCGGCCGAGTCGGATGCCAATGGAAGGGATACATAGCCTTCTAAAAAAGAGAGAACACCTGGAAATTTAATGTCCAGAGAGACTTCCATAATCACTATCGGGTAAATGCAGAGCGTATTCCCGTTATTCGTCGCCATAAACGCAACGGTAACGTTGAGGTTTTAAATCAGATTCGTGCGCTTAACAATAATAGACGTCTAACTGCCCAAGACATTGCTGAAGAAGTTGGTCGAAAATATTCTCTGGAGGTTACGGCCAAAGATGTTCAGAACATTCGAGATGAAGACCAACGAGCACTGCTCGGAGGAAGGACCCCAACGCAACAATTCTTGCATAACCTACAAAACGATAGCTCTGCTTTAGTAGTAGATTTCCAAACCGACGCCCAGAATCGTGTTGAATATGTGCTATGGACATACCAGTGGTCAATCGAAACCTGGAAAAACCATAACGAAGTCATTTCACTTGATGATACCTACAAAACTAAACGATTCAATCTTCCACTGATGCAGATCACTGGAATAACAGGCATGAATTCCACCTTTAACGTCGCCTGGGCTTTGATCAAAGATGAGCGGCAAACATCCTATCAATGGGTGTTAACTCGGCTGCAAAGGATAATGGATGAGCATCAAATACCTTTGCCTATGGTCATAATCACCGATTATGATACGGCACTAAGAAATGCCCTCGAAACTGTATTCCCTCGAGTCCCAACCCAGCTCTGTTTGTGGCATGTTATGAAGAATGTTGTATATAACATTGGCAAGAAATGGGAAGGTACTTTAGAAGGTACTCTTCTCGGAGAAAGGCTTGGCGGGGTTGGGGCTGGAATAAGAAGAGAGGGCAACCATCTTGAGCACGAAGATGCTAATGCTAATGCCCACGCTGAATCTGTCGCAACACACTTGATGGAAGGGCCAGAAAGAGCTGTTTTCGGCGGGAACGCCCGGGCAAGAATAAATATTAATTCAGTGCAGCAACCTGGGCCGGGTCGGTCCTTCGTAGACAGTGCGGATAGAATTTTGAGTGCTTGGAGGGTTTGCGTTTATGCCGAAACCGAAGAGATGTTCACTAACAACTGGCGAATACTTGAAAGAGAGTTTTCTGATCAGCGAGGTAAGCAATCTCTAAACGGTTTAATCATAGAAAAAACAGCCAAATAAGATATCCATAGATATTATAAGCTTTTTGTCAACAACATATCTCCCTGTTGTTGATCAGTTTGCCTTGTTCTCAACCAAACTTCACCGAAATTATGGAGTCAAAGCAACTTCGAGAACTGAGGGGTCTCACTCTTCTCTCAAAGAGCACCTCAAAAACCGAAATGGTGACCTCATCGCTCTCAACAATGCCATAACCACAATGAGAGAAAAACAAGAGAGAAACTACCGAAACGAGATGGAGAAGCAAATGCATAAAGTGCTTCCTCAACATAGATCACAGTTATTTAACTTGGTCAGATGTAGAGTCAGCTTTGCAGCACTACGTATGCTCGAGGATCAGGCAAATCAAGCACACAATAACTCGAGGATGCCTCTGACCGTCAACTGGACTTGTAGTGGAGTTTTCACGGCGCAATTCGGTCTCCCATGCTGGCATCGATTAGTCGACGTTTTGAATACCAACGGTACGATTGAGATGCGCTCTATCGATCCGCACTGGTATCTCACAAAAATACCTCTACCTCAAAGAGAGGAAGACTTACGCCGCATTCTCGATCCTGCAGTTATCCCTCGTAGGCGTCAACGTACAAGGCAAGACGCAAGGGTACGAAGAGATCGTTCTCATGACGAGCTTCTACCTGTAAGACGTATTCAAGCGTCCGTTACTGCACCTCCCGAGCTTCAATCTTCAGCGGAGTCTCCATTGCCACCCCAGCAGGGTTTAATAGAGCGACGCCAGCCTACTCTATCAAAGTGCAGTATTTGCGGTCAGTCTGGACATCGTTTTAATAGCGCACACTGTCCTCTTAGGGTTCGGAATTAGGCAAGTTTTCTTGATTTGTTCTTGTATGCCGCTCAAA
Organism: Podosphaera xanthii; assembly: GCA_028751805.1. Classification (NCBI taxonomy): domain Eukaryota; kingdom Fungi; phylum Ascomycota; class Leotiomycetes; order Helotiales; family Erysiphaceae; genus Podosphaera; species Podosphaera xanthii. The sequence goes on from JAPWIX010000002.1 coordinate 1,103,344, forward strand.
ATACGTATATGTAATTAGTTCTTATACACAGTCTTCCCTTTTCAGTAGAATAGTAAATACTTAGATATAAATTTATTTCAAATGAAGAAAGTGTACCACACGTATGCATGTGAGCCCATCGATTGAACATCATTGATAGGAAAAATGTTGAAGATAATTACGCGTAACTAATTGTTACTGTACGGTTTAATGTTAGTAATATATAACACTATTTGGAGTAGCGCAAAAAATATTCGACGAGATCGCTGATCAATGCAGATTTGGTTAGCGTGGAAGCGCAATCTACTTGCAGGGACGTCCAGCGAGCATTTGGGACTGTCCGTTTAGCACGTCCGTGTTCATTTTTTTTTTTAAATCATTTTTGCGTATGCAGCCTGAGGCTATGACTCGAATGATTACGGAAGATATGTATGTGACGCAGAATAACTCTGTTTGACGTTTGGAACACTCATACTCAGATTTCATTTGCAGATAACACTACGAGAATAACGCCTTACGACATGTAACTTCTTCCGTGAATACCCACCACAGGGAAAAGCGAGAAAAACCTGTAGCTATCTGAGCATGCTTTCGTCATTCTACGAATACAGTATCACCGCGAGAGAAGTGGTGTGAGGGTCTTGCTGGATTCGAATCAGCTTTCTCCTGTCTCAAGTGGGGCATGTGTCCAAGCTACCCAGACTCTACTTGGAAGAACGGCCCGGATGTCCGTGTTCATGTAACGCCCGGTTTACCTAATTTGACTAAGTGATACATACAAGTGTAAGCTTCGTAGACCTTCATATTAATCTTAGGTGACGAAAGGTACGGCATACACTATGCAAAATGAAGTTCGCTTGTTCAGCCAACTTTTTACTCAAAAGCTCGTAGCTTCAGAACCACTCGATAGAATAAGTCAAAAACCTGCAGAGATGTAATTAAGTGTCTAATGAAGCCTATTCTAACTTTTTGAATCACGACTTAATCTAAACACAAAATGGTGGCTGCGAGAACTGACTAATCGAGGCGAACTTCACTTTGCAGGCTATTTTAGTATCTAGAATTACCGCCCTTCGCATCGACGATGGTCTCAATTCATCTAACTAAACTCAGGTAATTATTCGTAAGTGCTCTACATGGTCAATCGCAAAGTATTGGGCCAACTTTTCGTTGTAATTGAGTGTACAACAAAGCGATATGCCTAGATTAAACATGACAACTCGAGACCAAATCATCCAGCACCTCAAAGAGGGAAAGTTATTCAGTTCTATCACGAGTGAACTTAAATGCTCCGAATCTACGGTTTCTAAGCTTCTGAAAACCCTTCCTGAAGAAAGTAGTGCCGGAAAAAGGGGGGGTGTAAGCAAGCTGACCCCTCGGGATAAGCGAAGAATTGTCAACAATATTGCCAACGGGATTGTGAAGACACCAAAACAAGCGGCAGCAAGTCTATAGGCGTCTATGGGTATTAGTGTCAACCTGCAAACCGTCAGAAATGTCCTTCGAGAGTCGGGCTTGAAGGCCAAAAAGAAACCCAAAAAACCAGCCTCGGCGGCTCGGCACAGGAAAGCTCGTCTGGATTTCGCCCTAAGACACAAGGAGTGGACGATAGAAGACTGGAAGAAAGTGGTTTGGTCTCACGAAACAAAGATCAATCGAATTTGCAGCGACGGAATCAATTATACCTGGCAGAAAGATAAACAACTGCCCAACGATAGTAACACAATCCAGACAGTCGAATTTGGAGGAGAGAACGTGAGGATTTGGGCTTGTATGACCTGGTCAGGGTCAGGTGCCATGGTTCAGGTAATGGAAAGGACGGACACACAACAGTACATCAATGTTTTAGACCAAAATTTGATCTGTAGTATGGAGGCAACGTGCCTCTTGGGAGATATGCCTCCTGTCGACCAACTAATCTTTCAACAAGATAACGATCCCAAATACACTGCGCGAGCTACAAAGGCCCTCTTAAGATCGAAGAAGATCACCTGCTTGGATTGGCCCGCCCAATCTCCGGATCTGAATCCAATAGAGCATCTCTGGGGTGAGTTGAAGAGAAGATTGGGTAGGTACGACGAATATTCCAAGGGAGTAGGGGAATTATGGGAGCATATCAAAAATGAATGGTCAAAAATACCTTTAAGCAGCTGTCAGAATCTAATTGAATCTATGCCGAGACTAATTGAAGCCGTCGCGGCTGCAAAGGGCGGTAATACTAGGTACTAAAATAGCCTGCAAAATGAAGTTCGCCTCGATTAGTCAGTTTCTCGCAGCCACCATTTTGTGTTTAGATTAAGTCGTGATTCAAAAAGTTAGAACAGGATTCATTAGACACTTAATTACATCTATGCAGGGTTTTGACTTATTCTATCGAGTGGTTCTGAAGCTACGAGCTTTTGAGTAAAAAGTTGGCTGAACAAGCGAACTTCATTTTGCATAGTATATTTACTATCAGTTATATTTGCTTTTAGATGTACCCCTAGATTTATTACAGAACTACACATGGTAGAAATATTCCCAAAGTCGGTCTAACTTTACCTCTTGGTCCGTTATCAAATCGGATTTTGATTCGCTATTAGATCAAGTTTGTATTTTTATTCCCTATTTATATTCTTTATCAGTCTAAGACTATGTAGGATGTAGATCAGGTTTGATTACTTAAGCCTTAGCTTAGCATCTTAATGACGAATCAAATTGATTGGAAGACTAACTAGGATACAGATTTAATAAGCCTAGAATGTTACGGCCCGGCATGATTATTTTCATGTCACCATGGTACAACATGTTACAACATGTTCGGTCGTTATGCTATCAGAGAATAGACAGTGAAAACGCTAGTGGCGCTCGTGGCTTGATATGACCGGCTCTTGCTCTATTCTCTAATAAGGCGGCAGAAATGCAATCTATTTAGGAAGGCGGTCTCAAAGACTACAGTTGCCCATAGGATCTATGTAGCAGGTTAGCTTGGAGCTCAATCCCAAACTATGTTAAATCTGTCATGGGTCTGTCGTCAGTGTTCGGGAACACACTCCAAGCTCGGGGTACTAAAATTTTTGCGGTTTGCCACCTCTTGTCAGAATAAATCTAAACCGCATTTTCATTCGCTAATCCACATTTAGCAAGTCATGGTTCCTTCTCGCCGGCTCTGGTTAAAAGGGCGCGGAGCATGGCCGCTGAATGCGACATTCTCACCCAAACAGCCACCACAAATTTTGATTCAAAGATCGCCAAACGAATTGGAGAGCTCCAAAGAGTCACACAGGCGTTAAAAGAATGGGATGCGCATCAAGAATCGCTATCTGAACTGAATTCACTCCTCGCTGATCCTACGACTGATGCCGAACTTCGAAAGTTAGCCGCTGAAGATATTATAAGCACCAATGATCAATTAGAAGTTCTTTCAAGGAATCTAGCTTCATCCCTTACCCCCAGGCACCCGTTTGAGGAATTTCCATGTTTGATAGAACTGCGCCCCGGCGCAGGAGGTAGCGAGGCAGCTATCTTTGCCGCCGATTTGTTGCGAATGTACTCTGCATACTGTGCTCGAGTAGGCCTGCGTACTTCGTTGCTAAAATTTGAAACTGTCGATGGACCGGATTCGCCTTTAACCGAAGCGATACTCGAGGTTGACAGTCCCGGAGCTTATGGAAGACTCCGAAGCGAAGCAGGTGTCCATAGAGTTCAACGTGTACCTGAGACTGAAAGCAAAGGACGTACACACACAAGCGCTGTGGGTGTCTTAGTACTCCCTAGTCTACCTACATCTCCTGGCGAAAACCAACTCCTCTCTGAAGCAGACCTCAATGATCCGTCTAGTGATTATTATGTCAATCCATCTGATGTTCGGACAGATGTCATGAGAGCCAGAGGTGCAGGGGGTCAACATGTTAATACCACTGACTCAGCGGTTCGATTAACGCACATACCCACAAATACCGTCGTTGCAATCCAGGATTCCAGATCACAACATGCAAACCGGGCAAAAGCGTGGCAGCTTCTAAGATCTCGATTGGCACAAGCTAAGCGTGAGGCAAGAGAAGAAGAGGTCATGAAACTCAGACGAGGTGTGATTGGAGTAGCGAGAATGGGTCGCGGAGATAAGGTACGCACTTACAATTGGGGTCAACAAAGAGTCTCGGATCATCGAAGTGGGCTCCATAGTCATAATTTACGTGACGTTATGGACGGTGGGCCTGAGCTAGAAAAGATCATGGACAGTGTTAAAACTTGGCTCTCAAACAACGAAATGGAAGCCATGATAGCTAGCGAGGAAAACTCTTCGCCAAAAAAGAAAGTAAAATGAATTATTCGTACTTCGTAGTAATAATCACGTGGTTTATATTTCATGTTATGTGACGGATAAGCTAAGTGAACAAGTTCTCTGGGCTTATCATTCAATAATCCCAGGACTTGGTAACTGTTCAAAAGTTATGGAACCATGATTTTTTGTACATGTATTGATCTTTCAAATTAGTCCATGATTTGGCCGCAAATATGTTGCAGCTTCATCCTTTGATTCTCTCGAGAATGATTTTCATGTTCAAATTCTATGATCGAGTAAAACTTATTCTTTGACTATTCTCTTCCGCAATCAGATAACTATATCTTACAAGACTTTTTATCAAGGGTCGTCTGGTCAGTCAATGTATTAAGTCAACACAAAAGAACCGTCAAAATTAGGTACAAGCATATACATGGAGCCACGGGACTGATTAGTTTTTTACTACTTAAGATATCATCTTCTCTTTTCTGCTCTACAAATATACCTGTCTACATCTATATCCCTCTAGTTATTCAATAAAGCTTTGCCCCAACATTGCTGATTCTCTACGAAGAACAACTTGGCCCCGAAACTAGTAGTAGGTAGGATAACCCTGCTCAGTTTGCTTGGACAAACACGAAACTCCCAAATGAAGATAACAAGGCACTAATCAAAGAGCACTTCATTGTCAAGGAAATATAAGGACAGCTGCATATGAAGGCTTGAAAGCCATTCAAACATTTGACATCGCTAGTTATCCACTAATAAGTCTTTACTGGGACAGACTAAGAGATTTCCGTTCAAAACTGGTTATTACCAATCTAGAAAAAAGGGATACCTGTAATAATAGCCCTCTGTCTCGAAAAATTCTCCACATTTTCCCAATAATTATTTATCGATAATTATTAAATTGGCGTTTAAAAGTCTCTGATTATTGTAGAAAAACAAAAGCAAGTCAGGTCTGAGATTTTATTGAGAAATACCTTTAATGTTGGAAAAATACACTTCCTTAGTACAGTCGAAATCTAGCTTTTTGCGGCCTCGGTTCGTAAAATTTTGACCATAGACGTGGTAATGTATCTTTGTTATATTTTCTTTTCATGTGCTATCCAGACAGTTTGGATAGGATTGATATAATTATTCATGAACAGCTGCTGCTTTAAATTGTAAAAAGTTGGCCACCAATCTATTTGATCCACGATATTGTTTAAATGCCGAAAAAGAAATCCTGGGAGAATATCAAATTTTTCTATATCTTGTTCCACAAATATTGCAAAGAAAATCAGCACCGCTTAATGTCATACGTAATCGAAAGGGATTACGCCAATCAGCCTTCCAACGTTAGTTGTTGATGAAAACTGTGATTCAAGTAATGTTTGTAAACATCAATTAGAGTGACTGGTGTTTATACCCGATTAAACACTGGTAAAGGCCTGTTGCTAAATTAACACGGCCTTATTTCAGAGCCCTTGTGATAATCAAAAAGCAGGAAGTAGAGCATGCCCTATCGAGATAGACGCGAAGGCGAGAATGGATAATCAAGGGATTGAGCCGTTGAATATCGTTGTTAGGAATAGCTATGAGAGATTAGGTGGGGAATAATTAGGGCCAGAAGCATCATTATAAAGAGTTGAGTAACACCAGTGGATATACACAGTGCATCATCAGCCGCACTAACCAAATCCCATCAACCCACGCGTATTTAACCTGGACTCGCCCATTTCTAACCAGCCATTTTGTTAACTCCAGCATTACATACATTTGATTCAATCTGCATTCATTGAATGGGATGACGACTCAGAAAGAAATTTTAACTAGGCTTACTCATACCGAGTGCATTCGTGAAGTGCGTCCGCATGTAGCTTTAGGATCTAACAAGGCCGGGCGTGGCCATACATATCGAATTATTGTAAAAGGAAGCCGGTGGTAGGGACGCCATTCAAGCTATGTTATTGAAACTCTGAGAACGTCGAGGCCTCAATCTCTTAAAATCATCTACATCTTTGTACTTATGTTGATTGGATATGATGAAGGTAGTATCAGCGATAAGATCGGTGAGGTCTATCAAATGTCTTAATTCCATCCAAGTGGCATTGATGAGATTGAAAATTAAATAATTGAAATTTGTGACTGTAGCTCGAACAAGATTCAAAAGGACAGCATTTTCTTGGAGAGGAAGATCCTACATCTGGCAGTGTCAACAAGAACCCTACATCTTGTCATATAACTGTAACGAGATGGCATTACCAGCATGCTATATCAATCGTGATAATTGTTGGCGGTGCGTCCCACTAATACAGTGCATGTTCGTTCTTACCAGAGTGATTACAGTCGAATGCTACCGAATCACAACAATGTAACTCCAAACCAAATGCATTCAATGGCGACACCATCAACTACACCAACAAATTCTACAGTCGAGGCCAGTATGTTTTTTTTTACTTCTACTACACGTATAATATCCATAGTAGGGTCTGATGGTGCAGTGATACTCCATCCAGGCTGTTCTCCCGAGTAAAGCCCAGGCAGCTCGGACACGTGCCCCATTTGAAAAGGGAAAAGCTAGCCCGAATGTAGTAAGACCCTCAAACCGCAATCTTTTGCGGTCGTAACGAACATGTAGAATGATAAAAGAAAACTAAGATGGCCACTGGGTTTTTCGTTATTTCCTGCGTTAGGTATCCACGGCAAAGGTTACAAAACGGAAGGCATTATCCTCGTAGTGGTATCTGCAAATAAAATCTGAGAAGTGTTTCAAACGTCAAAAATGAGTCGTTCCAAAGATAATACGTATCTCCTCACAATACCTGCAGACACCAATCAGGTGCCAATTTAGTTTCATGCAAAAGAATATCCACAGGGCCGGCATCAGTGCCTTCCATAAAAGGCCTTCTGTAATACCTTCTCACCAACACTTTTCTGAGCTATCAAACACTACACATTATCCGCCTGAAGAATTCTCGTATTTGAATTTAAATAGACTTCCTTAAACGGATGCATGGCTGTCAAAAATAGGTAATGCCTGACGAGTGTCTGCTCGTTTTCAGGCTTGCTCCATTAAAATAAAACCTTTACAGGGGCTATCTTCTTGCCAAGTGAATCAGGATCCTCCAGGAGAGGAATGAATGATTTTTTGTAGCATTCACAACGCTTACTGATGAGCACTAAGAACAACTTCATTTTTAAAAATTGGAAGTGTAGTTCTCAGAACCGATCACTGTACTCAAGCTCGCCAACTATTAGCAATAAAATTGATGAAAGTTACGCGAGAGTTTACAATGACAATCTTAATCGAAGAGCATTACTGCTATGTCCCTCTATCCTGAGCGACTATTCGAGATGGGGGAAGCAATGGAAGATATAGATTAACACAGTACCGCATGTTGTAAGGTATAGATCAATCAAAGCTGTGGCCAAATTGTTATGCTGAAGAATTGTGGAAGCCTAAAATACAATGTTTAGTGTAAACAAGATTTAGTGGAAAAAGTAATTGATTTCGGTAATCATTGCTGCTAGTGAGGAAGTTATCTTTATTGTATTTGAGTAGCATTGTCGACCCAAAATCTCTTACATGTGTTTTAAGTGCCTACTCACAATTAGCTTGCTGTTCAAAGCAATTGGGTTTGAAATTGTTTTCGAATCTAGAAATGGAGTCTTCCCACTTTCGTCATCGGGTCTAGATAGCTTTTTAAGACGTGCTGCCATAGGGCAAAGTTGTTGAGATAATCAAAAGACAACTGACAATCAAGCATGCAATAAAAGTTTTTATGCCGATTTCGAATAGCCACGGCCCCAAACTAAATAATAAATACGTAAATTCTTTAGGTCGATGATACATAGATTGTTTCAATGTTCATCTTCTCATCTAATATTCCCGGAATAACGCCAAGCTTGCATCAATTATTTGAAGAGTTTTTCATTATTGGTTCCCTCGCACTATTTCTGCTAGTTTTTTTTCTTGCTGGTTGATAAACGTCATTAAAGTTCATAACAACACCTAAGAACCTCATGTCTACATCTGGCTGGTACGCTAAATCACCGAGTAGTAAACACACTCGCGTCTTAAAATGATTCCCTAAGCTGCTCAATCTTTCCTGGAGTACCGGGAACTCATCTAGAATGGAGTCATCATTTGCTGTGATGGACGTTTGATCAGGAATTAGCTGGAAATTGCGTTGTGCAGTGATTGACGTATTGAGAATCCCTTCATCATCTTCCCGTCGAGCAAGAATCTCCCGCTGGACACCTGCACCTTGCCGTTTGATAAAATCCGAGACAGACCAGCTGTAGAGACCATCAACCGCATCGCGATAACTCAACATTAATCGAAGAATTTCACCGAGTTGTACCATAAACGTATTTTTATCAACTTCTCCATGACTTTTCTTTTTCGCACCAAGGAGGCCTTTGTGTGTAATTGAATTGAGATATTTAGTATGTGCCTTTATAAGATCATCAAGTGTACATCCTTCTTTATGAATGGCTGCTTGAAGTTCATCCCAAGAACTTTCAATAACTTCAAAAAGGATGTAGTACTGCAACTGACCGATGAAATGAATCATCTCAGCCAAAACACCCCGTGTTAATTTCCATGTCTTTGCCACGATCTTATCTTCCCCTTGTAAAACTCCTCTAGAGCCAGTCATACATTTACGCCATGTCGAAGAAAGAACAAACTCTACACGCTTTATTCTCCATAGGAAATTGAAAACCTTCAGATATTGCCGGTTACCCCACTCTGTGACAACCACATCGACAGGGGCATCAATTTTGTATTCTAGGGTGAAGCAATCCCATCCAATGTCTCCGTGAGACAGTTGCAACATTCGTGCATCTAATCTACGAAGAACCTCAGGAGAATCATATTGGGCATTAGATCCTCGAATAGCATGTTCAAGTTGAGCGGTAAGAGTGTGACGATATTGCGCCCCAGCTGGTCGATCAAGATTGGAAGATAAAGACTCCATTAAAAGTGCAATAAAGTCGCCTCGACCTAAGAGAATGTAATTCTTGAGGGCTTTCAAGTGCTCAAAAAGATGAAACTTTTCAGCCATAAGTCGAATTAGACGAGCCATCGTCGTTTTGTGCGCCTCGTCAATCCAGGATTCAAGGGTTGCTGTGTCACCATACCTTAATTCTTTCGAAGCCGCTTTTGAATATCTCTCGACCCATTGTGCTTCACCACATCCATAGCGAATAAAATTCAACGATTTTCCGATAAGAAAAACTTTTTGCGCAAAATCTTGTGTGATAATGCTAGGAACCATATCTTCATTAAGCTTATATTTGTCTTCCCAAACACTGCTCGCACCTCCTCGATTACGTCCATCAAGGCTATCAACAGCTAGGGGTGAGTCCTGCTCACAGATAAAAGATTCATGATAGGGATCGGAAAGCTCTCCGTCATATATCCATTGTCTTAGCATATCATAAAAAGGTCGTGAGACTTGAATCAATAACCGTTCCGCGAATGCCCCAATTCTTGGGTCACCATGAGATGATGAAAACCCGTGAATCAGAGAAATTAATTGTCCTCCTCTTTTGCTCTCTGATTCTTCGCTTATAAGACTCATAAGACGAAGGCCCATTGTTGCATCTCGTGTCCAGACGACGCATCTTTTCAACGTGACCCCAACTTTACCAATCCCACCTCTTGGCTCTTTCTCGTTGACTGAAGCCAAAGCATTGCGTATCTGTCCTTCTAAAATAGCGACAAGACCAAGGTAAGATCTCAGCTCAGTTCCAATGGCAGCTCGTAAACTCTGTCCAAGTAAGCCACCACCAGGCGATTGTACAAAATCCGTCAAGCGTCGGTAGAGAAGTGAAGGTTCTGCTAAGGTATATAGTAGCGAGATAATGGGAGCAGGTAATGTTTGAGGCAGTTTTAGTGATGACTTTGAAAATAAAAAATGGGTGGAGGATATTCCCTGAAGGGTGTATGGCAAGTCACGCAGTATGGCAGTTTCTGGGGGGTTTATTTTAACATAATTTTCGGCCAGTAACGGAGTTTTAAGATGCATCCCTTCTCGTAGAGCTGCAACAGAATTAAAGAGCACCCGTTCTTCCTCTTTCCTGTCATTTTGGCCTCCTTCAGGAGCAGGTAATCGCGTTAGTCCTTCTGTCTGAAAAGCTTCGTTTAGGACCTTATCATCTCGTAGAGATCCATATTTTTTGCCATCAGGACTTCCGCTTTCTAATATCCTACTAATTCGATGACTTTTTGATGGGCTCTTGAAGGGGCTGGTCAATACAGGGGACGAAGCAGAAGGTTCGTCACGTAGTTGGTAGAGAAAGTATAAGACTGCCGATTTTTCTTTGATTACGGGAATGGAGAGTAAAGTCGTATATAGATTCATGAACCGAAAAGCTTTTTCGGGTGTTGAATTATCCTGCAATAGCTTCTTTTTAATCAGGTCGGAAGCATGGCTTACATCAATAACAATAGCTGGGGGTCCTGAGCTATCAAAGTTAGATTTGTGTTCTGGGTCGTATTAGATTGTTGATATTTACTTCTCCAAGTATTCTCTCACGAACTCCGTGGCATCTCTTTTTCTTTTCCCGAGTGTACTTTCATCTTCAGCAGGTATTTCAGCAAAGAATTTTCCCACCAGTGAATCTATTCCGTTACTAATCCGCTGAATTTTAGACGACATGTTGCCATACTCTGCGGATGAGTAATATTCAATATTTGGGATGTACGGTAACGCGTTTCATAAAAGCCTGACAGAATCTCTGCGCGCTGGACGTGTTCAAGGCTCAGATAATTATAGCCTGAGGCTAAACTTCGAATAGTATGCTGATCCAAGTCAGGCCTACATGTAGTAATGTAATTAGCGACGGAGCAATGACACATGTCAACGTCTTGGCGCGATCTAACTATTGCGCGTACTAGTATATGCATCTACAGCTTCATAGCTATCACTAACAACCAAACCAGATCCAACTGTCTTTCAATTTTTGCTGCTGGTATTCGGCGTCTCAAATTTAATGGGTAACTTACAACTTTCACTGATGGTGCGGTAAAAGGCCGCTCTGGACGAATTAACTCACCATAATGCCGGGCATCGATCCCGCAGCTTTAAGCCGCCCTCCAAATTCAACGACTCCCGTTCTTCCTTCAAAATCGTTACACCCGCCTGCACACAATGTCTCCAAATTTCCAAAGTCCAGTGTGGGCCCTCCACCCCCTCGAATCGACCTTGAACCGTTGTATATGGGACTGAAGTGTGCTATATCTGAGCACTGGGCAACATACAAAGATGCTGTCGTTAAATTTCTTTCAGGTTCGTATTTGGATGCAAATATTATGATGATAAATCGTCTTATGATACACTTTATCACTGTCTAACTGTCTTTAGGTAACCTTAATCAAGCTGAATTTTCTGCGCGTATCAATCCCTTCATTGTGACACCAAGTGGAGAAACAGAACACCTTCATAATAAACTAATAACTGGTATATATGGTAATGCAACACGCGAACTGCCCGATCACGGCGTTGCCCCTTGGGTGAGCGCAAACGATAAGCCGACTAATGCTGGAGCCAAGCCTGCCAGTAGTGATGCCGCAGAACAGAGATTGAAAACAGAGGTGATGCGCTTACCAAACCGAGATCGCCGACGCATGAAAGAACTGAGTCAAAATGATGTAGGAGTCTCTTGAGCTCATTTTAAGGCCGCTAACAGTTCAATAAGCTTTACAGTTCCGATATATTCTCGGATATTTTCAGTGAAATCCGTCGTCCGAATGCCTACTCAAACTCTCAAGAATCCAGTACCATTCATTCAGTCGGAAATCTTCAGATGATTAGTATTGTCACCTGAATTTTGAGTCTGTGCCTATCTAACATTTGGTTCCTTCAGATTCAGAGAATGAAATCCGTAAAAGATATGCTCAGCCTTTAGCTCATGAAACCGGAGAGTTTCCAGATACTTCTTCAATCGAATCGCGCATGCAGCCAATCTGTTTTGAGACCGGCATAATAACTGGACATTCACCAGACGCGGCACAATTCATGTCAGTTGCTACAGAAACTTTTATAAAAGAAGTTTTATCACTAATCTTCAGCAAAACCCGGAGTAATGGACCTGGCACCAGCGGAGTAGCTGGTACCGGAGGTGGTGCAAATTGGATCCAGACCTATAAGTATCGCGTCCAACTGGCAAGAGAAGAAGAGGCATCTTCACGTGGCGAAATACTTCGAGATAAGAGCGGACTGCTGCCGGTTGAAGCTAGAGCTGCTCTTGAACGTGGCCCTCTGGGAATGGCTGATGTTCGAACAGCTCTTGAAGTTGGTGATTGTGGCTTAGGGCAAATGCAGACAGTTGTGCAACAAATAATGCTCGGCTATCGAGAAGGAGAAGTAGAGCTCTGGGAAGACTACTCCTGGCCCGAGAGTCATGTCCGGATTGTAGGCGAGGATGCATCACCTGCCGATACGGATATCGAGATGGGCGGTATGAGAGGCTATTCGGGACACGCCTATGAAACAGAATCAGAAAGTTGGGGCTGGGAAGGTTGTGGTCCTGAGGACAATGTTAAGCTGGACAATCTGCTGGACTCTTGTCTAGCTATTTAAGCAATTTTTTTACTTTATTTTTTGTTAACATATGACAGTAACATGAGCGTGGCGTCAAATGATTATGAAATGGGTAGATGAGATTAAATTACTATATGTACAACCGATTAATTTGTAAAAAAATGATTGGATTTGGTCAAGTAGGGCGACACAAAGACGTCTAGAGAGTAATGCGAAGACGGCTGCTTATATATGTTTAATCAGATATCCTTGCTGTGCGTAATTATATCTTTATCTTGGGATCGGATGACTCGAAATTCTTGTGTCTTAAGTTTCGAGGCTGAGTTGTGCTCGTCGAGCTCAGAAAGTAGGTTGTGGTCATGCACCTGTAGTTGGACACAAGATACGTGCATATTTACTCCGTTTGTTCTTTTAAACCGTAAGAGATGTCGTAGTCATGATCTCACTGAGTTCTTTCTCGAATCCCATTCCCTGCACATGTGCCCTGTTGAATGCTCATTAACATCTAATAAACCTACTCAAAGTATCCTCAAGTTGAAAACATTTGCGTTTACCTCGGGCAAGGATCAACGATGCAGAAAATTACACATATTGTCGTATTTCCCCTGACACTAAGCACGCCCGTCGGCCTTAACGCATAGTGATGTCTTCCGCCGAAGGTCCTCCTGAATGTTCGAAAATCTACGGGTATACTATTCAAATCCAGCTCGGAGTCCCAGAAATATCAGTTAACGATCACATAACGTGACAGTATCCCGATCACTGATCGATGGATAATATCTACTCGGATTGGGCAGTTTCTCCTAAGCCCAGGCAGATCGACATAGTTGTAGCCATGGCGGTGTGCATACGTAGGTGGAGCTACAAAGTGGCTTGTGGCAACACGACATTCCGTATCATAGAACACCCATAACTTTGTTTTAATTAGTGGAGGCTTTTGATTCACGATTATTACATTTCTCACGGATCTATAGATTGATTTTTGACCTTACCTGAAGACTTTAAAAATTAATCTTCAGCGCCGGGTAACTTCGATCATGGAAAAGTCTAGTTCTACCGCAGTCCTAGGATGAGCACTGTTGCTAAGATCAGAACTCCTAATACAAGTAAATTCGGAACGCAGAAATGCACTTGCTATAGTTGTTGATTAAAATTTGCCAATTTTTTCCTGCTTCATAATAGATCCTCAAACCTAATGTAGTATATGCCTCAAACAAATCAGCTTACCAAATTTAGTATTCCACACGGCGAGTATTTAAATGCAAATCCCAAAAATCTTAGGCGCAAAGCTGTAAGATGTGATATTTGTGTATTGGACTGACCTTGGCTTATCCAAGGGTTGTAGATAATCTGGTAGAGATGGATAAGTTGCACAAATATTTTACTGAATTCCCCCTTGCTCCACGCTCCGGATAACTTATCAGGAGATTACGTACGAGAGATTTGGAAATCTTGCTGTAGATGAAAGCTAAGGTACTGTTAACTGTACCTCTCGGGATCTTTAAGCGGTTCTGGGGTCTAGTTTATTCTACTTCTGGTTTTCAGGACGAAGGGATCTATGATCAGTAGTCAGCATAATACTCTGCGCAGTGTATAGTATATTCTGGAAAGATGAGTAGTAGAAGATTCGAACTAGGAAGATGAAGTGTGGAAAATTCGGCTAACCTTACGGCCTTCCCGGCTCTCCAGATTTCGAGTTCCCTAATTTCTTTCATCTCCTGCTCATATTTTTCTCTGTAATCTTTCTGTGAATTGAAGCTTAAGCTGCGTTCTGTCTCTTTGCCGCTCTCAACGCTATCATAGAGCTCATTGAAGACTGGTTTTAAATTATCCTTAAATCTTCCACTCCAGTCGATGGCACCACGACGAGCTGTAGTGGAGCATGCCTCGTACATCCAATCCATGCCTTTGGCACCGATTAATGGGTATAAGGACTGAGTTGCCTCTTCAACAGTCTCATTGAAAGCCTCAGAAGGTGAATGACCGCGCTCGCGAAGTACCTCGTATTGAGCAAGGAACATGCCATGGATAGCTCCCATTAGACAACCTCGCTCTCCGTATAAATCGGAGTAGACTTCTTTTTGGAATGTCGTCTCATAAAGGTAGCCTGAGCCAATACCGACTCCAAGGGCGATGGCTTTTTCCTTGGCCTTGCCAGTAATATCCTGGTAAACTGCGATTGAAGAGTTGATACCTCGACCAGCACTGAAAAGGCTGCGGACTGTGCGCCCAGAACCTTTAGGAGCCACAAGAATTACATCGACATCCTTAGGGACTTCAACTTTGGTTTGATCCTTGAAAACTGGGGAGAACCCATGCGAAAAGTATAGGGTCTAGATAAGCTTTTGTTCAGTTTTGTCGTTTTCACCGTGATAAAGAACGGAATCTAACCTTTCCTTTTGTGATCAGCGGCTTGATAGCCGGCCAAGTTTCAGACTGGGCAGCGTCACTCAGAAGATTCATTATGATTGCCCCGCGGGAGATTGCCTCGGGAATATCAAAAAGGGTTTTGCCAGGAGTCCAACCATCTTTTATCGCATCTTTCCATGATGCACCGTCTTTGCGTACACCAACAACGACATTGAGCCCCTGATCACGCATATTTAATGACTGGGCATAACCTTGGGAGCCATAGCCAATAACTGCCATTACATCATTTTTGAAGTACTCCTGTATTTTTGTTAATCTTATCTGTTCTTCTGGTTTACGAAGATGGTGCCACATACTTGAAGCTTTGTCACCGGCCAATCCGCTCTTTCTGATTATTAATTAGTCTAAATTTTAGCAAAAGACGAGTTAAGATTTACCATAGACCACCTCTGGAACACCTGCAAAATCAATTGTCTTAACGCCACGTTCTTGCTGTAAGAACTTCTTGACAGCAAGGGAGCCGGCTGGGCGAAGAGCAGGGCGTCTTGTCGCTTCACTAGAGACAGAGACAAAAGTGCGAGAGACAGGTTTGGACAGCAACCTCAAGGAGGAGGGTCTCAGAGTCTTGGATAGCGACCGGCAAGCCATTTTATTTCGTACTAGTGTTGAAGCCTACTAATCCAATGTGGTGCATATATGTGAAAGTGGCTAGACGCAACAAAATACGGAAATTTATGCACCAGATAAGATTAAGCGAGATAAACAATGTCGGCAAAAAACACTTTGTTGTTGCTTAAAGCCCCGACATACACTATACAAAATGAAGTTCGCTTGTTCAGCCAACTTTTTACTCAAAAGCTCGTAGCTTCAGAACCACTCGATAGAATAAGTCAAAACCCTGCATAGATGTAATTAAGTGTCTAATGAAGCCTATTCCAACTTTTTGAATCATGACTTAATCTAAACACAAAATGGTGGCTGCGAGAAAAACTGACCAATCGAGGAGAACTTCACTTTGCAGGCTATTTTAGTATCTAGAATTACCGCCCTTCGCATCGACGATGGTCTCAATTCATCTAACTAAACTCAGGTAATTATTCGTAAGTGCTCTACATGGTCAATCGCAAAGTATTGGGCCAACTTTTCGTTGTAATTGAGTGTACAACAAAGCGATATGCCTAGATTAAACATGACAACTCGAGACCAAATCATCCAGCGCCTCAAAGAGGGAAAGTTATTCAGTTCTATCACGAGTGAACTTAAATGCTCCGAATCTACGGTTTCTAAGCTTCTGAAAACCCTTCCTGAAGAAAGTAGTGCCGGAAAAAGGGGGGGTGTAAGCAAGCTGACCCCTCGGGATAAGCGAAGAATTGTCAACAATATTGCCAACGGGATTGTGAAGACACCAAAACAAGCGGCAGCAAGTCTATAGGCATCTATGGGTATTAGTGTCAACCTGCAAACCGTCAGAAATGTCCTTCGAGAGTCGGGCTTGAAGGCCAAAAAGAAGCCCAAAAAACCAGCCTCGGCGGCTCGGCACAGGAAAGCTCGTCTGGATTTCGCCCTAAGACACAAGGAGTGGACGATAGAAGACTGGAAGAAAGTGGTTTGGTCTCACGAAACAAAGATCAATCGAATTTGCAGCGACGGAATCAATTATACCTGGCAGAAAGATAAACAACTGCCCAACGATAGTAACACAATCCAGACAGTCGAATTTGGAGGAGAGAACGTGAGGATTTGGGCTTGTATGACCTGGTCAGGGTCAGGTGCCATGGTTCAGGTAATGGAAAGGACGGACACACAACAGTACATCAATGTTTTAGACCAAAATTTGATCTGTAGTATGGAGGCAACGTGCCTCTTGGGAGATATGCCTCCTGTCGACCAACTAATCTTTCAACAAGATAACGATCCCAAATACACTGCGCGAGCTACAAAGGCCCTCTTAAGATCGAAGAAGATCACCTGCTTGGATTGGCCCGCCCAATCTCCGGATCTGAATCCAATAGAGCATCTCTGGGGTGAGTTGAAGAGAAGATTGGGTAGGTACGACGAATATTCCAAGGGAGTAGGGAAATTATGGGAGCATATCAAAAATGAATGGTCAAAAATACCTTTAAGCAGCTGTCAGAATCTAATTGAATCTATACCGAGACGAATTGAAGCTGTCGTGGCTGCAAAGGGCGGTAATTCTAGATAATAAAATAGCCTGCAAAATGAAGTTCGCCTCGATTAGTCAGTTTCTCGCAGCCACCATTTTGTGTTTAGATTAAGTCGTGATTTAAAAAGTTAGAACAGGATTCATTAGACACTTAATTACATCTATGTAGGGTTTTGACTTATTCTATCGAGTGGTCCTGAAGCTACGAGCTTTTGAGTAAAAAGTTGGCTGAACAAGCGAACTTCAATTTGCTTAGTGTATGTTCACCCCCTCAGAAGATGAAAAATATAACGTGCTTTACGACTTGGTCTGTCACTTTTCATAAGCGAGCTCTTCCATTGGTCAGTGCCTCAACAAAGTGCCCGGCCAAGTAGTAAAAAACGTTTCTCATTACAATGATAAATCTCCAAACCTAGATAACCGTTTTCCTTCATTTCTTGATCAGAGCCATGGCTAATCAATTGATCAAAGAAATTTATCAATAATCGGATCATCAGGGGATTGAAGGTATCAAAGTTGCCAATTATTTGACCGAGAGAAAAACTTACAGTGGGTAAGCTTACAATCGAGTCACACAAGTCCCAAATTTTCAAGTCCTTCAACTTTTTACCATACTTAAAAAAATTCCAAAATCCAGATGTACCCTTCTTAATGCGGAGGTGAATAAAATTACGGGCTCAATTCATGTTTGTGTGTTTTGAAACTGAACAAAAATGGGTATAGTGAGGGTTACAGTACATTTTGGTATAGGAAATTGAAGGTCTCTGTAGTCCCCACTCGCTTATTAATTTTGTCCCTAGTATCATACAAATTTTTATGGAATTAGGAACAGAAATAATCGCAGAAGGGGACTACAGTGGCCTTCGATTTCTCATGCCATAATGTGCACTCTCGTTAACATAATATGGGGTAAGACTTAAATAAGGCACCTCATTGGAGAGATTAATTATATTGGCCAATCAGAGCCCTTGTTTAAATCTTGCTCCACATTGTTATAACAAGAGTGTACTCTTGTTGATGGGTGCTAAATGTCAAACCCACTTTTTGATCAGGGTCTCGCCATACAAATTTCTATAAAAAATATTTATCTAGGCCCACTATGGAAGGGATACTCGAAAATTTGTGTGTATTACGTGTACTCGAAATCGCGAATGTCAAAAGGGAGGACCTTGGAGCTTTCATGAGACTAAGCTTAATCTGGTAAATTTTATAGCAGATTACGCGCTAAATACGACTAAAGTTAAAGCTAGTGACTAGCTGTAAAAATAAATCTTCAATATCTCGTTGCTCCCCCACCAGCTACAATCACCGCCTGACATCGCGCCGGCATAGTTCCGATAACATACTGCAAAGAGTTATGACTTATAGAACCCCATGCTTCCAGTATGATAATGCGAAGCTCAGCCGAAGACCGCTCCCGCCCATCCTCGAGTTCAGGATATTGATTTTCAATATAATCCTTCATCTTGCTCCACACAGCCTCAATAGGGTTGAGGTCTGGGGAGTAAGGAGGTCAGTTTATGTGGCGGTGCATTATCTTGCATGAATTGCAATTCAGGATTCACCTCCATGTAGTCAGCCACATGGGGAACAATGTGTTCGCAATAACTCGGCCCTGTTATTGAACCCCAATTTTTTTCCCGGAATAAGCAGGTCCCTTTCTGAGTTCCGTGAAAACTCCCCCAGAACATCCAGGCTGTGCTCTTTCTAGTCTTGTCGACGAGGCAGGTGTATTCAAGCTCGTCACCAGGCTGTATATTATTAGCCATCTAAATCCTAGCTGATGACACGCGCCACAAACCTTTCTCGTTATGTAGGCATATCAATGTCTACCATCTGTTACCCATGTCTCGTCGCTCCAAAGGATCTGACTCCAATCGTCAATGGTCCAGTGACGATGATTTAGAGCCCACTCTAACCTTTTTATCATGTTGACCTCGGATATAGGTGGCTTTGCTCGAAACAAACTCCTGGAGTAACCTCTATCTTTGAGCGCACTTCTGATCGCAAAAACGCCAGCGCCCCAGCAACTAAACTCCATGGCAAGCTCTATATACGTCATCTGGCGATTCCTTCGAGAGAGTCGCACAAAAGTTTCTAGCTCATCAGCTTGGGCCTGATCCAGTTTTCGTTTTCCACCCGGATTTCTTTTGGGAGAGGTAGTGCCTCTATTGATGATGTGAATAACTAGTTTGTAGCTCAAGTCGAGGATAGATGCAATTTCGACTCGTTCGTGGCCAGCATTGTGTAAAGTAATTACCTGGAGTTATTTAGCTGAGATCTTTCCAGATCCAGTAAAGAATGACCTGAAGGCACTTATCTGCTGAAGCTCTTCTCGAATAGCTACGCCTTGCAGGAGATGTTTCCTCGCTGTTCATCTATCGCTACAATTGGTACGATGTATAGCGTTAGGGTCATTTAAAGCATGCCTCACTTTCAACAACGATTCAGTGTAAGTCGCTCGGATTTTTGACTGGTGTAAAACTAGACGTTGGCGATATATTCTTGTTGGGTGACTTGAAAATGGAATCTCGGCGGAGCGGAGCTCCAAGTATATATCCGAGGAACACGTGAGCTTGATTTTCAGCCAATCATGAATTTTCCAGTTTTGAACTGGTCGAATTCAGAAAGATCACGTACGACTTCGCACCGTTTACATAACTTGCTCATGTTCGTGGGTCGTGGGTCGAAGCGCTTGGTGCTGTGTGATGTTGAAGAAGGAGCTTTCGTTGCACGAATTGATGTTGAAAAAGAAGAAAGGGGTCGCTTACTAAGCGGACCCACCGGCCTTTTTGTTCCAGGGGTTCACAGCCAATCATTTTTAGAGTTCACTAGTTTCACGCTAAAAGTTCCGTAAGTAAGAAATCCTCGTTCCTCGGATAATGAGGAGCTTGCGTTATGTCAGATGAATGGATAGTTACTGTAAATTAGCCCGTAGATATTACTAGGGGTAGACCCTGTACAGAGCCCAATGGACAGGGAATGCCCTTTTGACATTCCGGACTCATGTATGAGAGTATTTAGGTCCCGGACAGAGCCCTCCGTCCAATTGGTTCGGGACTGGTGGAACCGGTCGAGCCGTACCTGAGGGTATGCCCAACTCGTTCGCACCTCTCTAGAATATGTACACGCGCATAACAGCACCCTACGAAACGCCTGAATCAACTAGAACTCCCTGGTCTCCCCAAAAAAAGGTTTCCAACCTAAAAGGCCAAAAAGGGAACCTGAACATAAAAAAAGAACAAAATAAAATCATAAAAAAATATAAATAGTTGCTGAGTCAACCTAGCGTTTCACACACTCTGTTTCCACGATATCGCTGACTTCAACGGCTCTTGTAAAATGCTGTCCGCGCTTCCAGCGGAGGACGAGCTTGCGAAAAGGTTGCCGAAACAGCCAGTAAGTTTTGCAAATTCTATAAATTCCCTGACACACTTTGGGCCGAGAAGTTGGTTAATGAGATTGCCCGTTGTCCTTCCTTTCCTGAACCTACGCGTTAGGCTAGCGTGTTTTCGACAACGTACGAAGTGAGTGGGGGATATCTCTTGTCCACATGCATACTAAGTTTGCATTTTCATGATGTAGTCTGCGGTGATATGCAGCGAAGTCACCGTGCCCAGTTCTTGCAGATATAAGCTTTTGCAGAAGCTGTCGCGGCATCTTGAGCTCTGGAGGCTTTCAACGACGCATCTGTAGGTCTAGATCTTTATACCTAGCCGGACATACCTTGGACCACAAATTGTCAATTAGCTGCTGACGGCGCTGTTGCATAATGCTACGAACATAGGCTAGCATGATGAAGTTTGGTTCAACATGGCAAGGGGGGAGTGATTGAAGTGCAGCTCGTGCGGCCGCGTCTGCCTCTTTATTCTCAGTTATCTTAGAGTGACCTGGCACTCATCTAACTTCCGAATCTGCTTTTCGGGAAACGTCGTGAAAAATCCGAGTTAGCCTAAGGCAAGAGGCCGTCCTGCCAGTCTGGAGGGCCCGGACTGCAGCTTGATTGTCTAGAAGAACATAAATTTTCTCCCCGCTTTTTCTAATGGAGAGCGCAGCTCAGAGTGCCATGGTTGCCCCAAAAATTTCGGCATCGTACACTTCTCCTCCGTGTAGAATCACTGGATCTTTCTTAAAAGTTATTCCCCCGCATTGTAGGACGAATTTCCAGGAAAACCTTCCATGTCCCTCCGAAGAGCCGTCAGATTAGGCGCAGATGACAGAGGACGGAATTGTTCGGATCCAATTCTCGTGATTTATAATACCATGTGCTTTTGTTGCTTGCGGATGAGAATATAAAGGTGCAAGTAAGGGTTCAGCACTTTCTGATGATGGTGGTAGCTGTCGAAAGGCCCTCTGCAAGCGTGACATCTGGGTTTCTGGATGTTTAGAAAGTGTGGCCCTTCTTTTGTACTTAAGCGTGCCTACATTAGGGCATATGCTTGCTCTACTGCGAAGAGGATGGCGAGTATCTAGAGAGTTTATTCGCGCGGCGAGTCGCAGGCGATTACCTTCCAGGAGTATGTTCGCAGGTGGAATTCCTCCTTCTCGATGAAGAATTACGTTAGGAGTCGTTCTCCATACTGGAAGTGCAGCCCTTAAAGCTACACGAACTACTTTATGGATAAGGTTGCAGAGATAAACTGTAAGAGGGGTCACATCTCCGTGTCAGGAATTAAGATGGCAGACAGGTAAGAACTCGAATTAAAGGATGAAACAAAGCTAGAGAGGTAATTCTACTCTACAGATACACTTTATATGTATGTTGTAATGTACGCGACAAAAGAAATATGTGTCGATACTGATCTTAACGCCGTTACTCCGTGGGTATCACTTCCTTACGTAGCCCTATGCCTTAATGCTTGACAGTCCTCCCTCCTCTTTAGTGATCGCCCCGATCACTATCCACTATATCGAGCTGGTGGCTTTCGTGTTCTTGTATTTCTTTCTAAAATCAAGCTTTGTGGTCGTTGTTTATCAAGGTATCTATTATGAAAAGCGTTTATTTCTACTTCTTCATCATCAAGCTTGTCCATTGTTATCCATTCTTTAGAATCATCACTCCACTTAACTCCGTATTCGAAAACACCATTTTTAATCCTGGAGTTTGTAATGTCTTTGAGAGACTTGAGATGCTCTTCGTCGTTGACAAACCATTCCATCCCGTATTCCTTTTGATTTTGTTGTAGGAATTTAGCCTTTTTTAATTTTTCCACATGAAAGATGTCATGTATTTTGCCTACTAAGGTTTTTAAATCCAATTGATAAGTCAAATCTGTGACTTTTTTTACAATTTGGAAGGGACCAATTTGTCTTTCAGCTATTTTTTTGCACGGTCGTTTTGTCTGAATGTGAGTGGTTTTTAACATGACCCAATCGCCGACTTGGAAGTCTATTTCAATACTTTTTTGATCATAGTAATGTTTCATTTTTTTATTTTCATCTTCCAACATGGTTTTCAATTTGGTCATGATGTCGATTAATTTTTGGGCATGTAAAGCGGCACTTTCAAAAGTAACTGGCTCTCCAGGCTGTTCGTCGATGATTTGAGAATTAGGTAAATAGCCCTGATCGGCGTAGAAAGGGGCCAACCCAGTGCTAGCGTGTTTTGAATTGTTCCATGAGAATTCGCAGAGATCTAGGTATTCATCCCAATCGTTTTGTTCAAAATTGACATACGCTCGGAGGTATGACTCTATTGGTTGGTTTATTCTTTCTGCTATACCATTACCTTGCTGATGGGCTGTAGTAGTAGGTACGTTTTGAAAGCCCATGAATGAGCCAAGTTGCTTCCAGAATTTATTAATGAATTGTTGTCCCCGATCAGTAATAAAAAGCCTAGGGATACCATGTTGTCGCACTAGATTTTTACGAATTAACGTAGCTGTTTTTCGACGGTAAGACCTGCGAGTTTGCATGGTATGAACCTGCCTCGTCTTGTTGCAGCATCGATGCACGTGAGAATAGCTGTGTTAACACTTTTTGTTTTTGACAGATCTGTGATAAAGTCCATAGCGACTCTGGACCATCTTCCTTCAGGAACCGGTAGTGGGCTTAGTTTACTATATTGTTTGTGCGTTTTAGACTTGATGCGTGCGCAGATTTGACATCCTGCAACGTAATTTTGAATATCCTGCATCATACCTGGCCAGTAATAGCTACGTTGAGCCAATTCTATAGTTCTAGCGATGCTCCAGTGGCCGGCCAGAGGGCTATCATGGCTAAGTTCCTTTGCTCTTATTCGAAAAGTTTCAGGGATATACAATCTGTTGAGTTTATACCATAATGCTTCATCTTCTATATGCCAATCGTCAGGTAGTTGGTGTTGAAGCAGTTCTGAGGCAAATTTGTCCATTTTTAGAGCATCTGCCATTTGATTTTTGAATTCTACTGAAACCAAGGCATTGATTGATAAGTTGTTAACAGCATCACATTTTAGATTTAACCCCCAGTTAGTTGAACCTTCATGAGATTTGACCATGTAATCTGGCCGCCTAGACGGAGCATCAGCTGGGTTCTTTTTTTCTTGGCAGTGATATGTCAAAATCATAAGCGGCTAGTTTTTCTATGTAGCCGGATTGTCTACGATTTGGTCTAACAGTTGATTTGAAGTACTGAAGGTTTGCATGATCGCTATGTATTAGTATCTTGTGTTGTGCTCCTTCTAAATATACTCGAAAATGCATCAAGGCGTCGACTACCGCTAGGAGTTCCTGGTCTGGTGTACCGTATCTAGTTTCTTCTGGTTGGAGTTTTCTACTCCAGAACGCCACAGGTCTCTTTATTCCATTGTGTCGCTGTGATAATATCCCGGAGATTCCGCCACCAGAGGCATCTGTTTCTTATGTACCAGGTAAATTTGGATCCCATTGTTGCAGAATGGGAGAGTTGGCAAAACTATGTTTTATGTCATTGAATGATTGTAGTGCATATGTATCAAAGTTGAAAGGTTTTTGCGTGACTTCTTTTTTTAACAAGTTAGACATGCCAGCACATCTTATTGAGAATTGGGATATAAATCGTCTATAAAAGTTGGTGAATCCTAAAAACTGCTGTAATTGTTGTAGATTTTTAGGAATCGGCCATTCAGTTATTGTTTCTATTCTTTTAGGGCTAATATTGAGGCCGCCTTCCGAGATTACGAAGCCTAGAAAATCGAATTCTTGTAATTCAAATGCACATTTTGAGAGCTTACAGTACAGGTTGTTTGGGATTAATTTTTTTAAGACAACGACAGTGCGGTGATGGAGCTCTTGTTTTGATTGCGCATATATTTAAAAATCGTCCACATACGAAACGATTCCATCGTCCATGTCACGAAAGACTTGATCGATGAATGACTGCCATGTAGGGGGCGAATTTGCGAGGCCAAATGGCATGACTAACCATTTGAAACAGCCATCTGGCGTCCGAAATGCAGTTTTCCATTCATGACCTGGTGCTATACGAATCATGTTATATGCTGAGATGATGTCTAGACGTGTGAAGTATTTAGCTCCACGAAGTTTGTCAAAAAGGTCGTTAATGTTGGGTACAGGATACTTGTCTTTCACAGTCAGTGCATTGAGCCGACGATAGTCCATGCACATCCTTAATTCGTGAGTGTGTGGCTTCTTTACGAAAAGGACGTTCGCTGGAGCCTGAGCCTTGCATCTGCGGATCCAATCTTTTTCGATAAGTTGATCAGTTTGCTTTTTCGCCTCTTCTATCTCTTTCTCTGATAACCTTGACATGGGAACTACGCGCGGGAGTTTACCGTCTGGGATATCAATTGTGATGTCAATACCATTGCGGTGGGGTGGGAGCTTAGCCGCATTGGATTTTGAGAAGGCTTCACTTAAATGTTTCAAGTCGTCAGGAATAACTACATCATCATTTTCTAGTTGTGCGTTATCTTGGATAAGGGCGTTTAGGAAAACTTCGACTATCTGGTCGCTTTCGGTGTGCGGAATAGTGTCTTGGGAAGAAGATTCTTTATCTAATGGCAAAGTGAGTAAAGGAGTCGTTACATTTGGCGAGTTGTTTTCTGTATTGGTATGGTTAGTGGTTGTATTAGGTGGTAAGGATTGTGAATGTCTTCGATGTACTGTTTTTGTGATTCAATTGATGTCAGGGTTGACCGATTCTAGCCATGGTAGACCAAGAATTGCATCATGTGATATTATAGGCGCTTCCACAAAACTTAAGTCTTCGTCAAATAGACCAGGAAGCTGTGTTCAACGTCGATTCGTAAGCTAACTCAGCGGGTACGACAACGTTCTCGTCGAAGGAACAAATCTTTCTGTTAATAGGTTTTATGTTCCTCGTAGGATTTGCATTCATTATATTGTATGTATGTCACAGATTAACTATATGAGGCAATGAGCACTTGTATGAGTAATGGTTGTTAATAATTCACTATGAAGAAGAAAAGCTAACTTAGGTTCCGAACAATCCTCTATATACAAGTTCTGTGTTTCCTTCCCATTGTTCAGCTTCGAACATCACCCGTGAGTAATTATTGACATCAAGGATACAAACTTATAATTAGTATCAGTCAGTTCAAGCCAAACCCTGATTACCTAGTCATGCTGTAGCCCTGATTATAGACCCTTGTACAATCTAGGACCCTTGCATAATGCAGTCGCTAATCTCTATTATTAGTGATCTTGCATTATGTACCCATGATCTGCATGATAGTACATGCCTGCGATAACCATCGTTGGCTACAGGTTTACAATCGGCTGAACAGCCGTCACAATGTATATGCATTTGCCTGTGCAGCTCTATCTACCAGAACCCTTGCTTTTATCCAACCAATTTCCCCGTATAACTCCACTGATTTGCCATTATTCATACTGGAAATTGTGAGTGGAGCATCTGTTGAAGGGATGGGGTGGCCTACCTTGACTGAGTGTTGGACAGGCGGGGTCGGAGGTGGTTTGCCTTTGCCAGTTTCTCAATCAAGCGTTGGCATTGGTAAGTGGGGTGATTGCACACATCAAACATAAAAAGATTGTGTTTTTTTCTGTAATCTTTTATTTCTTGCGACAGCTTACCATCCTGTGTGAGATGTGGCTGGAAGCTGGAGATGTTGGAGTCAGTATTCGGTTCAATTGTAGTAGACTTATAGGGCTTGGGCCTGGTATGACCCCGTGGATTGGATAGAGCTTTTAGCTGCTTCTGCATCTAGTATCCACTTTCAAGCTGAAGCGCTAACTCCGTAACAACATCATAGTTCGTGATGTCGATGTGTGGAGTACCTAGCAACTTGCCTTGTAATGGCTCAATTAGCCCTTTAAAGAACTCTTCACCCCAAACTGTGCGTGGAAAGAGGGTTTCTTTGCATAGATACTCAAACCGCTGTTTGTATTGTTGCACGCTATTATTCTCTTGCTTGAGCATTTGCCGCTGTTGGATACGAGCGTGTTTAGTTGTGCGGTCCAGGTACCTTTCGCGCAGCCTTTGTGCAAACGCAGGCCAGTCATCTCTGAGTTCTGGCGAGAGTTGCAGTTCAACTCTAGCCCATTCCTTAGGGGCTTCGTTGTATCCTTCGGGCGATGATCCCTCTAAATTCTCCATGGCAACCATTACTTTTTGCCGGTCTGTAGCGTGGTAGTGTGGCTGTAAAATGAACCTCGCGCCGAGGTCTTCAATAAACTGGTTGACATTAGTTAAGCCTGTGTATTTTATTAAACTTGGTACTGGCATTTGTAGGGAATGCGATGGCGTAAATTGATACGGGAAGGATGGTGTGTACGTGTGTGATGTTGACTGCTGTAAATTGTGCGCGATATGTGGTGGGTTTGGAAATGGTGTACCGGTTTGCATGGATGGCAAGTATTGCTGTTGTTGCTGTTGTTGTTGTTGTAATTGTTCTTGGTGTTGATGTCGCATTTGTTCTAGTTTTTGTTGGTACTGTTGTTGTTGCTGTTGAAGATTGGCATTATTAGCTATAGAAAAATTTTCTAATATTGCAGTCATTTGGTTTTGCATTAAAGACGCGATGTCTTCACTGTGAAGCGTATTGTTGTGTTGAAATTCTGACTTCTGTACGTTGCTAAGGAGGTTGTAGTGTGCGCGTGGTGATGGGGCTTCAAATAGAGCGCGTGTCGATGGCAAGGGCGGTGATGCTTCATCACGTACTGGGGACTCATCTCGCACAGCTTGTTTACCTTTTTTATTCGGGCTTTGTCGATGTGGCTCCAAAATTATGTTCTCAGGATTTAATCCTCGCATGAGATTTTTGGGTAAAGATGACATTTTGTGAAAGTACGAGTTCTTAGGTGTCTAATCAAAGAGCTTTATTGTCAGAAATTAAGATGGCAGACAGGTAAGAACTCGAATTAAAGGATGAAACAAAGCTAGAGAGGTAATTCTACTCTACAGATACACTTTATATGAATGTTGTAATGTACGCGACAAAAGAAATATGTGTCGATACTGATCTTAACGCCGTTACTCCGTGGGTATCACTTCCTTACGTAGCCCTATGCCTTAATGCTTGACACTCCGCGTGTTGTTGGGCGTCTCAAGTCCGGCCACCAAACTTCCGCAGCAAATGTCGCCACCGGGACAACGCAAGAATCAACTGCTGCTACCAGAGGTCCAGGGGCTGCCCCGCGTGATACTGGGCCGAGTTTTCGGATATGTTGAACAGCTCTAAGTGCTTTCCCACACCATGTAATTACATGATGCTTGAATGTAAGTTCTGAGTCGAGGGACACTCCAAGCCAGCGAATATTCTCAGCCGGTTCGATCCAGGTGCCGATTACCTTCACTCAGGTGAGATTTTCTCCTCGCCGCCCTGGGAACTGAATTATTTCCGATTTCCCGGTATTGAATGAAACAGCATTGATACTAGCCCGTTCTAGTAAGTTATCTATTTCACGCTGAGCCACAGCTGCGGATTCAGCAGCTATACGTCTGATTCTAAGGATGCCGATTTCATCTGCGTAACTAAACCTAGCACTGGAGTTCCCGCTACACATAGACTTAGCAATGTACAGAAGAAAAAGAAGTGGAGAGATCGGAGATCCCTGTGGGACATTGCAGGCTAGCTTCTTAGGGTGCGTTACCCCTCCTAGGTAGCGAACTTGAACATCTCAATCTTGTAAAAAGGAGGTTGTCCACCGAAGAACCGGTTCTGGTCAGCCTTGTTTCTGCATTCGTACTAATAATCTATTGTGGAGGACCGCGTCGAAGGCGCCTTGTACATCAAGGGTTACAAGTGTTGAAGTCCTCTTTTGAGTACGAGCTTCTTCAATGTCGTGCACGACACAAGAAACTAAATCGGATGCTAAACGTTTAGGTAGAGCTCCAAATTGTTGATGTGCAACAACACCAGCCGTTATATCTAGATTCGACATGCGTTTTGCAACAACCCCTTCCAATCCTTTCCTGAGGCACGATAGGAGAGCGATGGGTCTCTACTCTTTCACAGAGGATGGATCTCGACCCGCTTTTGGAATGAAAACGACTTCTGCTAACTTAAAGCAGAATGGATGATAACCTAGCCTAAGGCAGGCGCGAAACAGGTGGGTAACAATTGGGCCAATAGTCTTCCGGCAGGCAGTGAGCAGATCCACTAAAATTCCATCTGGTCCAGGGGATGCATTGCCGCTGTCTGTGGTGCAAGTTCGTACTTCTATATCGTTGAGCTCCATCGTCCATGGGATCCTGTTATCTGTAGTTATTGTATGGTTGGGGAGATCATCAGATGCTTCAAGCCGCGCCAAAGGGCTATCCCGTAAAATTTCCGCACACTCCGCTTGTTCTGAGATAGGGCGCCCGTTAAAAAGCAGAGGTGGAAGAAATTTAGTATGCCGTGGATTGGTGCATCGCATGAGCCTGTAAATATCTGGCAGAGATTTCATTTCTTCTGTGCGACTCTTCCAATATTCTCTTTTTGTCCCAGCGATAATGTTCCCATAGGCCCTTGCATATTGATTGCGGTCAGCCTCCGTGGAGGCTGCCCGGTATTGGAGGCGGGTAGCCTTGCATTCTGGGGTCAACTAAGGAGCTGACCTGCCTGATCCACCACTGGAAGCTTTAACAATTGCTTGGAGAGCATCGGTTAGAACTCTGCACAAATCCTGGGCAAATTATTCGCTATCTTCCGTCGCCGTTAATTCCTGAACCTTTGGGATCCATTGAGAAGCTAGATTTGCAAACAGAGGACCTTATCTTTTGAAACTCTGGGTGGACCTTTCGGTTTATTGGTAGCTCGAGTGTAGCAGGGTGCAATTCCAGAAATTGGAAAATGGTCACTTGTCATACACTCATCTCAGTCGACTCATGCAGAAGCACTACTGATATTTGACCATACAAGGTCCAAAGTGTTCCCGGCACGATGCGTCGATTCACCTAAAATAAGACACGATGGCCGATGTTTGTCTGCCCATCTATCTATTTATTCTCCTTAGCCATAAGAGCTTCTGACCCTGGGTTGCCAAGCCCAATAAACGGAGTTAAAGTCTCCAGCAGCAAATGTCTGAGAAGGGGATTCCTCTCCAACAACGGTTCCACGGCTGAAGAGTTATGAGGTTATTTATAGACGTTTAGAAATGTGACTCCATTCACTTTCACCCAACAGTAGTCTCTTGTGAGCCTTGAGGAAGGAGATTCCTGAACTGCCTGGATATTTTTGGCATCCTTCCTTGTGTGGGTGACAGCACGTGGTCGGACGTCGACGCCTCCATAGGGCATGTGACAACTGAAGTAAGGATGTGATTTGGTGCATCCAGTCCACCAAGGTTCTTGAGCTAGCAAAACATCTAACTGTAATTCGCAGGCTCGCGAAAACGCAATATTGTGCGCGGCGCTCCCTCTTCCCACGTTCATTGACATAAACCTGAGAGGAGGCAACTAGTGGCTCCGAGGTGAGCCCTTCATAACTGCATAGAGTCCTCCGTCGACACATCGGCGGGTGGCTCTGGGATTTCATTATTCGTGGTCTCAAGATTTTGACGACAATTTACAACGTTTGCTGATTTCTCTGCAGTTGACGCCCTCACTTCAGCAGCTTTAGCCCAAACCGCTGCCTGATATTCGCGTTCTCCAGCCTGACGAAAAATTTTAGGCTGTTCCTTAGTTGGAGGGCCGCTGCGAGTTGGCCGAGCTAGGCATCTATGACCGTCAGAGGGGTGTGGACCTACACGGTTCCGACATCGTGTGAGAGCTTGACATGCATCTAGTGTGTGCATTGTCGAGCCACAGTTTCCGCAAGAAGGTGCTCTAGAACAATCTCTTGTTAAGTGGTGGCCATTGCACCTTTTGCAAAAAAGTCTATGGGATCTTGTTTTTTAAAAATTTTTGCCAGGCCAGATTCATCCAAGACACGAAAATCTGGTCGATGTGCTTTTGAGAACAGTCCTAGCTATGTTCTATGCGGGGCGTCATGATTGACGCTGCCAAACAGTTTTACTGCGGTTGGGCGCACTGAGGAGATGCGTTCAATTTCGTCAGACAGCATCTCGTGAGTCACCATAATACGCCCCTTATCAGCGTAAATAATAGCAGGGACTGCCGGGATGGGGAGAGGCACTAAATTTTCAGCAGGAACGAGTTTGGCACCTGCCAAAAAGAGCCCATTTGCAGCTTGCAGCGATACCTCACGTGCATTGGGAATGCTAGGAGTTAGTGCAAATCCTGAGCGAGCTGGCTAAATTAGCCCAATGTGTGCAGGTGAGATACCCATTTTCTTCACAACTACCTCTCGAATCCCTGCGGGTGAGAATTTTCTCCAACCATGCTCCAAAGGTAGTCGGAGAAAAAGCCTTTTATCTTCAAATTTTGTTGGAACGTGTTGTCTTTTGCCATATATTCCATTAACGTTTGATCGAAATGGCTGGTGAGGAACTTTCTTAGGTGTTGATAACTTTTGTTGTTCATTCGGTTTATTTTTTTCAGCACTTAATTTTTCGGCCGTAGCAGCTCTTAGCTTCTTGTGTCCATTACGAAAAACAGTAGCCCAGGAGTTTTCAATGGCAACAGGCTTACTGGGTATGTTGGGTACGCTGGTTTATGTCTGCTTTCCAGCTCGAACTGGAGCCAATGCGACTTGTGGCACTGCCACCACGGCTAATTTGTTCGAAAAATTTGTTTTATTTATTTTGCTGCCTTTTGATGGGCGAGAATGTGTGGGAACAGGAGGGGGAGTTGGAGCTGCTTCAGAAGCTGCGAAGAGCGAGATTGCTTGACGGAAGTACGTTTGAAACGCTATTCCTTCCTCTTTCTCGATTCCTTCGATGTAATTGGCACGAAGACTGTCAATGTTGCTTATAACACTCGTGCATATCATCATGCGCACATGACAGGTTCGTTCGCGACGTTTTCTTTCCTCAACGATCGTTGCAAGCTCGCGTGGGAGATGCGAGTTTATGTTTTCGGACACAACGCTTTTGCTTTGAGGGAGCGTATCGGTTAGCGCCCGCTTGGAGGGTGGAACAGGCTGAAGAATATGCCTATCGGCCGCCGGATTGTTCGGTGGCACTGAGTGTGAGGGAGGTGATGGTGGCGCAGTATTGGGGGGGAAGGGCAAGGAAGAAGGATCAGGTGGGGTAGTAAGTGGGAGACTCCTGTCCGTCGAAGAAGCCGGACTTTTGATGACATTTTCCATCTCTTTTTGAGTGATGGGGTGCATCATTGTTTGTAGTTGTTTGCGAGAACATTGGTGGAGTAGTTGTGTTCAATCGTGCTATGTAGAGTCAAAGCCTATCATAACACTAGGTCTCCTTCCTGACCCAGGCCACACCTTTTTTTTTTTAAATCATTTTTGCGTATGCAGCCTGAGGCTATGATGCGAATGATTACGGAAGACATGTCCAGGGGCTCAAGGGTAAGTGAAGGCAGCTTGAAATTTTATATACAGGGGTTATAATATGGATATATCCTAGCCATGCTATACAATTTTCTAGGTTAGACGGGATCATATGATCGAAGCTTTCGCACCGATTCCATTTCATTGGAAAAGCCACTTTTGATATTTGTTCGTAAAAATCTACGGCTGCATCATTGTTAATTAAACCATCTTACAGATATCAGAAAAAGATAAAGTTACCGAACGCTATTCGCAATTTAGCACTAGCCGCCCGAGAATCTACTTTATAAGAATTACTATCCTCTAGTCATGAATACTCAAGCTACTTTACAAGGTCAAACTCGTGTTTCATATCTCAGTCGAAATCAAAGACTTGAGGTATGTGTAGAATTCTGGTACTGAACTAGACAATTATACGAATTGATTTTCCCCAGATACTTGCACTGTATCGGACGGGATTCACGCACAAACAAATTGCGACTCAGTTAAGAGTAACATATTCATAAATCAAGAACACTGTTTAATCTGGTCTTGCATCTCCTAAATTAAGGACTGGACGCCCTCCTAAACTTTCTCTTAACTGTATCGATCAGCTGGAAGAATTCATCTGCAGTTCTCGCGAGGCACGACAATGTTCTTATCTAGAACTGTCAGTTCATTTCTCCTCATGGGCTGCCGGAGAAAGTGCAATCCGTAGTGCACTCAAGGGAAGAGGGTACTCTCGATTCCTCCCGAGAAGGTCTCCGCCGTTATCAGAGAATCACATGATGGCACGGAAAGTATGGGCAGAACAACGCCTTCAGTGGCAAGAACAAGAGCGGTCGCAAGTACTATGGAGCGACGAAACTTGGATTAATGACGGACCTATTATGCCGAGCTATGTGACTAGAAAGGTAAGCAATTCCTATATAAATCCAAAAGTTTTTTGATTAGTCACAGTCTAAGAAGAAAGGAGAGGCTTATGATAATACGTGTGTCGTTGATCGATACCGTAAGAATAATTCTTGGATTTTTTGGAGTAGTTTCGCCGGAATCGAGAGAGGCCCTTGTGTTTTCTGGGAAGCCAACTGGGGCAAGATGACCTCAGAAGGCTATCGCCAACACATCCTTCCCCTTGTTGTGAACTGGCACAGAAACAGACGGCAAGAGACAGGTCGTGCATATTTATTTATGCACGACAATGCGCTAGTACACAAAGCACCTCTCGCAAGAGATTATTTCATGGCACATGGAATTCAACCTATTTCATGGCCAGCATACTCCCCAGATCTAAATCCAATTGAGAATGTGTGGGGTATGATGAAACTATACATTCAAAATGAATATCCAGAGTTTGAGCGGGGGAGGCAGCGGGGGAGGCAGCGGAGTAAAGAAGAGAATCGCCGAATTATACTAGAGGCCTGGTACAACTGTACAACAGAGGATAAGCTTCGATCACTCATTCTAAGGATGTCAAAGAGATATGAAGAGGTAGTTAGAGTTCAAGGGGGTCCAACTTCATATTAGGAACACTTTGTATATTAGAATCTTGAGTTAGATCTATCGAAATCCTTGATATTATCCTTGATGTGGATTTCTTAAGACACCATTCAATAATTAGCCAAGAGTGATATACTACCCTCACTTTCGTCGCCAAAAAATCTCTCACCTTTAATTGATATTTAGGTTTTGAGCTTATCATAATATGGCCTCGCTTAGAAAAGATCAATAAAGGAAACCGCCATATTGGTATAATAATCGGCAACTAAAGACCCTGCAAAGACATACTGCCTTCACTTATCCCTGAGCCCCTGTACATGTCTTCGTGAATATGCGTGTCATAGCTTCAGGCTGCATACGCAACAATAATTTAAGAAAAAAACGTATTTAAACTACAATTGATGATTCGTTGTGCCTTAATTATTGTGACACACCTGTAGATAATCACGCGTGTAATATTTAAATTAACTCACATGTTTCGTATCAGCAAAATTCCATCTCTAACAGAGATTGTGCCCAAGTTACACAGACTTTAACGAGAAGATCAGTGCAGAAGGTGTACCACTCCGCTATTCAGCCTGCACGTCTCAACGTTCGACACGCATCATTCAAAATAATAGGGGGCCATACGCAGCCTTGGTGCGGAATTCATGAGCAGATCAATACAGGCTCAATCAATGCATATATCTTCTAATATTATTTAGGATTAGGATATTACAAATAATTTTCCATTCCAAGGAACAGTATTCCCGAACGATCACAGTCTGGATCTACTCGAATCTCGTTCTAAAGCTCAAGCAAAGCTGTGGTAAAAATGAATGATTTGAAGATGGGTTGAATAATTAGGAGTGTCTGAGTAGTCAGGCAATAACATTTATTTAGACTTATGCGGAGCTTTTCGCAAAACTGAACTCCTCGCCTTGTGAGGAATTAGTCTCAGGGCTCAAAATTTTAAGCCGTTTCCCAACATTCGTAGTAATTGTCGAAGATGTACGGAGGACGCTTTTTTCAAGGATGTACAGAATACCACGAACTGCCAAGCCTTGTCGTGTCCTAAATTAGTAGGATAATTTTATTGACGATTGAATGAAAAATCAGAAAATAATAGAATGGATAAAGAATGATTCACAGCGGCATGTTCCCTTATCTCACACTAATTTATCTCACACTAATTTATCTCGTTTTTTATTTTAACGCCATTAGATCACTCTCATAAATTTGCGATTAGACTTTTGTTTGAGTTCGTGGCGTTAAAATTTTGCGACCAGCCTAGTGCCTCTCAACGCAGTACATCATGGTTGAAATAGAAAATTTGTCCAACAAACTCAATGGCATCCAGGATAGCTCACAATTGTCTCCAAACTTAGCCGGGAGGACTCATGATAATCCAAACGTTCAAGGATCTAAAGCACAAGGTGATAAAAAAAGAAAGAAGAAGAGAAAGCTCAAGGTCGAGGTCGGGCAAGACAGCGCGGAAAACAGTTCACAGAAGCGCAGAACTGGTTTGAGTAGGCCTGCAAAAGATTTAGGCGATGAACGTGCCATCGATGCATTAGATACAGAATCTCAAACTGACTCCCCAAGTTCCATAATTGATTTTGACGGATTGAGCAGACCAAGTGAGTAGATACAAGGCCTCAAAACAAGCAAGTCCTGATCAGATTAATCAGGCCGAGGAACTCGAGAACGTAAAGAAGAATGCTCCGAACAAGCAGCTATCAGACTTGACAAAATTGCCGATGCCGTTCGAACAATAATCGAATGCCTCGGCGAAGACCCCGATCGTGAGGGTCTTAAACGTACCCCTGAAAGGTATGCAAAGGCAATGCTTTACTTTACTCAAGGCTATCAGCAAAATGTCAGGGATATTGTGAATGATGCAATCTTTCATGAGGGACACAATGAACTAGTCATTGTAAAGGATATCGAAATTTTCAGTCTATGTGAGCACCACATGGTACCGTTTACAGGAAAGGTATCATGCATTTTCAATGATCTTAGAGTAACAAAACGTGTTTCTAATCCAACTTCAGATGCATATCGGTTATATTCCTAATAAAGATGTTATCGGAATCTCTAAATTACCAAGAATTGCCGACCTGTTCTCTCGTCGGTTACAAATTCAGGAACGCCTCACAACCGATGTAGCAAATGCAATCATGGACCTCTTAAAGCCACAAGGGGTGGCAGTCGTCATGGAGTCCTCTCATCTATGCATGGTAATGAGAGGGGTACAGAAGACGAGCGCTACCACAATTACTAGTTGTGTTCTAGGATGCCTCGAGAAGCGCGAGAAAACCCGGAACGAGTTTTTCAGCCTTGTTGGTCTTAACAGGTGATATTTTATCGACATAGTCTGCCTCTAAACCGGAGTTTTTGAAGAGAAATCTTAATTGCCAGAGTAGCGGCTCAATTATATCCTTCATGAGATGAAGATTTGCTCGAATAACTACCAGAAGTTTCGTCCGGTACTCTCTCTTCAAATTTTTTACGATTCACTCACGCTTAAAGTATAAATTGTGAGGGATATAGGTTTAAAGTGTCTAACGTACAAGTATTTGAAACTTGATCACTGTGAAATTATCTAAAGTAGCGGCAAAACCCCACCAGTCTAGCAGTACGAACCGTTTGGAGCTGCCAGGAGACTTTCCCTCTTGCTGAGAGCTCTGTGGTTATATAATGTAAAAATAATACAACGAAATTATGTCTTAAATAGACATGCCCTTCACACATATACTATTTAGGTGAGTATCAAGTTTCTGATATATACGAATTGTGGACTACAGTGGCTTCTATGATTTTGAAAATTTGAGCTTAGAGTATGCAAGTCTATCATGAGCGGACAAGGCTTAGAACAAAAAGAGTTTGAACTCAGGAAATACTATTCTGTTGCGCGACAAAAAACGGTTCAACACAAGCATCTGTCTACTTTATGCCTCATATTTACTCCAGCTTCAGTATATGATATTCGCCAAGAAAACCTGCCGTGACCCTTACAAAAGGCACGAAATTTTACTTCGCAACATCATCAAATTCTACTCCTAGGGTCCGTCCGTCTTCGCCGAAGAGATTCTATTATTTGCTATCAAATGTAAAATGCTTCACCTTAAATCTTGTGAAAAAGCTTCTCGTTGAAAAACATATGGACACAGTCTTATTCTTATTTTACTTTATTAGTTAATTACAAACCTAGGAAGCTTTAGGCCCAGCAAACTTATATTTCTTACACAGCTCCTTTAATGAGAAAGATGATAGCTGTTGTAATTAGTGGGTCCATAACTGCATCAGTAACAGGGGGTAGCCTAGTCATTGCTTAGTACCCCTAAAGTCGCTTAAAGTCACTTAGAGTTTAACAGTTGTAGTCTCCTATATTCTAGCACTTTCTAGCAACATCCACAATGCCTACGCTGTATTGTAGACCCTCTATCAGTTTCTCTTATATTCTATGGCTATCATGGAAGCACTGATTACAACAAGGGTGGATTTTCGTGTATATATTAGGGCCCTCCCAAGCGGATGTAAAAGTAGATGAATTAGAATAATCAATTTACCTTACAGCCTTAGATCATCATATTCTTGTCTGCTGAAAGCCTTCTCTACACGGTATTCTTCACAAGGTGACGTCTCTCCCTATCCATCTACATAGCTCTCAATAATAGCCATGATAGCAAAGATACTTGTTCAGACCAATCTCGGCTAACATCTGATTGTGTCATCACATTTAAAGCTAATCGAATGAGTTCATTCAATATTTCGGTCACCGATATATT
Organism: Podosphaera xanthii; assembly: GCA_028751805.1. Classification (NCBI taxonomy): domain Eukaryota; kingdom Fungi; phylum Ascomycota; class Leotiomycetes; order Helotiales; family Erysiphaceae; genus Podosphaera; species Podosphaera xanthii. Next base: position 1,140,704 of record JAPWIX010000002.1, read on the forward strand.
CGATCTCATTATTATCTATCTTGGATCAACCTGCTCTTATTTTTATGCTGTTTGTTTTTAAGATAAAACTCTCTTGGTTACGCAAGATGTACATCTGTTGCCTTTGAAGGCATCAGTTTAAAAAGCTTCGAAACTTGATTCTTCGATACGAAGTAGATTCGATTCCTTTATGCCGAATCGATATCGGCTCAGCGTCCAAAATTCCAAGTTCCTACGCACAACTGACCACGTCTGAAGATAGATTTTGAATCAGCTTATTGGGCCACATGATTTTATGATTATTTACTGCTCTAGGATCCGTGTTGTCAATACCACTTCTACTGTGTTCCTTACCCTTCGGAGTGAAGTTGAGAGTTGAACAGTGAGATAAGATTGGAATTGGCGAGCGTATTCTTCGGGGTCTACAAAAGATTCTATAGAGCATTGAAAAACAGAATTATTTATCGTTTCAAAAATTTGAAAACAATTGCTACAATGCCCAGAAATATTCGAATACATGTATGGCATCGGAAATCCAAATACAACGGTTCGGTTTAACTGCAAAATCTTTAAGGCCCATGATAAAGTACATTTATGGCGGACTTCTTTGTTTTTTGTTTAAATACAGGCATTTATCTATTGATAAACATAGAGAAATAAGAAATCAGTATGTTTTCAGGAAAACCTTAAGGATTTTAAAGTTGAGAAAAGTGGTCGGATTTGGACTCCGACACCATACCGTTTTAGAATCATTCATGTCAGCCCAAATACTGCTCACACAAGAATCAGTGATGAAAAAATATCAACAAAACAAGAGCAGTGTGATAGTTAAACCGTCAAACAACGATCGAAACAAAGTATAGTGACCAAAATAGTGTCTGGTTTCCTTACACAGAGGAAATCCGAAGATACTAACAACAACCAACTTATGTATACTTTCCTTACAGCACATACATCTCTTTTCCAGTTTGGCAAATATCAATCAGTATGGAAAGATGCCATTGCCATGATTGTTCTCTAAAGGAATAAGCCTGATTATTCAATGCCCAGGACTTACAGGCCAATTTCATTTGTATCGTGTCTGTCAAAGATCCTAAAAAAAATCTTGCAGACAAAATTTCACATCTAGCTAACGTATTACCCAGCCTTATACATCAGTCAGATGGAAGAGAGAAAACAGAGGTCTACAATTGATGCAGTACAACACTTCAACAATTCGCAGAAAGTAATATGACAGAGAAAATTTGTTTTCTGTGTAATTCTAGACATCATGGGAACATTTAACAGACTTCAACCAGAGAAGTTGCTTCACGTTCTGCGTAAGACAAAGCACCCAGCCATGTTTATTTTCTGGGTATCCTCATTTCTGACCGGGGGGAAAGATATCTCTATTATTCAATGGACACCTTAGCCATTCCTATGTTGCCACTGGGGCACTCCAAGGAAGCTCAATCTCTCCCTCATTTTCCTTACTCTCTATTACTGAATCATTTTCATCATCTCCCAGATTACCATGTCTTGAACTTTCCCATGTTGACGATATCCCTATTTCAATTGCTACCAAACCATTTAAACATAATGCTCATGCCCTCCAGGAAAGCTTATAAGCAATGTTTTTCAAGGCAGATTGGTTATATATTTTATTTGAAATGTCTAAGACAGGTCTTATTCACTTATGTAAGAAAAAATCACCCTTAGTCGAAGCTTTACCGTTAGATGGCCTTACTATTAAGCCTAACACATCAGTCAAGTGCTTAGGTATCTGCCTTCATAGTCTTTCCTTTAAGACTGATGTAGAGAAAATATTGCATCTGGCCCTCAGAGCTATGCGAAAACTCTTTCAAATTTCACCCAGAGCCAAAGGATTAGTCTTGAATGCGTTGACACAGCTGTATCTCACATGTGTGTTAGACTATGGCTTAGTACTGTGGTATAACAGATATGGTATAGATAAGCCATCAAATATCAGTGTAGCTGTAAGAGAACGAGGACTACGGTTACTGCACGTACACAAAGCCACAAAATTATTAATATTTTACTAGATTGTGGTTATCTACGCTGGGAAAGTTCCGATCCTAGATGGGCCCCCCGTTCTTCTGGCCGCAAGCGCTTAGCTAGCCCCCTTTCATCTAACCAATGGTCAGCCACTTCGTTATTTCGCTAATAACGCGTAAAGCTGGACCTACATGACAGCCTCGCCACAAAACACCGAGTAGACCTGTAACAGTGATAAGTTACTAAAACGTGACCTCTAAACTATGACAGGTTCGTATCGAAGTAGCCCCATTAAAGCACCAGAAGTTGAAGCTGCTTTGCTTCCTACCAGAGTCAGGCATTTGAAAGAGATGTTCAAAATCGAATCACTTATGTTATGTTGAATTTAGGAAAAATATATTTCATTAAGCATATCAAATCTAAAGAAGTAATTTTTTTTATCAACAAGATACCAGTATATTTATATATATATATATATATATATATATAAATATAAATATCTACAAGTGCCAATTCTCAACATTCAGCTTCGCGTCTATAACCCTCAAAGTTTCAACCTCCAACCGGATGAATATCAAAAGATTACCCGTAGGACTGTAGACGCGTGCTTAAAGAAATCTCGAAGGATTCCGGATGAATGCCGGAATGATCACTGATGGTTAACAATAATATTTGTTAATTATTGTTATATAGGTAAAATAATCGGCTCAGTAATAATCCGATTAGTCCAAGTCTGGTATCACGGTGCGAGCAGGAGGTATAATTTAATAGTATTGTTGTTGCGTAAAGACTAACTCTACGAACGACGGAAACCTTTATATAGTGGAGCTAAATAAGTCACGTGATTACATTTCCGTGACAGTACCTCTCCCAAACCGCTATTCGTCTCGAATAGCACGGAATTCATTCACTATACCTTTTTGGTAAGACAACTTTTCGGCGACTCCTTGTAAAATTCACCTGATCATCAGTAGGTTCCGATAATTCAGATTCATAATAAGTATATTTATCTTTTTTCTTTCTTTTTACCCATTTCGGGGGCCCAGGCTTTTCCGGATATCTACGGTGGAACTTCATGATCGCAGTGTCTTGACCTCTAAAATCAGTAGCCACTTGCCAAGTTGGTTCTTGGTGCTTCCACTTCACTTTGTAGGTTATGTTACCTGGACCTAGTTCGTCGTGAGAGTCAAGGATATCGTCAAACTCCCACTTTTCAACTTCAGCTTCGCCATCGCTTCGTTCCAAAATCCGACCTCGGATATTCCTTGATTCTTCTTTATTGATGAAACTCTGTCCCGCTAAGCCAACATCAAATGGGTCCTTTTGTCGTAGCAGGCTTGTATGAAATACAGGAAATATTTTCATGCCTTCTGGTAACTTTACTCTACAAGCTCTTTGATATGCTGATAAGACTTCGAAAGGGCCAGCCCATTTGTCATCTATTTTTTTCATCGGCCGGTTTGTCTTCATATTTCGAGTTTTGATGTAGACCAAATCTCCTTCCCGAAAGCTAGGTGCGTCGGCTCTTCTATTGTTGGCATTATCTTCATACCTTTGTTGAGATTCTTTTGATAAAGCTTTCAATTGTTGCAAAATTCTAGAGAAACGGTCTCCAACGGCATTTGCCTTCAAAAATTCTTTTTTCTGTGAAGTAGACAAAGATGGTGGGCATGGTTGTCTTGGCTCAACACCCAGCTTAGGATTATACCCATAATTTGCAAAAAACGGTGATACCCCAGTTGTCTCTGAAATTGCATTATTTCTTGCGAATTCTGCTAATGGTAACCATTCAACCCAGTCATCCTGATGAAAACTAACAAATGCTCGAAGATACTGCTCTACAGATGAGTTTATTCTTTCTGTCTGGCCGTCTGTCTCCGGATGAAATGCAGAGGAAGGTTTCAACGTTATCCCGAGTCTTGAACTAAGTTCTCTCCAAAATTGGGACACGAATTGTGATCCGCGATCTGATATAATATTATCGGGCGTTCCGTGTAGACAATACACTCTGCTTACGAATGCGTCTGCCATCTCTCTGGCGTCTAAGGATGTTGTCGGGATAAAATGCCTGTACTTGGTTAAACGACAAACTACAACTAGTAGATGATTATATTTTGTTCCATATCTTATGCATTCAGGGAGTGGTGAGATATAATCAACTGAAATATCTGACCAAGGTCGAAAAGGCACGGGCAACGGTTGTAGGAATCCTGGTGGAGCAGATCTCGGAGTTTTAGTCCGGATGCATAACTCGCATGCTTTGACGAAATTTCGTACATCATAAGTCATGCGAGGCCACCAATACGAACGCGCAATAAGATCTCTCGTTTTCGTCCTACCTGGATGCCCCGCTGGTCCTGAAGAGTGAGTTCGATAGAGGATCTGTATCCGAAGTTCATCGTCAGGAGGAACGAAAAGTACATCCTTGTAATAAATCCTGTTTTCTATAACTTTACAATCATTGAAAGCAATTTTCAACGATTTTCGTATATCTCTATTCCATTCCCGATATTCTACGTTTTTGAGACATTCAATCATCGCCCTCGCGAGCTTATTTCTAGCATATGCCCTGTCAATCAACTCGTCTATTGGTAAGTCCGTTTCCGGGACAAGAGATATCTTAAAGGACTGGATAGGGCTGCTAGTCTTTATAACATCAGGAAGGTACATACCACTGCTCCACTTGAATTGGAGTAAGTTTTCCGGCTCGTTCGGGTCAAATCGTGATTCAGGCAATACCGTTTGTTCTCGATTCTTAACTCGATCGTCATTTCCGTCATATTTATTTGGTCGATCTTCTGGCTTGCGACTCAATGCGTCAGGACGTGTGGCCTTTACTCCCGGTCGGTACACAATTTGAAAATTGAATTGTGATAAAAACTCCGACCAGCGAACTTGTCTTTGGCTTAGTACTTTTGAAGTCTTGAAGTACTCCAAGTTTTTATGGTCAGTTAAGACTTTGAATGAATCTTGTGTACCTTGCAACTCTGGGCGCCATTCTTCTAGACATTTAATAATAGCTAGTAATTCCTTGTCATAAATTTCGTAATTGCATTCAGCAGAATTATGCTTGGAAGAAAAATATGCCACTGGCCGTAAAACCTTGTTTTCATCGTACTGAGATAAGACGCCTCCCGACGCCCAATTTGATGCGTCAGTTTCAAGAACTGTTTGTTTGCTGTAATCAAAAAATGCCAAGGTAGGCGCTGAAGTAAAAGATTTTTTCAAACTATCAAAAGCAGACTGCTCGTCACCACCCCAACGATAAACCGTATTTTTTTGAAGCAAATTAATCAGAGGTCGAGCGATTATTGAGAAACCACGAATGAAACGTCGATAGTAGTTGGCAAATCCTAAAAATTTTTGAAGATCTTTGACTGTACCTGGGGGCTCCCACGAATTAATAGTTTCTACCTTAGCGGGATCCATCTCTACACCATTAGGTGTCACTATCAGTCCAAGATATTTGGTTCTTGTCGTCTCAAATTCACACTTATTAATGTCAATTTGTAAGCCTGCCTCAAATAGCCTTGAGACAACTTGACGGACGTGTTCTCTGTGATCTTCTTTAGTGTTTGAATAAATTAACACATCGTCTAAATAAGCTGTACAAAAATTGTCTAATAAGTCGTACAATGTGTGGTTGATGTAGTGCTGGAATGACGCTGGCGCGTTACATAGCCCAAATGGCATTACCAACGATTCAAATAAACCGAAACTTGTAATAAAAGCCGTTTTCCATTCATGTCCCTCAGCTATACGGAGCTTATTAAATGCAGCGATTATGTCCAACTTTGTGTAATACTTAGCGTGGGAAATTGCGTCGAGAGTTTCTCTGATCAACGGCAATGGATACCTATTTTTTATTGTGACACTATTGAGTCCTCTGTAATCTTGGCAAATTCTTACGCCTCCACCAGGTTTTGCGGCAAGCAATAATGGTGCAGCACATCGTGCCCGAGATTCCCGGATAAATCCTTTCTTTAAATTTTCATCTAGCCATTTTCTTACGACTTTTCTGGTACTGAAAGCGGACGGTTTTTGTTGTATGGAGGCTCCATTCCTGGGATTAGCTCGATCTTATGATCCCAGACTCGATGGGGTGGGAGCTTGTCTGCAATTTGTGGTAGAAAGGCTTCATTATGATCTCGGAGCCACATAGGCAACTTATGCATTACCTCCTCATGTGAAAGCACTGGTTTTTTCTCTAAAAACTTATTTATATCTGTTTCCTTGATACGATTAATTTTCATACTATCACTATTATAAAATTCGTTCAGGAAATCGTGATATGAAATTGGAAAATTTGAATGCATGTCCTCCAATTCCCCTTTTTCTAACATTGCATTCACTTTTTCATCCTTACAGAATTTTAGAAAATTCACTGCACTTGAGTAATTGATATCTTTTATAACTGGCCTTTGGCTGTTTTCTTCGGGCACGTCGATACTATCACTCTTTTGGTTAAGGGTTAGGAATTTTGCGGTTGCAATAGTAGACTCCTTTTCTTCGATGGAAGTTCTGTTTCTCCATGAGGGTAGCTCTGAAATTTTAGCATAGTTAAATATTTTTTTGTTTTTGTCATAAAATTTTGTTGCCTTTTTTGGCGCCGACACAAATTTACTGGAAATTAGTGGTAGACAATTTTCATGGCAGTGACTTGAACAAAATAACAGTTCCAAACTTGCCCATTTAATAAGAGGGTCGTGAATTTGTAACCACGGAATTCCTAAAATCAATGGGTTTTCCACTCCTAACTTTGTGACATAAAAAAAACTCATTTCCTCGTGACGTCCAATAGCCATGGGAATCACTAAGTATTCTGTTATTTGGTCTCTAGTTTGTCCATCTGCAAGACATACGGCACGTGGACGTTCAAGCTTTTTAGTAGAAAGATTATTCAAGGAGACTTCTCGTCTATCAATGAATCCATAAGCAGTGCATCCGCAGTCTATCAAAGTGTTTAGATGCACGGGTATAGCATTTTGCGCGGGGAGAAGTTTGGCAGGCACAGACAAAGATTTATCATTCCCTATAGACTTTAAACTAAGAAGTTTTTTATCGTCTAGTATTCTCTGTACCCATCTTGGCTCTCCCAGTAGCCCTTGATCGCGACTATGATCAAAGGCTAATCTTTTCCCTTTTTTGGCTCCATATTTTTAAATTGGCTCTCACAATACTCTTGCTCATCAGTATTAACAAATTGCTGTTCCTCAATTACCCGTGCTTAGAAGCTTCCCTGGCCTCTGCCACGAGAAAAGTTAGTCCCGCGAGTTGCTCTACCAAAAAAACTTCCGCGGTGAGCATTTCTTTCGTCAGCTGCCTTTTTAGATCGACAGTCTTCTACTAAGTGTCCAAAAACTTTGCAATAAAGACAAAGCCCCTGGTCGATACACCTTTTCCGTTCATCCTCTCTCATTGCATCTAATTGCATTGGATCCCCATTACTAATTGCTGAATCTATCGGATGGCTCTGCTGTGGCTGTTGGTAGACGTTGTGGGGGGGCTGAATTTGTGGATGCGCGTTTTGAGGGAGTTGAATTTGTGGGCGCGACATAGCCTTGAATCGTTGGTGGTGGTCGTACTCTTGATTGTTGTTATATAAAGTTTGACATAAATTTGACCAGCCTGCAAAATCACTACGGGCAGGTGGACTAGTCACATGCCTGAGTCCATTTGTAATTTCTGGAGAAACCTTTTTCTTTAGGGCATCTACCATTTGTTCCTCTGTCTTATTGCTCTTCTTAGCTAGCTGCATAAAGCTACTTAGAAAATTTTGAAAGGGGCGGTTTCCTAGAGACAATAGGTCAAACTTTAGGGTAGCGTCGTGCGCCAAGTCAACGGTCTCGTACTGCCTGTCCAGTCAATTCAACAAATCTTCTGATGTTTTCACATCCCACGCACCGGGGTCATCTTTTTTCTGCTGGACTTGCTCTATTATATCTCTGTTTAGGTGATAAGCATCCCCACCTAAACAACGCAGGATCGTTAAAATTTTGACTTTTTCGTTATCGAAGTATGCTTTGTCTTGGACAAAGTTCAAATTCATTTGCGACTTCCAGCTCAAGTATTGATCCTGTCGCTTTATCACATCTTTTTCTAGTCCTGTAAACTTCTCTGGATCAGAGGTGTACCTGTAGGTGGTTCTTTCGATCCTAGTCTTCGTTGATTTTGCCACAAGTTTGGTGTTCTGAGAAACTAACTCTGAAAGCGATTCTTGGCTATTTAACAAGGCGTTCCGGGTCTTCTCGAGTGCTGTCTCTGATTTTTGTAAACGAAGATTTGTGTCATCCAGTTTCACTGCCATTCCTTTATTCTCGCTCTGAACACGGTTAAACTCATTAAGCATGTGGTCCAATTCTGCACCTAGTGCATCGATGAAGTTAATCAAGCATGGCTGTAGTTCCTCGACCTTAAGGTTGCCGGCTCCTTTTAACGCGCACGTCAGAGGTGACACATCGAAAGTCCATTCCTTCTTTTCAATCAACCATTTGATATAGGAAATATTATCTATTTTTTATTTTTTATTTTTAGCATTTAACGTCCGCGGCGAGACTATCTTCCGATAGTTGTCTAACACCTCACTAGGGGCGAAGGACTCGCTGTCGAGCTGAGCGCGCAGCGAATTTTCTATCAGTTCTACACTAATTACAATCAAGTCCAGTATTGCCATCTTATGCCATACTTTAGTCTCTACATTTATTTTCTCCAAAAGAAGAAACTAAGATCCATTTATGATTTTTGAATATGCAACCGCCCCTTCCTCCGCTCCTAATAGCCAATTTATTGACTCTTGAGTTCTTCGTTTCCCAGTATACTTTCTTACTAGCGTTCTTTTCAAGCGACAGAACCTAAAATGAACAGGGGACTTTGCTCGCCCACAAATACACGGTGAGTAACTGGTATGTTTAAATCTCTCATAGTAATTCTTAAAGTCTCCGTGCCCTGAACGTGCCGAAAGAAGGTGGTGGAGAGCTTTCCTGGGAAGTCGTAGTATGGCTGGGCATTTTCCAGGTATACCAGCCTGTAAGCCTAGGTCCTTATATCTTGCAGGGCCGTGAATGGCCCACCAAGAGTCTAATTGTTGTTTCCTCAAAGCTAAAACATGATTTTTGACTGCCGCAAAGGATGGGTTGTTCTCCAGCGATGCCGGCTCTACTGTAAGAGCTCCGGCTTTCGCCAGAGAGTCTGCTTCCTCATTTGCCGGGACGCCCATGTGACTGGGTACCCACTGCGCAAAGATCATACTATTTGAAACATGAGCAAGTTTTTCACGCCTATTACAGTTTTTCTGTGTATCCCGAATTATATCCAATTCTTTTCGGCATGTCATAGAATGATTTCCATTCACAATTCCGGCGGCTGTTCTGTTGTCTGTGTACACAAGTATATTAGTGGCGAAACGTGTATTGGCAAATTGTATACAGGCAATGAGGCCTTGGCAGATAGCAATTAATTCCGTGTCAATAGGTTCGACTTTCCGGTCTATGCCGAAGCTACCAGTCTTAACTTTTCGCCCTGCTTGAAAGATGACAAATCCGCCTCCTGCCTTACCATCTGGAGAACGCGAGCCATCTGTATATAGATGTATGTCATGAATTTTCCGAGGAATATTTGAGTCAAAAATCAGTTTTTTCCCAACAAGAGAAACATCCTTTCCGTCTACTGAAAGTGGCAATAGTTTAGTCGTTTTAGTGAGGCGCGTGGAGGCCTTGCCGAGTGCTCTTTTTTTCAGAGGGTAATTATCGTCCAAAGTTTGTATACGAAGTGCGTGCCGTAGTCGAGTCTCCTCAAGGATGAGGTTAATTGGAGGAATTCCAGCTTCTCGATAAAGGATTGGCAGCGGTGTAGTTTTAAATACTGGTAGAATTGTCCTTAAACCTAATTTTATGGTCTTGGAAAGAAGCGATAGGTGTGAGTTACTTCTAAATTTCAGGCCCTTTTGTATTCCTCTGCTCCATGAGTACACTGATTCTCCTGGCTACCAGACTTCTGCTCCATGAGTGGCAATAGATATGACACACGATTTGACTGCCTGCCTTACTAGATCCGGGCGAGACCCTCGCTGAGTATTATTGAGACGTTTCAGATGCATTGCAACTGCTGACGCTTTTGCTGCCCACTTTTTCACGTGTGTTAGAAAGGATAATTTCCTGTCCAGCCAAATTCCCAGCCATCTCGTAACTTGATTAGGGACTATGCACCAGTCGCCCAGCCGAATATTTAGGTACTCCTTAGGTTTAGGAGCTTGTGTAAAGTGCTGTAGTTCGCTCTTATCTTTGTCGAAAGTAATAGCGTTATTTTTTCCCTACTCTATTACCTTTTCGAGGTCTAATGCTAGTTTTTCCGAGCATTCTGATAAAGTCTTGCCAGTTCGAATGAAAGCAATATCATCCGCATAGCTGAAAACGCATCTTGGGTTTGTGAGACTTAACAAAGGTTCAATGTATAGGATGAAGAGTATTGGTGAAACGGGAGATCCTTGAGGGAGACCGCAAGTCAGTGGTGTCTCTTGGGTGAAAAAATCCCCCATACGAGTTCTCGCCGATCTGTTGGTAACGAATGATTCCACCCAACCTATAAGCCATTTAGGCCATCCTTGTTCTCTGAGTCTATATTTGAGCCGCCCCGGGAGAACAGTATCGAAGGCTCCTTTAATGTCCATAGTTAGCAGTGACGCAGCTTTCATTTGCGAGCGAGCTTTCTCAATATCGTGAACGAGGCAGCCGACAAGATCCGTGGCTGATCTTTTCGGAAGTGCTCCAAACTGTTGTTGACTTAGCACGTTTTGTGTGATGGCCACATGACTGATTCTTCTAGCGATCAATCTTTCAAGACCTTTCCCTAGGCAAGGCAGAAGGGCAATGGGACGCCAAGATTTAGGTGAGCTGAGATCCCTCTTATTTGGTTTCGGGAGAAAGATGACTTCTGCTGTGCAAAATGCACTGGGGTGGTGACCTTGGCTTAAACACAGGCGAAAAAGTAGAAGTACCGCATGTTTGATGCTGTCCCAACAAGCCCGTAGGATTTTAGTTGTGACGCCGTCGATCCCGGGAGCAGTGTTGCCCGCGTAGAGTAAACAATGCTCAATATCATCTAATTCGACATGTACGTCTACGTGCAGTTCGTCCTTACAATCTGATGGTTCTAATTCTAGGCTAATATCTTCATCACTCGTTCTCCTTTCTAAAAGAGCCCGTCTGAGAGCGGATGCTTTACCACTGGGGTCTGTGAACGTAATTCCGTCGTGCTTTATAGGGGGTGAGCCGAATGTTCCATTATATTTATGCCAACTGGTGATTTTGAAGATATCTTTAGGTTGGCGAGCCTCTTCTACCTTTTTTATCCAAAATCCTTTCTTAGCTGCCCGTGTAGCTTTACGTAAGGCGTGTTTCTCTATAGTGGCGTCGCCTTGTCTTCTAGCTCTTCGATATTCTGCAGCCTTGTTTGCACACTCCTTATTCCACCATTTGATCCCTTGCCTGGATTGTATCTTCATAGGTAGAAATCTCTGCATGTTAACCTGGATACTCTGGGTTATCAAGTTTGTGAGCATATCAACATCATGTGGCAGATGTTCGACGGTCGGAAGAGTCTCTTTGACTCCAGCTGCGAAGTGTGGGATGTTCTCGGGCTTTAGGCTAAACTGGGGTCTAGGGGAGTGCGGTTTGAAACCGGAACATGGAACTATAGACACGAGTGTCTCATGGTCAGATGTTGTGTGTAGGTGCTCCTCGATATTGCATTGGACGTGGGGATTGTTGGTGAACGCTAGATCAAGAGTGCCGCCTCTGCTGTGTGTACTTTTATCAATCAGTGATGCGAGAACTAGATCGTTTGTTTGGACCCAATCGACTAGTTCTACAGATTTGCTCGTAGCTGTTGCTCGGGAGTCCCAGAGAGGATGTCTCGTACTAAAGTCCCCTGCTACCAGGTAGTTAGACAGCACGTGAAAAGCTTTAAGAGCGCTTATAACGGCGCCTCCTTCTGTTTCTTGGGGTGGTCTGTATACGTTGGCGATTGTGAAATGGGGCGAGAAACCCATTATTGTGACCCAGCAGATGTCTGCGGTGTTTGCGGGGCGAATTTGGACGGCCTGGAGCCCTCTACCTTTCCTAATGTAAGTTATTACGCGTGGCCTCACCTCCCAGTCGTCTGTTGGGCTGAAAGTATCGAAGTCGGCGTGTGTTTTGGTGGATTTCTTTTCTAGGTCCGGAAAAATCCAAGGTTCTTGTAGTATAACTATGTCAACTGACTCAGCCCTTCCTAAGGCCAAGGCGAGGTCATGATTGGCTTGCCCTCTGGCCACATTTGCCTGAAAGATCTTTAGGTATTTCCGTTGGCGTTTGGTTGGCTTGTCTAGCATTGAGTTGCATTGAGTTGCATTGTTTATTTCTATTACCTCGGGGTTGGCTGGGTTAGCTAAAAGCCATGCTTTATGACCAGCTTGACGGACTTTTTTCAATTGTGTCTGAGAAAGAGAGACTATTGTGCCATTTCTGACTAGCGGTTTTGCAGGGCAATAGATTTCGTCTGCGACATGAGGGCCTTTACAGTTTATGCATCTTGGGGGATTTTTACAGGACGAATGTCCTGATGCACCACATTGTTTGCACCGTTGCTCGTAATTGCACAGTCTTGCATCATGAAACCCCCAGCATTTTGGGCACTGTGTTGGTTTTGGAGATTTAATGACCTTTCGGGCCAGAGAGCTAGTGCCGAAAAGTCTGAACGCATGGGTATGTTTTTTAAAAGAGGCTACAATGGTACCAGTTGGTGCGGGGTTAGCAATTGTCTTCCTCGACCACGATACTCTAATAGGAATTTGTCCGGTGACAGCTTCAGCTTCCTTGGCCGACCCTTCTGTGATTTCTATTTCTTTCCCATCCAATGAGTGTATCTTCCTTGGTACATGGTCTATGACGTAGGTTACCCATTCTTCTGCTTTTTCTACCTTTCCTCCCAGGACTGAAGTGATTGTTTGAGCTTTTTCTAGTAGTTTCTCCGCGTGTTTTTCATCTAGAGGGACGATTGCGATTCCAGATTTAACTTTTTGGATTGCTTTTACAGAATCACCTTCAGGACCTAGTTTACTGCGAAGAGCAGCTTTGACAGCGTGGATATGGTGGCTCCGACTTGCATGGGTTTCGGGAAGACGAACAAATATTCTGTTGTCAGTTTTACAAACAGGGGGAATATGATTTGATGCGGGGTTTACAGGTTTTTGAGGCAGATTTGCTCTCGATACGTCAGGCAAGTGGGATTTCGCTGCTTCCGCATAGGAGATTTTCGATGAGCTAGCGGTGCCCTGAGATGTGGCGTGGATTGATTGTGAAAGGCCAGTATAGTCAGTTCCTATTGCGAGCAGATTATCTCCGCGAGCGAAACGTTTTAATACCTGAGCCAGTGCTTTCTCCAGCTGTCCAATGCCGTTTCCAAGTCCCAATTCTTGAACACAGCAAGTTGCCTCATCCAAGGCACGAGAATATTCTTCTGCAATTTGCTCACGCTTTGCTATCACTTCACGTTCCTTATCGAATGCTTTTTCGGTGGCTTTCGAAATTTTCCCATTAACCTTGATGTCCTTGATGTTCTCGAAGGCTGTGAATGGGTCTCCTGGGCTGTACGGGGCCTCTGGGTCATAAGTTGAATGTTGAGAGGAATGAATATCGGCAAACCGTAGCGTTCGCGATTGTTGTGTGGGAGTGGAGGTTAGGAGAGGAAAAGTAGACGACGTACGCGTGGGCGTCGTCGGAGGCGACATGTCGACATCGCTGTCAACATCTGCCATTGCTCAAAGAGGGCTGCCAAGAGCGTTTGGTGATAAGGGGAAGATTTTTAAGTGCAAATTAATTGAACAAAGAGACTGAAAATATTATCTATATTTGCCTCCAAGACTTCAAGTAGTGCTTTACTTACTCCAGCCATCAGGTGATACTTTTTTTTGTTTTTTTTTTTTTTTTTTAATAATTTAAAAACAAGCAAAACAAACTAAGCAATCAAATAAACAAATCAATTAAAAAAAACAATCGAGACAATGTGGATCAAGATAAATCAAAAATTTTCAACAAGAAGCGTTCACGCCTACAAGTTTACACAGTGTTTGCTGAGAGACTAAGGTCGAGGTCTGTTAAAATTGAGAGCTAAGATCGTGGTTGTATATTCTGTTAGACGCAACAAACTATCACAGTGCGAGCAGGAGGTATAATTTAATAGTATTGTTGTTGCGTAAAGACTAACTCTATGAACGACGGAAACCTTTATATAGTGGAGCTAAAGAAGTCACGTGATTACAGTTCCGTGACACCTGGACGTTAGCGGGTGGAAGGACCGGGTAGTTAGCCGTAGTGAATGACGTCGCTTTTATGCCGAGCGGACTGTGCGGATATTGATCCGGGTAACTAAGTCAGGAGGCGTTCCAAACGAGTGACCCGGGAGATGTTCCGATCTTGCCTAAATCCAACATGTTAATACGAAGTATGAAGGATATGAATCGTGTATTCATGTTGGATATTACTTTAATTTTTGGTAATCCGCGTGAGGTGTTGGGGACGGGGAATCCGATATGTCATATCACGTGACACAAATTTCTCTCACCCGAGGGCAAGAAAACAGATCACTCGCTTAGCAAATAGATGGCAGGAAGCTCACTTGGATTGGCTGCACCGAGACAGATCACTAGAGTTAGATCACTACAACAGGATCACTCCTGACTTTCCAATTTTGTATTTAATGAAGTATTAGAATTCTGGTGGTAGAACAAGTATCTTCACATCTGTTAATATAAGATTATTTTTCATTTCACAACAATAGACATCTCTCTGTTCCAAGTATTTCAAATTTCAAATAAATCATCCTGTTGAAATAATTGTTGGTCGATCTATGTCACGTTGCAGTTACGGCGTTCGGTAAACAGAATTAGGCAAACAGAACTCGGTAAATGAATTAGTCGGACAAACGGAGTTCGGAGAGCGGAGTTTGTTTTTGATGGTCGAGCATTTGGCTTGACTAGTTTTACATGGCATTCAGCGATGGTTAAAGTATACCGTTAATTCCTTAGTATAGAAGATACACGTTTTTTATTATTCCTAATCTAATACTATACCATTTTTCTCCTTCCAGATAAGACGCCTGAAAGATTCATAAACTAATACATCCCGTATTTGAAGCTCTGTCCAGTAAGTTGCAGGATGGGCTTGATTTTCCTCTTCAATTTAAAGACCTTGTGGCATGGTCTGATACGCGAGTGGTTATGACAATGTAGATGACTAGCTAATCATTGGTTGGCTACAGACCTGGTTTCAATCTAGGAAAATAGGCGAGCTATCTCAGTATAGTCGATTGGGGCTGCATATTTCACTAGTTCCATGACTCAGGGGTATTTAAGATGTTCGGGCTCGTATTGTTGATAAGCTGCATGTAGTTTGTAGTTCCTTCATTCTTCAATCTGCATTTATCTTCCGGCTAGCTTCTGGACTCCTCGAGTCGTTTGTCCCTCGTCTTACCATCATTCTTGGGTTCGGACCTTGGTCATAACACCTTGGCTTGTTTGTATTTCTAGATGACGAGCCTAGGGGGCACCTTCAGAGCATGGCAATAATATTAAACTTGTTATCTAAGTCTGTGAAAATGGAGATGGCTGTTGCCAAGTGGTCTCTACCATGGATCGAAGAGATCCCTTTCCTCTCAATTTCCAACCTCAAATCAATTAAGGGGATAAGATGAAGACCTAAAGCTTCTTGATTCAATCTCTCTTTTTGATCTCGTAATTTATACGCATGACTCTCTTGTCAGAGATACGGCGTGAAAAAACTAAGCTGGTTGTAATAAGATCAATTGAATAATATACTATACAGAAGAAGAGTGTAAAGAAATCTAAGTTACACATTGTATTACCAGCACACGAGCGCGTGACTGTATGATCGTATGGCTGCTAGTACGGGCTACGCCCAGCATTAATTAGTGGCTAGGTCAGGGACTAGCCAATAACGATTGGTAAGAGACGCAGATTGCAAATGACATAGGTATCTCCCAGGGTGCGCGTACATAGGGGTAAATTGGCACGCGTCTCTCTGAATGTATATTTATCTCATTTCCCCCATTGATAGCTAGTTACAGCAGAAATAAACAGTATTTCGTGTCATATTTTCGTCGTGTTTTATTCCGATTGCTTAGAGTCTATAGCAGCTGCTTAGGTAACCACCTAAGCCCTGTTTAACTGTCGAACCGTAACATCAACCCCCCTCCCTTGGTTTTCTTAATGGTGGCCCATTGCATGATTCAGCAGATCCCCATCTTTTTTTCCACTTGTCTCTGTAAGGGTCTTAAGATGATTGTTATTCACAAGCTATCCAGAGCTATATACAATAGAAAATCTTGAAGTAAAGAACAAAAGGAGACTGAGAGCAAACTTCATTTATCTATTCCTCATGTTTTACTTCCCTGTCTTGCTTCACATGATCCAAGTGAATGTTGCGTAGTCTTTGTTCCCTCCATTAGTTTCCATAACTCCATCCCGCTTCCGAGTCCTTTCTGCTGAGATTCGATCTCTCAGGATGACTCAATCTCTTTCACGTACGAAACCATAGTCTCATCGTATGTCATCTGCTGATGTATGGGGAGACGTGTCAGCCGGGGAGGTGTCAACATGGAACCGCTCAAAGTCATTGTTCAAGCCTTAGGCATCAGCCTAAAATTTGTCAGGCACTAGCCTGTGACAGTCTCAGGCTTTTTCTTGCAAATTTGCCAATGTCGTCCATTCCGGCTTGGGGTAACCTCTCTACTCAGCAAGTGCCTGACGCTCACTTTTCCATGTTTTGCACTGAAGTATTTCATCAACAGAATATACGTCACCACTTGAATTGTTTAGGTTTGACATAGGTCCGGGATTGTGATCTACGACTATTTGAGAGGATTACTAGTTACTATTTGCCGGCAGTAATAAATCCATATAGAAGTGATTATGTATTTTTCTGGTAATATTCAGACAAACAGCTTCGGGCAAAATGATTTTTGTGACAGAATACTTGGCATGTTGCCACGCTAATTATCTTGATGGTTGTCCATCTTGTTTAAAGTTGCGCAATAGCAGCCACACTTTAACTCCTATAGTATAACGTGGCGCTGGTTGTCAGATTTTATCAGCCTCGCTCTCATAGCGTTATACTGCCGCCATTGCGGCTTGGATAAATGTTATTATTTGAGATATTTTTTCTAAAACAATTTTGCACGTTCTTTACTATGGAGATAGATACTGCCGACTCTGAATTTATTCTTTGGATGGCGCTTACGTGATGGTCTAAGATGCGGAGAAAAGACTTATTCCTTCCAACAACAAAATATTCCTTTTTTAGTTGCTATTTGAGCTGCGGGCAGTCGTTCCAAACAAACGTGCTGGGTGTAAGTTATATATGCTTTAAGATAGGTTTGAGCTCCTTGGTTTGCCCTTTCAGTTGCACCATCAATCTGTGGGTGGTATGCTGTACTTAGTCTTTGCTTTATTCCCACTAGCTCGTACAAGCATTTCCAAAATTTGCTGGTCCAATTTTTCCAACGATCACTAGTGGCCCGAGCAAATCCGTGAAATCGCCAAGGACATTCCAAAAATCTTTTGGCGCATGAATCAGCGTTCATTTTTGCCATAGCCTCGAGAGTGACTGATTTTAGTAGCCTATCAGTTATGATAATGATGTTTGGAGCCATCTGATTCTGGGAGATCTATTATGAAGTCTATAGACAGTTGGTAAAACATATCATGAATTAGTAGGGGCTGGAGACATCCTTGCTTCTGATGCCTCAATATCAAAGATTGGCCCCAAACGTGGCAATTTTTACAGACACGATTGACAGCTTTACTAATCCCAAGCCAGAAATAATCCTATGCTACCTATGCCGGGGGTATGTCCTTACCTAGGTGTCTTGGAGTTGCTGCATCAAGTATATTTTGTATGAGTGCCGTAGATAAGGATTCGTACATTGGTACCCAGATTCGTCTTTGGTAGCAAAGCAGACATCTATCTTGATTGAATTCTACAGATGCAATCGTTGCCTTGAATAGTTTTGCTTCATCAAATTCTTCTGTCTGCACCTTCAGATCTTTTGGGCCAAGAGCGCAGATTGGTTTGTACCGCTTTGAAAGTTTGCTCATATACTAAATCTTCTTTGACAGCTTGATTCCACAGTGGCTGAAGATCTTAATTTACGAATATATCACATCCTTCGGCTATCTCGGAATCTCCAAGCAGTAACTTTGTGATTGTTACTAGATCAAGAAGTTGGCGTTCGCGACTTAGTAGTCGCAGGTTGTCACGGTTTGGGGTATAAAGGTTTAGAGCAACTATATACTCAATGGTAGTTAATTTTCTATCTAAAGAGAAAAGCTATGTAAAACAATACAAATTATATTTATATCAATACGCTCTGTATTCTAGAAGGTTCTAGCACACTACGTTGAAGAGTAGTCTAGTAGCTTCCATAGCGTTCTAATAGTGCACGGTCCAGAAGCCCTTCCAAGGGACTAAGCCTTATTTGGAAATATGTAATATCATGTGCAATGGACTATCGTGTGCACATTTACGTCATTCGTATGCCTAGGCTGAACAGCATAGGC
This sequence comes from Podosphaera xanthii, assembly GCA_028751805.1. Taxonomy (NCBI): domain Eukaryota; kingdom Fungi; phylum Ascomycota; class Leotiomycetes; order Helotiales; family Erysiphaceae; genus Podosphaera; species Podosphaera xanthii. The sequence goes on from JAPWIX010000002.1 coordinate 1,159,287, forward strand.
TGCAGGCATACTAACGGCTAACCAGCTGTCACATTGCTCCTCCTTTTTCTAGAACGATTTCTTTCCTTTTCGTCGCTGCCGTTGTCTTTGAGCTGTTCCTTGCTCTGCTGGGCCAACAAACTTCCCAGTTGTTTCTTCTGAAGGTCCGTCATTAGTCGTGATTGGACCATATTTTTGTTCAAAATCATCCAGGGCTTTTGTGTTTTCTATGTATTCAACTGGCTCTCATGTTGGGTCTGCCTCACTAGCCCATTTCACCAATGCTTGGCGATAACTTCCACGGCCTCGACGTACCGTTCTTGCCCAAAGAATTGACTCAACGAAGTACTCTTCATTGCCAAGCTCATCAATAATCGGAGGATTCTGAGCATTGTCTCGCTTTTGACTTGGAAACGGGTCCGTTCCAGCTCTTTTTACTAACTCAACATGAAATCTTTTGTGTATATTTCCTGGCACATTAAGCTCTACTGTCAATGCATCTGGTACAGCAGTGACGGTATACTTGGCATGTTGCCAGGCCAATTTCTTTGATAACTGAGGAGTTTTAATGTGCTGCAAGTTTAGCCAGACTTTATCACCGACTTTAAATTGCTCCGGTTGACGACGGTTTAGATTTCCATTAGCCTCATTCCGCAGCTGTGCCGAAGCCATTGCCGCTTGCGCAAAGTCTTGTGCATGTTTTAACTTTTGTACATATTATATGATTGAGTAAATGAAGTCACGATAAAGTTCGTGATGAATGCGTTTGAAAGATGAAAGAATACTACCAAAAGTATCGATAATAATAACGTGGCACTCGAGCTTCCTGAAAAAGAATAAATTCTATTATCTATCAAGATCCAAAAAATTGATTATCCTCCTTTCCTTTTAGTCTCTTCAATCCCCTCTTCAATTTTCAATCCCTTCTAAAAATAATTTCAACAAACATCTCAAACTATGACATAGATAGAAATAGAAAACAAAACTAACACACACGGCTTGATAAACTTGAAACAGACAAAGATCAAACAAACCCAGCTAAGGGTGGCGAGCTTCTATGCAGGTCCGATGTTTTGACCTTCCTCGATATATGTATGTAGTCTTAGCGCGCTAATGATTCAAGCGAGGAAAAAATAGATCCCCTTGCCATACAACTAAAATAGCACAATATCCTAACTTTACGTACTTCCTTTGGTTACGTCATACATACCCCCTCAGGATTTATGGAGTATATCCTGAACTCCGTAGAAGTAAATTAAGAGTTTGTTGATCGATGAGTCTATGTTATAGGTTCTAGAAGTTTTTCCTCGATGATTTCCATGCCTAATTGTCTTATGAACGCCGCATGTTTCTGGGGAGATAGTTCTTTTGTAAATCCATCAGCGACCATTTCATTAGTCGGAATCCATTTGACGGTAATTTTTCCAGACTGGAACTCTTGTCTTATCCATAGCTGATGGATATCCACGTGTTTTAGTTTTGTCGCGAGTTTTGGTGCTTCTGATGTTATAATTCTTATGGTCTGCTGATTATCCAGATATATAACTGGAACATCATTAAGATACAGTCCAATGTTGTCAAAAAGTCTCATCCACCATATATACTCCTTAGCAAGAACAGAGACTGCCAGCAATTCTGCTTCTGTACTTAAGGTGGTTACAGTTTTTTGCTTCGTTGCTTTGTAGTGTATAATACCTCCATACAGTACCAATGCAAACCCACACGAGCTATGGCGAGTTTCGGGATCATCACCATATGACGCATCACTAAACGTCATGAATGCTTTCTTTGTTGAGTCAGTAGTTTGATGTGTATATAGTCCATCGTAACATATTGACAAGTTAGAAGTTGAAATGAGATATTTTAGTAGATGATCTATAGCCTCAAGATGTTGAGGTCCAGGATTTTGTAAGAACTTGGATAAAACTGATACTGCTCTGGCAATATCTGCTCTGGTCATTACTGCGGCAAAGTTGACCTTTCCGACTTTTTGTTGGTAGCCTTTGATTTGAGATTCAGTAGCTTTTCCGTCATATGGCAGAAACGCTGTCTGAGGAAGCGGCGTTTTTGGAGGTTTTCTCACGTCGATATTGAAGGTGGATTTTAATGATTCAATGTAGCCTTTTTGAGATAGCCATAACCTTTTTGTAGACCTATCTCGTATAATCCGAATTCCTAAGTAGTACGAGTCGTCGGATATTCTTCTAATTTCATACATTCGCGACAGATTTTCGATAAATTTATCCGCATTATGAGTGTCTTGTCGATCGAATGTTATCATAATATCATCAACATAAAAAATTAGGGTCATGAAGTGATTTGTAAACATGCAATTAACCCCTGGCACTTGATAAAGTTCATGGTTAAGCAAAAATGACACAAATTCATCATACCAAAATAAAGGTGAGAATTTGAAGCCATACAAGGCTTTTCGTAATTTTAAGACTGACTTTTTTCCATCTACTTCTTTCTGAAATCCTTTTGGGGTGTAACAGTAGATGTCTCCTCGGATGGGTGCGTTCACAAAAGCGTTGACTATATCATATTGTCTTATCTCAAGGTCGTGTGCGGCAGTGATCGCCATCATTGCTCGAAACGACTGACTGGCTAGTGTTGCGGCATAGGTTTCCTCTTCTGTCACTTGTAAATCGCCTCTTGCACATAGTCTGGCTTTAAACTTAATAAGGACTCCATCAGAGTCGAATTTATAGCTAAATATCCATATCACTGGTATTATTTCAGCTCCGACGGGTACATCTTCTTCATTTACATGATTCCAGGTACCTTTTTCTTCTAGAGTGTAATATTCCTTCTCGGCGGCTCTGGTAAATTCCTTTGCAAATTTATGTCGAAGCATTTGCTGCCACCCTTTTGGTGCAGTTGGAAGTGACTCTCTTGTCAATTTAAGTCGTTCTTTTTTCAAATTTAATGATGCTGTACTAAATGACAAAAAATATTGCTGAGCCCATGCTCCTTTTTTCGCTTGGTTCCGCCTTCTATCTGATTTTAAAATATTTCTTTCATCCAAGTCTGGATTTATCAAAGCCCCTCGGACTGTGGTATTTCCTTTTGCCTTAGGAAGGAGTCGATTTCCATCTTTGATGAGTGAGGTGGAATCATTATTTTCGGAGTTTGGTTGTGACACTAATACGTCTGATGTATCTGTAGTAATCGCCTTTTCTTCATTAACGATATTCTTGTATGATGTAAGCGCTGGAACCATATCTTGTAGTATTTCTTTTGTTGAAGGTATATCAGTGATTATCATGATGTCTTAACGCATTGATTCCCATTCAAGGGCTTGGATAATCTCTTCGTCGGGTGCTTCCCTTAACGAGAAAAGATCAATATCGTGGGGATTGTATAAATTACCCGAATCTATAAGCACATCTCTTGTATTTATCACCTTATTTATACTTGGTACCCACACCTTGTAGATATTAGTTGATTCCCAGCCGATTAGATATCCTATGTGAGCACGGCTAAGCAACCTCTCCAGTTTTGGGATATTTTTCTTTAAGGAGTACACTTTACTCCCAAGAATATCCAAGTGAGACAACAGTGGTTTATAGTTATAAACACACTCGAAAGGTGTTTTCCAGCCTAATTTTCTTGACGGTGTCCGATTCATTAAATATCCCACAGTTACAACGATATTTGGACATAAATTAGATGGTAAGTTGGCCTCGATCGCGAAGGCTCTTGCTTTAAGAATTATCCATCTTCCATTAACTTCCGATTGGCCGTTTTGTGACTGCGAATATGGAGCTGATCTCTCAACTTTTATACCGTGACGAACTGAGATATCATCCAACTTTGATTGCAGTGATGATTCTCCGTCTAAGTGCATAAACCTGACTTTGTAATTCATAGAAATGACTAAGTTTAACACCTTTTCGACAATTTTCGGTGATTCTGATTTTGAGTACATTGTAAATATCATATTGAACAATGTTTTGCTGCATTGAAAATGTATAATCTGAGTATGTGAGTTATAAGCTTCTATCATCGGTATAAGATCGACGGTGATTCTCTCAAAGGGCTTAGTTTCTGGATGCTCTTTCTCTGAGCTCCTGGATATGACTTGATGGGATTTCGAAAGTGCACATGTTTTACATTCGACTGTTTTTGGTGATCTTTCTCCTATAATGGTGATATCTCCTTCTCTAGCCCCTTCTGCGACATGGTCTATAACTTCTGGAGACGGATGGCCCAAAATTCTGTGCAGCTGAAGTTTGGAGAATGTCTTCTGTCGGAGTCTACTGCTGTTAGAGTGCAACTTCTTACCCCCTGAAGTAAAAACGCCTTCTGGATCATCTTTAATTTCAGAATTCTCTTCATAAATGATTTCTTGAGATTCGAATACTATGTGTTCACCACTTTTAAATAACCAACAAAATATTGATCCATCTAAATTTTCGAGTATGTTTGGCTTTCGTGATGACCAGTGAACATTTTTTCTCGTTATCTTCGATAGCGAAATTAAGCTTGTCATGAATTCTGGGATATACGCCACCCTCTTTAACAGTATGAAATTGCGGCCATGAGGAGTAGTGACATCAACTTTGCACGTTCCCCAAGCCTCAACTTCATATTCAGTAGCTCCTGCAACAACTTTTTGCACATTCGTATTTTTGATATATGGGCTGAATAAATGATGCATTGACTTATTGCAAATGTGAATATCTGAGCCCCTTTCCAGGACCCAGTGCCGATTTAAATGATATTTGGATGTTTTATCAACGGTAAAAGAGGAAGTCATAGTGAGTGTATGATTAATAAAAGAGCCCATGGCTTTATCTGGACTAGTTCCCTCTGATGGTTGCGGATTTGGTCCTTGCTGACTCATTGCTAGTTCAGGTGTCTTTTTTGGATCATATCCAAGTCTTTTGTCGATAAATGTCCGAACTTTGCTCATATATGTGGCCTTTAATTTTTCGTTGAACTTTTCGAAAACCTCTCGTTTGTATCTAAAGTTGATTGGTCTTTTCGTATTCTTGAAATTTAGATAAAAACATTCTTCGAATTTATGTTTTAAACCACACAAACATGCTTTCTGACCACTTTTATCTCTTCCTTTGTGAATAGTTTCTGATCCCTTTTCAACAGCCATAAAAACCCCGGATGAGTTGGTTCCTCCAGTTTCTTCTGTTGACTTGTCGTTAAATACGGCATTTAATCTATCCTTATGCCTGAACGCCTCGATTAAGTCATAAAGATCCGGTACAGGTTCACCAGCGCTGACTTGATCGTCGATAGTTGCTAGTTTTAGTTCTGCCCAAGCTCCAGCAATCCGCCGAATCGAGTATAGGAAACTATACTGTGCTTGGGGATCCGTAACGTGTGGCAAATTAATTTCTTTTGCTTCCGCATATACCAATTCCCATTGATCTAGCCAAGACGAAATAGCTTGATCATTGGGAATCCTCTGAATTTTATTCCAGCTTGCGATAGTTTCTTTTCTTCTGGCCTGATCAGTTGGCCTATATCTTTTGCTTAAATAATATAGGATTTCTGCAACTGTAGATTTGCCTTTGAGCTGTGGCAAAAGTTTTTCAGAAATTGATCCCAGCACTTTATTTTGAATCAATCCAATTAGTCTTTTGATCTCGTCAATTTCTGATTCATTTTCTTTCCATTCTGCGAGACGGATTTTATAGTCTTCCACTTCTAATGCGGTAAGGTTCGAGATTGTGAGTGCCGTAGAATTGATGTCGCTGGGCTTTGGCCTCTCCGAAATTTGTGGAATAGATATTCTTGCGGTTTGTCTTAAACTAGGGTTAATAAATCTCCACACATCTTGAGTTCCGCTCTTAGCGGCCATTTCGATAGTGTATAGCCATTCCAAATAGTTCTGCGTACCCTGTAATATAATAACCCCGCTTGAAGGATTAGCGGTAGTTGAGCTGTTCATCTTTAATCAACAGCTAGACAGAAAGAAGAAAAAAAAAAGAAGGATGAAAAAAATTTTTTTTTTTTTTTAAGGATAACTCCAAGTTACCAGGATGATTATGTTCAAAGACAATAAACGATCTTTTGTATTCTTTCGAGGAGATGCTTCAATCTTTCAAGTGTAATACCGAGCAGCTAACGCAAACCCGGGCTCATAACTATATGATTGAGTAAATGAAGTCACGATAAAGTTTGTGATGAATGCATTTAAAAGATGAAAGAATACTACCAAAAGTATCAATAATAATAACGTGGCACTCGAGCTTCCTGAAAAAGAATAAATTCTATTATCTATCAAGATCCAAAAAATTGATTATCCTCCTTTCCTTTTAGTCTCTTCAATCCCCTCTTCAATTTTCAATCCCTTCTAAAAATAATTTCAACAAACATCTCAAACTATGACATAGATAGAAATAGAAAACAAAACTAACACACACGGCTTGATAAACTTGAAACAGACAAAGATCAAACAAACCCAGCTAAGGGTGGCGAGCTTCTATGCAGGTCCGATGTTTTGACCTTCCTCAATATATGTATGTAGTCTTAGCGCGCTAATGATTCAAGCGAGGAAAAAATAGATCCCCTTGCCATACAACTAAAATAGCACAATATCCTAACTTTACGTACTTCCTTTGGTTACGTCATACACATATTCCCGCCCATTGATAGCCCCCGGGTGTCGCAATGCAGGTTCGGCTGATGCAGTTGGTTCAACTAGCGGTTCAAGGTTGTACCCGCTACGCAAAAAGAAGGGACTTATTCCACCAATCGCTGAATTTGGACAGCAATTAAGAGCTAATTGAGCTAAAGGAAGTAGTTCCATCCAATCTTTCTGAGAGTAACACGTGAAGGATCGTAAATACTTGTATAATTCTTGATTCGCTCTTTCGCTGGCATTAGACTGGGGATGATAGGCAGTTGTAAGCCTCTGACTTATACCCCTATATTGACAAAACGATTTCCAGAAATGACTTAGTGTCATTAGCAGTGTGTAGAGAGCGAGGCTGGAGACAGGGGTCAAGAGGTGGGTGTCAGGCTAAAGGTTACCATCCTACATGATACACGAGATAGATGCATCACCACTCAGCTAAAAGGCCAGACCAGAATCATAGAACACTATAAGCAGGCAATCTCCATATATATATTATACAGTAGAGGCTTTCCTGACACTTAGCCAATCACTTCCTCTATCACTAGTCAAATATCGAGGAAAACCGAAATAGCGATAGTATCGATCCACATATATTTCGGCGCTGGATTTGGCTGCCATTGAATTTGCACCAAATAGCATTATATCTTTTGATAGTCTATCCGTGATTACCATAATATTTGTACAGCCTTTGGATAATGGAAGGTCTGTTACAAAATCTATCGTCAGCTCACTGCCTATACGCTCCGGTATCAGAAGCAACTTTAAAAATCCCGCTTTAGCTTCTCGCCAGACTGTCAATCGTCCACACACATCGCAGTTTCAGACAAATTGTCGTACTGAGTCCCTGATCTTCGGCCAAAACCATCGCCGCAAGAGTATACCGACCATGGTGTCTCGCCCTGGATGGCCTGTAAGATAGCTATCATGCGTCCGCTGCATGATGGCAGTTCTTAAAGGTTCATAATCTGGTGCCCATATACGATTCTCACGCCCTCGAAGTACTCCATCCGCGGCTACTGAACACTCAGCGATGTTGACTTTCGTCTTTTGAGCAATATCTGGTGGAAACCCTCTTTCTCCTGACTGTACCGCATGGCGTGCTCGTTGCCAATCTTTATCTTAAGCCATTGCCTGCTCCCAAAGGGCTTGCAGGTCGTCCTCCTCAAAGATCCTCGCCTTAACCGCAAGGTTCATCTGCTCTTCAATATCTCGGTCTTCTGATGTTAAATTAGCCCTATTTGCCGACAATGATGGAAGTAGCTGCATGACGCGTCCAGCCACTTGATCGTCATCTAAGCCCCTTGGTTTGTCTTGACCCCGACGTGATAAAGCATCAGGGCGATCACTCGCATTACCCGCCCGCCATTGGAGCTCGTATCTATACTGCTGCAACACATCGTTATACCTCACCTGGCGTTCGTTCAACAGGCGCTTTGTTGCAAAATAATTTAAGTTCTTATGATCTGATAGGATGACGAATGGCTTACTGACAGACTTTAACTCCGCCTGCCATTCTTGGAGACAAGACACGATGGCTAGCATTTCCTTATCATGAATGGGATAATTTGCCTCGGCGCCACTCAACCGCTTGGAGAAATATGCTACCGGTCTAATTCTCCCTTGATTGTCTTTTTGAGAAAGGCATCCACCCATTGCATATCCCGAACAATCTGCTTCTAGGACTGTGTCATGATCTGGATCCCACTGGGCTAACACAGGTTTTGACGCGAAAATCTTCTCAAGTTTTTCAAACGCGTCATTCTAAACATTTCCCCATTTCCAAGGTGTTGATTTCTTAGTTAGGTTTATAAGAGGCGCAGCAACATCAGAAAACTTCTTAATAAAGCATCGGTAAAAATTCGCGAAGCCTAGGAATGATCGTATTCCCTTTACTGATGTTGGTGCCTGCCATTCCACAATAGCTTTGACTTTTTCAGGGTCGACAGCAATGCCTTGCCCGGCCCTCACAATGAACCCAAGGTATTTGACCTCTTCACATAGGAAGCTACATTTGTCGATATCAAGGTATAATCCCGCTTTTCCTAGCTTGCCGAGAATACTGCGAACTGTCTTCCAATGCCCTTCCTTAGTTCCATCAGTATAGGCCAGAACGTCATCCATGTAAGCAGTCGCGTCGAGATCTAGATGTTCACGAAGATTCTCGTTGATATATCTTTGGAATGTAGATGGTGCGTTGACCAGGCCAAATGGGGTAACTAGCCACTCAAAGAGTCCAAGCCTGCAGCGAAATGCAGTCATCTATTCATCTCCTTCCCTGATACGCACACGATGAAATGCTGACTTCACATCTAATTTCGTAAACCACCTTGCTTTTGAAATCTGCCTCAACGTCTCTCTGAAAAGCGGCAATGGATAGCGATCAGGAACTGTAATAGCATTCGACCCGCGGTAGTCCACGCAAAATCGCAATCCTCCACTTGGTTTCCTTGCAAACAAAACAGGAGCTGCCGCAGGCGAGCTACTCGGACGAATCCATCCTTTTTCCAAAAGGTCGGTCAAAGTTTTCCTTAACACTAGGAGCTCCTCTCGGGACATATTGTAGAGAGGACCCCACGGTGGTGATAAAGGCTTTCCATCCTCATGGCGAAGATTGATAGCATGATCGAGATTTCCTCTTGATGGAGGTAAATCATTTGCACCATCATTATCAGCAAATATGTGAGCGAAATCTCTGACCTGCTCTGGTAAACGATTTCGAGCCTCCTCTATCGACAAGTTTACCTTTCCGCGCAGGGCCTTACTAATATCTTCCAGAGTAGCCTTGCAAATTGGTACTGTTCCACTCATTGAGGCTAGGCTTTTGACAGATGCATATTCTGGGCGCGCTACCCCTAAGTCCTGTCTCCATCGCTTGACGCTGCAAACATATCTTCCACATCTCCTAAATTGTAGCCGCTGATCCTTAGAATGAATCACGGCATCTTGGTCTTCAAGCCACTTCTTGCCCAAAATAATCTTATGTGTACTTGAAGGTACAACATAGAGCCATAGCTTTGGAGTGAATATGCCATCAAGATCGACTGAAACATAAGTTATTGAACTGACTACCGGCTTGTCTTTAGTCGAATTTTCTACTGTCTCAAGAGCGCGCGGAGAAATATCTGTACGTGGTAAATTAAGTCGATTTGCCAGGGCATCGTCAATAATACCAGAGCATAGACAACCATTGTCAACTAGAGCCTGGACCATTATAAAGTCGTTGAGTAGCGCATTAACAAGAAACGGTGGTGTGTTCATCTCAAGCTCTTGATTATCAACGCTACTGGCATTGACCTGAAATTTACTCTTTGAAGATCCCACTTGCTTGTGCGTATGCCTGAGCTTCATTTCGACATTATCTCCGCAGCTTTTCCTCTCAGCAACTACTGTGTCGTTACTGAGAACATCTTCATCATCATAGACAAAAACATTTGGATCAATTGGTGGTAACTTAAAATATCTCTTCGGGTTTATAGCTGGAAAAAGAGGACAGATCCGAGAGATACAGCCCTTTCTTTCACATCGAAAGCACTTCCCTTCCTTCTGAAGACTTGCAATTTTGTCGATTGATTTCCATCGTGCCCGATAGAGCTCACCATTTGGTCCGCGAAGTGGATCTTTAGGATAAGTAGGTCTCATGCTTGGCGAACTGACTGCTGAACTGACTGCTGAACTGAGAGAGATAGAAAATATGTCACGGTTTGGGGTATAAAGGTTTAGAGCAACTATATACTCAATGGTAGTTAATTTTCTATCTAAAGGGAAAAGCTATGTAAAACAATACAAATTATATTTATATCAATACGCTCCGTATTCTAGAAGGTTCTAGCACACTACGTTGAAGAGTAGTCTAGTAGCTTCCATAGCGTTCTAATAGTGCACGGTCCAGAAGCCCTTCCAAGGGACTAAGCCTTATTTGGAAACATGTAATATCATGTGCAATGGACTATCGTGTGCACATTTACGTCATTCGTATGCCTAGGCTGAACAGCATAGGCTGCAGGCATACTAACGGCTAACCAGCTGTCACATTTAAGAAAAAATATAACGCTGATGGAAGTATTGAGAGATGGAAGGCTCGCTGCACAGCAAAAGGGTTCACCCAAAGACAGGGTATTGACTTTACTGAGACTTTCGCCCTAACTCCGAGGCCCGAGACTGGGACAATCTTACTTGCACTTGCACACCAGTTAGGCTGGCACAGAAGACAAGGAGATGTACCAACAGCTTTTCTCAACCCCGACATAGACATTAGCCTCTACATGGAAATGCCTCGAGAGTTTGAAAGGGAGAACCACATCATTCGCCTCCGTAAATGATTATACGGATTAAAACAGGCAGCAGCACTCTGGTATGATCATGCTAAAGCAACGCTTGCCAAACTTGGACTATTCCCAACAGTATCCGATGCATGTTTGTATACAAACAAAGCTAAAGATTTGTTCATCATAATGTACGTGGATGACTTCCAGATCATGGGCCCTGACCTTAGAAAGATCGAGTTAATCATGAAGGCACTCCATAAAAAGTACAAACTGAAGACGGTCAAGACAAACCTCTTTCTGGGTATTCATATTAGTAACCCAACTCAAGACACCCTCGTACTCTCACAGGGACAGTACGCGCGTACGTTGATCTCAAGACATGGCTTAAAAGACTGCAAATCGGTGGCCTCACCACTGGAATGTCCTCTAGAGCCAAACCCCAATCGGTGTAGTTCACAAGAAAGGACTGAATACAATTCTATATTCGGTGGTCTTCAGTATCTTGCAAATCATACAAGACCAGACATTTCCTTCTCGGTAAACCACTTAGCAAGGTTCCTGATTAATCCAAGTCCCGAACACACTCAAGCAGCACTTAGGGTACTCAGATATGTCTCTAAAGATCCAGATCGAGGAATCACCTTCACCCGATCCAAGGGCAGACCAATACTAGAAGCATACACGGACGCAGATTTCGCAGGGGATCCATCAACAAGCCGGTCAACTTCAGGCTATGTAATAATGCTGTCATCCGGCCCAATATGTTGGAGATCGCGATTACAACGAGAAGTTGTGCTCTCGACAACTGAGGCTGAGTATCTAGCAGCGACTGAGGCATGTCGACAGCTCAGATGGGTCAAATCCCTCCTTGAAGAAACCTGTACTAACGACCGTATTGATGGAGCTAGCTGCACAAAACTTCACGTCGACAACCAGTCTGCCATATCACTAATTAAAAATCATGACAACCATAAACGATCCAAGCATATTTCTCTTAGAAACTTTTACTGTCGTGAGGAATATCAAACGGGACGAATCGAAGTTGTTTACATTCGCACAAATAATCAATTAGCAGATTGCCTGACAAAAGCAAAGTCACCCGTCACTATTCAGTAGCAGAGTCGTAGCCGACAGGGGGAGTGTTGTGAATTGCGACTCATGAGTTATGGTACATATGTAGGAGTGGTAATCACGCATACATGTACCTTGAATGCATACATACATGTAGAAGCATGAAATAACAGAGATTGCTAAGTTGACAGCACTGACTAGCAGATACCGTGTTGCATAGATTCAATCTCGTGATAAAAGTCATGTAAGATGAGTTGCATAAAACAATACTTATCGCATGATGAGGCTGAGATCAAGTACACGACTCGATGGACTAACAGCATGAAGAGCAACTCACTCTGTGGAAAACAGTGAGTATAACAATAGAATAAGGGTGTTAGGATTATGTATATAATGAGGATACTTCAGCCTCCATAGAAAATAAGTCAATAACATCAATACATCTTTACATAACTCACATACTCTTCTTTACCACATTCCCGTTCTATCCTCGATTAGAGGGATCATACATTATACTCGCAAGTCAGAACATTGCATCTACTCCTCATAACTGTAACACTAATAGCCTCTTGGACACAAATTTGCGACCGGAGCCTCGCTTCAATCTATCCAATCACTACGGCTGGAGTCCCGTAGTAGTCCAAGTACAGCCTAGCTTCATATTATGGGAGATAAACTTCCAAAAAGTCCGAAAGAAATACATCCAGACCCTCAGGGCCTTGACACGGAGGTCAACGAGGCTGTTCCTGTCATAGGTGGAGAGAAAGAAGCTGTGTGGCCGAAATGGAATGGCAGCCCTGCATCATTCCCTCTTTACTTTGCCAGACTCAAGATCAAGATCGCGGAGGATTTTAAAAAATTAGTTGGGAACGAGATAATCTGCCATTCAATCCCGGATACAATCCTGGATACAATCCTGGATACAATCCTGGATACAATCCCAGACAACAAGCAACAGAGAGTCTCACACTGGTTTCTGAGAGGAGGACCAAATGGGGATTGGGATGTGGAACTCTTTTTGGCTTTTATGAAGGATAAGTTTAGCGACCGACAAGCACTTCAAATTGCAGGTAGTGAGTTGCAAAGGATGCGGATGGGTAATTCTCAGGCGTTCGAACTCTTCCTCGACGATTTTGAGTTGAAACTGGCTCAGTGCGGAGGCCTTGACTGGCCCGACGAAGACAAGACAATTCGACCAAATGAAGCAATAAATTCAAAGCTGTCGGGTGCTTTGATTGGTGTGGATCTCCCAGATGACGATTATGAGAACTGGGCATCTTGAGTCCGAAAGATCGCCTCGCGCCTGGAAGCTAGAGCCGAATACGTGACAAGTTCTCAAACAGAATCCTGGTACTTACGAAAGAGACACACGTTTTCAACAAATCTACCAGCAGCTACAAGTAGACCAGAAAACCCTCCCAGAAGAAGCTCCCCTTCAGTAGATGCAGATGGGGACGTCCAGATGTCTGGCGTCAATCTGGTAGCCTTGGTCAACGCCTTAGTCGGAAAATTAAACAGCGGCTCTTCAGATCAGCCCATTAATGAAACTCGAAACCCTGGAAGCGCGGGTAGGAAGCCAAGAGCAAAGTGGCTGTCAAGGGAGGAAGCCAGTCTACTCATTGAAGAGAAAAGATGTCTTCGATGTAAGAAGAGGGGGCATATAGGAAAAAACTGTCCTAGCTTTAGACCAGCAGTACGGCCGGCAGTTAATCATACAGCTGCAGGGCATCAGGAGAATATGCACGACGGTCACTGTAGTGCTGTAGAGTCAGTGTCGGGAAAAAATTGACCCCTGAGCTGAGTCGCACCCAGGGGGGTGGGGCTTCTTTTTGTGAATTAGAAAAAGCACTAAAAAAAATGGACAGCAAACAGTTTCTTATAGACGTAATGCTCAATTCAAGTAATTTTACCCAAGCATTTGTCGATAGTGGATGCTTGTGCTATTCCGCCTTTAGTGAAACTCTTGTTCGTGAGCTGAATCTCCCGCGCATGTCGATCCCACCACGTTCATTAAAACTAGCAGGAGAGAACACCAGTAATAACTCAATAGCTTACATCACGTGGGCTCACATTGATATTGATGGACACAAGGAAAAAATCTTTGGTTATGTAATAAAGAAACTTGCATTCCCTCTAATTTTAGGGGATCCCTGGATGCAGCACAACAATGTAGTCCTTATGGCCAGACCCCGATGCCTTTCGGATAAGAACGGGTAGGCAGAGTTTGTCGATTCGGGAAAGTGGTTGGATGGACCGCGAAAGTAATACGAGTGCCAATCTTCTTTCAGCAAGTGTCTTTATAGCTCAGGTAGAGCGAATTCGAAAGAACTTCTTACACGCTTTTCATAATGCCCTAAAGAGTAAACGCACCTTGCCGCGACATAGGAACCCTATACAAGTAGGTGCCATTTCTATGGGAGACATCGATAAGGCTCTCTCCAAGCTTGAAAAAAGGACCCGGCTGTTAAGAAAGAGAAAGTAAGAAGGAAATTACCAGAAGAACTACTAGATCTAAATTTTATCTTCGATGACGACGATGGCGTTCCACTTCCACCCCACAGAAAGGGCAGAGATCATTCTTTGGATCTGAAAAAAGACGACCATGGACGAGACCTAGATGTTCCCTGGGGGCCCCTATACGGAATGTCAAGAGATGAGTTCTTGGTATTACGAAAAATGTCACGGGCTGCGCCCTGGTTATGCTGTGGCTAGTGGCTGTGTTGTGGCTATTGGTTGGTGGGATAACACCAGGGACCGCGGCGCGTCACGGGTTTTGTTTATAAAGCGCACTCCCTTACTTTTTAAATCTTGAATTTCCGTAGATAAATATACATAGTTTGTGGCACCGTATTCCGCGACAGCGAGACTGCTTTGCCCCTTCACATATATTTATCTCTTATTCTAACTTTTTTCTCTCCGTGAGGCCTGGCCCGGAAGAGACTGTTAACCTAACCTTGTGATCCCCGTACATGATCTGCTATTGAATGTTATACGAGGTTCCTGTGATTTCAGATTCATCGTCAGAAAATTCGAGGGATTCTTTCCATTCCACAGTGAGCAACAAGACAAGCTCATTTACAGCTAAGATGTCATCCGACCAACCGATGGGAAACGTAGAATCAAACGATATCCCAGCAATCTCAGACGGACAGGATTTTCCAAGGCCAAACCAGCAACCCTTCCAGCTCAACATGTCAAACATACCAGAGGAAGAAATTCTCCTTTTCCGGAAATTCTTGGAATTAAAGCGTCGAGAGGAGTCTGGGGCACTACATACGCAACCCCAAGCGACAACAATGATTACCAGGAAAGAGACTCCATGGCCCTGCTGGAATGGTTCGAAAGAATCGTATCCTGTTTATTGTTTCAAACTACAGGTCAAGATCGAGGAGGATCTAGCAATTTTGGGATCAAACAGGGCTATCTGTATGGGTATGGTTGAATCACTGCCGGAAGTAAAAAAACCACTAGTGTCCAACTGGTTTATGAAAGGGGGCTCAAAAGGTCAATATGACTGGCGCGAATTCCTCAATTGTTTTGACGAACATTTTGAGAGCAAACAAGCAGGCTTGGAAGCAGGAGACATTCTTGTTAGGATGCGCCAAGGAGAGAATCAATTCTTTGAAGATTTCATTGAGGACTTCGAAAACCAGCTTGCTCGCTGTGACAGAGAAAATTGGTCTTCAAGCCCTAAGCTAATTTCTGTTCATGCTGCTATTAACGAAAATCTGCGTGCGGCTTTAGTGGGTAAGAAACTCACGCTAAGCATGGGATACGAATCCTGGGTTTCGAGAGTCCGTCAAATCGCCGCTCAAGTAGAGGCCATGAATAGTTACCGGCCGAATTCTTCTAAATTGCAGACGGGGACATTCTTCATCCCGGGAAGAGGTACAATTATTCCTCATTTATCCAACTCGATTGCCAAGCAACCTCTGAGTGATCCTGATGGAGATACGATAATGAGCGGGGTTAACGCATTAACAGCAGCGAACACTAAAGGAAGGAATAAAGGCCAGAAAAACAGCCAATCAAAACCCCGGGTCCCATGGAGATCGCAAGACGAATTTCGGAAGTTGCTTGACAAGGCGTTGAGCACGCGGTGTGGAAAGCCGGGACACGGTTCTTTTAAATGTCAAAAATACCGTCCAGCAATACCCCCGGAAACAGGAGTTAGCTTAGCAGAAGTGGAAACGAATGAGCTCAGTGGAGACTCGGGAAACTAAGAACCCTGAACAAAGTCGCGTTCAGGGGTATTAGCCAGGTTTTAGGAGGTGATAAGACACTCGAGAAGATGCATAGTCCACCTTTTTTAATAGATTGTTTAATTAATAAATCTTTTTACTTGCAATCTTTAGTGGATACGGGTTGTCTCTGTTGTTCCGTAATTTATGAAATCCTGGTGCGCAGATTTAAAATCCGAACAGAGGAAATCAGCCCGCTTTCTTTGCGTTTAGCAAACGGCAATAAGGAAACAAAAATAAGACATATTGGTCGTCTAGAACTGGACATCGACGGCCGACATAAGCAAATTTGGGGGTATGTAGTCCCTAATGTGAGGAAACGTAAGATGAATCAGATTAGAAAATTAATCGTTCAATTAAATCAAGAGTATAATAAATCTGAGGATCGAAGACACCTGCCCTATTCCTTATATACATATTTCCCTTCGAACCAGATCCCCTTTGCAGTCTAACGCCTTCCCGTCCTAGATGCCATTTAATGATGGTCTGTAAGTTGAAGGAGTTACTCTTTCAGTGGCTCTTTCCTTGCCACACTAGCGTAAACGAGGATTAGCGCAAAGCCTACAAGTCCCACCCACCTTATGATACCTCAGGCATCAGCCTTGTACCACACTGGCTCCAGACCTGTAACATTACCCCTCCCTCCTCCTAGGTTCCATCTAGAACCGTGCTATTATTGCGAATATTGTACTGTTCCATAGCTACAGTGTCTTCAACATTCTTTATAGGCTCCCAGGTTGGCGATTGATACCCTGCCCACTTAACTAAAGCCTCTGTCCGGAAACCACGGCCCCATTTGCGCTTACGCACATCAAGGACAGTTTCCACCTCCCACTCTTCCTCACCCGACTCACCAGTCACAATTGCTGGCGGCTGATGATCTGTCTGGATTTGCGATGGAAACGGGTTATTTGCCGCTGGCTTTAGCAAGCATGTGTGAAAGACATTATGAATAGCCCTTGGGACATCCAAACGGTATGCATGACTACTCACTATTTCCGTGACTGTGTACTTCCCATGTACCCAATCAAACTTTTTACATGGCCGGTCTGTTTGAACATTTCGTAAATTCAAGCGGACCTTATCTCCTACTTTGTATTGCGGGGCTGGCGCTCTTGATCTGTTAGCTGCTGCTTCCTGAGCCTGCTGCGCCGAGGCCATTGATGCTTCTGCCATTTGTCGCGCTTCTCTTAGCTTCGAGACAAAATTCTCTGCTCGTTGGACCGGGGTTGTATTTTCAGCCACCGCAACTACATCTTCTCGTGTTTTGATAGGGTCAATCTCATAGCCATGTGTGAGAAAGAATGGGCTAAATCCAGTAGTTGCACTGCGCCGGTTGTTGGCCAATAATTCCGCTATTGGGAGCAAACTTGCCCAGTTCTCTTGACTGTACGACACGAAACATCTAATATATCGTTCTAATTCTTGGTTTTCTCTTTCGGTTGCGCCATCTGTTTCCGGATGATACGCTGTTGACAGACGACGCTGTATTCCTATAAGTTCACAGACCCTTTTCCAGAAGATATTCACCCATTGAACACCTCGGTCACTTACGATACTTCTTGGAAACCCATGGTACTGTACATGCCTGTCTACAAACCTGGATGCGGTTGCTTCAGCTGTAAGTTCGCCTTCTTTTACTGCTTCATATGTTTTTCCCTTACTTAGCCGATCTGTAATGACCTGAATTGTTGTGCAGCCATTTGACTCGGGCAAGCCACTGATAAAATCAATAGTAATTTCATTCCATATTCGGTCCGGGACTGGGAGAGGTTTTAACAAGCCCTGTTTCTTATGACGCCAAACTGTAGCATTGCCACAGACATCGCAGTTACGAACAAATCGTCTTACATCTTCTAGCATGTCTGGCCAGAACCAGCGTCGAGAGATAACCCTATAAGTCTCATCTCTGCCTGGATGTCCTGTTAATACTGAGTCATGAGCTTTCTGTATCAACTTTGTTCTCAGCGCCTCAAATACCGGTACCCAAATCCGATCTCTGAACCTGAGCAACCCATCTATGGTACCGACCGTACACTCTGATATCTGCACTCGCGTTATGGGTTGAGGCAGTCTGCGGTCGCCTCGCTGCACTGAATCTACCAGTTCCTGATATAAAGTATCCTGTTCAATTCCTTGGTGCCACAACATCTGTAATTCCTCCTCCTCAAAGAGCAAGTCATCCGTGACCTGAACTGGCGATACTATGAGATCTGGCGAGATCAATATATCTTTCTGGCGAATTAGTCTTTCGTCATTTCCTTTGGGGACATCTTGATCACGCCGAGAGAGTGCATCTGCAAGCACTTGGTCTGAGCCTGGCCGAAACTGGACTCGAAATCGATGACGAGAAAGTTTTTCCTGCCACCTTATTTGCCGTTCATTGAGAGGTTTGCTCCTAACTTTTGTGAAAGCCTCCAGATTCTTATGGTCCGTCAAGATACGGAACGGATTTGCCAGACTTCTTAGCTCTGAATCCCAATCTTCTATACAACGTATTACTGCCAGCAATTCCTTGTCGTGCGTATCGTAATTGCATTCCGCTGGAGCATTCTTCCTGGAAAAATATGCGACAGGTCGCCAAACAGCTCCGGCATTATCCTGCTCCTCGTAAGACCGATTTTGACATTGCATCAGCACTCCACCCACTGCCCATTTACTAGCATCTGGCTCAATTCTTGTCGGAGCTTCAGGGTCAAATGGTGCCAGTATTGGATCACGAATAAATCGCTGCTTTAAATTTTCGAATGCCGCGTTGCACTCTGCTGTCCACTCGAATTTCACCCCTTTCTTTGTTAACGCAGTAAGTGGGTGAGCTATCCGTGAGTACTGTGGGATGAACATTCTATAATAATTAGCGAACCCCAAGAATCCCCTCACTCCCTTTACTGTCGTCGGTGCTCGCCATTCCAGAATAGCCTGAATTTTTGCTGGGTCCATTCGGAGTCCTTTTCCTGCCTCTATGATATAACCCAGATAGGTGACGCTGGATGCTTCAAACAAGCATTTTTTAACATCAATAGTCAGTCCCGCGTCCATTAGCTTCCTCACTACCAGTTTTACCTTTTCCCTATGATCTGCCTGGGATTCATTCGAAAATATAAGTACGTCGTCAATATAAGCCGTGCAGAATTCATCCAAATACAGCTGCAAGACCGAATTGATGTAACGCTGGAAAGTAGCAGGGCCACAACTCAATCCAAATGGAGTTACTAACCACTCATAATTGCCATAACGTGTCCTCATAGCCGTCTTCCACTCCTCACCCTTCGCGATTCTTATCCTATGGAAGGCTGAGCTAACATCCAACTTGGTTAGCCACTTTGACCTCCCTACAGCTTCTAAAGTTTCTTTTATCAAGGGTATTGGGTATCTGTCTTTCCGGGTGATTGCATTTAGACCTCTATAGTCAACACAGAATCGCAATCCTCCTCCAGGTTTTTTCGTGAACAAAACAGGTGAGCCGCAAGGACTTTTACTTTGCCGAATCCACTGTTTGCCAAGTAACTCTGTGAGCGTTTTTCTTAGCACTAACAACTCCTCCCGAGACATACTATATAGGGGGCCCCATGGCACCTGTTTTTCTCGGCCATTATCATCCAGCTCTAATGGCATCTGATGGTCAACCCCTGGGCGATGAGGGGGCAATGTGGCTGCGTTTTTTGGCTCAAAGGCTTGAACAAGTGAGAGTAAATAATCCGGCAACAATTCTCGGGGATTGATAGGTACTTTTGCGCTCAAAGCTTTTTCAATATCATGCATAGAAACTGCAAATACCTGTGTCGCGTCGTCGGTATTTTCTAAAAATTTAGCTGTGCTCAAGCGTATGCAATTTTCACTCCGTTCGTGGTCAGTCGTCTTTACCTCTATACCATATTTATGGAAGTATAGCACTTTCTTCTCGCAGTCTACAGTTACTGCATGCTCTTCCATCCATCTTAATCCGAGTATCATTGCTTGCCGCTGCTTTGGTATGACATACATATAGGCTTTCTTGACTTGATAGCCACCAACATCAATTTTTGCCCAAGAAATATGAGTAATCCATTCATCCATGTCTTGACTAACCCCTTGGACTTGTCGCGGTCGGCTAAGTTCTTGCATTGGAAGTTTATAATTCTTGGCCATTTTCTCACTGATAGTGATATAGCATGTATTCCCGGTGTCTACCAAAGCTTCTTCATACGCCACATCATTTACTTGTACGTCTACTTTCATCGGTACTGTCTCCATCTTTGCTTGCAAATTTGATTGGGCTTTCTCCGGACTCGCGTCATTCCGTTTTAACTCTTTTAATTTTAATTTTGTTTTTACTTCTCTACTTTTTTCCTTCCTCACTCTGCTTGACTTATTCAACGTAAGACTCAAGTTTGATGATTTACGTGCCGAGGCGCTAGCGCAAGATGTAAGTGGAACAATTTTATTAATTTTAGCTACATCATTAACTGGCTTCTGGATGCGACTTTCTCCAGAAGCTACACATTTTCCGAATGGTTTGGAGTTGATTCAATTCTCATCTGCTGTGGTAGCCCCTCAACAACTTCGTTTATTCGAGCCTCATTGGCTTGAACACTTCGCCGCTGAGTGTCGTATGCACTCAAATACCGGCATCTTCCCTGCATATGGTCGGCTCCACCACATTGAAGACAAAGACCCAGTCGACGCCGTCTCTCTCTCTCTTCCACTGATGTCCAGGCCGCGCGCTCTCGGGATCGACCACCAGTACTTCCTTGAGGAACTTTCTCTGGGTTCCTGTTGATAACATTTGGTGAATGATTAGGCCTCGAATTGTTGTTAATCCTAGAGCGCATTCTCATAGCTTGGAGCTTAGCATCAATAGTTAAACAGGCTGACCGAAACGCGTTGTATGACTGGTTATCAAGATTGTAAGACACCAGTCGAGATTGCATTTCCTTATTGACTGATTCTTCCAATGTGTTCACTTGCACATCCTGAGTCCATTCCTCACCTCCTGCTTGGGCCAGCAATTCTTCGAATTTGGTGATAAAATCGGAGAACGATTCATTATCGCCTTGCTTCATCGCATTGAGGAGTGTCCGGGCGTTCTTCTTTTCATTAGGGTCACCGAAAGTACCTTCCGCTCTCTCCAAGAATGCTGTTGGGTTGCAATTAGTGCCCAACTTTAAGCTCATGTTATACCATTGTTGTATTCTTTTCTGGGCACTAGTCTGGAGATGCATGTATAAATAGCCGAATTGCTCCTCATCATTCCCAATCGCCCGACCATCCGTCCTCAACTTTGTCTGTGCCTCTGTTCTCCACGCCACCCACTCTGATCGATCTCCAGTGTAGGATTTGAGCTCTCCTGTTCGATGTCGTGGCGTCTCTCTATCTTCTCCCGACTCTCTGTCCATTTGCATTCTATCTTCTTGAGAAACACATTCTATCTTCTCCTTCTTTTCTTTGTTATTCTTCTGCAATTCATTTATTTTTCCAGCCTGAGACCGTAACTCTTGCTCCTGAGCCCCCATCTTACAATTCATTTCTTCCATCATTGTCATCATCTCTTGCAGTTTCTGCAGCACCAGTCCCTCCGATCCGGCCATGCTACTATCTTCGGATTTGCAAGAGGATGAGCAGGTTGATTTTTCGACAGTATCTGTCAACTTTTTGTAGAAAAATTTTGGCAACACACGTCGGACTCCTTCTGAGTCCTACTTTCACTCCTTCAGTTAACTACTCTCCTTCTGTAGTAAATAAGTCTCGGCCACCAATTTGACTTCACGATATGTCGTTTTACGGTAGTCGAGTCTATAAAGCGAGGAGATTTATTATAATGTGAGGAAACGTAAGATGAATCAGATTAGAAAATTAATCGTTCAATTAAATCAAGAGTATAATAAATCTGAGGATCGAAGACACCTGCCCTATTCCTTATATACATATTTCCCTTCGAACCAGATCCCCTTTGCAGTCTAACGCCTTCCCGTCCTAGATGCCATTTAATGATGGTCTGTAAGTTGATGAAGGAGTTACTCTTTCAGTGGCTCTTTCCTTGCCACACTAGCGTAAACGAGGATTAGCGCAAAGCCTACAAGTCCCACCCACCTTATGATACCTCAGGCATCAGCCTTGTACCACACTGGCTCCAGACCTGTAACACCTAACCTAGCATATTCCATAATACTAGGCAATCCTTGGCTAGAAGACAACGACGTATTTTACGTAGCGAAAAGGAGATACCTACGTTTCGGAAGTCGTAAACATGGGTGTATAGTAAGAGCAAGTGGATGGCATGAGGAACTGGCCCCCCAGAAGGTCAAATTTAAAGTCTCCCATGTTAGCATTAACCAAGCAAGATTGACATCTGGATGAGTATTCGCTGCGCTGCTGAATAGTGCAAAGATGGACGCTAATGTTTATATTGGGGCTATTACTGTTAACGATATTACAAGGGCGTTAGAGCCAAAGAAATTGATCTCCAAAGACGAAATCAGGCGTAGTCTTCCCCCGGAGGTCCACAAATTTATAGACACGTTCATGGAAGATCTATCATCAAAAGACGCTCTACCACCTCATAGACCTGGGATTGACACAAAGATATCCCTACAGAAAGACGAACACGGCAGGTCGAAAGAAATTCCTTGGGGCCCATTGTACGGAATTTCCCGAGACGAACTTCTGGTGTTAAGAAAAAACCCTAACCGAACTCTTGGATAAAAACTGGATTCGTGCCAGCAGCTCTCCCGGAGGCGCACCAGTCTTGTTCATAAGAAAGCAAGGGGGAGGGCTAAGATTCTGTGTCGATTACCGGGCTCTCAACGCTGTAACGGATCGTGACAGATACCCTCTCCCATTAATAAGAGAGACCTTGAGAATGATGGCTCGGGCAACTTGGCTTTCTAAAGTAGACGTACGCGCAGCGTTCCATAGGCTTCGTATTGCTCAGGGAGACGAGTACAAGACGGCGTTTCGCACGCGTTTTGGGGCGTATGAGTGGCTAGTTACGCCATTTGGTCTGGCAGGGGCACCAGCAGCTTTTCAACGCTGGATCAACAAAGTGTTAGGAGGCCTCTTGGGGGATACCTGCGCAGCGTACTTAGATGATGTCGTGATCTTCTCCAATGGTGACTTGGTAGACCATTGGATAAAAGTCAACCAAGTAGTCTCACGACTTGCTGAGGCTGGACTCAAGCTAGATCCAAAGAAATGCGAATTTGCAAAGAAAGAAATTAAGTACCTGGGGTTTATAATATGTGTAACAGAAGGCATAAAGCCTGACCCAGAAAAAGTGCGTGCAATAACTGAGTGGGAAAGACCTATCGATATCAAAGGAATCAGAAGTTTCCTAGGGTTCGCTAACTTTTATCGAAACTTTATCGAAAATTTTGCTCAGTCGACGGCTCCACTCCACGATTTAACGAGGAAAGGAACTTTATATGAGTGGTCGGCCGAACATCAGAAAGCTTTCGAAGAGTTAAAGCGTCGATTCAGCAACGCACCGGTGTTTGCCATGTGGGATGAAAATAAACTCACAGTCCTAGAAACGGATTCATCAGGATGGGCCACTGGGGCATGCTTGTCCCAGTATAGTAAAGAAGGATCTCTAAGGCCCGTAGCATACCATTCCAAAAAGCTAACCCCCACTGAGTGTAATTATGACATACACGACAAATAACTTCTAAGTATTGTTCGTAGTCTAGAAGAGTGGAGAGGTGAGCTTATAGAACTCCAAGAGCCGTTCATTATTCTAACAGATCATAAAAATTTGGAATTTTTCATGACAGCTCGAAAATTGTTGGAAAGACAAGTAAGGTGGGCTCAATTGTTATCTCAGTTCAAGTTTAAAATCAAGTTCCGAGCAGGCAAACAGGCGGCGCGTCCGGATGCTCTATCACGTCGCGCACAGGATCTTCCAATGAACCGTGACAACCCTCGCCTTAAAGAACGAGAGTTCCAGCTTCTAAGAAAAGAGTGGTTGAACAAAGAAAAGCCTGAAGAGGCAACACTGCTAGCCCCTATAGTCCTTGTTTCATCTGCCAACCCTGAGGAAGCGCAAAAAATTCCCGAGGGAAAACAATTATTTTTGGAAAAAGTCCTCCAGGATCTATGGAATGAAGGTAAAGCAAACGATGCTTCAATATTTGAGGAGTTATACAAAGCCATGTGGCAAAACGAAAGAGCCTTGTCACCTGGCCTGGGAAATAAGGTATCGCTGGCAGAATGTGAATTAGATCCAAGGGGTGCTCTATGCTTCAGGGAAAGGTTGTGGATACCAAACTGGGAGCCGCTTCAGACGGCGCTAATACAAAAGACACATGATTCACACGTCACGGGACACCCAGGACGTAACAATACGTTGGCAATTTTATCTCGATCGTTTTTTTGGCCGGGGATGAGCATTATGGTTAGGAAATTCTGTCAGAATTGTGATGTATGCAGCCGTTCTCATGTATGGCGCTCTAGAAGATAGGGATTTCTACTTCCTCTACCAATTCCGAATAGATTTCACAGTGAATTATCAGTCGACTTCATGACTGATCTGCCATCAAAAAAAAGAGGTGACCCATGCTATTTAATGGTGATTACAGACCGATTGTTAAAATGTGTTACGCTAGAAGCAATGGAGTCCATGAATGCCGAAGATTGTGCAAAGCGGTTTATAAATTGCCATTATAGATTCCACGGGTTTCTTCACGCAATAACTTCAGACAGAGGGTCCAATTGGGTTGGGGATTTCTGGAGACGCGTATGTCAATTGACAAATATTGAACAGCGGCTATCAACATCATTCCATTCAGAAACGGATGGATCGACAGAGCGCATGAATCAAGAAGTATTAGCCTACCTACGGGCATTTATATGCTTTGCACAGTATGAGTGGCCAAGTCTACTTCCCTCGGCCCAGTTGGCGATCAACAACAGAGATAGCTCAAGCACAGGTTTGAGCCCTTTTTTTATAGAACATGGTTATCAAGTGGAACCAGTGCAACAGTATAATAAATTATGTAAAGAAGATCGTTCAGCACCAGCAAAACGGGCGGAAATTTTCGTCAACCGGATTCGGGAGGCACAAGAATACGCGGCGGCTGCAATGGCGGCAGCTCAGCAGCGAATGGAAGAGCAGGCAAATAGAGCTAGAAATCCTTCCCCGATCTTGTGCGTTGGGGATAAAGTATGGCTGAACCTCAAGAATATTCACACGCCCCAGCTAAAGAAGAAACTAGCATGGGTCAACGCTAAGTACAGTATTACCAAAATCATTTCGTCACATGTTGTCAAACTGGATGTACCCTCACAAATCTGGCCAAGATTTCATGTCCAATTGCTCAGAAAAGCTAGCGAAGATCCTCTTCCTTCCCAGTCAAAAGATGACAAGCAACCCCCTCCGATAATCCCTGAGGTTTTGGACGAAAATGTTCAAAAACAAGCTCCAGAACATTTTGTCGAAAAAATTCTGCGAGCAGAGCGAGTACAACGAGGAAAAGGATCAGTCCGCCGGGTGTTAGTGAAGTGGAAAAATTTTAAAGAACCAAATTGGGAAGACTGCAGTAACATGGAGGAGACAGAGGCCCTGGACAAATTCGAGGCCCGCTGTCATAAGCGGTATGTAGACAGCGTGGGGAGACACAGAGGACAAGAGGTGGGTGTCAGGCTAAAGGTTGCCATCCTACATGATACACGAGATAGATGCATCACCACTCAGCTAAAAGGCCAGACCAGAATCATAGAACACTATAACCTGGCAATCTCCATATATATATTATTCAGTAGAGGCTTTCCTGACACCCGCTTTGGTTTAGGCAATGGAGTAGGAGAAGAGGAAGACGCTAGGCAAGGTCCTGGAGTTACAAAAGTCAAGAAAAAATCAAAAATCAAAAAAAAATGAAATAAAGACAATTCTAACGGGAAAAAGAGGGGATAATGTCACGGGCTGCGCCCTGGTTATACTGTGGCTAGTGGCTGTATTGTGGCTATTGGTTGGTGGGATAACACCAGGGACCGCGGCGCGTCACGGGTTTTGTTTATAAAGCGCACTCCCTTACTTTGTAACCCTTGAATTTCCGTAGATAAATATACATAGTTTGTGGCACCGTATTCCGCGACAGCGAGACTGCTTTGCCCCTTCACAAAAAAATTCTCACAGACCTTCTAGGAAAAGGATGGATCAGGGCCAGCAATCCCCCCGGGGGTGCACCAGTCTTGTTTGTCAAGAAACCAGGAGGTCTGAGGTTTTGTGTAGATTATAGGGCTTTAAACGCAATAACTCGTCAGGATTGGTACCCTCTTCCGCCCTTTCGGGAGACGCTCAGAAATATCGTCAAGGCTAGGTACTTCACGAAGGTTGACGTCTGTGCAGCATTTCATCGACTTCGTATCAAAGAAGGCGACGAATGGAAGACGGCATTCCGAACGCAATTTGGGTTATTTTAATGGCTAGTCACGCCCTTTGGACTGGCGGAAGCCCCAGCAACCTTTCAAAGATACATCAATAGTACTCTAGATGAGTTTCTAGACCGATTTTGTTCAGCTTACATGGACGACGTACTAATTTATTCGGACGGCTCCTGCGAAGATCATCTGAAGAAAGTTTGTCTAGTATTAGAACGCCTGAAGAAGGCAGGGTTAAAACTAGATATTGAAAAGTGCGAATTTGCCGTCCAAGAGATCAAATATCTCGGATTCGTAATAATAGCAGGTCAGGGAGTCAAGGTAGATCCCAACAAGGTTGAAGCCATCCAAGCCTGGGAAGCGCCTACCACAGTAAAAGGCGTACGCAGCTTCATAGGGTTTCCAATTTCTACCGAGACTTTATCGAAGACTTCAGCAAAGTAGCCGCTCCTCTTGTTTCACTAACGCAAAAGGACCAGCCGTGGAAGTGGGATGAACCGCAACAAAACTCGTTTGAACGTCTCAAGTAGCTTTTTATCACTGCTCCAGTCTTAGCATACTGGGATCCAGACCGCATTACACTTGTCGAAGCAGATTGCTCCGGGTACAGTATGGGGGCATGCCTATCGCAGATAGACTCGAAAGTGAGACTACGTCTTGTGGCTTACTTCTCAAAGAAACTATCCCCCGCAGAAAGTAACTATGAGATACATGACAAAGAGCTCCTTGCAATTGTAAGAGCTCTGGAAGAGTGGCGAAGTGAGCTCAACAGAGTCACAAAACCTTTTACAATTTTATCAAACCACAAAAATCTCCAGTACTTCATGACAACCAAAAAACTGTCAGAAAGGCAAGTTAGATGGTCATTATTACTTTCTTAATGTAGATTTGAGTTGAAATCTCGTGCCGGCAGGAAATCACAACGTCTTGGCGCCTTGTCCCGCCGCGAACAGGATATGCCTAAGCTAGCAGATGATGAACGTCTTAAAAATAGAGAAGCCCAATTAATAAAAAGTGAATGGATGCCGCCAACGCAAGAAAAGCACCAGGAAGCTGCACGAGCCCAAAATAACTTGGGAACAATAGCCCGCGCTACCGTGGCTAACCACTCTTTAAGTAATATTCCTACAGGAGAAGATATATTTGAAGAATTTGAATTACAACAAAAATGGAATAAAGGTGTGAAAGAAGATGAATCATTCCAGCAATTGTTTGAAGCGGTTTATAGAAACCAGCGTTCATTTCCATCCAGTTGTGCAAATTGGAAATTATCTATAGCAGAATGCGAATTAGATCCAAGAGGCGCTCTAAAATTCGGGGATAGAGTTGTTATTCTGACCTGGGAGCCCCTACAAACAGCTCTCATCCAAAAATCCCACGATTCCCATGTCACCGGCCACCCAGGCAGAGATAGCACATTCGCTATTCTCCGTAGGATTTTTCACTGGCCTGGTATGTCTAAAATGGTACGGATATTCTGCCGTAATTGTGACGTATGTGGACGCTCCCATCTATGGAGGGAGAGAAGGAAGGGTCTATTGCGACCTTTACCAGTTCCGGATCGCTATCATAGCGAGCTATCAATAGACTTCATGACTGAACTGCCCTACAAATCGACCGGGGACCCAAGGTATCTGATGGTTATCTGCGATAGGCTACTTAAAAGCGTTACACTTGAAGTCATGACTACAATGAATGCCGATTATTGTGCGGAGACCTTTGTCCAATGCCACCTCCGACTTCATGGATTCCCTAAATATATAACCTCCGATAGAGGCTCAAACTGGGTGGGTGATTCCTGGTCGCGCCTGTGTGAGCTTGTTCAAATTGAACAAAGGCTTTCAACAGCTTTCCACTCTGAGACGGATGGAACAACAGAACGAGCAAACCAGGAAGTGCAAGCCTACCTGCGAGCATTCATTACCTACGCACAATACGATTGGGCCAAACTACTCCCCATGGCGATGTTGGCTCTGAATAACAGGGAAAATCTGACAGGAATGGGCCCTTTCTTTCTAACTCACGGATATCATGTCGAGCCTATTCAGCAAGTTGAATCTAAGAACGGATCACGTTCCTCACGTAGAGCGGAAAATCTTGTAGACCGCCTGCGGGAAGGACAAGATTTCACTCAAGCAGTCATGGCAACAGCTCAACAAAGAATGGAAGACAATGCTAATAAACATCGTCAACATGCAATCGCGTTTAAATGTGGCAACAAGGTGTGGCTGAATCTGAAGAATGTTAAAACACCGCAACAATCCAAAAAGCTATCATGGCTTAATGCAAAATACGAGGTCATCAAAGTGGTATCATCTCATGTAGTTGAGCTAAATGTGCCGACTGGGATTCATCCACGTTTCTGTGTGGAACTCTTGAGATTAGCTGGTACGGACCCCCTACCATCTCAGATAGTCGAGGACTCACAATTGCCGCCAATATCTTCCGAAGATAGCATCCTGTTTTACTAGGTATGCGATATGGGAACATGCACTTGTGAAGCAGCTAAGATAGAGTCTAGTTGAACAGAGAGATATGGTAATGTGAGATTGAATGTAACAAATGTTAATAAAGATGTTGTGTGTATTTTACAATGGGGGGAATCCCGAGCCTATTTATACTCCGACATGGTCCGTGCATGGACAGAACAGACATGACAAATACTGAGAACTATGTGTGCCGTGTCTCGCCTAACCATACCACGTGCTCCATCCGGACTTCTGGTCCTCCGTCGACTCCGTGACCTCTGTGCATCGGCTCGAACATCACTCCGCTTATGCGTCCTTCATGCCCATCATTTCTGTCTGTGCCAAGCACAACACTTCCTCTGTCGGTGACGACCTTTGCTTGGCTTTCTAATAAATTGCCACAGGTGACTTAGCCTTTGTAAGTGCGTCAGCAAGCTGAAGATTGGATGGGATATAGGAGACAGTGATTTTCTTCTCCTGATGTTGTTCGCGACAATAGAAGTTTCTGAGTGATATGTGCTTAGAACGCCTATGATTGTCGTAGTTTTTGATGAGTGAGATAGCCGACTGATTGTCGACATGGAGGTTGGTGCATATGGCCCCTTCAATTCGGTCAGTGAGACCCAGTTCCTGGATCAATGACTTAACCCATTGAAGTTGGCGGCATGTCTCGGTGGCAGCTAAGTACTCTGCTTCAGTAGTGGACAGGACGACTTCTCGTTGCGAATGTGACTTCCAGCAAATTGGACCTGATGATAGTCTGACAAGCATTCCAGACGTAGATCGGCTGGTTGATGGGTCGGCTGCAAATTCTGCGTCCGTGTAGGCCTCTAGAATTGGACGGTGGTTGCTTCGGGCGAATGTTATGCCATGATCGGGGTCCTTAGCAATGTACCGGAGTACTTGGCGTGCAGCTTGCATGTGTTACTTTGATGGGTTGGTGAGGAATCTTGCGAGATGGTTAACTGCGAACGCGATGTCCGGTCTGATGTTGTTCGATAGATATTGGAGTCCTCTAATGCAAGAGTTATACTCTGTCTTTTCATGTGGCAGGCATTTCTCAATGTTCGACTCCATCATGCGCTCTATTGGCGTGTTTGCTATTTTGCAGTCTGCGAGACCGTGTCGACTGAGTAGTGTGCGAGCGTATTGACCCTGGGAGAGCTTGAGCGTCACGGTTGATGGGTGGCTGATCTCTATGCCAAGGAACAAATCAGTGCTGACAGTCTTGAGGTTATATTTACGATACAATGCACTCATTAGTCGGTCTATCTTTGACTGATGTGGACTCACTACTTGAAAGTCGTCGACATGCATCAGTACAAAGAGATCCTTTTTACCGTTAGTGTAGAGACAAATGTCCGATGTGGTGGGATATAAGCCTAGTTGGGCGAGTGTTGATCTAGCGTCATCATACCACAGTGCTGCAGCTTGTTTCAGTACATATAGGCCTTTGCAGAGCTTGATGACACGGCCATCTTTCTCGTATCCTTTTGGTAGCTCCATGAACAAGTCTATATTCAGGTCAGGGTTGAGGAACGCTGTTGGTACGTCACCTTGTTTTCTATGCCAGCCAAGCTGATGTGCAAGGATAAGAATAATTCGTCCCGTTTCTGCTCTGGGTGTAGGAGCAAATGTTTCATGGTAATCAATACCTTGTCGCTGAGTGAAGCCCTTAGCCGTGCAGCGAGCCTTGTATTTTTCGATGTCGCCATTGGCCAAATATTTTTTCTTAAAAACCCACTTACATTTCATGGGCTTGCGGCCTTGAGGTAGTTGCGACTATGGGATAATCTCTATGGCGCCTTTTTGCTTAAGCGACTTAAATTCTTCTTCAGCTGCCTTCTTCCAATGTGAGGCTTCTGGACTGGTCATTGCTTGATCCCACGTCTGTGGATCTGTTGATACTTGCGCTGTCTTTCCATGATGCAGGCGATGATAGTCAACGCGCTTGATTGTTCTACCGCGTTGCGACTTTGTGATGTCACCTTCTGGTGAATGTGGACGCTTGACTCCGGCTACTGGTTGAAGTGGGTCCCAGCCAGTCATGACTTGATCATATGGTTCATCTTGCTCAGTCAATTCTGCTTCATCGTCGGATGGTTCTTCGTAGGATATCTCCCTCTGATCAGCAAGTTGTTGATCATCTGATATAACTTGAAGGTCTGTCGAATGCGAGGGTGTTGAAGTCAGTGGGGAGCTGGGTTCAGTGTGAACGTCATGCGAATCGAGATGCGGGATTGTTATGGGAGAAGATGGCGCTGTATCATATATTTCTTCGCGTTGTATGTTGATAACTGAGTGATCTGGTGTGGAAGGAGGATTCTCCCTCTGATCCTCTGGAGTTTCTTGATGGGGCGTAGTTGTTCGAGTATTGTGCGAGGGGTATGCTAGATGGAATGATGGTTCTGAGAAAATGGAATCATGATTTGACCAGTAACTGATAGTATTTTGGCGTTCAATTGAGTTTAACTTATCTCCAAAAACTATATTCTCATTAAAAGTTGCATGGGGGGTGATGCCTTCGGACCATTTCCAGCCTTGAACTGGAGTCCAGTGGGGATAGTAAATAAGGAAGTTTTTGTTAGTGTTTTTCTGAAAAACTATGAACCAACCCATACTTGCTCTGGGTTCGAATTTGCCTGGTTTTGGGTCGATGAGCTTGTATGCACGACATCCGAATCGTGGGAGATTAGTTAAATCAATTTGGCTTGGATGAGGTTGTTTCAAACCTTGGAGAAAACTTAACAATGGCACTGACTTGGTGCGTAAGCAGTAGAGGCTGTTGGTGATGAAGCAGGAATGCTCAACAGCCCATGGCCAGTAGCAAGCAGGCATTTTGGCGTCAATAAGCATGGACCTGGCTTTTCTTAGGATGACCTTGTTAGATGCTTCAGAGGCGCCATTCTGTTCTGGTGTATATGGAGCAGACACGTCCGTTCTGATACCATGTTGGTCGCAGTATGTTTTGATGCGGGAGAATTCTGATCCACCATCTTTGAAAATGGTGCGAACCCTTTTGCCGAATTGATGGTGTTGGTGTTCAACCCATTTTACTAGTTGGGGTGCAATCTGGTCTTTGGTTTTTGTAGTGATGGCCCATCTCATGCGCAATTTGGCGTCAGTGATGATAACAGCGCATTGATGCCCATTGCATGCTGTAGTTAGCTTACCGACAGTATCAATGAAAACTTCGTCGAGAGGTTCAAATGGTGTTGGTCTTGGTTCGCGTGACACATATTGTTGAGCTTTGCTGAGGTGGCAGGTTTCGCAGAGAGTTAGTTCACCGGTGTCTAATCCTTCCAAACCTTTGGAGCATTGGGCTATCTTTTTCAAAATCTTCTGACCTGTGTGACCAAGTCGCTGATGCCATCGCTGAGCGCTGGTCGTTTTGGGGACTCTAGCTATTCCTGGTGCTGCAATGTGTGGTGGTACATGAGTGTGGTCAGTTAACGGTTGGATGTAATAGACGTTGTTCTTCTGAACGAGTTGGGCAATTGGTATCTGCTGGTTCTGGGAAATGTTTCTAATGAGTTGAGTGATGTTTTTGTTGTGTACTATGGCACTATATTTCTGTAGTCTTCCTGCGGAGACAATGATGCAAGACGAGTGAGGAGAGTAAAGGGATTTACGAAGGTCAAGTAAGACGCCGCCAATGCGAATACGTGCTGTACCTTGCTTTGTTAAGGATGTACTTCCGACTGCTTCATCAAACTTTATGGGCTTATGCCTGGTTATCATGTCACGGAACATAGATTCACATGGGACAAAATGGTGCGAGGCACCGGTATCATAGATGGTAAGATGTAAATTGTTAAGTGCGGCTGTAGCAACTATGGCTCCGTCCTCATCTGAGTTGGTGTCAGTTTCCAGATTACTCACCGCATTAGCTTTACCCTTGTTTAGCCCAATGGCTTTTCGTGACCAATACCTTTCGCCTTTTGTCCCGACTGCAAGCTCAGGATGCTGTTTGTAGCATTCCTTGTTCTTGTGGTGGTGTTTGCAAAGCTTGCAATCGTCGTTGGGGTTAGCGTTTTGGCCGATTTCGTGAGCCGCCATTGCGGAATTGTGTGGCGGCGGTTGATGAGCCCTATGACCATCAACTACACGCAGGGTGGACATCATTGTCTCGAGGGTGGTATACCCGTTATTCTCGTTGAGAGCTCTAAGGTCCCTCCAGGTGCTGAGCCATGGCACATGCTTCGTTCCAAGAACGAAGATGGCGGCAGCCTGCCCTTTGGTGACGTGGTACTCCACGCCCGTCGAAGACTGAAGGACATCGGCTGCCTCATTGAGGCCCTGGAGGTGAGCTTGGAAACGGTTGATATAGTCATCAGCGGAGGAGGCAAATTTGGTCCGAAGGAACGTCTCCAATGAGCAAGCATACGATGCCGTTGCTGTTTCCTTCCTGGTGTCTGCGATGCTGTCGTATAATTCTTTTGCCGTCATCTGATCGTATGACCGGGGACACGTCGCCGAATCCAGGCGGTTGATTATGATGTTTTTAGCTGAGATTTCTCCCAGCGTCCAAACCTCAAGATCTCGCAGATGTGATTCGAGAACAGCGTTGAAGTTGTCGTTATCTTTACTCATATGAGTCGTGGGATTGATGGGACAAGAGATTGGGCAAATGCCGGGTGTCAGAGTCCGCCCAACCACAAATTAATCCTGGATGATGTACCTTTGACTTGTTGTATTTAGATATCATGGCGTTTCGGATTGTAATTATCGGATGGAGGTGTGTCTTCTTGAGTGGAATACCGTGGCGTTTGGGATCATAAGGGTTGATGTGTCCCCTTGAGTGAATTTCCTTTACTATGCACTTTCCTTTCAATTGTTTGAGATTTCCTTGAGATGTATATAATAGTGCTCTAGGCCACTCACTAGACGCTCACGCTTTGTCTTCGGTCAATCAATTACCATTTGGTTCAATACCTCGTTCACTTATCTTCGTGCCCGCTAGCTTCCACTAGCACCCGCACTACCCGTGATCATCCCATCACCCCATCACCCCTGCATCCCCGCGTCCCCGCGTACCCACAGACTACGCCATTGATCAACTCTATAGACACAAACCACGAACCACGTTTCCAGCGATTATCTTCACCCTACAAGCAATTATGCTAGACACAATTGTGACACCGGGAAAGTTGTGGAACACATGTCCAATGACATTGTTCTTGGCGAGCTTAGCTTGAAGACTGCTCTTCCACTTGGCGAGTGGAACATCCTGGGTCATAACCACCTGTGATGTGTCTCGGTGTATTGATTGGTACATTCCGTTCGTATGAATAAATGTCTAGATCATATCATTAGCAATGCTCATCTATGAGTGGTACTGCGCCGGGCTCATAACCTGTTTTACTAGGTATGCGATATGGGAACATACACTTGTGAAGCAGCTAAGATAGAGTCTAGTTGAAGAGAGAGATATGGTAATGTGAGATTGAATGTAACAAATGTTAATAAAGATGTTGTGTGTATTTTACAATGGGGGGAATCCCGAGCCTATTTATACTCCGACATGGTCTGTGCATGGACAGAACAGACATGACAAACACTGAGAACTATGTGTGCTGTGTCTTGCCTAACCATACCACGTGCTCCATCCGGACTTCTGGTCCTCCATTGACTCCGTGACCTCTGTGCATTGGCTCAAACATCACTCTGCTTATGCGTCCTTCATGCCCATCATTTCTGTCTGTGCCAAGCACAACACATCCCTGAGTTTCTCGTGCAGCAAATCTGTAGATCAAGATTAAAAAAATTGGGTAGAGGGTTCCAGTGGTAAGTTTTGGTTAAATGGGAAGGCTTTTAGGACCTAACGTGGCAGCCCGGAGAAGAATTTGAATACATTGCTGCTCTTGAAAAATTTGAACACCTATACGGCACTGGCAATAATGTGGGGGAGAAAAATCTAGGTCCAGCAAAGGGTCCCAGGTCACGACAAAATCTCACTATTGACCAAACATATCCTCTTGATGCCATATCAAGTGAACGCCACTCTGGTAACAATTCTACACAAAAAGCTCGACCCGAGGTCCTCCGAAAATCAGAACAGTCAATCAGAAGACCTTTGCGATTGACAAACTCCTTAAACTTCAGATAAATTAGTGCAAGCCATGAGTAGGAATGGGGTGATGTGATAGGCTGGTGCCTGGTAAGGCTGTGTCAATGCGTTAGTCGTCACATTACGTAGCGCACGGATTATCTAATTGTCCAGGAGCGAAATTATGTAGTTGTAAAAGTTAGTGTACATTTTTATTCCTGTAGTATAATTTATTAACTGTTTGCCACCATTGACTTGCGTGTACCTCGCTCAATTGGAACTGTCGCACTCAGTAATCAATTGAATCCTCTTAACAACAATCGGTCACACAGTCCATCAGGAGGTATTTATTCTTGGGCAGTGCTACCTGACTAGTGTGCAGAAAGTGAATTTGGGATTTCGCAATAGATAAGACAGGTTCATATGTCAACTGAAAAAGATTATCGTGTTAAGGAGCCGTGAATCATATCACTTTCTTTCTACTGACTATCGCAACACAGTCTTTGGACGTAACACAGACGTCTTTGAGAACCAGGTCCCCAATTTGGCGAAAACCATCTTTTGAGGCCTAAGCAGCCTGAAATTCTTCTGATAAAGTGTCTTGTTGCTCCGGAGTCAATTTCAAGCTCAATTGATTTCGGAAAACAGACATCAGTTCGGTTTAAACCACTACGTCCGCATGTTGGTGAGAGCGAGGATAGTCATCACGAATATACTGAAGGACATCTGTAGTTAAATTAACCCTGTTTGCGGTGGCTGGGTTCCCGTAAGAGTTCTGATTCAACAACGTGGCCGCTTTCCAGAGGCCAACGGCGTCACGAAAGTTAATTGCTTCTCTAATATTTTGAGTCCGAAAGAACAAGCTAATTGATCCAGGGATAATTATCGTAGCTCTTTCGTTTTTTGGACTACTAGCGTCTTTTAATTTAATCTGGCTCCAGCTATCTCTAGAGAGTCTTTGAGGGTGGACTCAAAGATCGAAGTTTGTGCCATCGAGTATTTTGATGTTGCTCAAACTTATTTTTTGAGGCCGTTTTCAACATTCAGGGCACTACTTGGTGTAGCTATCTCTTTAATTTCATCCGAGTTCGGTGATTGCGCACCGGGCCATAACCTGTTAAGAAGTGAGTAATAGTAGACGTTATAAATGACTGGACTAAGGTAATGATGAGATGGAGGGAGAATAGATCTAGAATTAAGGTATATTACAGAGGGTAAAACGTAGATATATACAGTTAATGTAACATCAGAAGTTGTGTTAGATGAATGTGTGTGCCAAGACACGCTAGATGACTCAGCAATCTTGACAATGATAACCAACCCTGAATTGTATTGATGAACTATGAAATTTTTGTTACATTTCTAATACTAATACTAATAATGCTTTACACGAAAAAGAATACCGACCTAAAGCGAATAAACTCTCAAAACACGCCAAGCGAGCTTCATCGACACCTGACAAGGGCCCAAAGCAGCATAGCCACACAGATAAGAAGCGAACATATTTGGTTTAATTCTTATCTTCACCGAAGAAAAGTCCCTGGAGTAGACGCCCCAAGTTGCCGATGTAGATACCCCTCTCAACATGTGAAGCATATGATCATGGCTTGCCCGCGATGGTTGAAAGGAAGAGCTGAAGTGTGGAGGAAAGCAGAAGAAAGCTCTTTTGAGGCAATGATGAATAGTCCCAAAGATATTGCAGGAATAACTAGCTGGATTTTAAAAGAAGGATGGCTCGAGCAATTTCGCCTTGTGGGGGATGTTGAAGCGACAATTAAAGCAAGGAAAAGTAGGCCGGAAAGGAGAGGAGTGGGATGAAGAGAGGGAAAAAGGGGTCTACTTGCGACTTTACAGTATTTACCGCGCTTCCTAAAGGTTAATCTTCGACTACTTCAACAAAGTAATAAGACAGGCAGAAATAGGGGGTTTTTACCGAAAGTTTTCCTCTGTACATAAAATAGTAATAGATGTCGTAAATAGAGAAGTAACATGACTGCATAACTAATCTTACCCAAAACAGTATAGTGTCTTAATGCACTATTATGAAAATAATTAACCGAGATAATTATTTTCAACTGTATTACTAAGCTGCTTCCATGACCATCATGTTATCAGATTCTATAAGGATCTTCATTATTCTAGCAGCTTCTCTTGTTTGCCCTTATGGCCAACAACCTTCTTTATGGTGCTACACTTTACCTTATTTGGCAATGTATAGAAAGGTATAGAAGAATATAGAATGTACTAGTGGAATGTGGAATACCATTAAGAATGTATATAAGTAGGCAGAGTTTTCCCTCTAAAAAAAAAGTAAGCATTTGTTAAAATACACATCTTAGTCTATTTGGGAACATAAACACCCTCCCTCGTCGTCAGCGTCAGTCTGTGTAATCATCGCTATTAACAGAACCTTCTAACCTTTAACGGTACGTCCTTCAGACTTGTTCATAACCAATTATTACAATTATAGATTCCTGCATGGGCTATTCTCGGCACTCTATCAGGTCAATGAAATCAAATTCATAATACTAATAATGCTATCATGATTATGATCATCGGTCCTGGCTGTTAAAATAGTGGGCATGTTTTTCCTTATTTTTAATGATATTACATTTGGTTTGGAGTTTCACGTAAACCAACAGCGTTGTCAGGAGCATGAAACATATTTTGCTATATACGAGTTATTTGCAGTCATGTTTGAGCTCCGAAGAGAAGAAAGCTTTGGCATATAGACAAGATAGCTCCAAAAATTTCGAGGAAGAGAATCTTCTATTGTCATTTTTTCTTCCGACGATCATTCATATCAGTTCAATTCCCAAAACTGAAACAAATGTGCTCTCAGATGCCTTCTGGGACTTTGAAGATTATTTTATGAAAAAAGACGCTGACGCACTACCAAGTCATCGCCCGAGTAAAGACCATTCTATCCGACTACTGGATGATGCCGACCCCCTTTTAATCGGGTTTATGCTATCTCGAAAATCGAACTCGAAGCTGTAAAGAAATTTTCATAGATTAACCTGTTTCATGTCAGGGAAGTGTCAAGGCCATTACAAGTGGTTGATATTTGACAAAGGATTTACAAGTTTTCATGGCAAGACGTTGACGTGCCATTGCAGGAGTTTTGGAGTTTGTCTCTGGGTTTTATATAACTCGTGTTAAGTTATTGGTACGATTCCACACGGAGACCCAATGTACATATGTAGACCTAACGTTGCGGGGCTTTCTGTCCACGCAACGTCTTCTGAATGTAATTTTATTCTTCGATTATTCTATTCCACTGTGAAGACCGCTGTTTAATGGCCCTTCTCTTCCGCCCCGGAAGACCATTCCCACCGCCTATTTTTCTTCTGCTGTGAAGAGCACTTCCCGCTTCTCACCCCTCACCCACACCCATACCACCATCTCACCTTTTACATAACACACCCTCATCTCATCCCTCATCGAACGAGCTTTCTATTCTCGTTTCATACCCCGTGGAACAACCGCTCCTATTATCCGTGAGAGAAACATATCGATGGTAATCTCGGCAAAGACCTTATTCGATCAAGCTCTTCACCATACTCCGCCCCGGTCTTACTAGACAGGAAATCTAATGGAGGAGTTCGCGTCTGTGTTAACTACCGAAACCTCAAAAACGTCATTATCAAAGATCAATATCCCATATCCCTTGTTCATGAAATAATACATCGTTTAAGCCATGCAAATTTTTTTACAGCTCTCGATGTAATCTCTGCATTCCACCGCATCCAAATGATATCGTGAGATAAAGAAAAAACTACTTTCAATACCCGATGAGGCCAATTCGAGCCTTCCACTAGGTCTTTTGGCCTGTGTGATGCTCTAGGATCTTTTCAAGGCTTGAAAAATAACTCAATCCGAGATTAATAAGGCATTTTTCTACTGCGTACCTGGACGATATACTAGTATATTGTGAAACGTCGGAGTACCATATTTCTCACTGTCGTAAAACACTCCAACCAGTTCATGAGAATAACCTACGGTTAGGTATCAAAAAAACTTGCTTCATGACTAATATAGTCAAAACCTTAGGAATTTGTATATTTACTGAGGGCCTTTGCACGAGCCCGGCCTTAGAGAAAACTGTTTTCAGCTAGAAGAGCCCAAAAACAGCTAAAGGATGTGCGAATTTTCTCAGGCTTTGCTAACTTATATCAAAGATTGATTGAACCCTTTTCTAAGATGGTCGTCCCATTAGCCAATTTAACAAAATCAGCTGATAAAAGTAATAACAAAATCAAAATCACTTTCGTCTGGAACCGTAAATTTCAAGAAGCATTTGATAATCTTTAAGCTGCCCTTTCATCGGCACCTATACATGAACACGGACGCGGAATATGGTTCGAAACTGACACATCGTATTATTTTACTGCAGCAACTTTCTCCCAAATACTTAATGGAATATTAAAACCAATCGCATTCTCATCAAAAAAGAATTCCCATGGGAATGTAACTTTAATGTTCATGATAAAGAACTAATAGCTATCATCCGTGCCTTTGAAGCCTGGCGACCAGAACTTTCGTTCACAGATATACCTATCAAAGTGTTTTCCAACCATAAAAATTTAGAATGGTTCTAACCGGCATAACAACTAAATTGTCAGGAATCGCGTGGGGCAGAATTTGTCTGACTTCAACTTCTAAATATCCAACAGACCAGGAATCGATGGCACAGGACTGGATAGTCTCACCCGCTGCTCACAGTATCTTCTCGATAATGTTGCCGACGCAAGGGCCCAAAATCAATTTCAAGTGGTCCTGCCTGCCCGCACCTTAGAGCCTAGTATGATACCAATTTCTTTAAATTCTACAAGTTGATACGAAGCAAGTAACGATGATTCTCGAAAATAGCAACCTTTCGCCCACCGATCTACCGAATTCTTTCAAACTCAACGAATAACTGTCTCGTGCTTATGCTTGCGACCTAATTATCAATCATCTAATGTGACGTCTTGTCGCAGGGATTCACGTAGATCAGAACTTGAGACTCAGGCATGAATGTGGTTACCAATGGTTGCGCATCTTAAGGAAGGACTTAGTTACCACAGGTAACGGTCCTATGGCAATGACACTGGTAAATTGATGTAAGGGCGAATCGTACGTGTATATAATCAGTCATTACACTTTGCTTAGATCTCTACATTAAAATCTTATGCTTTTAGGATTCACCATTGAGCTTATTTATGATCGTGATTACCTAGGTGTCACATCTAATCACTTTAAAAATTGATGATACACAAAAGCTGCCTTCTAATCTATCGAAGCCTCGCATCTCACTGGTTGATCTAGAGGTCCGCAATAATCGTCTTTACTATCCTCGAAGGCTATACGTACCGTCAGATGATGACCTACGAGACTCTCTTACCAAAGACCACCATGATGCACCTTTCGCGGGGCATGAGATCCACCGTGCTACATACGTTTTACTCTCCAGAAACTTCTTCCGGCCTTCAGTTGTACAAGACCTGGAAAACCATGTCAGAAGTTGTCATACCGGCAAACGTGCCAATCTTTTTCATAATAGGTAAAAAGTATGTTCACGCCCACTTCACCCACCTTTCCACAAATGGAGGTATCTCTCATTTTATTTCGTAGAAGATTTACCACCATTTAAATACGAAGGCGGAGTTTATAACCAAATCATGGTTATTTACGATCACTAC